>CM033469.1:279454886-280054886 GCA_019447015.1 Hymenochirus boettgeri | reverse complement strand
TAAACAGAGCACTGCAAATCCCTGTAAATCCCTCTGCAAGTGTTAAATAATGCTGCACCTAAATATTTAACGCCAACTATCAGCCATGCAGCCTCTTGTAAATAGGTTTGTGATGACTGTGCAAGTATCTTTTCCTATAACTCACAGCCCCCTGCAAACTAGGGGTTAAAGTCACTCTAACTGATCACTAATCAGTTAGCGCAACTTTAACCCCTAAATAGAGCGTTGTGGATCCCCATAAATCCTTCTAAGTGCTTAATATTCTTAAAACATGAGTCTATTTAGTAAGTTGTTCTGTATTACTATATTAGTTCACTGGAGGTACTGTATGAGGATATACTCAAAATACAAAATCCTGCACCTGGAGATAACAAAGTTTGTAGATATGAGGATAGTCTTACATAACACAATAACTTTGCGACTAGTTTATATCCTGGACTCACTTTTATGACCCCCATCTTCTCTGTATTTAATTAAACCCCACTATTTTATAGTTATTCTTTGTGTAGGCATGACAGGGAGATTCACTCAGAACCACACTGGATGCCCGTAAATCCGCCTGTTAGTGTTCTAGAAAACTTGCATTAAAACATTAAGTTATCCAACTACCTGCACTTTCTCTTTTTCTTCTATTACTAATGCCTGTACAATGAATAATCTATATGTGCGCTTATCGGGGACTACTGATTATCATTCATAAAATAGTGTTAAATTTATATGGATGCAACATATTTTGCTAAACAAATTCATTGATACATTCAAGCCCTGAAGTGCTTACATTCTAATCACACACATATAACCAAATAGTGTGTCTTTATGATTTTGAGGGAACCCCACTCAAGCCCAATGAGACCAGGAGCATAGGAATCACCATAGCAACCAACTCCTGAGACCAAGTTCCCATCTGTAAAGGTTCGTACACACGCTCAATATGGTCCTCGAACCGCTACCCCCGACGCAGACGGCTACACGCGACAAATGTGTATGCGCTCAGTCAAGGGTCCCATACACAGGGGTGATACTCGGCCTAAACATTTAATTACATCTGCTTATATCTTGTTCAGAAGCTCCTGAGTTTGCCATTTTAACTGCTTTCCTATTGTGAATACCAGTTGGGCTTAGATGATTTTATTGCACAAGGTCATTTTAAGTGGAATTCCCTTTATTGTCTTCTTTAGGCCTATATGCATGCACTTTGCATCAATGGTATAGTATACATGTACATGAATATCTGCAGAACCCACACACTTCACAGACAGTGAAACACAAGAGGTGACAAACCAAAGGGAACAGGAAGAGAAAAGAAAATCATGACCGCAACTGAGATGTTCTGTAAGGCAAAACTATTACTGCTACTGTAAAGCTTAACTGAAAGCAGTTAAATTGTCAAAATAGACATTAAAGGAAGAACTGACTTGTAATGCCCATGAAACATTCCACGTCAGCACGTCTAAAGACATTCACCTTTAAGGCGGGGACATGTGTAGAAACATAGATCGTGTGGAGCTGTAACTATACGGTCAGGGATTAGAGGTGTTTCTGTGCAATCCAGTTTTTAATAGATCTCAAATTTAAAGGAAGATATTGGAAATTTCTCTCTAAAACACTTTATTTTTGCAGAGACCCTGTATTCTCCAGGAGATACTCGTAATACTCGCTCTGCTTCTAACATTCTGCTTTAGATCAGGACCTGTATACAAACAACATGATGCAGTGCAGTGATAATTTGCAGTAACAGGGTTGTTTAGTGTGTGAGAGGGTAGGGGCCGGAAAAGATGAATCCATGTTCTTGAGAATACAACCTCTACAAGGGCATTGTTCAAGTACAATCTACTGAACTTTAGAGAACCTTTAATCAATGCAGCAAACCAAAATATGCCAATACCCTTCTTAAAGTCACACCGACCCAAAGATGGGAATTGCAGAAGCTGCAATGGTTTTTGCAGCCACGACAATCAATGTAATATTGCACAGAATTTAAATAATGGTAACTGTTAACAACTTGTCTGTCACCTCTCAGTGGGTGTTTAGTTGAGTTGGATACAATACAGTTCCATAGAAACAAAACACATCAATTCATTTACTGAAGCCAAGGAATATTAAGGAAAAATCATGCACACGCTGCCTCGAGAGATACAAAACTGAAAAGTAGAAAGAGGTGATTAACGCTTCACAGCACCCAGAGACCAAAAGAAATGACAGTTTATTACACAGGGAGCTTTTAAAGACAATGAAGGATGCGGGAAAACCCATTTTAGAATTAATTTATTGCTTTACCTTTTGTCAGTTTAAAGGTGCTTTCTACTAAGCAAAGGGAAAGCAAACCTACTACTATTTCATTAGAGATGGCTGAAACTACACAGTCCCGATGATTGAAAATGAAACAGATTTCGAAGATTTCAAATGTACAGGCTTTCGAAAATATCTTTGAACGTCCGAAAATACATTGGAGACCACTTTCAAGTTCCGATCGTATTTTCGAAGATTTTCGAACACGAAGATATTTTTGAAAATTAGCGAAAATGTGTTCCAAAGACCCCAAATCCGGAGGAACCGTCCTGAATGATCTTTCGGATTTCGGAACCAAGTGGTTCCGTGTCGAACCCGGATCCTATCTCTATACTTCATTTGATTTGTCAACTAGTACAATTAAGAGTCTGTAAAAGTAAATTCTCCCAGGGACAGATGTAAAACAGGTAGGTAGGTCTTGGGTTTGGGGGGTCCTTATGGCTACTAGATTATATATAAGTAACCTACAGTATACTGTACTCACAAGCTGGGTATACACATTGGCAATAAAGGACCAATCCCATCGGTACCAACAGAATTGGGCCTTTATCGCTAATGTTTGTATGTCTGTAATGAGCGTTTCCAATGCCAGCAAACTTTGGCTCGTATGAAAGGAAATTTTCCCTTGAACATGGTCACCCTCCTGGGAGCCAGCTGTGATCCTTAGGTGTATGGCGGTCATAAGCGTTCTCCCTATACTTTATACTTATAGCCTCATTTTAAAGATTACAGAATCTGAAAGATTCTGTCTGTTACCTTTGAATGATTCGTACAGTGTTCCCAGATCAGTTGAAAGAGGAGTGGTGTAGAGTGTGTGCTGCTGTTGATTTTACTCAAGAAAACTGAGAGCAGGAAATATTAACAATTTTAGCACTATTACTTCTGACTTACTACACTGTGATTTAGGGCTTGATTTGAAGGTAAGAGTATATTTCTTCAATTACCCTGACTGTTTTGAGACATACAGTTTTCTTTTTAAGAAGGTTGCACCTTTTTGTTCAGCTATATTCCCTAGTTTATATTTCATATAATGTAACTGCTAGTTTCTACACACATTATAATTTCATAATGATGCTTAGGGGGCCCCCTGATAGAAAAGTATATGCCCAATTCCCTTATGTACCAGCTTCTTAAGGTTCGTACACACGCTTAATTTCCAAGCGAGTAACGACCCCCTATGGCCAAGCGCTACACATGACAAACGGCCGTTTCGGTGAGGATCGTCCGTGTGTATGCTTTCGGTCGGGGGACGTTCATTGATCTGCCTGCTCGCTTGGAAATTGAGCGTGTGTACGAACCTTTAGCCAGGCTTAAAGATTCCTAAGTGACTAAAAAAGGAACTAAAAGGTTACAACACCCCCCTCCCTTAATAATCAATATCATTATGCAGAAAAACAACCCTGTTACTGCAATTATCACTGCACTGCATCATGTGTTTGTATACAGGTCCTGATCTAAAGCAGAATGTTAGAAGCAGAGCGAGTATTACAAGTATCTCCTGGAGAATACAGGGTTCTGCAAAAATAAAGTGTTTAGAGAAGAATTTCCAAAATCTTCCTTTAATTTGAGATCTATTAAAAAAAATGGATTGCACAGAAATCTATGTTTCTTAACGTGTCCCGCCTTAAAGGTGAAGTCTGTAGATGTGCTGAGTGGAATGTTTCATTGGCATTACAAGTCAGTCTTCCTTTAGTCTATTTTAGACATTTAACTGCTTTCAGTTAAAGCTTTACAGTAGCAGTAATAGTGCCTTACAGAACATCTCAGTGCGGTCATGATTTTCTTTTCTTCCTGTTCCCTTGTTGTTTGTCACCTCTTGTGTTTCACTGTCTGTGAAGTGTGTGGGCTCTGCAGATATTCATGTACATGTATACTATACCATTGATGCAAAGTGCATGCATATAGGCCTAAAGAAGACTATTTGTCCTAATTTACACCTTGAAACTATAATAACAACATCTAATAAAGGGAATCCACTTAAAATGACCTTGTGCAATAAAATCATCTAAGCCCAATGGCATTCACAATAGGAAAGCAGTTAAAATGGCAAACTCAGGAGCTGCTGAACAAGATACAAGCAGATGTAATTAAACTTTAACACTTCTTGCTCTAAAGAACTGCAGACTACAGCATTTTCACCACGCTGAACTGTCGTAGGCTGCCAAGATGTGAAGCACTGGAGCACTAAATAACCTGCGTTCTTAAAGGAAATACTGTAGTTCTATAAGAAACAAGAGTTTTTATTTTATTACCTGTACCTGACATTTAATAAGCCATTCAGCTATGAGGTTGTTGTGTTTTGCCTTCAAAAATGGGACACAGAAAATCAGCACGCTGAAAGACTAATTAATATTTAAACTAGATGCGTTCTGTATGTTTGCTGTACAGAATGCTTCTAAATTCTGGTAATTAGAGATACAGCATGCAGATTTCATATGTGATCGGATTTAAAGGGATGAGGTAGCAAATCTATTATGCTGGATGTTTGATCTTTAACAGTTTATGCTTCATTCTAGCTTTTGCTTAAAATGTATGTGCTGTGTAGCTTTAAGATGGCCATTGTGTTAGGTGCTTGGGTCATATACTTTCTATATACATTATGGTAGGACTAGGGGTCTCTATAGGAGTTTTTGTAATTGTTTTTATACTTGTACACAGTAATTGTTTTGCCTACCTCTTATCCCCTGGTATATTAAAGGGATGTGTACTTAATATATATAATGTTAATACATTTGTAATAGCCTTGGATATCTGAGTCCCTTAGTCCCTTCTTCATTTGGAGTATATATGTTGTCTTTATACTAAGAGCACCCCCTGGCCTCAATTGTACTTACCTGTTAAAGGAGGGTAGGGCCAAGCACCCTATATATAAGTATATACTTTAATTATGTCTTAATTATGATACACTACTTGTCTAGTGCCCCCTGCATTTGTGTAATATTATATCCAGGATCACTTTGGAAAATTCACTGGTAACAAAACACATTTAGTGAACAAAAACAACATTTTGGTGACAAAACTATATTTAGTCGACCAAAACAAATTCAGTGGTAACAAAATACATTTAGTCAAAAAAAAACAACAAAAAAAACAATGTTTTGGTGACAAAAACTATATTTTGTCAACCAAAAGAATTTTGAGAGCTGGATTATACAACTGCACTCTTTATAATGAAAAAGTCTCATGTTATTCACTGCCCTATTCCTCCCCTGCATCTGCTATATCTGGACATACAGCATTGAGCAGTCGTTTTATACAGGTCCTGATCTAAAGCAGAATGTTAGAAGCAGAGCGAGTATTACGAGTATCTCCTGGAGAATACAGGGTCTCTGCAAAATAAAGTGTTTTAGAGAGAATTTCCAATATCTTCCTTTAAATTTGAGATCTATTAAAAACTGGATTGCACAGAAACACCTCTAATCCCTGACGCGTATAGTTACAGCTCCACACGATCTATGTTTCTACACATGTCCCCCGCCTTAAAGGTGAATGTCTTTAGACGTGCTGACGTGGAATGTTTCATGGGCATACAAGTCAGTTCTTCCTTTAATGTCTATTTTGACAATTTAACTGCTTTCAGTTAAGCTTTACAGTAGCAGTAATAGTTTTGCCTTACAGAACATCTCAGTTGCGGTCATGATTTTCTTTTCTCTTCCTGTTCCCTTTGGTTTGTCACCTCTTGTGTTTCACTGTCTGTGAAGTGGTGTGGGTTCTGCAGATATTCATGTACATGTATACTATACCATTGATGCAAAGTGCATGCATATAGGCCTAAAGAAGACAATAAGGGGAATTCCACTTAAAATGACCTTGTGCAATAAAATCATCTAAGCCCAACTGGCATTCACAATAGGAAAGCAGTTAATGGCAAACTCAGGAGCTTCTGAACAAGATATAAGCAGATGTAATTAAATGTTTAGGCCGAGTATCCACCCTGTGTATGGGACCCTTGACTGAGCGCATACACACTTTGTCGCGTGTAGCCGTCTGCGTCGGGGGTAGCGGTTCGAGGACCATATTGAGCGTGTGTACGAACCTTACAGATGGAACTTGGTCTCGGAGTTGGTTGCTATGGTGATCCTCCTATGCTCCTGGTCTCATTGGGCTTGAGTGGGGTTCCCTCAAAATCATAAGACACCACTATTTGGTTATATGTGTGTGATTAGATGTAGCACTTCAGGGCTTGAATGTATCAATGAATTGTGTTAGCAAAATATGTTGCATCCATATAAATTTAACACTATTTATGAATGATAATCAGTAGTCCCATAAGCGCACTTAGATTGTTTCATTGTACAGGCATTAGTAATAAAGAAAGAGAAGTGCAGGTAGTTGGATAACTTAATGTTTTATGCAAGTTTTCTAGAACACTAACAGGCGGATTTACGGGCATCCAGTGTGGTTCTGAGTGATCTCCCTGTCATGCCTACACAAGAATAACATAAAATAGTGGGGTTTAATTAAATACAGAGAAGATGGGGGGTCATAAAAGTGGTCCAGGATATACTAGTCGCAAAGTTATTGTGTTATGTAAGACTATCCTCATATCTACAAACTTTGTTATCTCCAGGTGCAGGATTTTGTATTTTGAGTATATCCTCATACAGTACCTCCGTGAACTAAATAGTAATACGAACAACTTACTAAATAGACTCATGTTTTAAGATTTAAGCACTTAGAAGGATTTATGGGGATCCACAACGCTCTATTTAGGGTTAAAGTGCGCTAACTGATTAGTGATCAGTTAGAGTGACTTTAACCCCTAGTTTGCAGGGGCTGTGAGTTTAGGAAAAGATACTTGCACAGTCATCCAAACCTATTTACAAGAGGCTCATGGCTGATAGTTGGCTTTAATATTTAGGTGCAGCATTATTTAACACTTGCAGAGGGATTTCAGGATTTGCAGTGCCTGTTTACAAGGGATAGATTTGTGTGGAAATACGGTACTTAAGTTTAAGCTCTTTGGGATAGAGTACAATTAGGTTGAGTTGCTGTGAATGTAAATAACTGTAATGCACTATAAATTGTGACTAGCAATTGATAGGAAAATAATATATATGCATACAGTACAATAATTAATGTTATAACAATTGTGGTGTGTAACAGAGGGCCGTATTAATGAAGGCCCCGATACCGTGGGTTAATAAAAAATGTCCCAAAGACAGTGCAGTTATATGCATTAACCCTCTATGGGTGGAGGTCCAAATAGCCTGGATTGGTTTTAAGAAACGCTGTAGAATTTAGCTTTCGTTCACACTAGAGCAGTTTCTCTCCAGACAGAAATGCGAGTTGTGGTACATTGTTTTAAATGGATGTGATTGACCCGGTCCATTAAAATAAGTACCACTGCATGCATTTCTGTCCAAAACGGATGCGTTTTGATTAAAAATATAGGTAAAATTACGGTAAAAAATTGTTCCGTTTTTAGGTGAACGTAGCCTTTGTAAATTAAATTAAGTTCATTGATAGAGTGGTCTGGATAAGTTTATAACGTACTCATCTTTTATTAATACTTCTGGCTGATCCAGGGATCCTTTCTGATGCCATTTGAAGTCAGGAAGGATTCCCCCCATTTTCAGCAGGTTGATTTTGTCTTTTTCTGGATCAACTGTTAAGTAGAGTTAATGAGTAGGGTATAAAGGTTGGGTAGATGGACGTATGTCTTATTCAACCCCCATTACTTTGTTGCTCTATGTTATTATGTAACATCATCTTTTGTATGACATTATAATATGGCTATACAGTTTAAACACCAGGTTTTAATGGTAAGGCTGTTCATAGGTAATTAGTAGCTTTTCACAGAAGCTCTTTGATGTAGCAAAAACACAAATGTGAGGCGAGTCTAAATGAAGTCAACAGAATGTTTGAGTTCAGGTGAAACACAAATATGTATCAGTGTGTGTGTGTGTGTGTAAATGTATCTACTACTTACTTTTATTTGTAGATCATTGTTTTTGAGCAAGAAAACTTTCAAGGCCGTAGCCATGAATTCAACGCACCCTGTACCATCTGAAGGAGTCTGGAATGGAGAAAGTGGCTCTATTCTTGTGCACTCTGGACCGTATTACAAACAGTAAAAATAACATTTAACATGTATTTTTTTATGATTCAAGACCTGACTTGAAATGATATGTTCTTAAAATGTTTACATTTCAATGCTTATATTTCTTTAGGTACAAAAAGATCTCTCTACCTTCAATTGTCAATGCCATCTTTGTAGCCATGGTAACACAATGGTTTCTTTCCTTCAGTGTCTCTTTCATATTGTCTTACTCTACATTGCTTTGATATTTTATCTTCATATACCAATTCTCCAATACTATATCAGTTAAGTTGACTGCCTGTACGTTTTCTAGTTAGTTTAAATACTTTCTGTGGACTGATGCCCAAAACTGCACTTGTGCTCAAGACAATGCCTTTCAAGGGCCCTATACAGGCACAAATTATGCCCTCCTCCTTTGACTCTATGCTCCTTCTAAACACAATAATTGTATTTGCTTTAGCAGGTATTGCACGACACTGCTTAAGTAACTTAATCTGCCTACAATAACTTCCAAGTCCTTCTCGATTGATTCAACTCCATTTAGCGTATAACTAGCATTCACAATGTTTTTGCCCTGCATAACTTTACATTTCTCAGCATTAAAATTAATTTGCCACTTTGTAGCAAAAATCTCCAAGTTATTAATCAGTTTGTTAGGGAAGACATCTTGCACTTAGCCTATAATCCTGCACTATTTAGTATTATCAGCAAACACAGAAATTGTAATTGCAATGCCCAACACTACAGTGGTGTACCGGTAATTTTATATACTTTAAATAGTACTGGACCCAGACAGACACTTGAGGAAACCCTAACAACACTGGTCTAACTAGAAAATTTTCCATTAATAGCCTCTTTGTAATTTATCAGTTTGCCAGTTCTCATCCAAGTACAAATAGAAAGGTTGAAACCATTGTTACTTATCTTACATAAAAGCCTTCTATGACTTGCCGTATGAAAAAAAATTAAAATAAATCTCATTCACTGGTCCCTTGTAGATCTAGGTTATGACTCACCTCATCACAGAGCAATCTGTTGTTTGGCAGGATCTATTACAAACATACACCTACATTAACATTATTTATAGCATTATTTATTTCCCTTATTTACAGAAGGGAGAAAAGCTCCACAAACTTGATGGCTAAAAATTCAGAGCCTCTATAAAAAAAACTAAATCTTTAACTTAAATATTATAGAAAAAACATGCGCCCCAAACATTATCATATAAGGATATGACGTCATCCTGACTAGTATAAAAGCATCTGCTCTGCTTTTGGCCTTGTGCCTTTATATATTCATGAGACACTTAGGTGACTTAATATCTTTAGATTACTCTGAAGGGGCACATTATCCCTCATATTGTAGGGCCCTTTTCAAAATATTTTAAGTGTATGAATCCTAATTAAGGATTTAGGTTTATTTATTATTCTTGACTCAACCATTATGAGATCAGAAAGTATTTATAAATATTTATAAACTATATCCATTATATAAGCATAGTTTTGCTGCTTGTCTTCAAATAGCATGTTCCCAAGGCCTGAAACAAACATTGTGGTTAACTGGAATTGCCAAGGAATCATGACTCTTCAGACTGCCAAGTAATCACTTGGCCTTGTGCTATAAGGGAAGTTGTATGATCACAGCACATTTTAATGAATGAGTTCGATGAGGCATATTCATATTACAACAAGGGGCAAAATATAAGAGGCACAATTAGCATTAACAAATATGTATTTTATACACATATTTATTGAATGCCCTGTTTTCCAGGTCGAAATCTTTCTGGACCTAAAAGCATTACCTCTTGAAATTTGGACATATGAAGGTTGTATATGTCTAATTTGATCAGGTCATGCCTTATTTTATTATTCTTTCCTATCAGGAATACTGGGAATGTGTATTTCCTTGTAATGTCTCCTTTAAATTGTTACTAGTATGAAACAGTTGTATTGAAGACTTTTTGGATGTCATTACGTCAACGATTACATTTTCCAACATTTCTCCATACACCATCAGGTCTCATAAAAAAAGTAGTCCATTAATAAGTACACAATAGATCATTTATTTCAGGCAGGAGACGATATGCACAGAAAATGTGGCTATTCTGATGAGATGCCCACAGAAAGACTCCCCCATGCTACATTGCATCTTTAATGGCCTTGCTGCTGGTTTTGTCTGCCGAAGGGGTTGATGGTGCTCTGGCAACTAATGCTTTCAGGTTTGTAATCTCTCAGCTTTGTAGGGAGGCTAAACCCAAACCCAAAATGCAAGATAAGAAGACAAAACTTCCTAGGTACCCAAATGCACCATTAAGGTGGGTACACACATACAATTCTTCCTCCTGGCAGACTCATATCGGGCTTCCTCGACCGGTCGGCCAGGAGGAAACTGTCGGTCACAGCAAAAGCAGCCACGTCCGACAGTAAGTCGTGACCTATCCTCTATGGACCGCATGATCAGTCGTGGCTTTATGACCCGTCCGATCGTGCTTTCTCTGATTCGAGGAAGGAACAGTCGGCAATCAGTCGGAGCTGCCATACAACAATTCTGCCCTACCGACACTGTCGAATTATTGTATGGTGTGTACCCGCATTAGGTTTGTCTCCATTATTACCATGGAAATTTCATACCTGAACCAGATTCGAAGTGATGGCATTCCTAATTTAACAGATATAAGATTTAGGGGTTGATACAATTAGAGGTGGTAAAGTTTGCCTGTGCTATTATTTGTAGCAACAAATGGCTGCTGCATGTCTCAGCCAATCACAGGCGCCGACCAGTCTGGCCCTCTCCTGCAGCTTCTTGTGCACAGAAAAGGCATGTAACTAACAGAAGACGCCAGAGAACCAGGCTGGTAAGTAGATTTAGCAGCACTTTAACACAAGAACCTCGTGAGGTCAAGGTTTTGGGGGGCAATTACCTAATCCTAAAAGCTTTTGGGGAGGTGGGCATACCCTTTAAAATTTATTTTTTTAAATTGCCCATTACTGGAATCTATAAGTATTCCCAACTGTAACTGTAACTATGACTGTTCCGTTTCTTTAGATGTCAATCAAGTGCCTTAGTATCATAAACTCTTCTATTATGTATAGTTTTGCTGTAGCTGGGATGGGGACAGTTGGTACGTAAAATGCATGCGGGAATCCCCTCTCCCAATGCTGCCTCATGGGATACGGACATGCTTGCCCTCACAGAAGTCACATAGTCTTGCAGGGGACTGAGCATAAGCAAAACAAGTATTGGTTTGAAGTCATGTAGCAACACAAACACATCAGATTAAGTGCTACTTACATGTATTCATTTATAGATTGAAATGAGGCAAATCATATTTTAGCGTACAATTCCTTAAAGTTTCAGTAGTTTTGTCTTGTCTCACCTAGTGCATAAGTCCATGTAGCAATACTATTACATTTAATTGTAATGCTTTACCACAGCTGGATAGGATATGACCAACAGCAGCAAGGGGGAGCAATTTGTCTTTGAGAAGGGAGATTACCCAGCTGGGATTCTGGACAAACAGCAGACAAACCGATACTATTTCCTCTATCAGACCATCAAAGTTGTAAGTTTTCTATATTTTATGCCTTATTTTCTTCTACCAGAACATTAGGTAGGTTGTGATAGAACAATTACATATACTTTGCAGGTTAATAAAGATGTAGATTGATGTTTGTTATTATTTAGTATAAATGGGTGAAATTGAGAAATAATAGACTGTAAATTATTATGATATTATGATTTCATGGATTTAAAACTTTTCTCAACTGTAATTCAGAAACAAAATGGACATTGATTTGAATTTTGTTATATTCTAGTTTATTTGCCCTTACTTTATTCTGAAAGGAAGATTTTCGAATTAGTGACCGTTTCTCATAACTGATAAAAGTTTTTTTATTTTTAAAACCCTTGTTTGCACATTTGCAATTGTGTTTATGTAGGTGGTCTTATCATTCTGAAAAATTTATATGAACTTCTCCGCTCCTTTTATCTTATTTAGATCTGTGAAAACCTGTGCCAATAATTTGCCGATTTGACCAATATGTTGGCTGATTAAGCTTGAAAATCAGCTAATGGCTCTGTTAAATCATTAGGCAGTCATGAAACGACAAGAAGCCACACATCATAGCTAGGGATGGCTGAAACTTGGAAGTTTTGTTTCATTTGACGGATTTACGAACTTAATTTTGAGTGTTCGGAGCGTATTTTAGAGGGTTACCGATGTCCGAGTTTATTTCGGCACCCCTCAAAAATAACCTCGAACTTTCATAAATTTTGAAAATACGATCCAAAATTATTATTAAGTATTTTCTGGTCATTTTTCGAGGGTTATCGAAAATAAGACATGTACTTTCAGTAGTGAACGTCCCAAAATCCGTACGATCCGCCCAGTTGTGGATGGATTGTTTGGTTTGTGGACCCGAGGGTTCCTAGTTGGACCAGGATCCCATCTCTAATTATAACTTTTCCATAGTTCATTTAATTTTTTAGACAGTGATCTGCTAGAGGAAACAAAAATTTATTTTGATGATAGCAAATATTTATTTTGGCTTTCATGAAAACCATAGATGTCGGATTTGAACTCATGTATATCACCACTGTAAAAGTTAACAAAGATTTGTTTAGTGACTTGGATTTATTGATGCCCTTCTACATTTTTAAAGGAGAGCCAAGACCAAAAGATTGTCCTTTATGAAAATCTCATTTTACTGGGAAGAAGATTGAAATAATTGATGACGATGTGCCCAGTTTCCATGCTCATGGCTACAGGAAAGAGTGTCTTCTGTTAGAGTTCAAAGTGGAACGTAAGTTTTACATTAAAAATAGGAATGTTATGTACATTTCTTTGATGAGATTCTGTTGGAGAATATTACAAGGTGATATGCTTGTGAAGGTTCTCATTCATCCAGGTCATGGTATATCTGTTGTATTCAATTAGATCAACTGGACTTGAAATGTAGTTCTTGAAGACGTTTCGCTAGTCTCCGACTGGCTTCTCAATTCAGAATGACTTGTACAAGAATCTGTGGCATTATGTACCCTGGAAAATCCCAATTAGCATATCACAGCCAGGTTTTAAGGGTGTGATTGGATAGTGGCTAAGAGGTGTTATAGGAACGCCCAGAGTAAGGTGTTAAAACAGCATTGTACATGGCAGACAGTTGGTGTCGAACCCCCCCACCTCTATTTAGGCTTGGTTTCTTTATTTTCACATAAATGGCCTCCTTAACCCCTCTCTTGAACCAGTCCAGTTCCTTCGCCAGTATATTAACATTACAATCTTCAAAGGTATGTCCTTAATCCTTAAGATGCAATACACGGCTGATGTCTGACCCGAGGAATTGGCTCTTCTGTGCTGGGCCATACGTTGATGCAGTTGCTGTTTGGTCTCCCCCACATACAAATCAGAAGCATTCTTCACTGCACTGCACTGCATATATGATGTCGCTTTTCTGTGTTTAGGTATTGGGTCTTTCGGATGTACCAATTGCTGCCTCAGTGTGTTGTTCGGTTTAAGCAGACAGGGATACGTGTTTTTTGAAAATTCTTCTTAATTTCTCGGAGACCCTCGCTACATATGGGATGACCATGTTCTTCTCCTGTCTTGCTTTTCCCCTTCACTGTGATATTTGTGTTTCTTTTCTTTCCTTCTACTTCTTTTGACAAAGGCCCAGTCTGGATATCCACAAGTTTTAAGGGCTCCTCTGAGATGTTGTTTAATTTCTTTAGCCTTCGCCTCTGTGCTAGTGGGGTTCTCTGCTCTGTGTTGCAGGTTCTGATGACACCAGCTTGTGATCTAAAGGGTGGTGGGTCAACATCAATACTGATCTGTTGTGTTGTTTCTATAACCTCTATAGTTACCATTTCCTTAACTTCAAGCAGTCCAAGAAAGCCATTGTTGTTTTGTACCTCTCCTTGAATTTTGTTTTTGTCTACCGCATAATGTTTCTTGAACGCTTGTACTTCCTTCTGGTGATTTTACAGGTGTCATCACAATTCTGAACCAGTGCTGTGCTATGCCCTTAAAGGTATTAAGCGCCTGTTTTCTACCTCCTCCATGTAAAGGTTGGCCACAATGGGTGAAACTGGAGATCCCATAGCACATCCATGTTTTTGCTTATAGAACTTATCCCTGTATTTGAAATAGGTGGTATTCAGGCACAAGTCCAACAAGGAACACACCTGTTCTGGGTTGAGATCAGTTCTGCTGGTAAGAGTGCTGTCTTGGCCCAGCTGTCTTGGCCCAGCCACTGGTTCAGATATGTTGATGACACCTGGGTTAAAATCCACCAGAAGGAAGTACAAGCTTTCACAGAACACATTAATGCGGTAAACCAAAACATTAAATTCACAGGAAGAGTACAAACAACAAACTGGCTTTCTTGGACTGCTTGGTAGAAGTTAAGGAAAATGGTAAACTGGAAGTAAGGGTTTACAGAAAACCACACACACAGATCAGTATTTGATGTTTGACTCCCACCACCCTTTAATCACAAGCTGGGTGTCATCAGAACCCTGCACACAGAGCAGAGAACTCCCCTAGCACAGAGGCGAAGGCTAAAGAAATTAACATCTCAGAGGAGCCCTTAAAACTTGTGGATATCCAGACTGGGCCTTTGTCAAAAGAAGATAAGGAAGAAAAAACACAAATATCAACAGTGAAGGGAAAACAAGACAGGAGGAAGAACATGGTCATCCCATATGTAGGCAGGGGTCTCCGAGAAATTAAGAAGAATTTTCAAAAACATCGTATCCCTGTCTGCTTTAAACCGAACAACACACTGAGGCAGCATTGGTACATCCAAAGACCCAATCCCTAACACAAGAAAAGCGACATCATATATGCAGTGCAGTGCAGTAAGAATGCTCTGATTTGTATGTGGGGGAGACCAAACAGCAACTGCATCAACGTATGGCCCAGCACAGAAGAGCCAATTCCTCGGGTCAACTCAGCCGTGTATCTGCATCTAAGGATAAAGGACATACCTTTGAAGATTGTAATGTTAATATACTGGCGAAGGAACGTGACTGCGCAGAGAGGTGTTAAGGAGGCCATTTATGTGAAAATAAAGAACCAAGCCTAAATAGAGGTGGGGGGTTCGACACCAACTGTCTGCCATGTAACAATGCTGTTTTAACACCTTACTTTGGGCGTTCCTATAACACCTCTTAGCCACTATCCAATCTCACCCTTAACACCTGGCGTGATATGCTAATTGGGATTTTCCAGGGTACATATTGCCACAGATTCTTTACAAGTCATTCTGATTGAGAAAGCCAGTCGGATGACTAGCGAAACGTCTTCAAGAACTACATTTCAGTCCAGTTGATCTAATTGAATACAACAGATATTACAGGTGATAGTTGATGGGAAACCAAGGTTTATCATCTATTCTATTCCATTCCAGATAGCTCTATGACAGTGGTAAGTAAAGAAATGTAAAACAACATTATTAGAGTGTAAAACCCTTAGAAAACGTGAAAGCTAAATCCCACCTGCATCTGTTCCCAATTTTTCCTAATAAGGAACATGACTTCTTGGAATTTACCACTTTCCATGGAAGCTCTATATATTTAAAAAGACTTCTATCGGCATTCAACAAGCTAAATGCAAAACCAGAGCGCCAACTACAGACCAGTTTCTGCTTTATTGAGCCCTCATCAGTGTAGTGCAGGCCTCTGTTTTGCATAGAATTTTCCTAAAGAATCCTCATGGAGTGAGAAGGTTCTGAGAATCAATGATATAATCTTAATATTTGAGTATTTTAGAACTGGTTACTTATGTAAGGATTCATAGCACTAAGACGCAATTTGGTAGTTTATCCATTATGTTACTGCCTGTAGTGTGAAAAGAGAAAACGTGCTTGAGTTCTAGTTTTTGTAAATTAAAAAAAGCAGCCGCTGGATATGACCTCTAACATGTTTTTGAAGAATCAACTTCCATTTCATCATCTCACCAAAGAAATACTTTCCTTTCTAACTATATAATTTGACATTTGTACAAGTAATAAAGATTAATACAACACAAGTTTAACAACCCGGCAAAAGAAAACACTGTCTAGGCTTCTCCCTGGTCCTTCTTCCCCGAAACTTATAAAGCCTAGTTCCAAAAATGCTCACACTCTGAGGACACACCTCATCCTGTTCATGGAGAACAGGGACCTCAGGATACAAGGCTGATATTCAGTCAGCATTATCACACCAGCATCTGGACTCATGGCTCCACTCCCACAATATGTTTTTACCATGACCCTAGGCAAGGCTTCCTCAGGATCTCTGGCTCACTAACATATTCTAGAGGAATCTGAACATGCCCAGCCTGTTAAAGTTTATTAGCTCCTGGGTGACAATAGGAATGTTACAGAATGACAGAGTCTTGTTTATCTGAAATCTCCCTACTCCTTCTGAGTGCAAAGCCACTGCTGAATTGTCCTCTGCAACTAACCACAATTAAATACCTGGTATGCTGCTCATTTTTTGTCCCCTTCTGCCTCCCTTAACAGTGACACTAATTGTATCCTCAGACATTGGTAAAAGACATATTCGAATCAGTATTCCAGAAAATTACAATATTGTGTCTTGTTGCAGGGTGGTTGCTATCAGTACCCAGGATACAGAGGCTACCAGTATCTGTTAGAGAAGGGGGAATACAAGGACAGCTCAGATTTTGGTGCCCAGAACACCCAGATCCAGTCTGTAAGCGCATACGTGATATGCATTGGCACCAGAGAGGCACCTTTCACCCCTGTTTAAGAATGCTTCCTGCTTTCATTAAGGTCACTAAAGATGTGAACGAGATGCTTCACTTAGTGCTGCTGCTTTTACCTATGCCATGGTTACTTCAGCTGCCACCGTGTGACTTAACCGTTGAAGCAATTTAATAAAGAGCTATGACTTTCAAATTCCCACTTGCTGTGTTTGTGAGATCTGGTATTGGCATCATTATAGCGGTTTGTTTCACACATATTAAACATCATTTCCTATGCTATGAAAATTCACTCCTGCTTAAAAGGTCTTGACTTTTATTGTTTAATATGGGTGTATGGATTCAAATGGTTTGATAACTTCAATTCTGGGTTATAGCCTTTATTGTTTGAGGTACTAGACTACTGTAAATTATGATAGCGATCGTAATTGCACATCCGTGATCAAAATTTAACGCCACGTTAAAGGCACGGTATTGCAAAAAGCGTCACATCGCCTTTTTTAATATGCGCCCCCCCCAAACCTTAACACTATGTTTTGCTCAGGGGACCCTTACAGAGTTTAAAGGCATGTCCACCCCTATTAGTAAATCTATACATACTTTCTCCACCCACTCTCCAAATCGAGAAATCTTTATACTTACTTACCTCCCCAAGGTCCCTGAAACAACATTCCTTACCACAGTTCCCATTGCACTTCATTACAGCCCTAACTGACACATTTGTTGGTGGTAAATGCAGCAGAATGTTTGCAGAAAAGTCAAATCATATTTAAAATTCAAATGTGGCTAAAATGTCAAAAAAACAAGTTGGAATTTTGAAAGTCATTACAAACATAACTGCATACAATTTTCCAGGTAGTGATTGAATAGCTTCCTTCGGATCATCTAAACATGGAATTTTGAGCTGGTGTGTGCTTAAAGAGGACTAAAGTCAGCTCCCATAATCCCCCTTAGCTGGGTGATCTTAACAGATCAAAAAACGGATGCTGCAACCTTGCTTTTCTAGTTGACAGCCAATCTATAACAGCACAGAGATCCTCTCTCTCCTTAACACAGAACATTTTTATGCAGTTTTATGTAAACATTTTTAAATTCTCCTGTCCCTAACAATTTATTTATTCCTTTGCTTTTCATACAAAAAAGAAAAGCAATCTTTGCGTTTATTTCTTAGCTAGCATGAATGTAAAAAACAGAATATAAACATTTAGTAAAAATTAAAAATTTGTCTGGAACTGAACCTTCAACCTTGTGTACTTTGCCTTGCTAAAGCACAGCTTATACCACTTTCCAATAGAGCTACAATAGAAATTGATGCAAGTCGAAGGAATATAACCCATGATCTCATGGCTGTGTCTGTTTCTAATCCATGCATTTTAACTGATGAGCCACCACCGCATATGCAATGAATACATATAAATAAGTCAGTAAAAGAGCTGACTTTTTGTGTTGCCCCAGGAGTGTATGTAATTCACATTGTCTGGTAAATAACTGCAGGGTACACAGACTTTCAAAGTCTTTCAGGACTTCCATATTGGGTGAGGGACATCTGTATAGAGAATTCTCTGGGTATAGAGACATAAATACTGGGGTCAGGGTTGCACATGCACACAAGGCCTTTGAAGACTACTGGACTGAGATTGTATTTTAACAACATGGAAGCCTTCTTAGTTACAGAATCTATTTCTCACATGCACTAAATGCCAACTTACTAGAGAAGATCTGACAATGCACATTGTTTCTGGGAGAAAAGCTTCAGATTAGGATTTTTAAATTAAGTTTAGTTCTCCTTTAAACTATGTATAGATTTTGGATTTGTGGGGGACATGCCCTTTAATAAACTTTAAAATATCAGACCATATTTTCACATCCTAGCATTTTGTAATAAACCTTTTACACTGTCCCCACAATTCATAAATTTTTCTGCAGGAGTGATCTGAACATCATCCTCTGCTGAAAAGCTTTATGTTGTTGATGAATAAAGTTAACAGAAAAGTTCAGTAAATGTTAATAAGTTCATATGATTCCCCACATAATAGGTCTAGGGCTACATTATTTTAACTTTACACACACTGATCGGTAGCCTAGAACTCATTGTAGAAATCAAAAATACAGTATGGTGGCAGAGAGGAAGTACATTTATTCCCTTTGGTGTAATAATGGATAAAAGTAATTTTTCATACTATTGAACTGTGAATATTTTGTGTTCCATCTTTCTTGTTTTATTATATTGGGAAATAAACATGCTTCACTATAAACAAGACATGTTTCCTGAGCCAGATTGCCGTCAGATGTTTCTGTACTCTTAGACAGGTATATAAAGGGACAAACTATCCTTGTTTAAGGTTATTACATTGTCATTAAACAAATCTTATATACCCCTGGTGTTGGACGTATTATAATATTTACCTAGACTATGAAGCATTGTTTGTAAGCAGTAAAAAATTGAATAATACGATGTCCTGGTCTGCTTTCATTTCAATATCTTTCATACATCACTTATGCTATTGAAGGAGTCTGAGAACAGTATTCTCAATTTATGCAAAAAGACAAAGAGACTGACACCTAATGCTTTATAGTTTTTCTAACTATTCATTATGTTTACATGTATCCTGAGAATTTTCGTTAACATGCACTAAGCCTATGTGTATTTTCTACCTATTCAAGCATTTAAATTCTATGAAAGCAATTATAAAAGAAAAAACTTGTTCGCATTTGAACAGGTAACACAAGGTCTTGATTTTTAGAAATAAATTAAATGCATATATTATACTCAATGGGGTTTATCACATAAAAAGCAGCACACATTTAATTCAGAAGCCCAAATGGTATAAAATTTGGCATCAAAGGATTAGGCTCCCAGAAACATTGTGCCATTGAGTCTTGAACAGGACTAGTTCAAGAGAGGTGCCATGGAGGCCATTATGGGAAAATAAGAAACCAAGCCTGAAATAGATGGGGGGGTCAACATTCACTTTGAATTAATATAAAGAATTCACTAAAACCTTTCTGTTATTGTGCATGTCCCTGTAATATACCTATGGGAAACGTTCGAAGTGTTATTTGGAGGTCGTACGGTCTTACAATATCGGATATTCTGATATTGTACAATAGTGGGTTCTTAGCCGATTGCCCAATTGTCATTCATTTTTTTCTATCGGGAAAATGCTTGTGAAGGTTCTCATTCATCCAGGTCACGTATTTCTGTTGTATCAATTAGATCAACTGGCTTAAAGTTTAGTTCTTGAAGACTTTCGCTAGTCATGCGACTGGTTTTCTCAATTCAGAATGAACTGTTGGCAATTAAGTATCCTGAAAATCCCAATTAGCATATCACAGCAAGGCATTTGCTAATGTGATTCCACACAATAAAACTCATCAACTTTTTGGCATTTCTAGTGTGTTATCTTTGTGTCCGTGGCCTCCGTAGGCGATTGGTAATCACATTTTTTTTGCAAACGCGTTACTCATTAAAGATGGCGAAACTCACTAGTTTGTTCCATTTTTGGATTCCCAAATCTCGGGAAAATCCTAAAGATCAGAAAATTCGAAACCGAAACAAATTCTCAATAATTTTTCTACGGTGCTATTTTTCGAAATAGCCTGCAAAAGTTCGAGTGTTCCGATCATATTTTCGAAGATTTTTCAATAGTTGCAAGGCTATTTTTGATAATTTACATTCGAAAAATTATCGAAAATGTCATGTGAAGTCCTGAAATCCGGAGGATCCGTCCGAATTCGGTTTGGATCTTTTGGATTTTGGAACTGAGGGGTTTCTGTGGTCGGATCCGGGTTTGTGTCGAACCCGGATCCCTCTCTATTTCCATATCACACATGGTCAAACACAAGTGCAACACGTGAAATTTGCAGAATCACAACTGCAATCTTCATGCACGATTTAGGTGCATTGCAGTGTGGCCTTACCTTATTGTGTTTTAGCTGAAACTTCTTATTTAAAGTCCTGGGTTGGGGGCCCTCCTGCACCATGAACATTTTACCTTAATTTCTACAGGGAAAAATACATTACATACAAATAGAAGTAACTGACAAGATGCATTTGATTTTTTGCAAAATTATACAACAGCTAGTAGAGAGATCATATCCCTTATCCTAGTAGACAGGGAGTATCCTTGCACCCATAGAAAATAAAATTCTCGCAAAAAATATGATTTTTCTTGGTACAATTATAGTTTGAGTTTTATTATGAAAACTCAAACAAGGCAAAACCATCAACCTTATCTTGTTTGAGGAAGGTGTCTAACACACAATAAACCTCATTTGTTTCAATTCTGATATCATCGTGCATTATATAAACAACAATAGTTACTGTGTTTTATCTTCATTGTTTTCACTCTACAACAATTGACACTTCCAATCAGAGAGATGGTCGGGTGAAATGATCAAAAGAGGTGTTCTAGCCTTTGGCAAACTTCAGTTTTAATGTGTCATTTTCTTTTAAATTGAGACTATTAGACTATAGAGTATGAGTGTAGTATTTTGTGTGATAAAAGGCTCATATTTGGCTTCTGGCAAAGGCCAAAAAAAAAAGCTATTGTAAGTAGAGATTGGGACACACCCGATCTGACACGGAGCCCGCTCGTTCCGAAATCCAAGATCAGTCCGAATCCGGATCCTCTGGATTTCGAGACTTCGAACACATTTCGAAGATCTTTCAAATGTTCGGTGTCTGTTTTCGATAATTTTCGAAAATAGCCTTGAACATTCAAAATCTTTGAAAATATGATTGGTAACTCGAAAGTGGTCTCCGATCGTATTTTCGAGGATTTTCGAACGTTCAAAGATATTTTTGAAATATCTTAGAAAAATCCGGCCCGTTTTTCGGATCTCGGGATTTTCCCGAGATCCGGGAATCCGAAAACGGAACAAACTTTGTAGTTTCGGCCATCTCTATTTGTACGGATAATTAGACTACTCTTAAGCATCCAAGAAGAAGGATAAAGGATAAACACATTTTAAAAGCTTAGTGATGTTTACTTTGCTATTGTTAATGAATAACACTAATTTCCATTTTAATGTCAGTTCTTATCAACCTTTTTATTTAAGAATTTTCTGACTCTTGCATATCTTTTTTAATAATTAAAAAGACAGAACTCTAATTGATATGTGTCTGGGTAAAACCACCACTTAAAAACAAATTGTTTTAGTTTTGAAAGATAGATTCAGGTGACGGCATCTGTAGTATTAACTTTCACAAATAAAACCTTGACCATAGTGTCTTAAATCTTGAGTGGCATTTCGCAGCATAAAGAACAACAGAATGGTAATTAAATAAGATTAGAAGATGAGAAATTATTAAGTGTGAAAGAACAAACATAACACAGATGGCATCAGAGTAGTGGCAAATTACAGGGTTTTATAGAGATACAAGTGATGAAAAAATTGATTTTCCCCCTAATATTTAAATGAATTAAAATGAAGAAGGACAAAATTCCCTCACTGACCTATTAATCCCTTTTTGTAGCATTGTGTAATTGCATAGCATGAAAAAATAAATAAAATAAGTGCGCCTTTTATCAAATTATTGTGATTCTGCAATCCGATTTGAAGCACCTTGCAGGGGTGTGCCTTCAGGGCCACGGCCCCCCCACAAGAATGGAGGGCAGGCCCCTGACCCCCTTCCCCTAGCCAAGATCCTTCCATGGTAAGCTGTTTTAACTGCACAAGAACCGGAGGTTCTGGTCCGGTCTTTTTACAGCGTGTTTAAACGCTTACCATGGAAGGATCTTGGGCTTGTGGCAGGCCCTACTACTGCCTGGGTCCCCCATGGTCGCCACTGAACCTGGTTTCGATATAAACTGATGGTTTAAAAAATCTGCGCAGACTGCATTTTTCAAAACTGTTTCATTGAAAATCGAAATATTAGAAAATCAAGAACTGTGAAAATTGCCTCTGAACTTTTCATATAAAATGGAATATTAGAAAACTGAAAAAATTGCCATTGAAAATTCCTATAGAAAATTCGTCAAACAATTCTCATTTAATTGGGTTTAAATCCGAACAAGTGTCTGAACCAGACTTGCCAGGTTCGTTCATGTCTAATGGTAATAGTACGACTTTACCTTACCAATATAAATGGGAAGTACAGTGCAAATACATGTACTTTTCAGAAAAAAGAGAAGTATTTTCCCATCCCAATGAACTTATCCTGCCATTCAGCATTTGTCTGCGTTTAAATAAATGCAACCGAAATATGACTTCCTGTTTGCAGACCCCTAGTAGAGACCGTTATGGTCTTGCCCTTGACCCGCCTGGTTGATTCAGTTGCTCAGTAGAGATCTGAGCAAGTTACAGTAATAGCATACTAGATTTGGCTATTACTGTATGGACTATTGTATGGGAATTCTGCTATCCATTTAAAGAGGGCAACTAAAGCCTAAAAAACAACACAGAATCAAAGGCAGTATTGGCCATATTTTCTACCCTCGGATTTATACTCGGGTCGGTTTATACTCGAGTATATAAGGTACTTTGTTTATAGATTTTATATATTATAAAATATGCAGCTCAACCTTAATTCAAAAACACTTTCTGGTGTGCGTGGGGGCAAAGTAGGAACGGCAATTTATACATTACACAAAAGTCTCCAGCACTCAACTACACAAAAGAGTTAGACATGTATGCAAGCAATGAAGGCAAAATCACCTGCACTTAAATTCAAATGGATACCTTTGTTTACATTGTTTGTACAACATGCTTAGCTGACACACGCCCTTCACGGCAGTATCCTAGTGTCAGTCCTAACCTAGTGAAAAAATATATGTTCCCTGGGGCACCAGGCCATAACCTGTTCTCTCTTTTCTAGCATGACCTTTTCCAAGGACTCAATGAGCTTACAAAGCTTCAATACCTTTTTAAACCTTCTTTCTGGACTGCCTTAAAGGGGAGGAGGAATACATTACACAGGGAGCAAAGCATATAATAGGGCCTGGCGAACTTCCCTTATTAAATACAAATTCAAAAATATTCAGCTCAAACCTATTCAAAAACACTTTCTGGTGTGTGTGCAAAGGAAGGAACAGCAATTTTACATAACACCAAGTCTTCAGCACTCAACTACACATACATTATAAATGAATAGGGTAAAAGAGTTAGACATGTATGCAAGCAATGAAGGCAAATCACCTGCACTTAAATTCAAATGGATTACCTTTAGTTACATTGTTTTGTACAAACATGCTTCACTACGACCACCGGCCACTTCACGGCAGTATCCTAAACGATATATAACAATCAAAAACGGTGGCACTCACGGGACCTTAATGAAACAAAAATGTGATGTTTATTACCAGATATCATTAACATGTTTCCTCCGCCCACAGAGGGCCGTCATCAGAACATTCTGAATCATGACAGGTGAGTATTTAAATAGTGTTCACCAATCACAAAAGTGCTAGATGCTACATAGAGAGGAGTGGTTCCTATTATGTGGATTAACCCACTAGGGTTAGTGATTGAGCAATCCGGGAAAGAGTTTAAATCAATTAAACAAGAGATCCAACATTTGATCAGACACACCTGAACATTCTTAAGCCTCTGACAAGACGACTGATTGATTACTAAAGTCTACAAGACAAGTTGACAATACAAAACGAAATATTACATGTTAGTCCAATAAATGCAAATCTGTTGATTCAGACTACAGTGATAAGCGTGTCTATGGTTGGTTATTGGGACACAAACAACAGACTCAACAATGAATAGACGCATAGCGCACGTTTCGTAAATCCCTGTTACTGTCGACAGTTCGGAATGCCCCCCAGACCACCCACTGCAGCAAACTACAGCTGCAGCGATTCCTATGTGTATGTCACCGAGCGGTGACAAAAAACAAAAACGTAAACGACAGATCAGCGGGGTAGCACACAAGCGCCAGCAAACCACCAAGACCATTTCGGAACGATAATCTTTACCAGTCAACATCACTTAACTGCTACTGAAACCCAGTACTACAGAAAGGCTTATCCTTCATTCCGACTAATAAATTAATCCATTTGAATTGAAGTTGATCATTTCAAATAAACAAGAAACCTCAAATTTAAAAATTTCTTTAAAGGAAAGGTGTTGTGTGAACAAACTCCATGGTATAAGGGTAACATCTTAACAAGAAAGGAACGATCTTCCGAACACTCCTGCATCTCTAAAAGTTTCACGAGTTTGGTGTCAGCTCAGTGATCCATCTCCAAAGATAGTGTGGCAACAATGTCTCTAACATATCTTTCGAAGAGAGAAAGCATTAAAGTCACTAGAGATGATAAAAGTATTGTGATCAGGCCTGCCGATAAAGGTGGTGCCATTGTATTACTTGATACTCAATATTACATACAAGAACTTGAACACAATTGTCTGATACAAGACTTATACCTGTTAACGAGAGACCCCCTATCAAGTTAAAGAACAATTGGACACTCTCCTCAACAATATGCGAGAAGCTAACTGGATCAGTCCTGTAAGTTTGAAGTGGTGACGACTCCTTTCCTCTGATGTCCAATCATTTATCCTTACCGAAAATACACAAATCTTTGACTCACCCGCCTGGTCGACTCATAATGTCTGCGCAAGGCCTCCCTTTTTCAGCCCATTGCCATCTATATTGATTTTCCTACAACCTTTATAGTACATCGATATATACAGGATAGTACACATCTTCGACAGTTCATACAGAACATTGAACTGTCCCCTGACATGATTCTTATGACATGGCAACGTTATTAGTCTTTATACAGTCATACCCCAATTAGAGGGTATTGAATTTGCAGGCCTGCCCTAATGGCACTAACCATTTGGGACCACCCTTGAAAGTCAGATGGAACTGTTAGAATTATTATATCGAATAACTACTTCAGATGTGACTCGTCTTTCTACCAGCAGGTGGCTGGCAGCGCTATGGGTTCTAAGTAGCTCCATCGACAGCGAATTTATATATGGAGGCCTTCGAAAACAAATACATCTTGACAATACGCTGCCAACATTATTGTCTACAAAGATTTATAGACAAATGTTTTTGTGTGGAGGGTAATGAATTAGAGGCACACAATTTGTAACTGATATCAACACCCTTTCTTCCCCGATCAAATTGACTGCGCACATTAACCAAAACCGTGGTTGATTTTCTTTATCTGAGATATTCGATATGTCCAACATAAATTACATACCACTTTGTTTAGAAAATCCACGGTAGAAACACTATCCTACATCGTTCGAGCTGTCATCCAGAATCATTGAAACGCTCTATCCCTATAGTCAGGCACTACGGGTTCTAAGGAACAATAGTGAACTGACACTGCAAGGGAACAATGCTTGAACTCCAGACAAGATTTTAGAACAAGGTTATACCGTGGATGAACTTGAAACGTCAATTTAATCGTGCTCTCGAGGCACATACAGAAAAAAACAGCTGGTTCCAACAAACACTCCGACATTGTGAGGTTTTATACCCAATTAATCCCAAAAGTCAGGGTTGTAAAAAAAACATATGAACCAACACTGGAAAATAGTGAAAAAGATAAATCACTTCCATTTTAAGAACACTATCCTGCCGCATACATATAACGGGACGTACTTTGAGAAACATGCTGGTGAATACAGACATAGTCACCAGACCTCCGACACTTACACAAGGAAAATAGGATGGTCCAGGTGTCCGAACTGCAATCACTGCAATGGCATGCTGCTGGTACTTCGTTTCCTCTCACCCCCACACAGGGGAAAAGATTACTATCAAGGGCAGAGTCACATGTACAAGCAAAATGTGATTATTATATTATCTGCCCTTGTGGCTTGTTTACATAGGAAAAACATTGACGAGTTTTAGGGACAGGATGGCGAACCATAGACTATTATAAGACAGGCATTGGCGAAAAATCGACATACTACAAGTAAATAGGTGACATGGCAGTCGCCAAGCATTGTAGCTCTTAAAATCATTCAGTAGTCTTTGGTGGATATAATAGCTTCTACGGAGGAGCAAGTAGATACACCAGCTGGGCACCCTCACCCCGCGGGCCTTAATGAACAGTGGTCCCTCCAATGTTTTCTTTCTTTAAATTCTTATGGTCTTAGTGAATGGGTTGAGCTTTCCAGTAGTGATATGTATGTATCTGATTTGTCCTAAACTATTATAATGTTGAATCTTTGTGACTTTAGCAAGAGGACTCAGTACGATTCTATTTTTATCAGCTAGAGTATTTCTGTACATCTTGATAGTTTTCAGCACATGTTCTATACAACTGCTATTGTAGCCATTTTAATGTTTTTAGCCTTTTATAGCACTTCATTTACCTCCAGGAGGCCATGTGAAAATAAAGAAACCAAGCCTAATAGAGGTGGGGGGGTTCAACCCAACTGTCTGCCATGTACAATGCTGTTTTGACACTTTACTACTGGCGTTCCTATAACAACTCTTAGCCACTATCCAATCCACCTCACACCCTTAACACCTGGCTTGATATCGAATTGGGATTTTCCAGGGTACATAATTGCCACATGATTCTTGTACAAGTCATTTCTGAATTGAGAAGCCCGTCGGATGACTAGCGAAACGTCTTCAAGAACTAAACTTCAAGTCCAGTTGATCTAATTGAATACAACAGATATACCATGACCTGGATGAATGAAGAACCGTCACAAGCATATTTGCACTTTAATGTGTTTTATCTTAGTATGCACTTTATTGGCACGGCTACACTTTTTATAGTATTTATAGTATGTATTCTCTTTGCATGGACCCTAGCAGGTTTTTTCTTCACCGACGGCTATATTGTATATGTAGTATATAGTTCACTGGGTTACCTGATTTTGTTTTACTTAATTGTGACCCTAGTGGTTAATCACATAATAGGAACCTCCCCCTCCATGTAGCACTCTAGCACTTTTGTGATTGGTGAACACCTATTTAAATACTCACCTGTATCATACTTCAGATGTCTATGACGGCCCTCTAGTGGGCGGAAGCATGTTAACTGATATCTGGTGAATAAACACACATTTTGTTTTCTAAGTCCCGTGAGTGCGACCCGTTTTTTGAGTGTTAACCTACCTTTTGATATTGCACCCGGGCTGTTGGTTCTTGATTGGGTGCGACCGTCCTCCCCAGCGTTTATATTATAGTATATATATATATATATATATATACTTAGCTCAGAACAAGATGCTACTGCAAGATCGCAAGATTGAAGTATTTACCAAAAAGTCTAACTGCACTCAGCAATTTTTAAAAAAATAAAAACTTTTATGTAATATTCCATATGGCAACATTTGGCCCATTTCTTGAACCTCTATAATGACAGGTATATATATAATTATTATTGTGGATTTATATAGCGCCAACAGCTTCTGTAGTGCTACTGCATTACTATTACATGTATACATCCACATCAGCCCTGCCTGAACTAGCTTACAATCTAAGCACATTTGACAATACAACCTATCAGTATGTTCTTTATGATTGCATGGGAAACTTACTTAGCTGATGCCCCTATTTTAAAGAATAGCCAAAAAGATGGTATTTGCCTCCTCACTGTATGTGGAAAACACTGTATGTGTTTTACCAATTAAAATGTTGGGAAACTTAAAGGTCTATTAGGTTCCTCATTAGACCCATTTATGACTTTTTAAAAAAACATGAAAGTTTTAAATAATTATAAAAAGTTACTAAATGCTAGGCAGAAAAGTTATGTCAGATATGAGGCAAGATCTCACAAAAAAACAGATATATTGGGTGGGGCTAAGTTTAAAGGGTATGTCCACCCTTAAAAATATTTTTTGATATATGCTTCCCCTGTCCCCCCGCCCCAACCGCTCTATTTGTATTCTTAGAAAGTGCCCCAAACCACTATCTTACCTCCCTCTTCCTCCGGCACGCTGCCGGCCCTCTGCTTGCGAGAAAATGCAAGCAGAGGGGCGGGACCAGCAGTGCTGGGAGTTCTTTGCAGCAGGGGAAAGAGGGAAGGTAGTAGAGTTTGGGGCACTTTCTAAGAATACAATAGAGCGGTTGGGGCTGAGGGGACAGGGGGAATCATATATCTAAAGGGATTACACTAGGGGGAGGGAATCTAAGAGGGAGGGAGAGGGAGGGGGAGGGAGGGGGAAAAGGGCTGCAGTTCGCATGCCAAACTTTCTCCCGAGGGCCAGGTTAGGAGGCAGAGTCCTATATGGGACGTTGGGGGGGGGGACTACAGGAGAACCAGATGGAGCTGGGATTTAAGGTAAGGATTAAACTACACTACACATGGGGACCAGTAGTGGGGGGGATTTTTTCTGGGGTGGCTGCCCTTAAACACAGAATGTTCCATGCTGCGCTAATTCATGCACAAAAAGGAACTTTACTGTAAGAGTTATTCTATTTTTTTCTGCTGATTTTCCTCTCCCCCCTGCAAAGTATAAGTCTTTACTCTTACAATGCTTTCCTGCATTATAATAACCCACATAACCTCTCCACACATCCACATATCTAAAGTTCACCCATAAATAAAATCACTCTGAATGGTGTCTGTACACATACCCACACAAATAAAGCATACGCACACACACAAGTACAAATTTCTCAAAATATTTGGTGTTTGGTAACAATAACAAGATTCAGTTCAGTAATAGAAACACAGTTTACATAATAGCTCCAAGCGTTTCCATAATAAATATAGCACATACTCAGTCATATTATAAACACTGTCCACATATTTATATCCCCCAATTAACACACAAACCTACAAAGTTCATATTTAGTGTTGTGCAATTATCCTAAGACCAATGATGGTGTTCAACAGTTGTGGATCAGCTGTTCTACAAGAAAAGAACATTTCAAAATCCTGTCCTATTTGCAATCACAGATGGTAAGGTAGATGGTAGTGTAACAGAGACCAGGTGGACATTATTTTGGGAAGGCTATCACTACGTTATTTTGAAGAAACACCTTCTTAAACAGAAGGATCTGCGTCTCATGCTATATGAATAGCATTGCCCCAAATCTAAGAAACAAGAAATAATTTCTTACTCCCAGGTTCCCCAGAGTACGGGGCGGAAGATATGCAAAATACTCCTTATGTTACTAGCTTATGACTGTGTCCAGAATCCCGCTTAATAACATGGCATAAAGCCTAATATATAGAGCCAATCACTGACCTGCAGACATGAATGTTCATCTTGTAGATCTACGTCAGTGCAAGATAATTCATGACTCTATGGTGTAGGACGTTGGGCATACGTCTGTAGACAAGGAGGCATATGTGTAAAGCACACTAGCGTGTAACCATATCCACACGTCTAACCTAGAGAAGGGCTGGGGGGGGAATTATCTATAGGTCTGATATCTTAATCAACGCGATATACATTAAGTTACAATATTTGTGTTGGGTGATCTGGATAAACTTTTTTTCCAGTAAAATTGGTTGTTGGAAACAACAGTCTTACTCGAAAAGGTATGTATTTGGACTGGATTCCCAAATCAACCGGTGTTTTTTTTGTCCTTGTTTATTTGGTACTCGTTTTCTCTAGTGGCACATAAGGTTACAATGCAAAAAGCCACAATGAGTAAATCCTCATATGATTACTTTAAAGTGTTGACTTCCAGATCCAGTTTTGGCTATCAGTATTTTTCATCACCAACTTTGATTCATTAGAAATAACTCTGGGGATGAGTGCCTTTGGCGGCGTGTATAGCAATTACATAGCTAAAGATGGTATGTCAATATTAAATGAAGTGAGCTGTCAGTTCTAAGAAAAACAGTCCAAATTATATACAGTTCCACTAATGAGCGTTATTTGTTAGAAGAATAATATCATTGAAACCTTATTTTTAGGCAGTATATCGGTCTGTATTGTGTAGGTTGTTACAGCAGAGAAAGGAAAATTCATCCATTACTACGCAAAGGTGGAGTATTTCACTGGTCTCTGTTGCTTTGCTAAATAACATCTTTGATTAGAGGGAGACTGGCTTTGTTAAGTGTTTAAGAATTTGGATGCTGTGTGGCATGGTTGTAAAGACCGATATTATGTTACCATTAAAAGGTACTATTGTTCATTGGATAAAAAAATCACAGTCTTCAATGTTGATTTTCGCAATTAACCATATCCTTTTTAAACTTGAAAAATGCTAACATGGCCTAAAATGTACGCATTAGTGGGTTGGACCAACAGTTGCATGACCGATCGTGGTCCATAGGAGACGACTTACAATGTGTGTTGCTGACATGTCCTGTCATATCACAGACTTGTTTTGCTAGGCCTCTGGCCTAATGACCTTTTACTTTTCCGCAACCCGTCATATCCAACTGTCAAAACTGCATACAGCACACAACTGTCAACATCATCCAGTACATCGCAAACGTTATCAGAATAGTTAATGACAGTAAGGCCTTGATTGAGCAGCTGAAGATGTTTCAGATTGGAACTCTAAAGACAGAGGGGATGATCAACAAAAAAAATGGTACAGTGATAGTTGGGATGAATTATGTTTTCCACTAAAGGCATTTTTACATTTTTTTCCCCCGTGTACACATCGCTTTTATATGTATTTAAATATCTTTATACCGCACATGGTCCCATAACCTCTTATTGTAGAATGGTTACCAATGTGCCATTAGGTGGCAGTTTACACAGACATACATTAGCCTTGAAGCACTTTCAGAATGTTTTCTGTTTGATTCTCCATTTCCCTGGCATGTAAAGCAGCCTTTATGACACTGAAGTGATGGGGGGTGAGTGGGGGGTGGAACATTATTCCTGTTGTTTATCATGAAAGCATTATAATATCTTTTGCTATTACACATATACTAAAGAAATTCTAATTCTATGGTATCAATTATATTTTTTCATATATTGTTACATTGACTTTTGGCAACCATGAGAGATCAGTAAATGTGGAAAGGAGTAACTTATTTATATAGATGAAGAACGGGCGACTGTCTTAGTAACAACATGATGCAGTGCAGTGATAATTTGCAGTAACAGGGTTGTTTAGTGTGTGAGAGGGTAGGGGCCGGAAAAGATGAATCCATGTTCTTGAGAATACAACTCCTACAAGGGCATTGTTCAAGTACAATCTACTGAACTTTAGAGAACCTTTAATCAATGCAGCAAACCAAAATATGCCAATACCCTTCTTAAAGTCACACCGACCCAAAGATGGGAATTGCAGAAGCTGCAATGGTTTTTGCAGCCACGACAATCAATGTAATATTGCACAGAATTTAAATTAATGGTAACTGTTAACAACTTGTCTGTCACCTCTCAGTGGGGTGTTTAGTTGAGTTGGATACAATACAGTTCCATAGAAACAAAACACATCACTTCATTTACTGAAGCCAAGGAATATTAAGGAAAAATCATGCACACGCTGCCTCGAGAGATACAAAACTGACAAGTAGAAAGAGGTGATTAACGCTTCACAGCACCCAGAGACCAAAAGAAATGACAGTTTATTACACAGGGAGCTTTTAAAGACAATGAAGGATGCGGAAAACCCATTTTAGGCATTAATTTATTGCTTTTACCTTTTGTCAGTTTAAAGGTGCTTTCTACTAAGCAAAGGGAAAGCAAACCTACTACTATTTCATTAGAGATGGCTGAAACTACACAGTCCCGATGATCCGAAAATGAAACAGATTTTCGAAGATTTTCAAATGTACAGAGCTTTTCGAAAATATCTTTGAACGTCCGAAAATACGATTGGAGACCACTTTCAAGTTTCCGATCGTATTTTCGAAGATTTTCGAACATTCGAAGATATTTTTGAAAATTAGCGAAAATGTGTTCCAAAGACCCCAAATCCGGAGGAACCGTCCTGAATGATCTTTCGGATTTCGGAACCAAGTGGTTCCGTGTCGAACCCGGATCCTATCTCTATACTTCATTTGATTTGTCAACTAGTACAATTTAAAGAGTCTGTAAATGTAAATTCTCCCAGGGACAGATGTAAAACAGGTAGGTAGGTCTTGGGTTTGGGGGGGTCCTTATGGCTACTAGATTATATATAAGTAAACCTACAGTATACTGTACTCACAAGCTGGGTATACACATTGGCAATAAAGGACCAATCCCATCGGTACCAACAGAATTGGGCCTTTATCGCTAATGTTTGTATGTCTGTAATGAGCGTTTCCAATGCCAGCAAACATTTGGCTCGTTATGAAAGGAAATTTTCCCTTGAACATGGTCACCCTCCTGGGAGCCAGCTGTGATCCTTAGGTGTATGGCGGTCATAAGCGTTCTCCCTATACTTTATACTTATAGCCTCATCTTTTAAAGATTACAGAATCTGAAAGATTCTGTCTGTTACCTTTGAATGATTCGTACAGTGTTCCCAGATCAGTTGAAAGAGGAGTGGTGTAGAGTGTGCTGCTGTTGATTTTACTCAAGAAAACTGAGAGCAGGAAATATTAACAATTTTAGCACTATTACTTCTGACTTACTACACTGTGATTTAGGGCTTGATTTGAAGGTAAGAGTATATTCTTTCACTTACCCTGACTTGTTTTGAGACTACAGTTTTCTTTTTAAGAAGGTTTGCACCTTTTTGTTCAGCTATAATTCCCTAGTTTTATATTTCATATAATGTAACTGCTAGTTTGCTACACACATTATAATTTCATAATGATGCTTAGTGTGCCCCCTGTAAGAAAAGTATATGCCCAATTCCCTTTATGTACCAGCTTCTTAAGGTTCGTACACACGCTTAATTTCCAAGCGAGTAACGACCCCCTATGGCCAAGCGCTACACATGACAAACGGCCGTTTCGGCTGAGGATCGTCCGTGTGTATGCTTTCGGTCGGGGGACGTTCATTGATCTGCCTGCTCGCTTGGAAATTGAGCGTGTGTACGAACCTTTAGCCAGGCTTAAAGATTCCTAAGTGACTAAAAAAGGAACTAAAAGGTTAACACAACCCCCTCCCTTAATAAATCACATTCATTATGCAGAAACAACCCTGTTACTGCAAATTATCACTGCACTGCATCATGTTGTTTGTATACAGGTCCTGATCTAAAGCAGAATGTTAGAAGCAGAGCGAGTATTACGAGTATCTCCTGGAGAATACAGGGTCTCTGCAAAAATAAAGTGTTTTAGAGAAGAATTTCCAATATCTTCCTTTAAATTTGAGATCTATTAAAAACCTGGATTGCACAGAAACACCTCTGATCCCTGACCGTATAGTTACAGCTCCACACGATCTATGTTTCTACACATGTCCCGCCTTAAAGGTGAATGTCTTTAGACGTGCTGACGTGGAATGTTTCATGGGCATTACAAGTCAGTTCTTCCTTTAATGTCTATTTTAGACAATTTAACTGCTTTCAGTTAAAGCTTTACAGTAGCAGTAATAGTTTTGCCTTACAGAACATCTCAGTTGCGGTCATGATTTTCTTTTTCTCTTCCTGTTCCCTTTGGTTTGTCACCTCTTGTGTTTCACTGTCTGTGAAGTGTGTGGGCTCTGCAGATATTCATGTACATGTATACTATACCATTGATGCAAAGTGCATGCATATAGGCCTAAAGAAGACTATTTGTCCTAATTTACACCTTGAAACTATAATAACAACATCTAATAAAGGGAATTCCACTTAAAATGACCTTGTGCAATAAAATCATCTAAGCCCAACTGGCATTCACAATAGGAAAGCAGTTAAAATGGCAAACTCAGGAGCTGCTGAACAAGATACAAGCAGATGTAATTAAACTTTAACACTTCTTGCTCTAAAGAACTGCAGACTACAGCATTCTTCACCACGCTGAACTGTCTGTAGGCTGCCAAGATGTGAAGCACTGGAGCACTAAATAACCTGCGTTCTATAAAGGAACTACTGTAGTTCTATAAGAAACAAGAGTTTTTATTTAATTACCTGTACCTGACATTTAATAAGCCATTCAGCTATGAGGTTGTTGTGTTTTGCCTTCAAAATTGGGACACAGAAAATCAGCACGCTGAAAGACTAATTAATATTTAAACTAGATGCGTTCTGTATGGTTGCTGTACAGAATGCTTCTAATATTCTGGTAATTAGAGATACAGCATGCAGATTTCATATGTGATCGGATTTAAAGGGATGAGGTAGCAAATCTATTATGCTGGATGTTTGATCTTATTAACAGTTTATGCTTCATTCTAGCTTTTTGCTTAAAATGTATGTGCTGTGTAGCTTTAAGATGGCCATTGTGTTAGGTGCTTGGGTCATATACTTTCTATATACATTATGTTAGGACTAGGGGTCTCTATAGGGGAGTTTTTTAATTGTTTTTATACTTGTACACAGTAATTGTTTTGCCTACCCTCTTATCCCCTGGTATATTAAAGGGATGTGTACTTAATATATATAATGTTAATACATTTGTAATGGATATCTGAGTCCCTTAGTCCCTTCTTCATTTGGAGTATCAATGTTGTCTTTATACTAAGAGCACCCCCTGGCCCTCAATTGTACTTACCTGTTAAAGGAGGGTAGGGCCAAGCACCCTATATATAAGTATATACTTTTATTATGTCTTATATTATGATACACTACTTGTCTAGTGCCCCCTGCATTTGTGTAATATTATATCCAGGATCACTTTGGAAAATTCACTGGTAACAAAACACATTTAGTGAACAAAAACAACATTTTGGTGACAAAACTATATTTAGTCGACCAAAACAAATTCAGTGGTAACAAAATACATTTAGTCAAAAAAAAAACAACAAAAAACAATGTTTTGGTGACAAAACTATATTTAGTCAACCAAAAGAATTTTGAGAGCTGGATTATACAACTGCACTCTTTATAATGAAAAAGTCTCATGTTATTCACTGCCCTATTCCCTCCCCTGCATCTGCTATATCTGGACATAACAGCATTGAGCAGTCGCTGATTTATAGCTTCCGACAACCTGTGTGTAATGCTGCCCTTGATGGCTGCTATGGGATCCAAGTACACGGGGGAAACTGGAGTCTTATTCTCCAGAACCAAATCATTGTATCTGTTGTTTCCCTTTCCTGCTGGAAATACCTTTGCATTGTGTTGCAGTTGTTTGCTGGCAGGGATTGGATGGTCAGATGCCATTGTTAGCTGGATATTTTCTACCTGTAAACATTAGAAAAGACCTTGTTAATACAATGGAAAGGCTATATTGACAGTTTTCCTTTAATGTCTCTGGTTTCAAATAAACATGTCGTTTGAACCTATACTGTACAGTGTACATGCACACAAACAATCAGAATTCAGATTTCAAGATAGCAATACAATACAGAGACACGTCCCTTAGCAACAAACACAATAAAATGGCTGATAACAGATGGGGAAAGGGAGCGCCCCTGGCAACAGCGCTGCACATTAAACCACTTTAATACAATTCTAATATATAATAGCAATCTCTTCTCCCCTCCTGTTTACTTGCACAGCTGCGTCTCTTATGAAGCATAAATACTGAGTTATCCTGTACAAACTAGAATCTGAAATAGTTTATTTAGCTCACCGAGAAAGATTCATCAAAGCAGCCTTAAAGAAGAGCTCCAGGCTAAAACATATTTTTTCTTATTGTCCAGACACCACTAATTAAAACAATGGATCATCTGCCTTTCTAAATAAAACATAACCAAAGACACAAGTAACATCTAAAGCTGGGTACACACAATGAGATATTTCGGTCCGATCGACCGATAGTTCAGTGTATCGGTCAATAGGACCGAAATTATCGCATCCGAATGCTCCCATGTCCGACCGACCATTCGTCCGAATCGGACAAAAGGACGATCGGACATGGTGGAAAACCTCGTCCGATCGTGCAGTCCTCTATGGACCGCACAATCGGTCGCGGTAACTATTGGACGAGGCTGCTTTTGCCGCGACCGACAGTCCTTCCTCCTGGCCGACCGGTCGAAAGTATCGAACGGTCGGTCAGGAGGGAAAATCGCTAGGTGTGTACCTAGCTTAAGGCCAACTGACCGATCCACGGCCCTTTCGATCGGTCGTCCGAAAATATCTGCTGGTTTGGGGCGGCCTGCCCCGACTGACGGACATTTGTCCCGGCCGAGCACTTGTTTGTAGCAAGCACTCGGTCAGGACAAATAGTCCCTCCATGTGTACCCAGCCTTAATCAACAGCCCTATGGTTACTTTCACTTTCAGCTATGCTCAATACTTTACACCTTAGCACAAGGGATAGAAAGCAGCTGATTGGACACTCTCTCTTCCTCTTTGTCTCCTCCTGGATAAATCACACTGAGCATACCTGAGGTCAATGAGCTAGGGGAGAGAGAATTAACTGCAGGGACTTTTGTACTAAACGTTAATGCTTTTTGTCTTTGGTTAGGTTAGTAATTTATAGTTTATAACTGATTTGGGCTATACAGTAGGAAAATTGAAAATAGTTGAGGGCAGTACAGTTATAGGCAATCTCAGTACATTTCCCCCAGGTGCTAAGATGAGAGAAATTCTAAAACGCAATATCTGAGATATAAAAGTGCCCTTGTGGGTAAACAAAACAACACTAGTAACAAGGAGAGGGCGCTTTTACCCTTGGAAACCCAGACATGTGACTCCAGTCACACTCCACTCCATGTAACATCACCTAACAGGTTTAAGGTGATGTCATATGGAGTGCAGTGATCTGCCGTCCTTTCACATCCCCATGATGCAGTATTCAGTTTATAGCGATAACTGTATCATGGGAGCATAGAAAGTGTGCTCCCATGCACTACCATACAGCTCAATGTAATTGTTATATTTGCAAAACATAATTTATATTGTATCTGGAAAGTATTGTAGTTTCCATAAATAACTACAGTGCCTTAAGTCCCATATAAAACCAAATACAGCTTGCTATATTTTCTTCTAGAATCTGTTCACATTTAAATGGGTATTAAACACTAGAAATTAAAATTTTTCAAAAAGAAAAAATATTTTTCAGGGAGGTAGGAGTCATATCTCCTTCCATTCTAACCACTCCTCCACACGTCCAACACGGGGACAGACTCCCCAACACTGGCGCATATTTTTTTAAATGTTTATTTTTACAGTTTAGTCACTTTTAAAAGAAGCATCACATTGATAGAGAGACTTTCTAAAGGATAGATTTCAGATCTTTCATTTTTAGCCTGTGCCCTGAAGTTAGCTCAGAGCCAAACAAAGCTCCCTACTTCTTTCCACACAGTATATAATCTTTTTAGACCTAGATTATATATGTGATATGTCACATGTCAGCGTGCATGGACACAACAGTACGTGCAATAGAATATAACTGCAAAACCACCTGAAATTTGGAAAATAGTGAATCCTGTAGTTTCTAATCCTGCATTAGGTTGGGATTTCTTGTTATTCATTGAGAAGGACAATCCTTCACATATTTAGATCGTCGGGGTGGATAAAAATCAATTATTTTTTTTAAAAAAATCAAAAAAATCTGTTTTTTTATGATTTAAATCAGATTTTTATTTTTAAATAAAATGCTTTTTGAGGAAAATATATTACCATGCAAAGGTTATTCCATCATGAGATTTGTTTAATTATGTAGAATAATTAAACAATAATTAATTGCATATGTTTAATTTTTTGGGCAAATAAATTCTATGAATCCTTTCTCAATGTCATGCTCTGCCAGAGGTTTTTCTAAGATTATTGGGCAGTTTCTCTGTCTACAAGACATTATCACAGATACTTGGTTTACTTTTGCAGTTCTCAAAACTGAATTTGACCCAGCAGAGATCACGTGCCTCTTCTTCACAGCAAAAATGTTATAACATGAACAGAGTTGAGAAAAGACCTTCATCCTATTGTTCTACAATCCTATGAATACAGAATCAACCCCTTCAATGCAAAGTTTCAAGAATTTCAGTGAATAGAATAGAAACCATATTTCTCTAAAAGCATGCTGGGAGTTGTAGTTTCCAAACATCTGGAGTGCCAAGGCTTTAGTAGTCTTTTAAATGGACAGCAGAATTCTCGTACAGTAATAGTCAAATCCAGTATGGCTATTACTGTATGGGAATTCTGCTGTCCATTTTTAAGGGAAACTAAAGCTTCAAAACAATATAGAATCAGTAGGCAATAGTGGTCATAATTTCTAGCCTCGGTTTATACTCGAGTCAATCACTAATTAGTTTTTTCTGGTAAAAATAGGTACCTCGGTTTATATGAATATATATGGTAAGCTGTAATGTTATTGTTTCAGTTGAGTAAATCTATTTAAATTTTTATTATTCTAAAAATCTTCATCTACTTGCATATTAAAGTTATACCGGCAAGAATTAGTCTTTATGTAGAAAACTATGATTTAAATCAAGCCTTACTGACTAGTGATTTAAATCATGATTTAAATCAGTTTGATTTAAATCAAATCCACCCTGGAGATAATAGAGTTAAAACCATCCATTCTGCCTTACATTTCACACAGAAATCACATGTAGTCTATTAACCTGATGCCTTGCATGAAAAGCCAATATTACAAGAGAACAATTCCAAGTAATTATTTACATTTTTGCAGCCAACAACAATTAACCAACGGCCCATACAGAACAGTCATAGGTGACATAACCATAGGATATAAATAAGTAAACAGGCGGAAAATGCTTTTGAATAAATAATGCATTACAGAAATCCATTTTTCCCCTGCAAAAATGTCTTTGCCATTCATATTTCATTAAAAGTATCAGTAGGGTCTAAGTATCTGGAGAACACATACTCACCAAATGGCAACCGATTATTTTACGTTTAGGAGAATGACAAGAATAGGAAATTCTTACCGTATGCCAGTACCTGCTTTCTCTTGTCAAAGACCAAGACTAGGGATGCATTTATACTGCACAGGGCAAGGCAGCAATGATAGGATTATTTAGAGAATAGTTCTAGCGTGATGCAAACCGATAATACTGGATTACAGTTCTGATGAAAACCCAGCTCTGCTGATGCACAGTCCTCATTGTTTTAAGAGGCATAGAGTTGGTAAATTATTTCATTAGCTTTCACATTTACCCAGGACGGCATTGTCTGGAATGTTGGATTGGAGATTTGAACTTTGCATACATCAGCCCTCTGAATGCCAAGACCTGGTACATTTCATTTAATCAATTATACCAGACAGGCAAGTCTGTTTCTGGGGGTTTTGTGCTGTTGAATGTATTTCTTGGTTAAAAAGGGGTAAAAGTAAATGGGAAAAAAACTGAATTTGTAGGGTAAAAGTCTAGAGGAAACCCTAGTTTTATTTTTCCTTTCAACAAACATTGTAAATGACTAAAGGGACCAATAACTCTTATAACTCTATAACTATTGGTCGATCAGACTGAAAAATTGCAAAATTGTCTTACTTACAGCCTTACTCCAGTATTGCTCTTGTCAGAATGCAATATCAAATGCATTAGAGTCAATAAAACCTGACAGATCAATGCGAAAGATATTCGCATATTTTACAGAAAATATCATTGAAGCTTTTTACTATAACACAACTATCCAAACAGTTCTTTATTCACTGAATGATGAACCAAAACTGACCTTTGTGTATTTGGCTTTGTTATGATTGGTTTTGTAAACCCTCCATTTACTGTATGAGTATCAGCTGTATCTCACTCTTTCAATGAAGATATTCCTTTTGTATTTTACTTTTGAACATTAGGCTACTTCAATATTTCATTTTTGCACTCCTTTCCAACAGCCATCTTTTTTTCCACATCTCTGAATCACCTCACAATGTTTGTTACTAGATTAGTACGACTCCATCATTTTTCTCCATGGGTTTTCCACACCATTGAGTTTTGCCAATTTATTCCCATATTTCCTTTACTTCCCCAACTTCTATTTCTAATTTTCTGCAATTGTTAACCCCACGTGTCATTACATGTTCTGCACTTACTCTAATCTTTTCTTCTCCTTCATTTGATCTACTGGTTAACACTTTGCAAGTGTCTGGTACCTAAAGGTTTCAGGAAAATGCCTCACCCGCCAGTACTTACAGCTACCCAACAACTCCTGTGGGCCACAACACTCAATTGTACTTATCCAGTATCGGTGAGAAGCGTCAGGATGCAACTGGTACTGGCAACCTTTATGTATCAGACACTTTGAAAATAAAGTGCAGAGCAATTTAGTGGGAGGAAAAGTGGAATATTTTCTTATAATAATCAGCTTCATATTCTGGCATGTTGAGGGCATCAGTGTTCCTATTATTTCTCCATACATTATTTTGCCTGGTGGTAAAAATGGGAAGGCTAATGTAAGATTAGGGTGGCCATAGATGAGGGGTGCACACAGATATTTGCCCTTCAATTACTGTGCCTTTTGTAATTTTAAACCTGTTTATTGAATATCTGTGTTTATATCGGTGCTTTCTGTGGACAAACCACACATGTATTATTACATGTTTTAGAAATGAAATTCAGCTTTAAAAACATTTTGTACTCAGTGTTAACATAAATTGACTTCAGAATGAGGAAAGTTCTCCTGTTCTACTCAAGGAAGCAGATAACCGAAGGCCAGACTGCGTGTTAAGGGCCTGACCGCTTTCAGGTTCGCTTAGTTGAACTGTTGGATGGAAACTGTAAGAAAGCTAAAGTTGCTGCTTCCTGCCCTGTGTGAATGATTGTGGGGGAAAGTAACACATAACATTTTCAGTTTATTTCGACACCTTTGTGGTAGGAAAGAGGAGGAGCCGCCCAGGAGTTCACTTCCTTGACAAATACTGAAAGACACAAAGCTGAAACTTAAAGGAAACTGCATTTTAGGTTCACTAACTCTCAGAGCTCAGAATTTCTAGATTATTTGCTTAGAATGACCAAACAATGTCAGACTATATCAATACCAGTGAGAAACATTTCAAGTGCATTTTCTAAATGTGTGTTCAACGTGGTATCTCTCGGGTTTGTTTTGTAGAATTTGCAACTTGTCTGAGGATGAAAAACAGCAATAAGTGACAATGTATTGCGGTCCAGTTTGACTGCAGCCTGTAAAAAATGTGATGATCACATCACATTTGTTATATCCAGTGTACCGCAGTGCCATGTTTTGCAGAATATACCACAAAACAATAGATGAGGGGGTAACAGACAGGCTGAAGCAGAATAACTATGATTATTTCATGCGGCTTTAACACCATATGTTTCGAGTCGCACAGACCCTTTCTCAATCTAAACCACACAGGGAGCCATCTTTAAAGGCTTCAAACAGGAAGTGATGAAAACACACCCATTAACTCTTCATGAGACAATGATTCAAAAAAGTGCAAGATTTTGCAGAATTTGGCATTTAATTTATTTTTTTTATTTTTAATTTAAAGGATATAATTAAAGGTGCAACCATTTGCCTGTGTTAATGATCTGCAGTAACCAATCAAATTGCATTAGACAACTTTCCTCTAGGACAGAGTCCTATTTCCTATTGTGGCACGATACTGCTGTAAATCACTTTGTGTTATTTTATTATATGCATTACCTTTGTATGTAACATTTATGACTTTGTATTATATGTACTACCCCCGTATGTAATGTAGGACTATGTTATTGTAAAGCCCTATGGAAGATGTTGGTGCTATATAAATCCTTATTAATAATAATAATAGTAAAAACATCGGTGCCTGGCTGCAGATTAATAGTACAGGAAAAATGTTTCCACCTCACATAAAATAAGCCCCAGTTTGTATATAATTTGGATGTTCTTAGGAGGTTTCACCAGGAGAGTCACAAGCACAGTGTAAATTAACAATACTGGTCAATATTTAACAATTACAATGTTATGCCATTCGATATTGTTATAATTTAGCTATATCAACATTATATTAATATTTTCTTTAAAGGGCAAATGTGCTCTCCAAACAAGTTAGGGTTAAATAAAAGCCTGCAGTATTTCCATTAAAATCAGCCGATAAAAAATTATATTGGGTTGAATGTTCAAACTTCCTGGTTTCAGTAGGTTGAGTGACATCACCTGACTTCTGCCCTGCCCCTCTGCCCTGGGGGAGAAGCATGCTCAGTTAAGACTTAATGCTGGGGAAATCAGGAAGTACCTGGGGAAAAAAATTGACATTTAAGAAGGGGAGCCTATTAATGCAGGCAGAGGATGGTCATATGAATACACACTGGTTGTATGGCTAACAGGAAGTGTTCAAGCAGGAAGTAATATTACTGAACCTTTCCTGTAATAGCTTCTCACAAATTTTATCTAGAGATGTGATTTTGGTTTTATTTTAAAGGTACAATTAAATACTTTGTATTTCATCTTTACTAGTTTGGAAGAATTGGAGACCACAGTTACCCTTTAATTATGTTTCCAGAGGTTGTGCCCAGTATGGGACCTTATTAATATGCATGCCCCTTTCTTTCACAGTTAGAGAGGAGCCTTGGAGGTTGTGCTTTGCTGCAAGACTAGCACTTGGTGCAGGCATCTTAAATACTGTATTTCAGGATTTGGGAATTAACTTAAAGGGCATGTCCACCCCCACTACTTTTAAAACCAGGTTTCATGCAATCTGGTTGAAATGTATGTACCTAGCCTTAAAGACTGGTCAATGTTAAAGTATAGGTTTACTCGGAATGTGTGCTATAGTTTAGTTACAGAAAGAAATAGTTGGGATCTGTCCCAGCAGTGGATGGTGCTAAGTAAGTTTTCTATCCTGGATCCTGTTACATTAATTGAAGAAAAGGAGGTAAGACATAGTCCTTTATCTCTCGTTCTTCAATTAATGCAAAAAAGGAATAGTCACTGAGTGAACTATACCTTTTTGTGGTCAAAATAACTGTTAATAATGCTCTGAACTTTTTTCAGAAGAAAAACTATTATTGCCCTCATGGACTTTGATTATAAAATCTAGAGAGAGAAAAGATACAGTGCTCTAAGCTAGCTGATTCTGACTGAACTAAACCATTCCCAGCATCCCCAAAATAGCTCAACATTTGCAAGGTTGCTGGGAGTTAAAGTCAATGCACACAGTGGTTTGTCAGTGACGTAATCTGTGTAGTATTTTTAGGAACCAATGTTATTTCCTCTTAGCACAAGTTGCATGTGACAGTGACCAATGTAGCATGTTAACATTTGGTTAATATGTGGATTAACATGGAGCTGCTTTTCAGTATTTCTGATAATTAATTACACAATGTAAAAACGGTAAATCTGATTCTCGAGTTCTCAATTTGCTGACACGCCTCAGCCCGTAATGCTGCATTGGCACCATCTTCTGGCTGTATATTAAGATCTCTAGTTTACACATATTGAAATTGCCAAGCATTGTCTGTTTCTGAACTGCAATACCCAGAATCCGCCACAAGCTAAAGTAATTAGAGTGATATGGCTATTAAGTGCAGCAAAGTGAATAGAAAGTTTTGACACAGCAAGCACTATTTTGGACTTCCACAGGTCCTCAGTTTCCAATTTGTCACTGGTCCACAGTATAATATAAAAATATAAATTGTAGAATAATGTATATTTTTTCTATATACATCAATTATATCTATTTCTTACAGCATCCCATAGATGGGAAAATAGTTTGGGGCATTTGGGGAATTACAGTTTAACATATGGAGTATATAGCCCAAAATAGGCGTTATTAACTCATCTGCATGACTTTATCTCATCTGCCTGATATTATCGGGGGGGGCTCCCCTGCATGACTTGTATCTCTCCCCTGCCTGACTTTATCTCCCCTGCATGACTTTATCTCCCCTGCATGACTTTATCTTCCCTGCCTGACTTTATCTCCCCTGCCTGACTTTATCTCCCCTGCATGACTTTATCTTATCTGCATGACTTTATCTCCCCTGCCTGATATTATCTCCCCTGCATGACTTTATCTCCCCTGCCTGACTTTATCTCCCCTGCCTGACTTTATCTCCCCTGCATGACTTTATCTCATCTGCCTGATATTATCTCCCCTGAATATCTCCCCCGCATGACTTTATCTCCCCTGCCTACTTTATCTCCCCTGCCTGATATTATCTCCCCTGCATGACTTTATCTCCCCTGCCTGACTTTATCTCCCCTGCCTGACTTTATCTCCCCTGCATGACTTTATCTCATCTGCCTGATATTATCTCCCCTGAATATCTCCCCTGCATGACTTTATCTCCCCTGCATGAATTTATCTCCCCTGCGTGACTTAATCTCCCTTGCGTGAATTTATCTCCCGTGCGTGATTTATCTCCCCTGCGTGACTTTATCTCCCCTGCGTGACTTTATCTCATCTGCGTGACTTTATCTCATCTGCGTGACTTTATCTCCCTGCACGATTATCTCCACTGCCTGACTTTATCTCCCCTGCATGACTTTATCTCCCCTGCATGACTTTATCTCCCCTGCATGACTTTATCTCCCCTGTCTGATATATCTCCCCCTGCGTGACTTTATCTCCCCTGCGTCTTTATCTCCTGCCGATATCCCCTGCATGACTTTATCTCACCTGCATGACTTTATCTCCCCTGTCTGATATTATCTCCCCTGCGTGACTTTATCTCCCCTGCCTGACTTCCCCTGCCTGACTTTATCTCCCCGGCCTGACTTTATCTCCCCTGCATGACTTTATCCCCCTGCATGACTTTTATCCTTCCCTGCGTGACTTTATCTCCCCTGCGTGACTTTATCTCCCCTGTGACTTTATCTCCCCTGCGTACTAACTTTATCTCCCCTGCGACTTATCTTCCCTTCCTGACTTTACTCCCCTGCCTGATATTGACTATCTCCCCTGCGTGACTTTTATCTCCCCTGCGTGACTTTATCTCACCTGCGTGACTTTATCTTCCCCTGCGTGACTTTATCTCATCTGCATGACTTTATCTCCCCTGCATGACTTTCTTATCTGCATGACTTTTATCTTCCCCGGCATGACTTCATCTCATCTGCATGACTTTATTTCCCCTGCATGACTTTCTTATCTGCATGACTTTATCTCCCCGGCATGACTTCATCTCATCTGCATGACTTTATTTCCCCTGCATGACTTTCTTATCTGCATGACTTTATCTCCCCGGCATGACTTCATCTCATCTGCATGACTTTATCTCCCCTGCGTAACTTTATCTCCCCGCCGACTTTATCTCCCCGGCCTCCTTTACTCCCCGTCCTGCATGACTTTATCTCATCTGCATGACTTTATCTTCCCTGCCTGATATTATCTCCCCGCATGCTTTATCTCCCCTGCACGACTTTATCTCCCCTGCGTGAATTTATCTCCCCTGCGTGACTTTATCTCATCTGCGTGACTTTATCTCATCTGCATGACTTTATCTCCCCTGCGTGACTTTATCTCCCCGGCCTGACTTTATCTCCCCGGCCTGACTTTCTTATCTGCATGACTTCATCTCACCTGCTTGACTTCATCTCACCTGCTGATCTTATCACTCACGCGTGACTTTATCTCCCGTGCGTGACTTTATCTCCCCTGCGTGACTTTATCTCCCCTGCGTGACTTTATCTCCCCTGCGTGACTTTATCTCCCCGGCCTGACTTTCTTATCTGCATGACTTCATCTCCCCTGCGTGACTTTATCTTATCTGCATGACTTTATCTCCCCTGCATGACTTTCTCATCTGCATGACTTTATCTCCCCTGCATACTTTCTTATCTGCATGACTTCATCTCACCTGCATGACTTTATCTTATCTGCATGACTTTATCTCCCCTGCATGACTTTATCTTATCTGCATGACTTTATCTCCCCTGCATGACTTTCTTATCTGCATGACTTTATCTCACCTGCATGACTTTATCTTATCTGCATGACTTTATCTCCCCTGCATGACTTTATCTTATCTGCATGACTTTATCCTCCCCTGCATGACTTTCTCATCTGCATGACTTTATCTCCCCGGCATGACTTCATCTCATCTGCATGACTTATCTCTGCATGACTTTTATCTGTGCTCTGCATGACTTTGTCACCTACTTTATCGCACCTGCATGACTTTATCTCACCTGCATGACTTTAACTAACTCATCTGCATGACTTTATCTTATCTGCATGACTTTATCTCACCTGCATGACTTTATCTAATCTGCATGACTTTATCTCATCTGCATGACTTATCTCATCTGCATGACTTTATCTCATCTGCATGACTTTATCTCATCTGCATGACTTTATCTCACCTGCATGACTTTATCTCATCTGCATGACTTTATCTCATCTGCATGACTTTATCTCATCTGCATGACTTATCTTCCCTCCTGATATTATCTCCCTGCATGACTTTATCTCCCCTGCACGCTTTATCTCCCCTCTTATTTATCTCCCCTGCGTGAATTTATCTCCCCTGCGTGAATTTATCTCCCCTGCGTGACTTTATCTCATCTGCGTGACTTTATCTCATCTGCATGACTTTATCTCCCCTGCATGACTTTATCTCATCTGCCTGACTTTATCTCCCCTGCCTGCTGATTTATCTCCCCTGCCTGAGTATTATCTCCCCTGCGTGACTTATCTCCCTGCTGACTTATCTCCCCCTCGCGTACCTTTATCTCCCCTGCGTACTTATCTCCCCTGACTATCTCATCTGCATGACTTCATCTCCCCTGCGTGACTTTATCTCCCCTGCATGATCTTTATCTCCTCTGCATGACTTCATCTCACCTGCTTGACTTCATCTCCCTGCGTGACTTCATCTCCTCTGCATGACTTCATTCCCTCTCACCTGCTTGACTTCATCTCCCCTGCATGACTTTATCTCCTCTGCATGACTTTACTCCTCTGCATGACTTTATCTCCCCTGCTATGACTTTCTTATCTGCATGACTTCATCTCACCTGCTTGACTTCATCTCACCTGTTGACTTTATCTCACCTGCTGACTTATCTCACCTGCGTGACTTTATCTCCCGTGCGTGACTTTATCTCCCCTGCGTGTTTCTCCCCTCTGACTTTATCTCCCCTGCGTGACTTTATCTCCCCGGCCTGACTTTATCTCCCCGGCCTGACTTTCTTATCTGCATGACTTCATCTCACCGCATGACTTTATCTCATCTGCATGACTTTAATCTTATCTGCATGACTTTATCTCCCCTGCATGACTTTCTCATCTGCATGACTTCATCTCACCGCTTGACTTTATCTCACCTGCATGGACTTTAATCTCACCCTGCATGACTTTATCTTATTCTGCATGACTTTATCTCCCCTGCGTGACTTTATTCTCCCCGGCCCTGACTTTATCTCCCCGCTGACTTTCTTATCTGCATGACTTCATCTCACCTCAGCATGACTTTATCTCATCTGCATGACTTTATCTTACTGCATGACTTTACTCCCCTGCATGACTTTCTTATCTGCATGACTTCTCTCAACCTGCTTGACTTTATCTCACCTGCATGACTTTATCTCACTGCATGATTTATCTATCTGCATGACTTTATCTCCCCTGCATGACTTTCTCATCTGCATGACTTTATCTTCCCGGCATGACTTCATCTCATCTCTGCATGACTTTATCTTCCCTGCATGACTTTATCTTATCTGCATGACTTTGTCACCTACTTTATCGCACCTGCATGACTTTATCTCACCTGCATGACTTTATCTCACCTGCATGACTTTAACTCATCTGCAGACTTTATCTTATCTGCATGACTTTATCCACCTGCATGACTTTATCTAATCTGCATGACTTTATCTCATCTGCATGACGTTATCTCATCTGCATGACTTTATCTCCCCTGCACGACTTTATCTCCCCTGCGTGAATTTATCTCCCCTGCGTGAATTTATCTCCCCTGCGTGACTTTATCTCATCTGCGTGACTTTATCTCATCTGCATACTTTTCGCATCTTTATCTCCCCTGCATGACTTTACTCATCTGCTGACTTTATCTCATTCTCCCCTGCTGATATTATCTCCCCCTGCCTGATTTACTCCCCTGCGTGACTTTATCTCCCTGACTTTATCCCCCTGCGTGACTTTATCTCCCCTGCGTGACTTTATCTCCCCTGCGTACTTTATCTTCTCTGCAGTACTTAACTCTCCCCTGCGTGACTTTATCTCCCCTGCATGACTTATCTCCTCTGCATGACTTCATCTCACCTGCTGACTTCATCTCCCTGCGTGCTTCATCTCCCTCTGCATGACTTCATCTCACCTGCTTGACTTCATCTCCCCTGCATGACTTTATCTCCTCTGCATGACTTTATCTCCTCTGCATGACTTTATCTCCCCTGCATGACTTTCTTATCTGCATGACTTCATCTCACCTGCTTGACTTCATCTCACCTGCGTGACTTTATCTCACCTGCGTGACTTTATCTCCCGTGCGTGACTTTTATCTCCCCTGCGTGACTTTATCTCCCCTGCGTGACTTTATCTCCCCTGCGTGACTTTATCTCCCGGCCTGACTTTATCTCCCCGGCCTGACTTTCTTATCTGCATGACTTCATCTCACCTGCATGACTTTATCTCAATCTTGCATGACTATCTTACTGCTGACTTTTAATCTCCCCTGCATGACTTTCTCATCTGCATGACGTCATCTCACCTGCTTGACTTTATCCTCACCCTGCATGACTTTATCTCACCTGCATGACTTATCTTATCCCTGCTGACTTTATCTCCCCTGCTGACTTTCTCCCCGGCCTGACTTTATCTCCCCGGCCTGACTTTCTTCTAGCTGCATTATGACTTCATCTCACCTGCATGACTTTATCATCTGCATGACTTTATCTTATCTTGCGGACTTTATCCCCTGCATGACTTTTTTTTCTTTTGCATGACTCATTCACCTGCTGACTTATCTCACACCTGCATGACTTTAATCTCACCTGCTGACTTTATCTTATCTGCATGACTTTTTCTCCCCTGCATGACTTTCTCATCTGCATGACTTTATCTCCCGGCATGACTTCATCTCTCATCTGCATGACTTTATCTTCCGGCATGACTTTATCTTATCTCGCATGACTTTGTCACCTACTTTATCGCAACCTCCTGACTTTATTCCACCTGCATGACTTTATCTCACCTGCATGACTTTAACTCATCTGCATGACTTTATCTTCTGCATGACTTTATCTCACCTCATGACTTATCTATCTGCATGACTTTTATCTCATCTGTCATGACTTAATCTCATCTGCTGACTTTATCTCACACTGACATACTTTATCTCATCTGCATGACTTTATCTCACCTGCATGACTTTATCTCATCTTCTGCATGACTTATCCTCATCTGCATGACTTTAATCATCTCATCTTAACTCCCGCATGACTTTATTTTCTGCATGATTTAAACCTCTGCCATAACTTCTGTCACCTACTTTATCTCACCTGCATGACTTATCTTATCTGCATGATTTAAAAACTATCTGCATAACTTTGTTCACCTACTTTATCTCCTAACTTATGAATCGCATGATATTGCATGACTTTTACTCACTGATGACTTTATCATCTGCATGACTTTATCTCATCTGCATGACTTTATCTCACCTGCAGACTTTATCTCACATCTGCATGACTTTATCTCACCTAGCAATGACTTTATCTCACCTGCATGACTTTATCTCATCTGCATGACTTTTATCTAACCTGCATGACTTTATCTCATCTGTATGACTTTTATCTCTCTGCCGAACTTTATCTTCACCTGCATGACTTTATCTCATCGTGCATGACTTTTTTCACCTGCATTGTTTAGAAAATGAGATGTACTTTGGCTGTTGTTTCCTGTGGAACATAACTGCTTTTGTCTTTGAGGGTTTACTTTAGAAGGCAGAGTTCGCTTTAGGTTCTATTTTCACATTTGGGCTTCAATCTTTCATTTTCCCTTTTTTCTGTAATCCTGTTACCCTGTCCATCCCCTATAGAATCTATTAATGTGTAGTGGTTAAGATGTCTTGCTTTAAAAAAAAAAGATATGTACATTGTAAATGTATTTCTTTTTTCCCTCAAGAGTTAATTTGAAAAATATCATTTTACACCTTGTATTTCACCTGGTAAAAACTAGAGCCATAAATGCAATGAATCCATTAAAAAATGCCAAATTATGTCTTGTAAATCAGTTAACAATGTCTATGCCATTGTTTATTTGCAATTAAAGAGAACTAAACATACATTTTTATACTCCAGAATCTGAAAGCATCCCACAAAAACATCAATAAACTGTAAATTAGAACTCCAGTTATTAAATGTACACCCCTGAGAACTGAGAAATATACTGTTTGTATGTCCTGTATCTGGTGTAACAGAAACCCCTAACAGCGAGTCTGGAAAAGTCCTGTACAGGGTTAATACATCACCCTGGTTCCTTTCTTATACATCTGGATCTCTGACCTACCTCTGGAATGCAACTGTCTCTTGTTGCAAAGTTGGCAGTGTCAGAGTGCTCTGAGCCTGGGGAGCAGGTTTGTTTGTCTCTACGAGATAAGGTCAGTGTGTACGGTACTGATGTTTAATGACCGACGAGGTAGACCTGTTTGGTCTCTTAGGGCATATTTATAAAAGAGCGTTTTCACTGCCTTTAACATCATTCCGCCGATCGTAGATTTCCGTCCGCTATTGTAAATCACCAGATAGGCGCCTTAAATATACAATACGATTGTAATCTCTTTTGATATTCAGTGTTTTTCTGAGGCTTTAGTTGTCCTTCAACTCCCACCATGGGAATGTGCAGTGTTTCACTATGTAGATGCTTGAAGGGTTTGCCCCTTACGTTAGGGAACTGAAAAAAACAATGATCATTACTGTTTTGTTTTTGGTGGCTTAGGTATAATTTATGGTATCTATACTGGAATTGTTTTTCTGAGCTCTGTATGCTTGTGGGTTCTCATTCATCCAGGTCATGTTATAACTGTTGTATTAAGTTAGAACAACTGGACTAAGTTAGTTGCTTTCTTATGACGTCAGCCGCGTCTGTGATTGGCACAGATGCAGCTGACGTCATAGACGCAGTGGGAACGAAGGCTGTAAGTATAGTTAGGATGATTATTTTTATAAAAAATAACAAGGCGCTTTAGTCTGGCATCTCACCATACCTTAAAAGGATTTAAGATAGGATCCAGGGAAACCGAGGATGGATCTGGATGGGGGGGGGGGGAGGGCGCCAAGGGAGGCTGCAGGCACGAAAAGGTGAAGGTTATTGCAAATTTAGGTTAACTGAATTCTACTTTTGATGGTTATCACAAATTCGAGTTAACCCTTGAATTGTCATAACCTGTGAATATAGCGTCCGGTTACCCTCGATTTGTGTACCACCGAATTTGTAAATAACCCTCGAATGTAGCATTGGTAACCTTAATTTGGCTTAACCCTTGAATGTAGCGTTCTAACCTTAGATTAGGCGAGAACCCTGGAATTTACTGATGGCGCATTCTATTATGGACGCTAGTTCGCAGATATTGATTTGAAATTTGAGAATCCTCAAAAGATATCGATAATACGTCCGCAACCGAGTTTTGAAAACAAGAACGTTAGTATGTTCGGAATGTTCTAAATGTTTGATTATGTCCAAACTCAAGTTTCTGCTTGAACTCTGGCTCTAGTTGTAAGCCATACCTATTACTGAGCATGCTTACCCTCACAGAGGGTGAAATTTTAATACATAGTAAATATTTTTTTGTAATTTTTTGTAAAATAATAGACTGTTACTGTTCATTATTTACAATAACAATTTTTATATAATTCACCCTGAAGTCGTGTCAAACTGAACATGCCTGCCTGAATTTTTTAACACCCCCCAAGAAAAAAAAAATTATGCCCATATAAGCAGATTCCATTTGTACATATAAGGATATTCCTATATTCATACGATCGTTGGAGTGTTTATGGCCAACTGTCTGAGTTTTGGCTGATATTTTTCCCATCCTACACACTATACCAATCATGCCCCATACGCCTAATTTTAGACTCATTTATACGAAGCCCATTTTTTCCTTTCAGGCTATATAAATAAACAGACAACCACAAGACAACTATAGTGCCCTATTTTGTATTTCATCTCACATTTCCCAAAGAGTAGACAAACGGTGGTTATCAAAGACCTGCTTGTACAGTGCCTAAACAGCTTGTCCCTCAGTCCCATGAGGAGTTCACAGACATGGATTGGGGAGAAGCAGAGAGATGTTATGTTGTTGCAGAAAGGGATCTAGCAGTATTTTTGGGAAATATAGACTGAAATACAAAATATGGCACTATAGTTGTCTTGTGATTGGCAAATGGGGCTCAAACATTTTCCTCTTCCTTGTAAAATGTAGTTGAAAAACCATCTAGGCACTTTTGTTCCTTTACAATCTTAGGGCCTATTCCAATCCAATGGTACTGCAAACCTGCAAACTGTTGGATTATCCTAAAAGTACTATTGTTGTACAATTTACAAGCCGCAATCATCAATTGTTGACTAGGTAATTTCTTTACATGGAGGTTTCATTCATTACTTCCATAGTTGCAATTCCTCAATGATTCCAGAAATCACAATCTCTGGTACACACTATTCCAGCCTCAGTTACCATCACCATATCGCTCTGATGAGGCGTATTTAGGGAGGTAAGAAGTAGGAATTTACACCTGTATCACACCCTGAAGTTGTATGTGTGATGCCTTTCCTAAATGAAGTGTTTGACTGTTTCTCCCATTGGAATGCAAAGAAAAAGTATCCAAGGCCATGAGGCTTATAAACCAAATACTACAAGGCACAAACAGAGATTGCCTTTATTCTGATTTGTGGGGTTACATCTTTTAGGTAAGCAAACCCCGCCTTTTTACTATACAGTGTGGTGATATTTTATACATACAACCTTAAGGTTTCACACAATTAAAGAGAGACTGTAAGACTTAAATGATTTTATCTGTCTCTTCTTGCTTCGTTTTCCACAGTAGAAGGTGATGATTGGTGTTTGTGTGTTTGTTTGTGCTTCAACTGCTAATGTTGTTGGGTCAGGACTGGAGTGAAGAATGGGCCTGAGGTGACTGTAAACAACCCCCGCTTGTGCCACTGCATGTCGCGGATTCGCCGGACAGATCGGATTTTAGGCTGGTTGGCCTCCCACTCATTCCAGTTTTGTATTCTTTTTTCTCAAACACATACTGACGGCCTCTGAGCCAGAGTATTCGTAGCCAACCCACTAGAAAAGGAAGGAATAACAATCATATTGATCATATTAAAAAACATTTATACATGTTCCATAGCGGTATGTCAACTGTTGGTTCTATTGGAGTGGACACACCTTTTGCTGTAGCATCCTTTATAGACTGATGTAAGAGTTTAATTGGAAACTCCAATGTAACTTCATTAACCATACCTGGGGCGAATGGTCCAAAAAAAGGATTAGATGATCATGACCCATTTGTAAAGCTGTGTTCTGTCAACATTGGACGTAAACCAGGCCATTTTCCTATTAATATTATGATATAATTTAATAAGAAATGACAAAGATCTCTGTCTATTGAATAAGTGTTCAACTTGTACAGGTTTATGCTCCAGCATTCAGGTAGGGCATAGGTAAGACTATAGTTCTCCCTGTGATTATTTAGGATTTTCTCTAAACTTGTGCTCTTACGTTCCATTGAAAACCTTGATATTGCTACACTGTCCCTGAAAACCATGACCCAAAGGCTGGGCACATCAATCATCCACAATCTCCATCTTCCTCCCATTGTAACCTGCATTTTCAAACAGGTGGATCTTGTGCTCAGCGCTGTCCTACAGATAATAAAGGTGTCTCGGTTTCATTACAAAACCATTCTAAACGTTCTTTATAAACAAGGCACTTAATTCACACAGATAAACACAGGGTTGTGATTGTTTTGTGATTTTCCCTTTAAGCTAGTAAATGCTGAATAGTCATTTCAGAAACTGAATTTGTTCAATGACTTGAAAATACTGTACCTCCCTTTTTTATATTTCTAAGGCTAAATATAGTTTTTATCACATGTAGTCTGCGGAAATTCATCTGTATTAAAATGTAATGTTTATTTCTGTTTATGCTGGAATATACACGATTTATCAACACATTTCAAGGAAAATCAAATCATCTTTATTTTGAGATTCCTCTAAAAGGGTAACCAATGTGATCAGTATAGAAAGAAGGAGCCTTGGATTGGATTGGAAGAACTGCTACAGAAGAACTCATTTCTTTAAACGGTATTTTTAAAATGTTGTTAATTTAAAATACAATATTGCCACGATAACAATGCAACCGTTATTTTACAGAGTGATGTTATTTCACACCGATTGCTATTTTACCGCAGCATTATAAACTAAGGATAATCGTTTGTGCCTTACTATTTGACATGTACTGCCGTTTTCTTTTAAGGATAACTATACTCTGAAATGAACTTTTTAAAAATGCAATATACCTGGGGCAGGGAGGTCGGACTGATTATTCTTACCTTACATATAATTTCAATGTGGAGTTACAGCACTAACAGTTTTCATTTGCCAGGTTAGTCCTGGGCTATCCTTTATTAAAGAATAGTCTGAAGCCAGAGGAGACTGGCAGAATCCGTTTTCTTTGGACTGGTGCTCCTCCAGTACATATTGGGAGGTAGGAATTACCAATTCTATATCCCTGTCCCAATTACTTTTCGTTTAAACTGTTTTTTAAATAAACTTTATAACACACAGATAGTTTTTTCTTTAAATATGGCATAAATGCATAAATGCCTTATTTAAAAGAAACCAGCATTACAGAAGTACATCCTTATTGTTATCATATTGTTGTAAAATTAGGCTCACAAGTGTAAAATAACAATCTCTGTTAAAGAGGCAAATGACACTCTGCAAAAAATAGTCCCAATATCTACATTAGAACAAACAAAAGCTTGAAGAGCCAAATTCCTGTTCTTTCTATTCTTCTTCTTCTTCCTGTTTTTTTCTTCGCTTTCTTGACTGTATCTCCTCCCACAGTTTTTGAGCTAGAGACATGAAATTCGGTACAGACTGCGGGCATTAGGAGAAGTGTGCTATCTTCTAGCTAAGCAATCCAAAGAAGTGTTACACGCGTTTTCTGTGAATTTGGGGATATTTTTTCCCATAGACTATAATGGTAACAATCCTCAATGTGGATATTGCAAAACAGTTGTTGTTTCTTGGTCCATAACACCAAACGCGATACACTAAACCCCTTACACAGAACACAGGTATACTCCCACCTACTGACCTACCTTTTCATTACCATATGGAAGCCATACTTAAAGGGTAACAATAGTCAAAAAAACTTATTTTGATCAATCATCATAAAAGTTAGTAATATGGTCATACATTCAAAAACACATACCCCCAACCTGACACAGGTACCACCTCTACACAACCTATTGTTCCATTCCGTGGCAGCCATACTTTAAAGGGTAAATAAAGTTTTTAAAAATTGATATACCTCTATAAATTAGTTATATGGTCATACTTGAAAAACACATACCCCCCCAACCTCACAAGGGTACACACCCTATTGACCTACCCTTCCATCTCCATGGCAGCCATATTTAAAGGGTAAATAAAGTAAAAAAAAAAACTATTTTTATATATCCTCTATAACTAGTTATATGGTCATACATGCAAAACACATCACCTACCCCAACCTCACAAGGTTACACACACCTACTGACCAGATTAGGAAATATAAACTTTGTGTGTTGGATTGGTTAGAATATATTTTAATGGATTATTACTATTACATTCAGTAAAGCAGAATTCCGTCAACCAAGTATAGTTTTAGAATCCCTCTGTTGTCTAGACCTATAGATCCATAGGGGAGCATTCCACCAGATTATATATGACTTGAGACTTAAGGTGGCCATACACTATTACGATCGTAATTACGATCTTAAACCGATCGATACTTTGATAGACAGATGTACATGTCAATTGTACTAAGATGTACCATCCATATTGTTCGACATTCATTTTGTTTTGTGATTAATGTCGAATGTCATCTTATGTGAGGTTACATTACTTTAAAATTTAATCAAACTTCAGGAAACACTACAATCATTTACCATCGACTTAAAAAACTTTCCCGATCGTAATTACGATCGATATTACTTTATCTAATGTCGCGTGCTAAAATCGGGAAAATGTGAAATTTTTCGGCCATCGATGGAATGTCGGATTGTATTCGAATTGTACATAAAATTGCCCCTAATGTATATGTCACCTTTACGTATACTAATATACAGACTTATTACATTACCTCAAAAATTCAAATACCTGGTTACATTCTTTGAATCAGAATCCAGATTTTCACATTTTAACTCCCTCACTTCTGCATCTATTGATACTAGATACAACACCCTATATTATGTTTTAGTAGTAAGAATTGTACGTGTTAGCCATTGATGAATAGTAGACATCTTGGATAAAAATAATACATTTTATTGCGAACTAAAATACTGAAAAGGCAAGCTTTCTAAACACATTCAGGGAGATTCAATAAAAGTTCTTATTGTTAAAATGGTGCTATTTTTGCACCAACCATCAATATTGTTTAACATTTGAAAGCAACATCTGATTGGTTGGGGCAAAAGTAGCACCATTTTTAACAATAAGAACTTTAATTGAATACCCTGTGCTTTTTCTTCAGGCATAATACAATACTGAATCTTGTAAGCACCATTTTATACTACTAGAATACAAAGACTTAAGATAGCCATACACTTAACGATAATGGGTAAATCCCATCAGGGAACAACGGGACTTACCCATTATCGTCAGTGTGTAGGGGGTTCTGCTCGCTCGCGACTGATCTAGTCGGTATTGCGGTTGTTCGGGAATGACGAAAATTTCCAGCGGCCGGTATCACTCCCTTGACTTTAAGCAAGGGAGCCAATCTGATCGTACTGTTTATGGTCCGTTTTGCGAGTCGTGTGTGCGATCCCCACAGCTGCGTGCCAACCAATGTGATCTGTCCGCACACATGCTATGGAAAATCGCATGTGCATAGCCACATTTATTGACATAGATGTTATCTTTTTCCACCCTCCTGGCAATAGTTGTCATCAATAAACAGTACTATACTTCAATGATCGTAGTAGGTAATAAAGAAACAGCAAAGATTAACAAAAGGTCTGACACACTTACCTTTAGTGTCAATGGAGGGTCGGTATAAATGGGATATTTATGGGTTTGGGGTGGTTTTGAGGAATTTGGTCTGATTATTCTACCATGATATTTAGATTAGAAACATCAGGTTATTCAATAAAAGTTTCTTACATTAAAATGGTGCTAATTTTGCCCCAACCAATCAGATGTTAGCTTTCAAATGTTAAATAAGATCTGGTTGGTTTGAGGCAAAATTAGCACCATTTATAACGATAATAACTGTTATGAAATCTCCCTATAGTGGCACTTAAAGGTTAGATCTTTGTTGAGTCAGAGTCCCAAATTTTTTTTCATTCCCATTCTAACCTCTCCTTTTGGGATCTAAAATTTTCCTAGAGCCACCATACGTTTAGGTCTTTCAGGCTGTGCCCCTGCCTGCAGAAGTGGGTACCCACATGGACATCCCTTTTATTGTTATTAATTGTGGAATATATGAGAGTTAAAGGGCATGTCCACTAAAAAAAACCTTTGTTTAAATTAGATTACAACCCCCCCCCCAAACATCACTTTCGCATTATTAACTTTTCCAAAGATGCTCCTGAACTTCCTTACCTAACCAGGTCCCTTGCAGCTCCTCCCTCTGCTGCAACACCGCAACCAGGAAAATAAGTGGGTGTCAATGCAGAGAGTCCCCTCTCCTGTTTTTTGCTCGACTGTTTTTTGCCTATATGGCGAGAGACCGTCAGGTACAGAAGTTCAGGAGCTTCTTTGGAAACTGTAAATATTGCAAAGTGGGGATGGGAGGGGTGTAATCTTCATTTTAGAACAAAGGTTTTTTTTTTAGTTTAATTATTGCCCAGTGTCGTCCATTTCTCCAACATATAGTGTTAGGTGCCCTGAGAACTAAAATCAGGTAGTAGTATATGTAGTATACCTGATTTATGTTCTTCAATAAAAGTTCTTATCATTACAAATGGTTCTAATTTTGCCCCACCAATCAGATGTTAGCTTTCAAATGTTAAATAACATCTGATTGGTTGGGGCAAAATGAGCACCATTTTTAACGATAAAGACTTTTTTGAATCTCCATGAATGTGTTTGGAAAGCTTGCATTTTCAATCATTTTAGTTAGCCATAATATATAGTAGAGACATCATTATATAATAGATGTCTCTACTATTATGTTTAAAACGCACATTACAATCACCAAATCAGAAAACTAATTTATAAGACACTGTTCCCTCCATGTTGTGGCAATTTTTATCAGGCCTGTGTAGGGCACAAAATGGGTGAAATCTTTTTCTTCTCTAAATATTAACATGTTCACACACCACTCACAATGTTCAAGGGACGGATGGACTCACATAGTCGTTCCTGTGGCTATTAGACCAAGTGTTCCATCGAGGATATTCCCTTTTTTCCAATAAAACTCTGTTCACCACCGAATGGTTTTGTTGTTCAAGAGCAGAGCCATCTACAGGGATACATAAGAACAGTGTTTTTTGTTTTTTTTTTTGTTTTTTTTACTTTCTGATCAGTTACATAGTAAAATACTGTATCAGGCAATGCCAACATTTGGTTCCTGTACTCAGGAATGTCATAGACATTAGACTGCAATAAGGGCTTAGGGGTTGTCTGGCAATACCGAAGTGGGTTAAAACAATGTAAAAGTAGTTCTTCTTTCTGTAAAATACCCCCTATGTGGGAAACAATTAAATTAAATTCCCCCCCACCCCCCCCATCCCCATCTCGCTCAGGGGGAAAAAAAATACTGGCAGGTATTTTTGTAATATTACCATTTAATTGCTTTAACTATTATATATTATTATTACATTTACATAGATGTAAAAACTGCTGGGACAATTTTAATGAGACTTGCTATACATACATTTCAGGACCTGGAAAAAACATTTTACTTTACAACTTTTACAAATCACCCTTTATTCCTATTTTCAACCCCTTTTAAAGGGTGTCTCCACTGGAAAAAAAAAATGTTGCCATTTAGTTTTATTGAAGAATGGGAGGTAAAGGAGCTGTGTCTTACCTCCCGTTCTTCAATAAAACCTGCAGAGCCAGAGAGAAAGTTAGGAACTAACGCTCAATTGCTCGCTCCTCCACCAATTCGCAACTTGCGCTCAGCACATAGAAGACAGAGTTCGTAGGCACCTGTCAGATTACAAAACGTCGGATGAGCAAGCAACACAGGTAATACACAGCACCTTACAAAGCTGAGGTGGGAATGATAGCGGATATGTTAATTTCAGGTTTGGGTCGCTCCACGTGCAGGGTGGATCATTGGGAAAAACAGACAACGCCAGGTACTCGTCTGTTAATTACATACAGTATATATTAAAAAATATAAATTCACGTCAACTGCACTTCCAATATACCGTATTCTCCATATAAAACCGAGGTTTTCAGGCTTTAAGATCAGCCTGAAAACCCGGCCTCGGTTTATACATTGGAAATCCGGCTGCTGCTTGCTTGTTCCCCTCGCTGCTTTTACTGATGCGCTCGCTGGATTTGGCCATCCGGATTTGGCTATTACTGTATGGGATTCTGCTTTCCATTTAAAGGGCAACTAAGGCCTCAAACAATACAGAATCAGAAGGCAGTATTGGTCGTAATTTTCTACCCTCGGTTATATCGTCAATCACTTTACTAGTGTTTCAGGTAAAATGGGTGCCTCGGTTTTAATACTCGGGTCGGTTTATACTTGAGTATATCATGGTATGTAAATTGTTCTTAAATTGCTGAGGTAAATTCACCTTGCCGTAACTAGCTTTTACTGCAGCTGTGGCAAAATAAGTTCACTGATTTTAGTGATGTTAAGGTAATTACAATTTTTTTTTGGGTTTTTTTTTTGCAGCCTAAAGCTCTAGCCAGTTGCACTTGTCTGGGTTTCTGAGAGGCTGGTCCATATTTCAATCAATTTGAACATTTCTCTACCCCTCTTCTTATAGCCTGTTCATAGCTGAGGTAGCTCAGTGTTGTGGTAATAATAGCTCTCTTAAGCATGGTACACCCATGCAATATTCCAGCCTGATCAAACCATAGTTCAGTGCCAAATAATTGCTGTATTTTTGGGCACGACTCACCCCATTCAATTCGGACAATGCACAATCAGACATGGCCAAAAAACATTTACCTGACATCTGCTTGAGCTTTTGTGCTTTTTCTTCTTCATGATTAATTTTCTGTGGTTGACTTTAGTGTTTGGTGTAAATTTGGAAATTGAAAGGTGTCTTGGGTTCCTCGCATTAGTGCTATTATACACATTACCGTTGAGCCTTGATTTTTTCACAGCAGCATCATAAAACCACATGACATTATTACACTGCTTAGGCATCATCTGCTGCCTTAGTTTTTTTACCTTTTTTTCCAGTTGGCTTGGGTTTCTATCATTATTGTTTGTCGTTGTTGTCAAACCTCTTTTATCATACATCTTTTATCAATAAATGTTTTCAAAAAATCAATCTGCAGCCATTACATATCACTTACTACAAAATAGCATAATGTAGCAGCTGAACAGCACAAAAAGCCACTGATTTATTATAAAATGTATATAAAATTCAAATGTATGCCATAACAGTCAGGTATCTCTGATTGCTTTGACCCATGTAGTCCTTCTGGAGAAATTGGGCTGTGATCAATGCAAGGTGATCAGACCAGTCAGTTCCTTCAAAGCTACCTTGGAAATCTGATCTGCCCAAGATAAGATAGTACAAAGTGGTAGAATTCATTTTGGAACAATTGGTAATGGCTAGCTTAAACCTTGTTTATCTAGAAGCGATCAAAACAATATAATAAACACTGAATTAGATTTTTTTTTTCTTGGGCATCTGATATGTTTAAATCTTTATTCCTGTAATTATTAAACTTACAGGGAGATTCAATAAAAAGTTCTTATTGTTAAAATTGGTGCTAATTTTGCCCAACCAATCGATCGTTATTTAACATTTGAAAGCTAACATCTGATTGTTTGGGCAAAATTAGCACCATTTTAAAACGATAAGAACTTTTATTAAATAACCCTGTTTCTATCATTACATTATTACTAGACGGAACTAGGTCCTCCCATTAGACATCCGTGACTTGCATTGTTTTTAGAAAACTTTTCTAGATATGTATTAACTGCACAGAGGTCTAACTCATCTCTCCTTTTTCGATTCTCTATTTTATGCAAGACAATTTTTAGAACTCCTTACAGCCATTGGCTGAATATTGAAGTTACTTGAATAATTTATTATTTATTTATATAACCTGTATTTTTACATTAGACTTTAGGATTTATCCTTTGATGTGTAAATAGCTTTTTTTTCTTTGTTCTGTCAAACGTATACCCTTACATTCATCTACATTACAATGTCATCTGCCAGTATAGTTGCCCATTTTTTTCAATTATGCAAATTTCTTCGCTTAGGGAACCTCATTTGCATGTATTAAGCTACACAATCTTATGTCATCTAAAGAGATTGATTTCTTGCTTCGTCGAGCTTTCTTCCAGATCATAAATAAATAAGATGGGATTGGTTGGAAAAGCCTAGAAATGCATACAGAGAATGCACCAAGAGTTTGCTATCACTTCTGGTTTTTATCACATTCGCAGTGTAATAGATTGATGGCAGGTCTTGGTGCAACGCATTCAGACTTTAAACCTTTGTAGGAATTTAATGGCAGCTGCAAGCTTTCAGTTAATTCTGTTCAAATACACACTATTCGTGTAGGACAAGCCCAGGATTGTTATGACGGGAGCATGAAAAAGAGGTGGATTACTTCTTCCATGACACATGCCATGTATCTGTGCTCCTTTCTCTGTATAATTTGAGTTGCCAGGACAAATCATGATCTCTGAATGACAAGTTCCTACTTACCCTCGTGTCTCAGCAGTTTTCAAACAAATGGGAACTCATCAATATATAGTTAACACAAACCAAAAGTTAGGTACAGGATATTATAATAACATCTTAAAAATGAGTAATTTATATCAAGACATAATAAAGAAAGGAAAAAATGTATAGCCCACTTTAAATCACTATACTGTATTAATAAATCCCCTCATTAATTACACTGGGTTTTGAGGACAGCAGTTTAAACTGTAGAAAAACAATATTAGAGCACATTAAGGATGTTTAATATAGTAAAGGATCTGTTCCTATCAAATAAAATAAATCAGAGCAATATCTACATTCTACTTAATTAAATATCATTCCCTCTCCATAGGGAATTCTGATTTTTACTGTTTACACACAGAAAACTCTATAGATTGTTATGAGTGAATCACAGCAAAAAAATATAAAATTGGGCCTATATTAAAGCTCCATTTACCAATAATAATCCTTTATAAATACAGCCCAGTATATTTCTAACTCTCCAGTCTGTTGTTTATTGCCATGTTAATCAACTTACGGTCCAGACTCTACTTGGATGGATCCATCTTTTTCCAATCCTTTTCTATCAGATTCTGACATTCTCCATGACAGGGCACTTCTTTCCCTGGTAAATTTCCACTCAAGAGAGTGATCTGAATAATTAGAAACAAGTGATGAGGAACATTTACAGCTAGAGATCCAAACAATTATTATGACATCAGTTAGCTACATAAATTAGCTGTCACCAGGACACCTTCCTATCGATCTAATGACCTCTGTCTCTTCGTGTATCTGTTCAGCATCCCAGACATTCATCATTTAGGGGTTTATTTATAAAGTTAGATATGTGTTAAAATGTATTTTTTTGCAGATTATTTTGCCTAAATGACAATTTATTACTTTTTATTTGTATTGCTTATAAAATGATTTCAGGTTCAAAAATTGTTGCGGTTATTAGTGCACGTGCGGACGAGAACAGCTAGAGTAGCAGGACGTCCATTATTACACGGCCCATTGTGTTTTCTATGCTAGAGAAGGACTAGAACTCGAAACCCGAGTTTGAGCCAAACTATTCGAATTCGACGAATACGGACTTCTCGAACTAATCCCGGACCCGGATTTTCGATATTTTTTTTTGGACTTTCGAAAATATCGATGTTCGACCGTTCGAATATGTGAGTAAAATGATGCCTATTATACCTATATGCGAGCATCGAATCCGCGAGTAAAGTGTCCAATAAAAACCTATAACGCAAGCATCGAATCCGCAAGTAAAATGTACATGGTATCTAGGCGCAAGCATCGAATCCGCAAGTAAATGTACATGGTACCTATGGCGGCAAACAGCTCAAAAATAGCGCCAGTGAGACGTAAATTGATTTTTGCGAATGTCCTGGATATTCGACATGTTCCCAGACCATTTCCCAGGTCCCACAGCCATTTACATTAAGTTACCATTGATATATTTCTTATAAACTTTTGAACTATTTGACTCCCATTGACTTAATTGGTCCGTTTTCGAACTTTCAAACTTCCAAACTTTCCATATAATTTGAAAGTTCGAAAACGGACCGACTTTCGAAAGTTCGGCCATCTCTACTAGGCAGAATGCTTTAATTCTTCTCATTGTGGTGGTTTATGTCTGTTGCTGTGTGGAGAACAATGGGATAATATTTGACAACCAGTTTTTTTTTTACCCCAAATTAAAAAATTTAATTATTATGAGCAGTGTGGAACTTGCATTAATCGAATACAGGAACTAAACCATCCATATGGAAATAGGCAATACATATCAAATAACGATGGACCCGTAAAGGTCAGCGGTGTTTATTGAATGCTGATTATTTGTTTTAACTGGTATACCCGACAGTTGCTCATGATTTAACTTAAGAAGATAAATTCAGATTTTCTTCTGTTTATTTTATTCCTCTGGAGTTGGTTTGAATAGAGCCAGAAATGTACAATGAACGCAAATGTACCACAGATAGACGTCTATTAAGCATCCCTTAACAGGCTTCTTTATTTAGCGAGAACAGCCTGTTTTTCATGAGAACCACGTGTCATTAGAAGGCTTTTAGAGAAATAATTGTGCTTTTGTTGCATAAGGATAGTTGAACAATGTCATTAAACCAGGAATTCCTTTACATAGTGTCAAACAAATGGATATGTAATATAGATATTTATCAGTCAGGCCCACTCAAATAAGGCCGTATATAAAGTGATTTCAATACAGTGCATGTAGAGTAAACTGTCAACAATGGATCCCCATACCCACCCTTCCCCAGTAAAAATAAAAGCTACTCAGCAGGCAATGTAAACAAGAAGCTTGTACTGTACTTAAAACAGGCTTAAGTAACTGTCATTATAGAAAGTAATATAGGGAATATAATGAACCCCTTGTGGTGTAATTTGAATATATTTATCCTTAACTTTTTTATGTACGGTAGTTTTCCATAAGCGAAAGGGCACCTAAATGCAGGTTTCACACTGGTTTATAGAAAGCCACTCCCTTTTTTCAAAATGGTATTTTCAAAATGGACTGCCTTAGTCCTGCCCAACAAAAAGATTTGCATGTAGAATTCCAATAGTTTAAAACCTACAAAGTTTTACCTGCTCTTAAAAAAGCTACCTGCATTTATAATGTAGCATTATGGTAACATGCTTTTTAGTCTGGAGGGGTGTATGGGTGACACATACCCACATAACCTCACCACTCTTACAAGACACTAAAGTTTCACTACCCTATGAAAATACCTCTGGTAATTGTGTCATATAGAGTCCTGTGCATTTAGGAGGGTGTGTAAATAGGATTAAAACATTTGGTGTTGATAAACTGTAACTAGATTCAATTGTTTTAAACTGTCAATGAACCAGAATCCTGGTCAATGAAATTTCATAAAAAGAGATCCGAACACGTACATAACAACCATCATAACTATGATAAGAACGTAAAGAACATGCATTCTAATAAAATAGATTTAAGACAAAATACAAAATACTGATAAATGTATTATTTTTTAAACAATAAACAGGTGGTAAAATTAATGAATCTATTTGTTTTACATTACAAGTTCAATTACTGTCTACCTGAGGGAACAAAGTATACAAAACTAACACCTTTTCAATAAAGATGTAAACCAACGCATCTTATCTTCCGGGTTCCCATGATTTAGAAAATCTCACTAAGTGATTACTGCATTGAGAAATCCCGGAATGTAAGTTGGTGTGTGAGGTAAAAATTACATCTACCTGTTAGTGCAACTATAATAGAATGCTCAATCAGTTCAGAAATACAAATAAAGCCAAATAAATTTTTCAATATATTTTATAAGACTGTACACATACCCCCCAAAAAGCCCTACAACAGTCCAATGTGTGTTCCATACGTAATATCTTTGGTAATGGTATAAATTAGATATAGTGTGCACAGTCCTGTAAAGGCCTGTGTTGTCCACTTATAGACGGTGCCTCAGGTAGATATAACGTATCCAAAACTACAATATGATGCTTTTAATTATGCAGAAACATTGAATCACCAAGTAATCTCACAGTGCAAATGAAACAATAAGTGCATAAATGCTGATAATACAGAATAAATAAAACCAACAATTTAAGGATACTCTACTTGGCGTCCCCAGTGTGCCCATAATAGTAAAAAAAAAAACAGGTTGTAAGTAATGGCCAGTCCTCATCCGCATTCCATGTTCGATATATGATCAACGGATTTAGCCTGATTCCCTTTATTTTCCCATATACCCTGTCGATTCTATTAATAGTTTAGTAGGCTAGGGCCATTGAAAAGCTTTACTCACCCTTCCCTATGAGTTTAGTGGCTTGTGTATCATTTTTTGAATCTTGGGGACAAAATTTAGTCATCATACTTCATTTGTGTTGGAACTATACAATTTGTTTTTAAAAAAAGTTCTTGTTGATCGGGAGTGGTACCACTCAATATGTCCGAGGTACAGCAATGGGGGCCACTTGTGCCCCCACCTATCCGTTTACTTTAGGATGTGAGACAAACTGAGGTCCTGATGCCATACAAAACTGCTGGAGTTGGATAGTAAATTCTGATGTGGGTCCTGTTATGTCGATGATTTGTTTGTGGCTGTGGTTAGGGTCTGAAATGAGCTGTTGAAACTTTCTCAGTGTGCTAATAGTAATAACCATAATTAATATCACATGGACTGGATCCATACACTGTCAGTTTTTTGACCTCCTGATCACTAAAAAAGAGTCAGTTTGTGTACTGAACATTTCGGAAACCCACATCAGTTAATTCTCTGAATATCACCTACCACCTCATAGTCTGATCAAGGGCTTCACCATTTGGGAAGTTCCTCCGAATAAAGGAGGCACTGCTCAGGCATTAACATTGAAAGAACATTTGTTAGCTGAGGCTACAGTTTTATAAGGATGTAAAGAAAGGAGTATAGAATTGCGAAAAAAGACGGGGCGGATTATTATTGAAGAAATATTGGTTCCTTCAAACAAGAGACCTCACAAGGTGGGGGCAAACCAATTTTAACTGCCAGAAGGGTTAAGAATCTTTGCAATCTAACTGTAATTATTTTTTCCATGGATGGTCATGAATATAAAGTAAGAGATTTAATTATGTTGCCAGCCCTGTCAATAATATACATCTTAGAATGTAAATGTGGGCATGAAATATATATAGGTCAGATAAGGGGTATATTTATAAAAAACGAAATTAACGGCAAAAAAATTACCGCCGCACACGCGGCAGGAAATTAGCGCTATCGCTTATTTATAACGGGAGCGCCATCCCGATATAGTATCCGGCCGGATTGTATCACGCTGTACTTTTAAGTCCCTTCCGGCGATACTGCTCTTATCTTGCGCAATGCGTACGCCCGCCCCCGACATATTGCACGTTTGGCCCGTTTGTTCCTTTACCCAAGTGTTTGAGGTCAGTAGCAGTCCCTCATAACTTGGCAGTGTGGAGGAGGATACGTGAGAGATTGAAATCCGGACCTGGATGAATCCTCCCAGCAATTGGCAACACGTGGTGAAAATATGCCTTCACCAAGAAGGTGCCCACCATAGCCAAATCATAATTAAAGGTTATCTTCCACTCGTTTTTATATAGATATAATAATATTTTATATATATACACAACACACACCACACCAATGAAGATCAAATGATTGTTGTCACAGAAGGGAACAACCAGTACTTGTCTAGAAATCCTCAGCGCCTTTAAAGGGTATCCTCCACTCGTTTCTAATAAGTTTTTGAATCAGTTCTTTGAAGACCGGAGGTAAAGAGCTGTCCTTACCTTCCGTTCTCAATAGAACACACATGAGCCAGGAGACAAGGTAAGAAACTTAACCCGCTCTCTCGCTCCCCCCCGGTTTGCCGGTGGTCGACAGGTCCCGGACGGACCTCTTGTCTTCTATGCGCATAGAAGACAAGGTCTCGGACCTGTCAGACTACACGCTGGGGGAGCGGCGAGTGGGTATTCTTACCTTCTCTCCTGGCTCACAATATATTTCCATACAACGGGGCACTCCCACAGGAATTTTCATAAAGATAAAATGTAACTTTTATACTTTTCTTAAGTACCAGTCCTGATACGGCTGGGTACAGCCGAAATGCATTAGCGCTCTGGCTTTGTAGCGGCCAGCTAAGGCCTGTCCTATGTTGCATTATATGCATATTTATATAAACAAACCACCTCAATCAGTTTATAGTTCTGATGTTTAAAGGAACACTAAACTCTTAAAAATGACTATTGGCATCCGTTTCTATTTATTCCACAGTGAGGGGAAACGCTTATTCTCCCTCCCTGTGAATAATAGGACTCTCGGGGACCTGGAACTTACTTAACCACCCCCGCTCCACTCGTCAGCGCTCCCACTCGCAGCCGCTCAAGTCTCTGCACAGCTGTTATACCCAGATCGCGCGCCCTATCTTTGAATTGCTCGCATTGCGCTTAAGATAGGGCGCGGGTTGGACGAGTGCTTTCAGTGACTGGCTTCTGCGAGTGGAGCGGCGGGTAAGTAAGTTTGCCAGTCCCCGAGCTTCTTTATTCACAGGAGGGGGAATAAGCGTTTCCCCTCCCTGTGAATACCTAGAAACGAATGCCAATAGTCATTTTTATACAGGATTGGAGTTTACAGTTCCCTTTAAGTTAAAAGCAGAGTCTAAGCTGAGTTTATGTTTCCTGAATGTCATATAACAGTTATATCTTGCATTGTGTATAGAGAGCAGAAAAAGAAAAATTATACCTTTAAAATCATCATATAGTAAGCCAATCACCCCAGCTTCCTACTGCCCTGTGAGGGAAACCCCTTAGCCATTTTTTTTCTAGATTCATCAGAGGAAAGTGTTCCAGTCAGAGATTGTTATCAGAAAGTTTTATGGAAGTAAGAAGTCAAATGTTATGTATTTAACTTGTTTATCTTCCTTACGTTTAATAGTGTGGATATATATATTGAACCTTTGTATAGTTTACAGTTTCCTCCAAATCTAAATTCAATCCAGATATCAATTAGGGCAAAAGAAAAATTCAATTAACAGCTACAATCACAGATTCACTGTTACATGAAGTCAAAGAAGTATAAAATATTTGGTGTGGCTCTTTAAACCTACTGGCTTCCTTAGAACGGTGCTAGAGGAATTATCAGAGTAATAACATTCGGATTAACTAAAAAGACAGTGGTTGCGTAATTCTACTAATGCTATCACGCACAGGCACTATATAGTGCTGCGCCTGCACACTGGCTACTTAATAAAGTTTACGTTTTTAAGCTTTATGAAAATCCTGTTGGTGCCCCGTTTGTATGAAATGTGTAATTATGCTTTCGGGAGGACCCAAGTGAACTATTCTAATCCGTGAGAGTTGCAGCTGTGGACATTGGTGTGTATATATATATATATATATATATATTATATCCAGGCAGGTTGTAGGCACTCATCATTGGTTTCTAATAATTGTTTCAAGACCCCGGTGCTACTACTAGAAGATCATATAATACAAGCATCTATAGAGCTAGTGCCCCGAGGATTTTATATAAACAAATAGTTAGTGTGCGTTATTGGCATAGTGACCCAACGTTTCAGCTCTTTTCTATAAAGAGCCGTTTTCAAGCCAGTGCAAACAAACAAATGACATGTACCAATTTAAAAGCCTCAACAAGCCCTACTCTTCCTGTGACTCATTAGAAACTGGAACATGTGTCAGAAAAACCCAAGCAAATTTCTCGTATACTTTTCCACACTTAAATAAAGCGCATATTATGTTGCATCATAAAGTGCCACAAGTTATCAAAGTGCAGTAAAGGTAAAAATTACGTTAAAAACTTTTCCAATCTAAATTTCAAGTGTAATAGTAGATATTAATACTTAAGTAGTTCTAAGCAATACCTAGCAAAATTATCAATCTAGTAAAAGAAACTGTTGTCAAATAAATATCAACTTTCGTACACTAGCTAAAAAAGAAACTGGTATTTATGCCACTATCGTAACTATCGTAAAAAAAAAAACTGAAAGAAACACACTTTTACATCACGCTTTCAGCTTTCATTCCCCACCAGCTCTTACAAAGACTCTCCTCCCCCTGTCACAGTTTTGTTGATTCCCTTAATAAATAACTCGAGGATGACCTGAAACAACCAAATAGGAAATGTGGCGAGGTTCAAAGTCGGGGATACAGTGTATTTGGTCTACAAAGGCATTAACTCAGGCTATTGATACATTAAAATAACACTGAAGTACATTCTGAAATAAAGGGGGTAACTGTCTGATAAATTCATTTGTTCCACCAATACACATTACATGTGAGGTACAAAAGGCATTATGCCCTAACTGGACAATCCTACGCGTATCTTATCGAAACTTAAAGGACAAACAATATAAAAAAAAACATCACCCCTCATTGCATTCCACCCTGCCGCCAGCTGAAGATCACTTCTCACATATACAGCTGTGCAGCCCCTCCCTTAGATATCACACAGCAAAAATTAGTGCTAAAGCCCCGCCTCCTACGGCCAAGTGCCATGGTTAAAACATAACACTTGTCTTGGCTGGTGGGATTTTCTGTTACAACCTCTCTCCTCCTCCGCGGCCAGTTACCAAACTTGAAATGTCCTGTTGCTAGAACAGCCTACATAATCAAGCTGATCAAGGGTGGGTGAGGGAGTTGTTTTTCTCCGCATGCTAGCTTTGAGTGGCAGTTGAGGCAGACAGAATTGTTACGCCCCCTTCACAGCAGGCTAATTGAGCAGAAGAGGCTCGAATCAAGGAAAAAAATGTAATGGGGAGGGCTACATACCTTTACTCTTTTTAAAGCGATTATTAAAAAAGCATGAGGCAATACAGTTATCCTTTAAAAATTGCTTCCCGACAAACCATGAATGGGGTTCCAGTAGGGGCAAGAGTCTCTTCTTGAGATCTCTATTTGGACAGATCCTGTTCAGAGCTTATCCCATTGAATACTTGGCTTCCAAAAAGAGACACTGTAAGGATTCCGTTATGGATAAGAGCTGAGAAGCGTTGGAGACTTACTCGGGTGAAGAGTGTGGTCTGTCGGGATACAGGTAACGTATGATACCATAACCCATCCTGGCTTCTTACTTTAGTCCAATACCTGGTAGTAATGGGTCCAGATTTGATACCTGTGTTACCACCCGCCACCCCACCAGTGCTCTTACCTTTTTTAGAACCGGGGATGTCCGGCCTGTGATGTGCATGTTTGTTTATTGGTGGTTTTAGTAGTTTTGTATTGAGGATAAATGTTAAAAGTGCGTTTGGTGGAAATGTAGGGTGTATATGGGAACTCTTGTGCACATGAGTTTGAGTATTTTATACTTGTGGATATCCTTATTCACCATAAATGTTTTTTATGGCTTTACGTTAGTCGTAGCCTTTTTTATAGGGACTGTTTTCAGTGGCTCTGTACCTACCACCTGGCTAGCTCCATATATATAACGTTGGTGAAGCTTAGTGGATCAAGTACTGGACACTATGAGCCCTAAAGGACTCAACGAACAATGTTCCTTTCAATGCTACCTGGATGTAATTTAAGATAAATTCATGAGACATTATTTGCGAATAATAATATAACTATTTGTCAATATTCTTCTTCTGCCCTCGTGTGCAAGCATCGGTTTCCTCTCTATATGCAAGGCAATTCGTCCACTGATTTACTGCTTTTAAACTTATTTAAGTTTTAATATTTCCTACTATTACACTTAGCACTTTATAATTGAATATTTTCACATAAATTTTAACTTACTGCACTTTGATACTTGTGGCACTTTATAATGCACTACAATATGCACCTTTAATTTAACTGGAAAGTAATAATGAGAAATTTTGTTGGTTTTTCTGACTTTTCCAGTCTAATATGATGTCACAGGAAGAGAGGGGCTGTGGTTTTTGTGCACTAGCCTATATGCATGCTGTATATCATATAAATTAGAAACTCTTCAGTTCTGTGTAACAATATACTGCATTTTACAGTAATTTGTCTTTTTATATAAGAGTTTAAAATCTTTCACATTACCTTGGAGATCCACCAGTCACTCCCTGGCCCTTTCCGGTGCCATATCTTCAGTGCTTTGTTGTTCCCGTTCATAATTTACCTGTTCAAAAACCAAAAGCAAATATCTCTAAAGACCTGTGATTAGAATGAGTATTTGATCACAATAGAAAAGGATGGCTTGTATCTATTGATCTATCTATTTCAAATATGATGTGAGTAAATGCAGATTCAGAGTCTTACTGAGTTTTGTTCAATTTGTTAAAAAGAAAAACATATATATTGGTAAACAAGCATTATTCTTAAATGAACTTGCCAATTAATATTTAAAACAATGGAAAGTAAACAGTGTTTCCTTTGTATTCTCCACTCGGATGTCTGCTTTTACCCTGGTAGGGAAATACCATTAAAATATATATATAATATATATATTCATCGGCATGTGTTTTACAGGAGGTACCCTGATTTCCTCTAACACGTGGACGACCTTTTTGCTATACTCTATGTCACATGCAGAATTAAGGCCCAATACCCCAGGAACGGGCTATTTTGGCTTAAAGTCTAAAGTATGTACCCATGTCATCTTGCACACAATGTGGGAAGTGTAGGAAAGGTAATTATTTTGCACAGACTACCATGAATACCAATTAGGAATTACGTGGTTTATGTATTTGGTGCCTGTGTGGTCTCATTATGTAGGTGAGACACACAGCAATTAAGTCTCGATATCACAATCACCGGTCCTGCGTATTCGGACAAGGAATAAAAAATTACTTTCTCCCGCCATTTCATTGAGTTCTGGACCACTTGGACACGCAGTTTGAGATTCTGGTGGTAATCAGTCAATCCCCCCGAGTAAGGGTGGGTGATAAGGGAAATAATTATTGAGGAAACAAGATGTGCCTGTTGGTCAAAAAACTCAATTCTTTAATACCTATGGTTTTAATGTAGATTTGACTTATATGCTTTCTTTAAGATGGACACTCTGTCCAATTCTTTTTTCTGCGATTGTCTACGAGTAATGATAATGTTTATTATAAATATAAAACTGCTATTGTTTTATATTTTGTTTAAAAATGTTTTTGTTGTCAACAGTATGAAGCCGTTTCCTGATAGATATGTCACTACTTCCTGTTTGTGTGTATTTTAAGTTAACAACGGAGGATGTAGCATTTTTTGTATCTGAGCTTGAGAAAGGAGCAGTATCTCCAAAAAGTCACTCTTTGATATATGCCATGATTACAAGAAATTATTACACATTTTGGCAGTGCTGTGCAATTTCTATTTTCATATATTGATATATATATATAATATATATATAATATATATAATATATATATAGATATAATACTGTGGACATAGATCTTTTACACAGGTTAGATTTTTAAACGTTTACTCGTCCCAGCCATCCAAGGGAACCAATATGATAATCCTGGTAGTCTATAATAGACCCAGGAACTCCTGCCACACTAATGTGGTTCAAACTAAACTGCCCTATGTTTCCAGACATCCCACCCTGAACGAATCTGTCCCCTTCCAGCAGGGTGGGGAGAAGGGGGGTGTGATGGACTGATGTGACGTCACCACCCGATCACCAAGGATGCAGAGCGGGGGCAGAGTACACATTACTACGTGATCACATGAATAAAGCCTTAAGGCTTTCATTCATGTGGATCACAGTCATGATACTAAAACCCCTTTTGTTTAATAAAGTGTGCAGATAATATGATATTGTATGGGGCCTAGGAATGTGCATTTATTTATCTTTTCTATGTTTGTATAAATGTTTTACCAGATCAGTAGCACTTCCGCGAAATTAGTTGTAAGTAACCTAATTGAATGGCTTCCATAATCCTTGTATTGTAAGGTATTTATTGAAAACCAGTGGAGCGTTCCAGGTGGTTATAGCACCCCCAACCCCCCCTTTTTTATGGGAGGAAGGTCCATGCCTTGTAAATATACGCACTGGGATGTAATTCCCTCATTTTTAAAAACCAAAGGACTGGGGGGAAGGGAGAAAAGCCTGTTATATGGACCAGTGAACAACTTGAGAACTTCAAAAGTTTTGCAATGGTAATGAAGTAACAAAGGGTTAAAGTTAGGACCTTCCAGACTGGGGTTTACCTTGACTGGTTGGAAGGCTTTTCATTTCATGTGATCACAGTAATTTATACCCAACCCCTTTGTTTATAAAGTATCCATGTGCAGCTATATGATATTGTATGGTGCCTAGGAATGTGCATTGATTATCTTTTCTAATGTTTGGTATAAATGTTTGACCCAGATCAGTAGGCACGTCTTAAATGTAGTTGTAAATTCAGCCTAATTGGGAGTGCTTCCACATCCTGTATTGTATTTATTTTTGAAAGCCAGGTCAAGCTTCCATGTGGTTTATAGCCCCCCCCAACACGCCCTTTTAATGGGAGGGTCCTATGCCTACTATAAAGCACTGGATGGCCTCATTCCTCATTTTAAAAAGTCAAAGGACTGGGGGGAATGAGAGAGCCTGTTATATGGATCCAGTGTGTAAAAGAAAATGCAACAAGTGTTGCTAATCGTAAATGAAGTAAATTAAAATTGTAAAAGGTTAGAAGTTAGGACCTTCCACTTGGGGTTACCCTTGACGTGGTTGAAAGGCTTGTGATTCTTTGATCCACACGCAAATTGTATACTAAAACCCCTTTGTTTTATAAAGTAATGGGTGCCAGTGTGGCATAATATAATATTGTATGGGGCCTAGAATTTGCATTGATTTCTTTTCTATGTTGTATTGTCTTTTTATCACTCAATGACACCACTGCAGGCTGGAGGTGGTATTAAGGATGCTTTGGTGTATATTCCATGCCAATACACATCACATCCTGTTTAGCAAACAGAAAACTTTTTTTGGGATTACACTTCCTTTCACATGAAAGCAGACCAGGGGTGTGGTTTAAGCTGTCATTTGAACCATCCATTTTTGGAAATGGAATCTCAGCTCCTGTAACGTAAGTTTATGTATTTGTATATTTTGTCTTGTGCTAATATAAATCGTGCTAATTTTATATACTTTTATTTATCATTTCAAATGGTCTAGTAAGAAATGCTAAAGAAATATATTTATATAATATAAGGGATATATAATAGAATTAGCATGTATTATCTATGTATCTATTAAGGTTTTTTGGAGTTAAGGGGCCCTATTTATAAAAGATCGGTATCGTTAAAATACCGATCGTTATCGTAACATACGCCTCGTGTTTTACCGATAACGACCGTTTATTTACCGATACCGGTCGTTAATCACCGATAACGACCGGTAATTTACCTCTAGCGGTAATAACGGTCGTTATGGTCAAATAACGACCGGTATTACCGATAACGACCGGTATTTAAACTATATTCGGTAAATAACGGTCGTTTATCGGTAATACCGGTTCTTTATCGTAGCAACCCGGTCTTAGTTGCGATAACGATCGGTATTTTACGATAACGATACGATCTTTTATACCTGAGGGCCCTAAGTGAAATAATGGATTAAGTGGGGTACTATAGGAATGTGAAGCTGCCATACGTATAGGATCTTACCTCCGTTGGTGTTTCAGACTGTACTGTGATTTGCATCGTCATGCATCACAAAATAGTAAATACCGGGAACATATTGCAGGAATGTCAGAAATAAAAACCACTGTGTTATCTAATTATTGTGCAGGCAGTAATCAGAATTAAAGGATGTGTTTCAGTCCAACCCCCCAGAACCCCCAGCTGTTATGAACTGCCACCTGGAGTAAACCCAGAGTGCAGCATTCAGTAATTGGTTGTGATGCCAGCTGTCACAGCCATGGATTGACTGCGCACCCCATAAGTAGATGTTAAAGATAGATAAAGGTACATTCAAACCAGATCTGGAATGTCTATAGTTTGGGTAAGTATTGCAGTATTGCGGTCTGGGGGGTGGGAAGTAAGTATAAACATTTTTTTTCTGGAGTTGGAACATCCCTTAGGCTGGTTGCACACGCAACTGACATAGATCGTTCGTTCCTCCGGAATCGGACAAACTAACAATTGGATTGACGCGTGGAAAATTCCGACCAATCATACGGTTCCTTATGGGACCACGCAATCTATCGTTCGCAATTCGGCCGCACCGACATACATTTGTCGCTCATTAGTGAGTGCTCGGTCGGACATAGTCCCGGTGCCTGTGTACCCAGCCTTAAGTATAGAAATTAGTTTTATAGTCCATTCTGTTTTTCAGTAAGCAGCTATACTTACATATCAGTGTTTCCTCATACTGTCGGGTTTATTTATAATAAGGCGTATTCTTAAATAAGGAGCCTTAAATACACCACAGTTGGGTAAACAACGTCTGCGGCCGTAACACTTACAACTGCTCAGGTTTTGTACAATACCAGGCGTAAGCAAACTACTGCATGTAATTGATAGTCCTGCTATACAATACAATCCTGTGTGCCTTAGGGGAACCAGGTGGTTTTGCTTACTATTTATAGTAAAAATATTTTTCACCATCCGCAATTGTGGATTTGTTTTTTGTTTCTAACTACAAAAATGCTTTTTATAAGTAGCGTAATCACCATAGTGGTTTGCTTTATAAAAAAAATGTACATTGTATATTGTACTGTAATCTGTGCAACTCACAGATTGCATAGTATCAAGTGCTTTATAAATATTCGCCTATTATATGCCATTGCTTATGTATAAGGTTAATTTGTAAATTTCTGTACATCGTTTTTTTTTTTTTTTCTTACTGCAATTTTTACATTCCTCTTGATGTCCAATTGGTTTGTACCAGGACAGTATGGCAAATGGTGACCCCTTCAAAAGATGGAGCGGCCAGATAAGGGACCCCCCCAAACATGGCCATCCCCATTATTGTTATTGGGGGTTTGTTGAGAATGTTCACAGTCAGGCCCACAAGTACAGCTAAATCCCTGCTAGTGGCCTTATATTAATCTTTCTCCTATTCCAAAAGAATTCATAGAGAATGACAATATCAATATATAAAATGCCGGGAATGAAAGGTTCACTGATGAGAAAAAACAGACTTTCAAATATAACCCTGGGCTGACTGGTAACTGATGATAATAGCTAATCAAATTTACCATTTCGTTTAGCCCTGCGGATCAACATAATACAAACCAAATGCAAATGTCCTCTAAAAAAACTTCTTAGCTTACCACCAAAAATTGTTAATTTCTATTCTCACTGGACCTTCTTGTCCTCCTGCTGATTAATTTTCCAGCATTCCGAATATAAATACGTGCAGACCCTTTATATTCTCAATCATGACAGTGAACAGAGCGGTGATTAGTTTGGGCGGCTGAGGCAGCAGCTTTGTCCATCCCATTGTTTTCTAACACATTTCTCAGAAATAGCAGTGCTGGTGATACTATGCCCATCAACACACGTGGGGCTTTTTGGCAGATAATAACAAGAAGTTAGTGGATTGATGTTGGGGTCAGCAGCCTTGCTCATCGGTATCTCGTGCCAAATTTTCAGATGGCGTCGTCAGCATTTTTATAAAAGTGTGGTTTAGATTTCTTTGGTTTATAATTAAAAATGAGAGTCTAATATATTTTAAAAATGCCATGGGTTAGTTTTTAATTCCATTCCTTAGAGCATTACTGTTATAATCTGATATATGAATGCAATCTTGCTTACAATACAAATGCATATGTTCCTGCACTGGCACCAGTTGTGTTTGTGTTCTTTTAGGAAGGAAACGCAACTCCCTACAGCCTGCCTGGCAACCGCAAGACCCCAGCCACAGGACATCAGGTTCATTCTTATCTGGGTAGAACTTGGTGCAGTACATTGGACACATGTTACAGAGACTATCATAAGAAGTAGAATTGCACTCTAATAACATTTACCTTGGGTCTTATTCACAGTTTAATTAATACCCAAAATCCAAAGCATTCTAAGTAGCAGAGACCGACATCTTCTTTCTCACCCATTTCGAAGGGAAATGCCTTATCTAATTGCAATAAACCCAAGTAAAGTGAAAAGTAGCACAGCAATAGCTTAATAGAATTAGAGAAAGGGTCTGGGCATATAAAAGGCTGTTAGGTGTGGTATGTATATGTATAGTTTATTTATAAAGACCATTGGTGACCAGTGCTTTAACCATAGCAAACGACAAAAAAGTCATGGGGGGGGGAGAAATACACAATAGTTCATAATAGAAGTGATAAATTATATAAATAATAGAGCTTGTGCCACAACAGAAAGGAGGTCCCTGCCCCTTACGGTTTTCGTACACACAAGAGATCCCAGTTTCCCGACCCGCAACGTTCGATGTGTACAAACGGGTGTTTTGCCCGATATCTGCCATGTAGATAATCCGCCCGGCCGGTCCAGAGCAACGATTCCCACCGAATGGCCAATAAAGTGCCATACACAGCAACGATTACGTTCCGAAAACCTGAGCTAATTTTTTCAGCCTGATTGACGCCAATACCCTGAACTATTGTCGATCAGCCCAAAAAATGGCATTGTGTGTACACCGCCATAAATGGACAAAATACTCAACATATGGAGTATATAGCCCAAAATAGGCGTTATTAACTCATCTGCATGACTTTATCTCATCTGCCTGATATTATCTCCCCTGCATGACTTTATCTCCCCTGCCTGACTTTATCTTCCCTTCCTGACTTTTATCTCCCACTGCTACTTACCCTGCCTACTTTATCTTCCTGTATTTATCCTCCCCTGCATGACTTTATCTCCCCTGCATGACTTTATCTCCCCTGCATGACTTTATCTCATCTGCCTGATATTATCTCCCCTGCGTGACTTTATCTCCCCTGCGTGAATTTATCTCCCCTGCATGACTTTATCTCCCGTGCGTGACTTTTATCTCACTGCGTGACTTTATCTCCCTGCATGACTTTATCCCCCTGCCCTGACTTTATCCCCCGCATGACTTTATCTCCCCTGCGTGACTTTATCTCCCCTGCCTGACTTTATCCTCCCCTCATGACTTTATCTCCCCTGCATGGACTTTATCTCCCCTGCCTGACTTACGCCTGACTCCCCCTGCCTGACTTTATCTCCCCTGCCTGACTTTAACTCTCCCCTGCATGACTTTAGTCCCTCACTACCCCTGCATGACTTTATCTCATCTGCCTGATATTATCTCCCCTGCGTGACTTTATCTCCCCTGCGTGAATTTATCTCCCCTGCGTGACTTTATCTCCCGTGCGTGACTTTATCTCACCTGCGTGACTTTATCTCACCTGCATGACTTTATCTCCCCTGCCTGACTTTATCTCCCCTGCATGACTTTATCTCCCCCTGCGTGACTTTATCTCACCTGCGTGATTTCTCCCCTTCGTGACTTTATCTCACCTGCGACTTTATTCTCTATTGCGTGACTTTATTTCCCCTGCATGACTTTATCTCCCCTGCCTGACTCTTCCCCGCTGACTTTATCTCCCCTTGCTTACTTTAATCTCCCCTGCCTGACTTTATCCTCCCCCTGCCTGACTTTATCTCCCCTGCGTGACTTTATCTCCCCTGCGTGACTTTATTCTCCCCTGCGTGACTTTATCTCCCCTGCTGACTTTATCTCCCCTGCCTGACTTTATCTCCCCTGCCTGACTTTATCTCCCCTGCGTGACTTTATCTCCCCTGCGTGACTTTATCTCCCGTGCGTGACTTTATCTCACCTGCGTGACTTTATCTCATCTGCGTGACTTTATCAACCTGCGTGACTTTTATCCCATCTGCGTGACTTTTATTTCCCCTGCGTGACTTTATCTCCCCTGCGTGACTTTATCTCCTCTGCGTGACTTTCTCCCCTGCGTGACTTTTCTCCCCTGCGTGACTTTATCTCCCCTGCGTAGAATTTATCCCTCCCCTGCGTGAATTGTATCTCCCGTGCGTGACTTTTTTAATCTCCCCTGCGTGACTTTATCTCCCGTGGCGTGACTTTATCTCACCTGCGTGACTTTATCCTCCCCTGCCTGACTTTTCTCCCCTGCACTGACTTTATCTCCCCTGCCTGACTTTATCTCCCCTGCATGACTTTATCTCCCCTGCATGACTTTATCTCCCCTGCATGACTTTATCTCCCCTGCCTGACTTTATCTCCCCTGCCTGACTTTATCTCCCCTGCGTGACTTTATCTCCCTGCGTGACTTTATCTCCCCTGCGTGACTTTATCTCCCCTGCGTGACTTTATCTCCCCTGCGTGACTTTATCTCCCCTGCTGACTTTATCTCCCCTGCGTGACTTTATCTCACCTGCGTGACTTTATCTCCCCTGCGTGACTTTATCTCCCCTGCGTGACTTATCTCCCCTGCGTGACTTTATCTCCCCTGCGTGAATTTATCTCCCCTGCGTGAATTTATCTCCCGTGCGTGACTTTATCTCCCCTGCGTGACTTTATCTCCCGTGCGTGACTTTATCTCACCTGCGTGACTTTATCTCACCTGCGTGACTTTATCTCCCCTGCCTGACTTTATCTCCCCTGCCTGACTTTATCTCCCCTGCATGACTTTAGTCTCCCCTGCATGACTTTATCTCCCCTGCCTGACTTTATCTCCCCTGCCTGACTTTATCTCCCCTGCCTAACTTTATCTCCCCTGCATGACTTTATCTCCCCTGCATGACTTTATCTCCCCTGCGTGACTTTATCTCCCTCTGCGGACTTTATCTCCCCTGCGTGACTTATCTCCCCCTGCTTACTTTACTCCCCTGCGTGACTTTATCTCCCCTGCGTGACTTTATCTCCCTCCTTCTCCCCTGCGTACTTATCTCCCCTGCGTGCTATATCCTCCCCTGCGTGCACTTTATCTCCACCTGCGTGACTTTTATCTCACCCTGCGTGACTTTATCTCCCTGCTTGACTTTATCTCTCTCCCCTGCGTGACTTTATCTCCCCTGCGTGACTTTATCACTGCATACTTTATCTCCCACCATGACTTTATCTCCTTTATCTCCCCTGCCTGACTTTATCTCCCTCCATGACTTTATCCTCATCTGCATGACTTTATCTCCCCTGCATGACTTTCTTATCTGCATGACTTCATCTCACCTGCTTGACTTCATCTCACCTGCATGACTTTATCTCGCCTACCTGACTTTATCCACCTGCTCGACTTTTCTCACCTCGTGACTTTATCTCCCGCTTCGTGGACTTTATCTCCCCTGCGTGACTTTATCTCCCCTGCATGACTTTATCTCCCCTGCCTGACTTTATCTCCCCTGCCTGATATTATCTCCCCTGCCTGATATTATCTCCCCTGCGTGACTTTATCTCACCTGCGTGACTTATCTCACCTGAGTGACTTTATCTCCCCTGCGTGACTTTATCTCCCCCTGCGTGACTTTATCCTCCCCTGCCTGACTTTATCTCCCCGGCCTGACTTTATCTCCCCGGCCTGACTTTATCTCCCCGGCCTGACTTTATCTCCCAGGCCTGACTTTATCTCCCCTGCATGACTTTAATCTCCCCTGCCTGACTTTATCTCCCCTGGCAGACTTTATCTCCCCTGCATGACTTTACCTCCCCTGCATGACTTTATCTCCCCTGCGTGACTTTATCTCATTGCAATGACTTTATCTCCCCTACATTACTTTATCTCCTTTATCTCCCCTGCCTGCTTTTATCTCCTCTCCATGACTTTATCTCATCTGCATGACTTTATCTCCCCTGCATGACTTTCTTATCTGCATGACTTCATCTCACCTGCTTGACTTCATCTCACCTGCATGACTTATCCTCGCCTACCTGACTTTATCTCCCCTGCCGACTTATCTCACCTCGTGACTTATCTCCTGCATGACTTTATCTCCCCTGCGTGACTTTATCTCCCCTGCGTGACTTTATCTCCCCTGCCTGACTTTATCTCCCCTGCCTGATATTATCTCCCCTGCCTGATATTATCTCCCCTGCGTGACTTTATCTCACCTGCGTGACTTTATCTCACCTGAGTGACTTTATCTCCCCTGCGTGACTTTATCATCTCCCTGCGTGACTTTATCTCCCCTGCCTGACTTTATCTCCCCGGCCTGACTTTATCTCCCCGGCCTGACTTTATCTCCCCGGCCTGACTTTATCTCCCCGGCCTGACTTTATCTCCCCTGCATGACTTTATCTCCCCTGGCAGACTTTATCTCCCCCTGCATTGACTTTATCTCCCCTGCATACTTTCATCACAGCCTACTTTATCTCACCTGCAATGACTTTACTCATCTCTCGCATGACTTTTTCTCACCTGCATTACTTTATCTCATCTGCATGAATTTATCTCCCCTGCATGAATTTATCTCCCCTGCATGACTTTATCTCATCTGCATGACTTTATCTCATCTCATCTGCATGACTTTATCTCATCTGCATGACTTTATCTTCCCTGCATGACTTTATCTTATCTGCATGACTTTGTCACCTAGTTTATCGCACCTGCATGACTTTATCTCACCTGCATGACTTTATCTCCCCTGCATGACTTTTATCTCAACCTTCATTGACTTATCTCCTTGCATGACTTTATCCTCATATATTTATCATGCGAGCGGTATGTTGTTTCGTCTGCTAGTATCGGCTGTTTTATTTCGCCACCTGAAGGTGGCGAAAACAGCCGATACTAGCCTCCCGACGGCGGGGATGGGCAGGAAACCCGCGGCGGGTGGTCGCACCTCCCCGGCCTGACTTTATCTCCCCGGCCTGACTTTATCTCCCTGGCCTGACTTTATCTCCCCTGCATGACTTTATCTCCCCTGCCTGACTTTATCTCCCCTGCAGACTTTATCTCCCCTGCATGCTTTATCTCCCCTGCATGACTTTATCTCACATGCATGACTTTATCTCACCTGCATGACTTTATCTCATCTGCATGACTTTTTCTCACCTGCATTACTTTATCTCATCTGCATGAATTTATCTCCCCTGCTGAATTTATCTCCCCTGCATGACTTTATCTCATCTGCATGACTTTATCTCATCTGCATGACTTTATCTTCCCTGCATGACTTTATCTTATCTGCATGACTTTGTCACCTAGTTTATCGTCCCTGCATGACTTTATCTCACCTGCATGACTTTATCTCACCTGCATGACTTTATCTCACCTGCATGACTTTATCTCACCTGCATGACTTTATCTCACTTGCATGACTTTATCTCATATATTTATAATGCAGCGGTATGTGTTTCGCTCTGCTAGTATCGGCTGTTTTATTTCGCCACCTTGAAGGTGGCGAAAACAGCCGATACTAGCCTCCCGACGGCGGGGATGGGCAGGCAACCCGCGGCGGGTGGTCGCACCCGCCCCGGAAGGCATGCCCACCCCGCCCACAACCCCCCGCTCCGGTTCGAGCTGCCGGACCCCCTAAGCCCCAAAGGCACTTGTAAGGGCCGCAGGGCCCTTACCCAGGCCGGGGAGGGGGTCCCGGTTCGAGCTGCAGGACCCCTAGCCCCAAAGGCTCTTGTTAGACCCAGGGCACTTGTAGTGCCGCAAAGGCCCTGATAAGGCCCCGAGGGGGGTCCCGGTTCGAGCTGCGGACCCCTATGCCCCAAAGGGCTCTTGTCAGAAGCCGTCAAGGGCACTTGTATAGCGCCGCAAAGGCCCGATAGGGGCCGGGTAGGGGGGGTCCCCCGGTTTCGAGCTGCAGGCCCCTTAAGCCCCAAAAGGCCCTTCTCAGGGCCCCGCTGGGGTGCCCTCCCAGCGGCTCCCTCTTCCCCTCCTCCCCGGGAGCGGCCGAGGGGCTTGGAGGTTTTTTGCTGGGGGGGTGCGCGGCGGGGTGTCCACCCACCTGCTGCGGCCCCTTACCTTCCTCCTGCGAAGGGGCTTAAAATTAACCACCGCAACACATCGCGGGCCGCGATACATATTGTCGTGAATGGCGCTCGCCGTATAAATACGCGATAGCGCTAATTTCGCTGCCGCGGTGTGCGGCGGTAATTTTTTGGCGCTAATTTCGTTTCTTGATAAATATGCCCCTTTGTCACCTACTTTATCTCACCTGCAGACTTTATCTCCCCTGCATGACTTTATCTCCCTCTGCTGACTTGTATCTCTCCCTTGCATGACTTTATCTCTCTGCATGACTTTACTCATCTGCATGACTTTATCGTCATCTGCGTGAATTTATCTCCCCTGCACTTTAGTCTCCCCTGCCGTGACTTTATCTCCCTGGCGGACTTTATCTCCCCAGCTCCCCTGACTTTTTCTCCCCTGCGTGATTTTCTTTTCTCTCCCTGCGTGCTTTATCTCCTCTTCTGACCTAGTATCTTAACCCCTGCGTGAACTTTTCTTTCACCTGCGTACTTTATCTCCCCTGCATGACTTTATCTCACCCTGCATGACTTTATCTCCGCCTCATGACTGTTAATCTCACCTGCATGACTTTCTCCCCTGCATTACTTTTATCTCCCCTGCCTGACTTTATCTCCCCTGCATGAATTTATGTCCCCTGCATGAATTTATGTTCCCTGCGTGAATTTATCTCCCCTTGCTCTGGCACGTACTCCCTGCCTGATGTTTACTCCCCTGACTTACTTAATACTACACCTGCATTACTTTGATGTCACCTGAGTACTATCCACCATCTTTATCCACGAGACTTTTCCTGGTCACTCTCGCTGACTTCTCTCACTTGGGTCTTTAGCTTTATCGCACCTGCAGTGGAACGTGTAGTACTCACCTCATGACTTATCTCATCCTGCATGACGTTATTCTCATCTGCCTGACTGTCTCTGTCTTCTTCTGCAGCTCATCTCACACTGCTGACTTGATCATCCTGATGATTCCCGCACTTTGCCTGCTGAATTCTCTGCGTCTATCATCTTGTCTATTTCTCGGTGACTTTATCTCGCTACCATTTATGAACAGCTTTCGCACTCCTGCAGGAATTATCGTCGCCCGCTGCTTTAAAGCCCGCTGCTGATTATCTCCGACATGACTACCCACTCATCTCAGACTTATCATCTGAGCTGTGACCTGTTGTCACCTCACTGCATTATCTGCACCCTCTTTCTTCCCTGCAATAACTTTATCCCCTACTGCGAGTGCTGACCTAGTCTCGATCGGGCGCCTGCATGGAACGGCTTAGACGGTCCCCCGCCTGACGTACTATTATGCGGCTCACCGAGTGATCGCGCAATTTATCTCACCTGCATGACTGTGACTCTACTGCATTAACTTATGCGCCGCAGCGTGTCACCTGCATGACTGTTATCTCACCTGCATGACTGCATCTATCTCTGACTCACTCCCCTGCATGACTTGTCTTACTCATACTTAGCTCACACCTGCTTGACCTTTATCTCCCCTGCTGATTTTATATCTCCCTGCGGACTTCTTATGTCCCCTGCGAATTTATCTCCCCTGCGGACTTTCTCCTCCCCTGCGTGACTTTTTCTCCCCTCGTGACTTATCTTCCTGCCTGACCTTTACTCTCCCTGCAGAATTTATCCCCCTGCATGAACTTTTGTCCCCTGCGTGAATTTTAATCTCCCCTGCAATGAACTTTATATCTCTCTGCTGCTTTTATCTCATGCTGCATGCTTTATCTCATCTGCATGTCTTTGTCCCTACTTTATCGCACCTGCCATGACTTTTATCTCCCTCCCTGCATGACTTTCTTATCTCTTCGATGACTTGGTTCACCTAGTTTATCGCACCTGCATGAATTTATTTCTCACCCTGCGTGACTTTATCTCCCCTGCATTGACTGTATCTCCCCTGGCATACTTTATCTCCCTTCATGACATTTATTTCACCTGCACTGACTTTATCTGCACCTGCATGACTTTTATCTCTCCTGCATGAGCGGTTTATCTTCATGTGACTCTATGCATGAATTTATCTCCACTGCGAACTTTATCTCCCTGCCTGGAACTATATCCTCCCCTGCCTGATACTCGCCTGCTATATTTCTCCCCTGCGGTGACTTTATCTCACCTGCGTGACTTTATCTCACCCTGATGACTTTTTTCCCCTGCGTGACTTTATCGTCCCCTTGACTTTAATCTCCCCTGCCTGACTTTATCTCCCCGGCCGACTTTATCTCCCCGGCCTGACTTTAATCTCCCCGGCCTGACTGTATCTCCCCGGCTGACTTTATCCCCCTGCATGAACTTTATCTCCCCTGCCCTGCACTTTATCTCCCTCTCACTGGAGACTTGTATCTCCCTGCATGACTTTATAATCCTTCCCCTGCATGACTTTTCCTCCCCTGCGTGACCTTTTATCTCATCTGCATGACTTTATCTCCCCTACTGACTTTAATCTCCTTTCTATCCCCTGCCTGACTTTATTATCTCCTCTCCATTACTTTATTCTCTCTCATTTCTTTATCTCCCCGGCATGACTTTCTGTAGTGCTTGTCTCAACTGACTTGCTCATCTCACCGTTTGAACTTATCTCCCTATACTTCCCTATCTCGCCTACCTGACTTTATCTAACCTGCCGACTTTATCTCACCTGCGTGACTTTATCCCTCCCCTGCATACTTTATCTCCCCCTGCCTGACTTTATCTCCCCTGCCTGATTAATTTCTCCCCTCGCGCTGATATTATCTCCCCTGCTGACTTTATCGCACCTGCGTGACTTTATCCACCGTGAGGTGCTTTATTTCTCCCCTGCGTGACTTTAGCTCCCCTGCGTGACTTTATTCCCCTGCCTGACTTATCCCCCTGACTTATCTCCCCCTGCTTAATCTCCCGGCTATATCCTCCTCCGGCTATTTATCTCCCCTCTACGTTATCATCCCCTGCAACATCTTAACTCCCCTGCATGCTATCTCAATCTGCATGCTTTCCGTCATCTCAGCAATTACTCTCCTACTATTCCACGCATCTCTCTCTCGTCACCTATTACCCCTGCATCTTTCTCACTCCATGACTTAACTGCATCTTGACTCCCGCATCACTTATCCACTCGCTGCTTCTCATAATTTTAGCCGTCATCTTCCCTGCTAGTATCCTCCTCTTTATTTCGCCACACCCTGACAGTCAACACATACATTATCCCACCGGGATGGCAACCCGCGCCTGGCTCCCATCCTCCCTCGCATGCTTTATCCTCCCGCACGGTACTCCGCTTTTATCCCCTCATGACTATCTCCTACTATTTTCTACGAGATCTTTATGCTTCCACCTCACGCTTACTCCCTCATCATCTTTTCTCACATTCTATATCTATCACTCTACTTATCTCCGCTGACTCTCGGTATTCTCACCCATCTTATGACTCTCTATCTCATCTCAGCTCTATCCCGGCACTACTTTCCTGCACTTTATCTCCCCGCCTGACTTCTCCATGGCACTTATCTCTACCTCTCTTTGCCCTGCAGACCTTTCTCCGCAACTTTATCTCTCTGCATGACTTTATCTCATCTCATCTGCATATGACTTTATCTCATCTGCATGACTTTATCTTCCCCTGCATGACTTTCTTAATCTGCTGACTTTGTCACCTGTTCTAGTAGTTGACTTATCACCGCTATGTCACCTGCATGAACTTTATCTCACCTGCAGACTTTATCTCACTTCATGACTTTTCTCACCAGCTTTCTGCACTGCTACTTTATCTCATATATTATAAATGCAGCGGTATGTGTTTTCGCTCTGCTATTAATCGGCTTGTTTTATTTCGCCACCGTGATAGTGCGAAACAGCCGATACTAGCCTCCGACGGCGGGTATTGGCAGGCCAACCCGGCGGCGGGTGGTCGCACCCCCCGTCGGACTTTAATCTCCCCGGCCTGACTTTACTCCTTGCCTGACCTTTATCTCCCTGCACTTACCTTTAAATCCTCCGCCTTGCCTTGGACTTTAATCTCCCCCTGGCAGACTTTATCTCCCCTGCCTGCATACTTTATCTCCCCCTGCATGACTTTAATCTCTCACGGCAGGACTTTATCTCAAACCTGCATAGAACGTATCGTCACGCATGATTGTTTTTTTTTTGTTTTCTCACCTGCATTACTTTTTTAACTTTTATCTCATCTGCATGAATTTATTAATCTCCCCTGCATGAATTTTATCTCCCCTGCAGGACTTTTATCTCATCTTCTGCACAAATTACTTATCCTCATCTCATCTCTGTCATGACTTTAAAAAAAAAAATCATCTCCAATCTGCTGACTTTAATCTTCCCTTCAGACTTTATCTTCACTTATCTGCATGACTATTTTGTCGACCTCAGTTGTATCGGCAAACTGCATGAGCTTTAATCTCACCCTGCAATGACTTTGATCTCACCTGCATGACATTTTAAAATCCTCTCAACCGCAATGACTTTAATATCGTCCTCTTGCAATGACTTTTATCGCACTTGCATGAACTTTATCCCATATCTATATCTTCCTTGTTATATCCTCATATATTTATAAAAAAAAAAAAAATGCAGCAGCGGTATGTGTGTTTTTCTCGCCCTCTGCTAGTATCGGGACTGTTTTACTTCTGCCACCTTTAAGGTGGCGAAACAGCCGATACTAGCCTTCCCGACTGCGGGGGATGGGCAGGCAACACCGCGGCGGGTGGGTCGCCCCGCCCTGGAGGCATGCCCACCCCGGCCACAACCCCCCGACCGGTTCGAGCTGCCTGGACCCCTAAGCCCCAAAGGCACGTGTACGTGCCGCAAGTGCCTTTACAAGGGCCGGGGAGGGGGTCCCGGTTCGAGCTGCATGACCCCTAAGCCCCAAAGGGCTCTTGTTATAGCCCGCAAGGGCACTTGTAATGCCGCAAAAGGCCCGGATAGGGCCCCGGGGGGGGATCCCTGTTCTAGCTGCGGCCCCTATTCCCCAAAGGCTCTTGTCAGAGCGCAAGGTCACTGTAAGTGCCGCAAACGCCCGGCAAGGGCCGGGTAGGGGGGGGTCCCCGGTTCGAGCTGCAGGACCCTCTTAAGCCCCAAATGCCCTTCTCAGGGCCCCCGCTGGAGGGTTCCCTCCGCGGGCTCCTCCTTCCCCCCTCCCTTTCCCTCCCCTCCCCGGAGCGCCGGGGGCTTGGAGGGGTTGCTGGGGAGGGTGTGCTCGGCGTGTGTTCGCGACCACCTGCTGCGGCCCTTACCTTCCTCCTGCCGAAGGGGCTAAAATTACCTGCAACACATCGCGGCCTCGATACATATCGCTGGAAGTGGCGCTCGCCGTCTATACAATAAGCGAAGCGCTATTTCACTGGCCGCGGATGTGCGGCGGTAATTTTTTGCGCGTCTAATTTTCCGTTTTTTATAAATATGAGGCCCCCTTTGTCCACCTACTTTATCTCATCTGCATGACTTTATCTCCCCTGCAAATAACTTTATCTCCCCTGCTGACTTTATCTCCCCTTGGAGCATGATTTATCTCATCTGCATGCTTTATCTCATCTGCATGACTTATCTCATCGCGTGAATTAAGTCTCCCCTGGCCTGACTTTATCTCCCCTGCCTGACTTATATCTCCCCTGCATGACTTTTATCTCCCCTGCGTGACTTTTTCTCCTCCCTGCGTGACTTTTTCTCCCCTGCTTGACTTATCTCCCCTGCGTGACTTTATCTCCCCTGCGTGACTTCTTTCACCTGCGTAACTTTCTCTCCCCTGCATGAACTTTATCCTCCCCCTGCATGACTTTATCTCACCTGCATGACTTTATCTCACCTGCGGAACTTTATCTCATCCCTGCATGACTTTATCTCCCCTGCCCTGACTTTATCTCCCCTGCATTAATTTATGTCCCCTTGCATGAATTTATGTTCCCTGCTCAATTTATCTCCCTCTGCCTGAATTTATCTCCCTGCCTGACTTTATCTCCCCACATGAACTTTTTCTCACCCTGCCTTACTTTATCCCCCTGCATGACTTTATTCTCAACCTGCATGACTTTATCTCAGAACCTGCATGACTTTATCTCTCTGCATGACCTTCAATCTCCCCTGCATGAACTTCTTATCATGCAAATGAACTTCTCCTCACCTGCTGACTTTTCGCCCCGGCATGAATTTTATCTCTCCCTGCCCGTGACTTTATGTCCCCTGCATGAATTTATCTCCCCTGCGTGCACTTATCTCCCCTGCATGACTTTATATCCTCAACTGCATGACTTTATCCCCCGCAATGAATTGCTATCTCACCTGCATGACTTATCTCACCTGCGACTTTATCTCCCCTGCTGACGTTATCCTCCCCTGCTGAACTGTATCTCCCCGGCATGATTTATGTCCCCCTGCATAATTTTATGTTCCTGCGTGAATTTATCTCCCTGCCTGACTTTATCTCCCCTGACTGACTTTATCTCCCCTTCATGCTTTCTCAAAAAACCTGCAATTATTTATCTCCCCTGCAGAACTTTATCTCACCGCATGACTTTTATCTCACTGAAATGACTTTAATCTCATCTGCATGACTTCGATCTCCCCTGCATGACTTTCGTATCTGCATGACTTCAATCTCACCTGCTTGACTTATCTATCTCCCCCTGCAGTAATTTCTCGCCCCTGCGTGACTTTATCTCCCCCTGCATGACTTTATCTCCCCTGCGTGACTTTATCTCCCCGGCCTGACTTTATCTCCCCGGCCTGACTTTCTTATCTGCATGACTTCATCTCACCTGCATGACTTTATCTCATCTGCATGACTTTATCTTATCTGCATGACTTTATCTCCCCTGCATGACTTTCTTATCTGCATGACTTCATCTCACCTGCTTGACTTTATCTCACCTGCATACTTTAAGCTCATCTGCCGGATATTATCTCCCCTGAATATCTCCCCTGCATGACTTTATCTCCCCTGCATGAATTTATCTCCCCTGCGTGACTTAATCTCCCTTGCGTGAATTTATCTCCCGTGCGTGATTTATCTCCCCTGCGTGACTTTTATCTCCCTGCGTGACTTTATATCATCTGCGTGACTTAACTCTCACTGCGGACTTTTATCTCCCTGCACGATATCTCCACTGCCTGACTTTATCTCCCCTGCATGACTTTATCTCCCCTGCATGACTTTCTCCCCTTGCATGACTTTATCTCTCCCGTCTGATATATCTCCCCTGCGTGACTTTATCTCCCCTGCGTGACTTTATCTCATCTGCCTGATATTAACTCCCCTGCATGACTTTATCTCACCTGCATGACTTTATCTCCCCTGTCTGATATAGTCCCCTGCGTGACTTTATCTCCCCTGCCTGACTTCCCCTGCCTGACTTTATCTCCCCGCCTGACTTTATCTCCCCTGCATGACTTTATCTCCCCTGCATGACTTTATCCTCCCTGCGTGACTTTATCTCCCCTGCGTGACTTTATCTCCCCTGCGTGACTTTATCTCCCCTGCGTACTAACTTTATCTCCCCTGCGCTTTGATCTCTTCCTGACTTTATCTCCCCTGCCTGATATTTCGCGACTTATCTCCCCTGCGTGACTTTTATCTCCCCTGCGTGACTTTATCTCACCTGCGTGACTTTATCTCCCCTGCGTGACTTTATCTCATCTGCATGACTTTATCTCCCCTGCATGACTTTCTTATCTGCATGACTTTATCTCCCCGGCATGACTTCATCTCATCTGCATGACTTTATTTCCCCTGCATGACTTTCTTATCTGCATGACTTTATCTCCCCGGCATGACTTCATCTCATCTGCATGACTTTATTTCCCCTGCATGACTTTCTTATCTGCATGACTTTATCTCCCCGGCATGACTTCATCTCATCTGCATGACTTTATCTCCCCTGCGTAACTTTATCTCCCCGGCCGACTTTATCTCCCCGGCCTGCCTTTATCTCCCCGCCTGCATGACTTTATCTCATCTGCATGACTTTATCTTCCCTGCCTGATATTATCTCCCCGGCATGACTTTATCTCCCCTGCACGACTTTATCTCCCCTGCGTGAATTTATCTCCCCTGCGTGACTTTATCTCATCTGCGTGACTTTATCTCATCTGCATGACTTTATCTCCCCTGCGTGACTTTATCTCCCCGGCCTGACTTTATCTCCCCGGCCTGACTTTCTTATCTGCATGACTTCATCTCACCTGCTTGACTTCATCTCACCTGCTGATTTACACTGCAGCGTGACTTTATCTCCCGTGCGTGACTTTATCTCCCCTGCGTGACTTTATCTCCCCTGCGTGACTTTATCTCCCCTGCGTGACTTTATCTCCCCGGCCTGACTTTCTTATCTGCATGACTTCATCTCCCCTGCGTGACTTTATCTTATCTGCATGACTTTATCTCCCCTGCATGACTTTCTCATCTGCATGACTTTATCTCCCCTGCATGACTTCTTACTGCATAACTTCATCTCACTGCAGACTTTACTTATCTGCATGACTTTATTCATCCCTGCATGACTTTATCTTATCTGCATGACTTTATCTCCCCTGCATGACTTTCTTATCTGCATGACTTTATCTCCCCTGCATGACTTTATCTTATCTGCATGACTTTATCTCCCCTGCATGACTTTATCTTATCTGCATGACTTTATCTCCCCTGCATGACTTTCTCATCTGCATGACTTTATCTCCCCGGCATGACTTCATCTCATCTGCATGACTTATTTATACTTTTATCTGTGCTCTGCATGACTTTGTCACCTACTTATCGCACCTGCATGACTTTATCTCACCTGCATGACTTTAACTCATCTGCATGACTTTATCTTATCTGCATGACTTTATCTCACCTGCATGACTTTATCTAATCTGCATGACTTTATCTCATCTGCATGACTTTATCTCATCTGCATGACTTTATCTCACCTGCATGACTTTATCTCATCTGCATGACTTTATCTCACCTCATGACTTTATCTCATCTGCATGACTTTATCTCATCTGCATGACTTTATCTCATCTGCATGACTTTATCTTCCCTCCTGATATTATCTCCCCTGCATGACTTTATCTCCCCTGCACGACTTTATCTCCCCTGCGTGAATTTATCTCCCCTGCGTGAATTTATCTCCCCTGCGTGAATTTATCTCCCCTGCGTGACTTTATCTCATCGCCGTGACTTTATCTCATCTGCATGACTTTATCTCCCCTGCTGACTTTATCTCATCTGCCTGACTTTACTCCCCTGCCTGATATTATCTCCCCTGCCTGATATTATCTCCCCTGCGTGACTTTATCTCCCTGCTGACTTATCTCTCCCCTGCGTGACTTTATCTCCCTGCGTGACTTATCTCCCCCGCTGACTTTATCTCATCTGCATGACTTCATCTCCCCTGCGTGACTTTATCTCCCCTGCATGACTTTATCTCCTCTGCATGACTTCATCTCACCTGCTTGACTTCATCTCCCCTGCGTGACTTCATCTCCTCTGCATGACTTCATCTCACCTCTAGCTTGACTTCATCTCCCCTGCATGACTTTATCTCCTCTGCATGACTTTACTCCTCTGCATGACTTTATCTCCCCTGCTGTACTTTCTTATCTGCATGACTTCATCTCACCTGCTTGACTTCATCTCACCTGTGTGACTTTATCTCACCTGCGTGACTTTATCTCACCTGCGTGACTTTATCTCCCGTGCGTGACTTTATCTCCCCTGCGTGACTTTTCTCCCCTGCGTGACTTTATCTCCCCTGCGTGACTTTATCTCCCCGGCCTGACTTTATCTCCCCGGCCTGACTTTCTTATCTGCATGACTTCATCTCACCTGCATGACTTTATCTCATCTGCATGACTTTATCTTATCTGCATGACTTTATCTCCCCTGCATGACTTTCTCATCTGCATGACTTCATCTCACCGCTTGACTTTATCTCACCTGCATGACTTTAATCTCATCACCTGCATGACTTTATCTTATCTGCATGACTTTATCTCCCCTGCGTGACTTTATCTCCCCGGCCTGACTTTATCTCCCCGGCCTGACTTTCTTATCTGCATGACTTCATCTCACCTCCTAGCATGACTTTATCTCATCTGCATGACTTTATCTTATCTGCATGACTTTATCTCCCCTGCATGACTTTCTTATCTGCATGACTTCATCTCACCTGCTTGACTTTATCTCACCTGCATGACTTTATCTCACTGCATGACTTTATCTATCTGCATGACTTTATCTCCCCTGCATGACTTTCTCATCTGCATGACTTTATCTTCCCGGCATGACTTCATCTCATCTGCATGACTTTATCTTCCCTGCATGACTTTATCTTATCTGCATGACTTTGTCACCTACTTTATCGCACCTGCATGACTTTATCTCACCTGCATGACTTTATCTCACCTGCATGACTTTAACTCATCTGCAGACTTTATCTTATCTGCATGACTTTATCTCACCTGCATGACTTTATCTAATCTGCATGACTTTATCTCATCTGCATGACGTTATCTCATCTGCATGACTTTATCTCCCCTGCACGACTTATCTCCCCTGCGTGAATTTATCTCCCCTGCGTGAATTTATCTCCCCTGCGTGACTTTATCTCATCTGCGTGACTTTATCTCATCTGCATCTTTCCGCATGCTTTATCTCCCCTGCATGACTTTACTCATCTGCCTGACTTTATCTCATCTCCCCTGCTGATATTATTCTCCCCTGCCTGATATTATCTCCCCTGCGTGACTTTATCTCCCTGCGTGACTTTATCTCCCCTGCGTGACTTTATCTCCCCTGCGTGACTTTATCTCCCCTGCGTGACTTTATCTCATCTGCATGACTTCATCTCCCCTGCGTGACTTTATCTCCCCTGCATGACTTTATCTCCTCTGCATGACTTCATCTCACCTGCTTGACTTCATCTCCCCTGCGTGACTTCATCTCCTCTGCATGACTTCATCTCACCTGCTTGACTTCATCTCCCCTGCATGACTTTATCTCCTCTGCATGACTTTATCTCCTCTGCATGACTTTATCTCCCCTGCATGACTTTCTTATCTGCATGACTTCATCTCACCTCTTGACTTCATCTCACCTGTGTGACTTTATCTCACCTGCGTGACTTTATCTCACCTGCGTGACTTTATCTCCCGTGCGTGACTTTATCTCCCCTGCGTGACTTTATCTCCCCTGCGTGACTTTATCTCCCCTGCGTGACTTTATCTCCCGGCCTGACTTTATCTCCCGGCCTGACTTCTTATCTGCATGACTTCATCTCACCTGCATGACTTTATTCATCTTATGACTATCTTATCTGCATGACTTTTAATCTCCCCTGCATGACTTTCTCATCTGCATGACTCATCTCACCTGCTTGACTTTAATCCTCACCCTGCATGACTTTATCTACCTGCATGACTTATCTATCTGCATGACTTTATCTCCCCTCGTGACTTTCTCCCCGGCCTGACTTTATCCCCCGGCCTGACTTTCTTACTGCATGCATGACTTCATCTCACCTGCATGACTTTATTCATCTGCATGACTTTATCTTATCTGCGACTTTATCCCCTGCATGACTTTCTTATCTGCATGACTTCATCTCACCTGCTTGACTTTATCTCACCTGCATGACTTTATCTCACCTGCATGACTTTATCTTATCTGCATGACTTTATCTCCCCTGCATGACTTTCTCATCTGCATGACTTTATCTTCCCGGCATGACTTCATCTCATCTGCATGACTTTATCTTCCCTGCATGACTTTATCTTATCTGCATGACTTGTCACCTACTTTATCGCACCTGCTGACTTTATCTCACCTGCATGACTTTATCTCACCTGCATGACTTTAACTCATCTGCATGACTTTATCTTATCTGCATGACTTTATCTCACCTGCATGACTTTATCTAATCTGCATGACTTTATCTCATCTGCATGACTTTATCTCATCTGCATGACTTTATCTCACCTGACAATCACTTTATCTCATCTGCATGACTTTATCTCACTCTGCATGACTTTATCTCATCTTCTGCATGACTTATCTCATCTGCATGATTTAAACCTCATCTGCATACTTTGTACATCCTCCCTGCATGACTTTATCTTATCTGCATGATTTAAACTCATCTGCATAACTTTGTCACCTACTTTATCTCACCTGCATGACTTTATCTTATCTGCATGATTTAAACTCATCTGCATAACTTTGTCACCTACTTTATCTCACCTGCATGACTTTATCGAATCTGCATGACTTTATCTCACCTGCATGACTTATTACTCACCTGCATGGACTTATCTCATCTGCATGAACTTTATCTCATGCTGACATCTGACTTTATCTCACCTGCATGACTTTATCTCATCTGCATGACTTTATCTCACCTGCATGACTTTATCTCACCTGCATGACTTTATCTCATCTGTATGACTTTATCTCATCTGCATGACTTTATCTCACCTGCATGACTTTATCTCATCTGCATGACTTTTTCACCTGCATTGTTTTAGAAAATGAGATGTACTTTGCTGTGGCATTTCTGTGGAACATAACTGCTTTGTCTTTGAGGGTTTACTTTAGAGAGGCAGAGTTCTGCTTTAGGTTCTATTTTCACATTTGTGCTTCAATCTTTCATTTCCCTTTTTCTGTAATCCTGTTACACTGTCCATCCCCTATAGAATCTATTAATGTGTAGTGGTTAAGATGTCTTGCTTGAAAAAAAAAAAAGATATGTAACATTGTAAATGTATTTCTTTTTTCCTCCAAGAGTTAATTTGAAAAATAGCATTTTACCTTGTATTTCACCTGGTAAAAACTAGAGCCATAAAATGCAATGAATCCATTAAAAAATGCCAAATTGATGTCATTGTAAATCAGGTAACAATGCTGATGCCATTGGTTATTTGCAATTAAAGAGAACTAAACATACATTTTTATACTCCAGAATCTGAAAGCATCCCCACAAAAACATCAATAAACTGTAAAATAGAACTCCAGTTATTAAATGTAACCACCTGAAGAACTGGATGAAATAACTGTTTGTATGTCCTGTATCTGGTGTAAAGAAACCCCTAACAGCGAGTCTGGAAAAGTCCTGTACAGGGTTTATACATCACCCTGGTTTCTTTCTTATACATTCTGGAATCTCTGACCTACCTCTGGAAGTGCAACTGTCTCTTGTTGCAAGTTGGCAGTGTCAGAGTGCTCTGAGCCTGGGGAGCAGGTTGTTTGTCTCTACTGGAGATAAGGTCAGTGTGTACGGTACTGATGTTTAATGACCGACGAGGATTAGACCTGTTTGGTCTCTTAGGGCATATTTATAAAAGAGGCGGTTTCACTGCCTTTAACAATCATTCCGCCGATCGTAGATTTACGTCCGCTATTGTAAATCACCGATAGCGGCCTTAAATATACAATAGCGATTGTAAATCTCTTTTGATTCAGTGTTTTTCTGAGGCTTTAGTTGTCCTTCAACATCCACCATGGGAATGTGCAGTGTTTCACTATGTAGATGCTTGAAGGTGTTGCCCCTTACGTAGGGAACTGAAAAAAACAAATGAGTCATTACTGTTTTGTTTTTGGTGGCTTAGGTATAAATTTATGGGTATCTATACTGGAATTGTTTTTCTGAGCTCTGTATGCTTGTGGAGGTTCTCATTCATCCAGGTCATGTTATAACTGTTGTATTAAGTTAGAACAACTGGACTTAAAGTTTAGTGCTTTCTTATGACGTCAGCCGCGTCTGTGATTGGCACAGATGCAGCTGACGTCATGAGAGCGCAGTGGGAACGAAGGGCTGTAAGTATAGTTAGGATGATTTTTTTAAAAAAATAACAAGGCGCTTTAGTCTGGCATCTACCATACCTTAAAAGGATTTAAAGATAGGATCCAGGGAAACCGAGGATGGATCTGGATGGGGGGGGGGGGAGGCGCCAAGGGAGGCTGCAGGCACGGAAAAGGTGAAGGTTATTGCAAATTTTAGGGTTACTGAATTCTACATTTGATGGTTATCACAAATTCGAGTTAACCCTTGAAATTGTCATAACCTGTGAATATAGCGTCCGGTTACCCTCGAATTTGTGGTACCACCGGAATTTGTAATAACCCTCGAATGTAGCATTTGGTAACCCTTAAATTTGCGTTAACCCTTGAATGTAGCGTTCTGTAACCTTAGAATTAGGCGAGAACCCTTGAATTTACTGAATGGCGCATTCTATTATGGAGCGCTAATTTCGCAGATTATTGATTTGAAAATTTGAGAATCCTCAAAAATTATCGATAATACGTCCGCGAGTTTTGAAAACAAGAAAGTTAGTAGTTCGGAATGTTCTAAATAGTTTGATTATGTCCAAACTCAAGTTCTGCTTGAACTCTGGCTCGAGTTGTAAGCCATACCTATTACTGAGCATGCTTACCCTCACAGAGGGTGAAATTTATAATACATAGTAATATTTTTTGTAATTTTTTGTAAAATAATGACTGTTACTGTTCATTATTTTACAATAACAATTTTTATAAATTTCACCCTGAAAGTCGTGTCAACTGAACATGCCTGCCTGAATTTTTAACAACCCCCCAAAGAAAAAAAAAATTATGCCCATATAAGCAGATTCCATTTGTACGATATAAGGATATTCTGATATCATACGATCGTTGGAGTGTTTATGGCCAACTGTCTGAGTTTTGGCTGATATTTTTCCCATCCTACACACTATACCAATCATGCCCCATACGCCTAATTTTAGACTCATTTATACGAAGCCCATTTTTTCTTTCAGGCTATATAAATAAACAGGACAACCACAAGACAACTATAGTGCCCTATTTTGTATTTCAATCTACATTTCCCAAAGAGTAGACAACAGGTGTTATCAAAGACCTGCTTGTACAGTGCCTAACAGCTTGTCCCTCAGTCCCATGAGGAGTATCACAGACATGGATTGGGGAGAAGCAGAAGAGATGTTAGTTGTTGCAGAAAGGGATCTAGCAGTATTTCTGGGAAATATAGACTGAAATACAAAATAGGGCACTATAGTTGTCTTGTGATTGGCAGAAATGGGGCTCAAACATTTTCCTTCTTCCCTGTAAAATGTAGATTGAAAAACCATCTAGGCACTTTAGTGTTCCTTTAACAATCTTAGGGCCTATTCCAAATCCAATGGTATCGCAAACCTGCAAAACTGTGGATTATCCTAAAAGTACTATTGTTGTACATTTACAGCCGCAATCATACAATTTGTGACTAGGTAATTTCATTTACAATGGATGGTTTTCATTCATTACTTCCATAGTGCAATATTCCTCAATGATTCCAGAAATCACAATCTCTGGTACACCTATTCCAGCCTCAGTTACATCACCATATCGCTCTGATGAGGCGTATTTAAGGGAGGTAGAGAAGTAGGAATTTACACCTGTAGTCACACCTGAGATGTATTGTGTGATGCTCTTTCCTAAATGGAAGTGTTTGACTGTTCTCCAGTTGGAATGCTAAAGAAAAGGTATCCAAGGCAATGAGGCTTATAAACCAACAATACTACAGGCACAAACAGAGAGATTGCCTTTATTCTGATTTGTGGGTTACATCTTTTTAAGGTAAGCAAACCCCCGCTTTTACTATACAGTGTGGTGATATTTTATACATACAACCTTAAGGTTTGCACCACATTAAAGAGAGACTGTAAAGACTTAAAATCATTTTATCTGTCTCTTCTTGCTTCGTTTTTCCACAGTAGAAGGTGATGATTGGTGTTTGTGTTTTGTTTGTCTTCAACTGCTAATTTGTTCAGGGACTGGGAGTGAAGATGGGCCTGAGGTGACTGTAAAACAACCCCGCTTGTGCCACTGCATGTCGCGGATTCGCCGGACAGACTGGATTTTAGGCTGGTTGGCCTCCCACTCATTCCAATGTTTGTATTCTTTTTTCTCAAACACATACTGACGGCCTCTGTAGCCAGAGTATTCGTAGCCAACCCAACTAGAAAAAGGAAGGAATAACAATCATATTGATCATATTAAAAAACATTTATACAGTTCCATAGCGGTATGTCAAGCTGTGGTTCTATTGGAGTGACACACACTTTTGCTGTAGCATCCTTTATAGACTGATGTAAGAGTTTAATTGGAAACTCCAATGTAACTTCATTACCAATACCATGGGGCGAATGGTCCAAAAAAAGGATTAGATGATCATGACCCATTTGTAAAGCTGTGTTCTGTCAACATTGGACGTAAACCAGGCCATTTTCCTATTAATATTATGATATAATCTGAATAAGAAATGACAAAGATCTCTGTCTATTGAATAAAGTGTTCAACTTGTACAGGTTTATGCTCCAGCATTCAGGTAGGGCATAGGTAAGACTATAGTTCTCCTGTGATATAGTTTACTGGATTTTCTCTAAACTTGTGCTCTTACGTTCCATTGAAAACCTTGATACTTGCTACACGGTCCTGAAAACCATGAACCCAAAGGCTGGGCACATCATCATCCACAATCTCCATCTTCCTCCCATTGTAACCTGCATTTTCAAACAGGTGGATCTTGTGCTCAGCGCTGTCCTACAGAGAAATAAGAGGTGTCCGGTTTCAGTACAAAACCATTCTAAACGTTCTTTATAAACAAGGCACTTAATTCACATGATAAACACAGGGTTGTGATTGTTTTGTGATTTTCCCTTTAAGCTAGTAAATGCTGAATAGCTTCATTTCAGAAACTGAATTTGTTCAATGAGCTTGACAAATAACTGTACCTCCCTTTTTTATATTTCTAAGGCTAAATATAGTTATCACATGTAGTCTGCGGGAAATTTCACTGTATTAAAATGTAATGTTTATTTCTGTTTATGCTGGAAATATAAACAGATTTATCAACACATTTCAAAGGAAAATCAAATCATCTTTATTTGAGATTCTCTAAAAGGTAACCATGTGATCAGTATAGAAAGAAGGATGCCTTGGATTGGATTGGAAGAACTGCTACAGAAGAACTCATTTCTTTAAACGGTATTTATAAAATGTTGTTAATTTAAAATAACAATATTGCCACGATAACAATGCAACCGTTATTTTACAGAGTGATTGTTAGTTTACACACCGATTGCTATTTTACGCAGCATTATAAACTAAGGATATCGTTTGTGCCTTTACTATTTGACATGTACTGCCGGTTTCTTTTAAAGGATAACTATACTCTGAAAATGAACTGTTTAAAAATGCAATATACCTGGGGCAGGGGAGGTCGGACTGATTATTCCTACCTTACAATATAATTTCAATGTGGAGTTACAGCACTAACAGTTTTCATTTGCCAGGTTAGTCCTGGGCTAATCCTTTATTAAAGATAGTGCTGAAGCCAAGAGGGAGACTGGCAGAATCCGTTTTCTTTGGACTGGTGCTCCTCACAGATACAATATTGGGAGGTAGGAATTACCAATTCTATATCCCTGTCCCAATTACTTTTCAGTTTAACTGTTTTTTAAATAAACTTTATACACACAATAGTTTTTTCTTTAAATATGGCATAAATGCATAAATGCCTTATTTAAAAGAAACCAGCAGTACAGAAGTACATCCTTATTTTATCATATTGTGTAAAATTAGGCTCACAGTGTAAAATAACAATCTCTGTTAAAGAGGCAAAATGACACTCTGCAAAAAGATAGTCACAATAGCTACATTAGAACAAACAAAGCTTGAAGAGCCAAATTCCTGTTCTTTCTATTTCTTCTTCTTCTTCCTTTTTTTTTCTTCCGCTTTCTTGGACTGTATCTCCTCCCACAGTTTTTGAGCTAGAGACATGAAATTCGGTACAGACGTGCGGGGCATATAGGAGAAGTGTGCTATCTTCTAGCTAAGCAATCCAAAGAAGTGTTACAGCGTTTTCTGTGAATTTGGGGATATTTTTTCCCATAGACTATAATGGTAACAATCCTCAAATGTGGATATTGCAAAACAGTTTGTTTCTTGGTCATAAACACAAACGCTGATACACTAACCCCTTACACAGACACAGGTATACTCACCTACTGACCTACCTTTTCATTACCATGGAAGCCATACTTAAAGGGTAACAATAGTCAAAAAAACTTATTTTGATCAATCATCAATAAAAGTTAGTAATATGGTCATACATTCAAAAACACATACCCCCAACCTGACACAGGTACACACATCTACAAACCTATTGTTCCATTCCTGTGGCAGCCATACTTAAAGGGTAAATAAAGTTTTTAAAAAATTGATATATCCTCTATAAAAGTTAGTTATATGGTCATACATGCAAAAACACATACCCCCAACCTCACAAGGGTACACACACCTATTGACCTACCCTTCCATCTCCATGGCAGCCATATTTAAAGGGTAAATAAAGTAAAAAAAAAACTAATTTTTATATATCCTCTATAAAAGCTAGTTATATGGTCATACATGCAAAAACACATACCCCCAACCTCACAAGGGTACACACACCTACTGACCAAGATTTAGGAAATATAAACTTTGTTGTTGGATTGGTAGAATATATTTTAATGGATTATTACCATTACATTCAGTAAAGCAGAATTCCGTCAACCAAAGGTATAGTTTTAGAATCCCTCTGTTTGTCTATACCTATAGATCCATAGGAGGGAGCATTCCAGCAGATTTATATAGACTTAGATAGACTTAAGGTGGCCATACACTATTACGATCGTAATTACGATCTTAAACCGATCGATACTTTGATAGACAGATGTACAATGTCAATTGTACTAAGATGTACCATCCATATTGTTCGACATTCAATTTGTTTTGTGATTAATGTCGAATGTCGTCTATTGTGAGGTTACATTACTTTAACATTTAATCAGAACTTCAGGAAACACTACAATCATTTTACCAATCGACTTAAAAAAACTTTCCCGATCGTAATTACGATCGATATTACTTTATCTTATGTCGCGTGCTAAAATTGGGAAAATGTACAATTTTTCGGCCAATCGATGGAAATGTCGGATTGTATGTCGAATTGTACATAAAATTGCCCTAATGTATGGTCACCTTTACGTATACTAATATACAGAATTATTACATTACCTCAAAAATTCAAATCCTGTTACATTCTTTTTGAATCAGAATCCAGATTTTCACATTTTAACTCCCTCACTTCTGCAATCTATTGATACTAGAATACAACAACCTATATTATGTTTGTAGTAGAGAATTGTACCGTGTTAGCCATTGATGAAAGTAGAGACATCTTGGATATAAAATAATACATTTTATTGGCGAACTAAAAATACTGAAAAGGCAAGCTTTCTAAACACATTCAGGGAGATTCAATAAAAGTTCTTATTGTTAAAAATGGTGCTAATTTTGCACCAACCAATCAGATATTGTTTAACATTTGAAAGCTAACATCTGATTGGTTGGGGCAAAAGTAGCACCATTTTTAACAATAAGAACTTTAATTGAATAACCCTGTTAGGCTTTTTCTTCAGGCATAATACAATACTGAATCTTGTAAAGCACACTATTTTATACATACTAGAACAAAGACTTAAGATAGCCATACACTTTAACGATAATGGGTAAATCCCATCAGGGAACAACGGGACTTACCCATTATCGTCAGTGTGTAGGGGTTCTGCCCGACTGATCGTAGTCTGTATTACGGTTGGTTGGGAATGACAGAAAATTTCCAGCGGCCGGTATCAGCTCCCTTGACTTTAAGTCAAGGGAGCCAATCTGATCGTACTGTTTATGGTCCGTGTTTGCAGTCGTGTGTGCGATCCCCACAGCATGCGTGCCAACCAATGTGATCTGTCGGCACACATGCTATGGAAATCGCATGTGCATAGCCACATTTATTGACATAGATGTTATCTTTTCCCCCATGCCTGGCAATAGTTGTCATAAATAAAACAGTAACTATACATTCAATGATCGTAGTAGGTAATAAAGAAACAGCAAAGATTAAACAAAAGGTCTGACACACTTAACCTTTAGTGTCAATGGAGGGTCTGGTATAAATGGGATATTTATGGGTTTGGGTGGTTTTGAGGAATTTGGTCTGATTAATTCTACATGATATTTAGATTAGAAACATACAGGGTTATTCAATAAAAGTTCTTATCATTAAAAATGGTGCTAATTTTGCCCCAACCAATCAGATGTTAGCTTTCAAATGTTAAATAAGATCTGGTTGGTTGAGGCAAAATTAGCACCATTTATAACGATAAGAACTTTTATTGAATCTCCCTGATAGTGGCACTTAAAGGTTAGATCTTTGTTGAGTCCAGAGTCCCAAATTTTTTTCATTCCCATTCTAACCTCTCCTTTTGGGATCTAAAATTTCCTATGAGCACCATGACTTTTAGGTCTTTCAGGCTGTGCCCTTGGCTGCAGAAGTGGGTACCCACATGGACATCCCTTTTATTGTTATTAATTGTGAATATATGAGAGTTAAAGGGCATGTCCACTAAAAAAAACCTTTGTTTTAAATTAGATTACAACCCCCCCCAAAACATCACTTTCGCATTATTAACTGTTTCCAAAGATGCTCCTGAACTTCCTTACCTAACCAGGTCCCTTGCAGCTCCTACTCTGCTGCAGACAGCCGCAACCAGGAAATAAAGTGGTTGTCAATGCAGAAGTCCCCTGCTCCTGTTTTTGCTCGAACTGTTTTTGCCTATATGGCGAGAGACCGGGTCATGTACAGAAGTTCAGGAGCTTCTTTGGAAACTGTAAATATTGCAAAAGTGGGGATTGGGAGGGGGTGTAATCTTCATTTTAGAACAAAGGTTTTTTTTTTAGTTTAATTATTTGCCTCAGTGTCTGTCCAGTTTCTCCAACATATAGTGTTAGGTGCCCCTGAGAACATAAAATCAGGTAGTAGTATATGTAGTATACCTGATTTTATGTTCTTCAATAAAAGTTCTTATCATTACAAATGGTTCTAATTTTGCCCCAACCAATCAGATGTTAGCTTTCAAATGTTAAATAACATCTGATTGGTTGGGGCAAAATGAGCACCATTTTTAACGATAAGAACTTTTATTGAATCTCCATGAATGTGTTTGGAAAGCTTGCATTTTCAATCATTTTAGTTAGCCAATAATATATAGTAGAGACATAATTATATAATAGATGTCTCTACTATATAATGTTTAAAACGCACATTACACCAAATCAGAAAACTAATTTATAAGACACTGTTCCCTCCATGTTGTGCAATTTTTATCAGGCCTGTGTAGGGCACAAAATGGGTGAATCTTTTTCTCCAAAATATTAACATGTTCACACACACTCACAATGTTCAGGGGACGGATGGACATCACATAGTCGTTCCTGTGGCTATTAGACCAAGTGTTCCATCGAGGATATTCACCTTTTTCCAATAAAAACTGTTCACCACCGAATGTTTGTTGTTCAAAGCAGAGCCATCTACAGGGATACATAAGAACAGTGTTTTGTTGTTTTTTTTGTTTTTTTTACTTTTCTTGATCAGTTCACATAGTAAATACTGTATCAGGCAATGCCAACATTTGTTCCTGTACTCAGGAATGTCATAGACATTAGACTGCAATAAGGGCTTAGGGGTTGTCTGGCAATAACCGAAGTGGGTTAAAACAATGTTAAAGTAGTTCTTTCTGTAAAATACCCCCTATGTGGGAAACAATTAAATTAAATTACCCCCCACCCCCATCCCCATCTCGCATCAGGGGGAAAAAAAATACTGGCAGGTATTTTTTGATAATATTACAGATTTAATTGCTTTAACTATTATATATTATTATATACATTTACATAGATGTAAAAACTTGCTGGGACAATTTTAATGAGACTTGCTATACATACATTTCAGGACCTGGAAAAAACATTTTACTTTACAACTTTTACAAATCACCCTTTATTCCTATTTTCAACCCCTTTTAAAGGGTGTCTCCACTGGAAATAAAAAAATGTTGCCATTTAGTTTTATTGAAGAATGGGAGGTAAAGGAGCTGTGTCTTACCTCCCGTTCTTCAATAAAACCTGCAGGAGCCAGGAGAGAAAGTTAGGAACTAACCCAATTGCTCGCTCCTCCACCAATTCGCACTTGCGCAAGCACATAGAAGACAGAGTTCGTAGGCACCTGTCAGATTACACGGCGGAGGAGCAAGCAACACAGGTAAGACACAGCACCTTACAAAGCTGAGGGTAGGGAATGATAGCGGATATGTTAAATTTCAGGTTTGGGTCGCTCCACGTGCAGGGTGGATCATTGGGAAAAAACAGACAACGCCAGGTACTCTGTTAATTACATACAGTATATATTAAAAAATATAAATTCAAGTCAACTGCACTTACATATACCGTATATCTCCAGTATAAACCGAGGTTTTCAGGCTTTAAGATCAGCCTGAAAACCCGGCCTCGGTTTATACATTGGAAATCCGGCTGCTGCTTGCTTGTTCCCTCGCTGCTTGTACTGATGCGCTCGCTGGATTTGGCCATACTGGATTTGGCTATTACTGTATGGGAATTCTGCTTTCCATTTAAAGGGCAACTAAGGCCTCAAAACAATACAGAATCAGAAGGCAGTATTGGTCGTAATTTCTACCCTCGGTTTATACTCGAGTCAATCACTTTTACTAGTGTTTCAGGTAAAATGGGTGCCTCGGTTTATACTCGGGTCGGTTTATACTTGAGTATATATGGTATGTAAATTGTTCTTAAATTGCTGAGGTAAATTCACCTTCCGTAACTAGCTTTTACTGCAGCTGTGGCAAAAGTAAGTTCACTGATTTTAGTGATGTTAAGGTAATTACAATTTTTTTGTGGTTTTTTTTTTTGCAGCCTAAAAGCTCTAGCCAGTTGCACTTGTCTGGGTTTCTGAGAGGCTGGTCCATATTTCAATCAATTTGACATTTCTCTACCCTCTTCTTATAGCTGTTCATAGCTGAGGTAGCTCAGTGTTGTGGTAATAATAGCTCTCTTAAGCATGGTACACACCATGCAATATTCCAGCCTGATCAAACCATAGTTCAGTGCCAAAATAATTGCATGGTATTTTGGGCACGACTCACCATTCATTCGGACGAATGCACAATCAGACATGTCCAAAAAACATTTTACCTGACATCTGCTTGAGCTTTTGTGCTTTTTCTTCTTCATGATTAATTTTCTGTGGTTGACTTTAGTGTTTGTGTAAATTTGGAAATTGAAAGGTGTCTTGGTTCCTGCATTAGTGCTATTATACACATTACCTTGAGCCTTGATTTTTTTCAGCAGCATCATAAAACCACATGACATTATTACACTGCTTAGGCATCATCTGCTGCCTTATTTTTTACCCTTTTTTTCCAGTTGGCTTGGGTTTCTATCATTATTGTTGTCGTTGTTGATCAAACCTCTTTTATCATACATCTTTTATCAATAAATGTTTTCAAATCAATCTGCAGCCATTAAATATCACTTACTACAAAATAGCATAATGTAGCAGCTGAAGCAGCACAAAAAGCCACTGATTTATTATAAAATGTATATAAAATTCAAATGTATGCCATACACAGGTCAGGTATCTCTGATTGCTTTGACCCATGTATGGCCTTCTGGAGAAATTGGGCTGTGTATCATGCAAGGGGATCAGACCAGTCAGTTCTTCAAAGCTACCTTGGAAATCTGCCCAAGATAGATAGTACAAAGTGGTAGAATTCATTTGGAACAAATTGTATGGCTAGCTTAAACCTTGTTTATCTAGAAGCAGATCAAAACAATATAATTAAACAACTGAATTAGATTTTTTTTTCTTGGGCATCTGATGTTTAAATCTTTATTCCTGTAATTATTAAACTTACAGGGAGATTCAATAAAAAGTTCTTATTGTTAAAAATGGTCCTAGTTTTGCCCCAACCAATCAGATCTTATTTAACATTTGAAAGCTAACATCTGATTGGTTTGGGCAAAATTAGCACCATTTTAAACTGTAAGAACTTTTATTAAATAACCCTGTTAGTCTATCATTACATTATTACTACGGAACTAGGCCTCCCATGAGACATCCATGACTTTTGTCGTTTTTTTTAGAAAACTTTTCTAGATATCTTATTAACTTGCACAGAGGTCTAACTCATCTCTCTTCTTTCTCGATTCTCTATTTATGCAAGACAATATTTTAGAACTCCTTACAGCCATTGCTGAATATTGAAGTTACTTGAATAATTTATTATTTATTTATATAACCTGTATTTTTACATTAGACTTTAGGAATTTATCCTTTGATGTGTAAATAGCTTTTTTCTTTGTTCTGTCAAAACGTATACCCTTACATTCATCTACATTACAATGTCATCTGCCAGTATATTGCCCAATTTTTTTTCAATTATGCAAATTTCTTTCTCAGGAGAACCTCATTTGCATGTATTAAGCTACACAATCTTATGTCATCTAAAGAGATTGATTTCTTGCTTCTCGAGCTTTCTTCCAGATCATAAATAAATAAGATGGATTGGTTGGAAAAGCCTAGAAATGCATACAGAGCAATGCACCAAGAGTTGCTATCACTCTCTGGTTTTATCACATTCGCAATGTAATAGATTGATGGCAGGTCTTGGTGCAACGCAATTCAGACTTTAACCTTTGTAGGAATTTAATGGCAGCTGCATGCTTCAGTTAATTCTGTTCAAATACACACTATGTAGTGTAGGTCAAGCCCAGGATTGTTATGAAGGGAGCATGAGAAAAGAGGTGGATTACTTCCATGACACATGCCATGTATCTGTGCTCCTTTCTCCTGTATAATTTTAGTGCCAGGACAAATCATGATCTCTGAATGACAAGTTCCTACTTACCCTCTGTGTCTCAGCAGTTTTCATAATACAAAGGGGAACTCATCAAATATAGTTTAACACAACCAGAAAGTTAGGGTACAGGATATTATAATACATCTTAAAAATGAGTAATTTATATCAATACATAATAAAGAGAAGAAAAATGTATAGCCCACTTTAAATTCACTATACTGTATTATAAAATCCCTCAATTAATTACTGGGTTGGAGGACAGCAGTTTAAACTGTAGAAAAAACAATATTAGAAGCAATTAAGGATGTTTAATATAGTAAAGGAGCTGTTCCTATCAATAATAAAATAAATCAGATGCATAATCTACAGTCTACTTTATTAAATATCATTCCCCTCTCCATATGGAATTCTGATTTTTAACTGTTTACACAGAAAACTCTATAGATTGTTATGAGTGAATCACAGCAAAAAAATATAAAATTGGGCCCTATATATAAAGGCTCATTTACCAATAATAATCCTTTATAAATACAGCCCAGTATATTCTACTCTCCAGTCTGTTGTTTATTGCCATGTTAATCAACTTACGGTCCAGACTCTACTTGGATGGATCCAATCTTTTCCAATCCTTTTTCTATCAGATTCTGACATTCTCCAGACAGCTGGCACTTCTTTCCCTGGAAATTTTCCAGCTCAAAGAGAGTGATCTGAATAATTAGAAAACAAAGTGATGAGGAACAGGTTTACAGCTAGAGATCCAAACAATTATTATGACATCAGTTAGCTACATATATTAGCTGTCACCAGGACACCTTCCTATCGATCTAATGACCTCTGTCTCTTCGTGTATCTGTTCAGCATCCCCAGACATTCATCATTTAGGGGTTTATTTATAAAGTTGAGATATGTGTTAAAATGTATTTTTTTGCAGTTATTTTGCCTAAATGACAATTTATTACTTTTATTTGTATTGCTTATACAAATGATTTCAGGTTCAAAAATTGTTGCAGGTTATTAGTGCACGGTGCGGACGAGAACAGCTAGAGTAGCAGGACGTCCCTTATTACACTGCCCCCATTGTGTTTTCTAGGCAGTAGAGATGGACTAGAACTCGAACCCGAGTTTGAGCCAAACTATTCGAATTCGGACGAATACGGACTTCTCGAACTATCCCGGACCCGGATTTTCGATATTTTTGGACTTTCGATAAATATCGAATGTTCGACCGTTCGAATATGTGAGTAAAATGCCTATTATACCTATATGCGAGCATCGAATCCGCGAGTAAAGTGTCCAATAAAACCTATACGCAAGCATCGAATCCGCAAGTAAAATGTACATGGTATCTAGGCGCAAGCATCGAATCTGCAAGTAAAATGTACATGGTACCTAGGCGCAAACAAGCTCAAAAATAGCGCCAGTGAGAGTAAAATTGATTTTTCGAATGTCCTGGATATTCGAACATGTTCCCCAGACCATTTCCCAGGTCCCACAGCCATTTACATTAAGTTACCATTGATATATTTCATTAGAACTTTTTGAACTATTTGACTCCCATTGACTTTAATGGGTCCGTTTTCGAACTTTCAAACTTCCAAACTTTCCATATAATTTGAAAGTTCGAAAACGGACCGAACTTTCGAAAGTTCGGCCATCTCTACTAGGCAGAATGCTTTAATTCTTCTCATTGTGTGGTTTATGTCTGTTGCTGTGTGAGAACAATGGGATAATATTTGGACACAGTTTTTTACCCCCAAATTAAAAAATTTAATTATTATGAGCAGTGTGGAACTTGCATTAATCGAATACAGGAACTAACCATCCATATGGGGAAATAGCAATAAAATATCAAATAACGATGGACCCGTAAAAGGTCAGCGGTGTTTATTGAATGCTGATTATTTGTTTAATACTGGTAATACCCGACAGTTGCTCATGATTTAACTTAAGAAGATAAATTCAGAATTTTCTGCCTTTTTATTTTATCCTCTGGAGTTGGTTTGAATAGAGCCAGAAATGTACAATGACGCAAATGTACACAGATAGACGTCTATTAAGCATCCCTTAACAGGCTTCTTTATTTAGCGAGAACATGCTGTTTTTCATGAGAACCACAGTGCATTAGAGGCTTTTAGAGAAATAATTGTGCTTTTGTTGCATAAAGGATATTTGAACAATTGCATTAAACCAGGAATTCACTTTACATAGTGTCAAAATCAAAATGGATATGTAATATAGATATTTAATCAGCAGGCCCACTCAAATAAGGCCGGTATATAAAGTGATTTCAATACAGTGCATGTAGAGATAAACTGTCAACAATTGATCCCCATACCCACCCTTCCCCAGTAAAAATAAAGCTACTCCAGCAGGCAATGTAAACAAAGAAGCTTACTGTACTTAAAACAGCTTAAGTAACTGTCATTAATAGAAAGTAATATAAGGGAATATAATGAACCCCTTGTGGTGTAATATTAGAATATATTTATCCTTAACTTTTTTATGTACGGTAGGTTTTCCATAAGCGGAAAGGGCACCTAAAATGCAGGTTTCAACTGGTTTATAGAAAGCACTCCCTTTTTTCAAATGGTATTTTCAAAATGGACTGCCTTAGTCCTGCCCAACAAAAAAGATTTGCATGTAGAATTCCAATAGTTTAAAACCTACAAAGTTTACCTGCTCTTAAAAAAGCTATCCTGCATTTATAATGTAGCATTATGGTAACATGCTTTTTAGTCTGGAGGGGTGTATGGGTGACACATACCCACATAACCTCACCACTCTTACATGAATCTAAAGTTCACTACCCATATGAAAATACCTCTGGTAATTGTGTCATATAGAGTCCTGTGCATTTAGGAGGGTGTGTAAATAGGATTAAAACATTTGGTGTTGATAAACTGTAACTAGATTCAATTGTTTTACTGTCAATGAACCAGGAATCCTGGTCAATGAAATTCATAAAAAGAGATCCGAACACGTACATAACAACCATCATAACTATGATAAGAACGTAGAAGAACATGCATTCTATAAAATAGATTTAAGACAAAATACAAAAATACTGATAAATGTATTATTTGTTTAAACAATAAACAGGTGGTAAAAATTATGAAATCTATTTGTTTTACATTACAAGTTCAATTACTGTCTACCTGAGGGAAGCAAAGTATACAAAAACTAACACCTTTTCAATAAAGATGTTAAACCAACGCATCTTATCTTCCGGGTTCCCATGATGTAGAAAATCTCACTAAGTGATTACTGCATTGAGAAATCCCGGAATGTAAGGTTGGTGTTGAGGTAAAAATTACATCTACCTGTTAGTGCAACTATAATAGAATGCTCAATCAGTTCAGAAATACAAATACAAGCCAAATAATATTTTTCAATAATATTTATAAAGACTGTACACATACCCCCACAAATAGCCCTATCACAAGTCCAAATGTCCATACGTAAATATCTTTGGTAATGGTATAAATTAGATATAGTGTGCACAGTCCTGTAAAGGGCCTGTGTTGTCCAACTTATAGACGGTGCTCAGGTAGATATAACGTATCCAAAACTACAAATATGATGCTTTTAATTTATGCAGAAACAATTGAATCACCAAGTAAATCTCACAGTGCAAATGAACAATAAAGTGCATAAATGCTGATAATACAGAATAAATAAACCAACAATTTAAGGATACTAACTTGGCGTCCCCAATGTGCCCATAATAGTAAAAAAAAAAACAGGTTGTAAGTAAATGGCCAGTCCTTCATCCGCATTCCATGTTCGATATATGATCACGGATTATAGCCTGATTCCCCTTTATTTTCCCATATACCCTGTAGATCTATTATAGTTAGTAAGGGCTAGGGTCCATTGAAAGCCTTTACTCATCCATTCCCCATGAAGTTTAGTGGCTTGTGTATCATTTTTTGAATCTTGGGGACAAAGATTTAGTCATCATACTTAATTTGTGTTGGAACTATTACAATTTGTTTTTAAAAAAAGTTCTTGTTTGATGGGAAGTGGTACCATCAATGTCGAGGTACAGCAATGGGGGCCACTTGTGCCCCCACCTATGCCTGTTTACATTTAGGCATGTGGGAACAAACTGAGGTCGCTGATGCCATACAAAACTGGGAGTTGGATAGTAAAATTCTGATGTGGGTCTGTTATGTCGATGATGTGTTTGTGCTGTGGTTAGGGTCTGAAGATGAGCTGTTGAACTTTCTCAGTGTGCTAAATAGTAATAACCATAATATAAAATTCACATGGGACTGGAGCCATAGCACTGTCAGTTTTTTGGACCTTCTGATCACTAAAAAAGCAGGTCAGTTGGTGACTGAGACATTTCGGAAACCCACATCAGTTAATTCTCTGATAGTCACCACCCTCATAGTCTGATCAAGGGCTTACCAGTTGGGAAGTTCCTCCGAATAAGGAGGAACTGCTCAGGCATTAGACATTGAAAGAAGATTTGTAGCTAGAGGCTACAGTTATAAGGATGTAAAGAAAGGATATAGAATTGCGAAAAACAAGACAGGGGCGGGATTATTATATGAGAAAATATTGGTTCCTTCAAACTAAGAGATCCTCACAAAGGTGGGGGCAAAACCAATTTTAACTGCCAGAAGGGTTAAGAATCTTTGCAATCTACTGTAAGTTATTTTTCCATGATGGTCATGAATATAAAGTAAGAGATTTAATTATGTGCCAATCCTGTCAAGTAATATACATCTTAGAATGTAAATGTGGGCTGAAATATATAGGGCAGACTAAGGGGTATATTTATAAAAAATCGGAAATAACGCAAAAAAATTACCGCCGCACATCGCGGCCGTGAAAATAGCGCTATCGTCTTATTTATAACGGAGAGCGCCATTGCCGCGATATGTATCACGGCGATATGTATCACGGCGGTAATTTTAAGTCCCTTCCCGGCGATACTGCTCTTAGCGCAATGCGTACGCCCGCCCCCGACATAATGCACGTTGGCCCGTTTGTTCCTTTACCCAAGTGTTTGAGGCAGTAGCAGTCCCTCATAACTTGGCAGTGTGGAGGAGATACGTGAGAGATTGGAATCCGGGACCTGGATGAATCCTCCCAGCAATTGGCAACACGTGGTGAAAATATGCCTCAACAAGAAGGGAAGCCACCATGAGGCCTAAATCATAATTAAAGGGTATCTCCACTCGTTTTTATATATATATAATATATATTTTATATATATACACACACACACACACACACCATGAAGAATACAAATGATTGTTGTCACATGAAGGGAACAACCAGTACTTGTCTAGAAATCCTGCAGCGCCTTTAAAGGGTATCTCCACTCGTTTTTATAAGTTTTGTGAATCCAGTTCTATTGAAGAACGGGAGGTAAAAGAGCTGTGCCTTACCTTCCGTTCTTCAATAGAACACACAGGAGCCAGGAGACAAGGTAAGAAACTTACCCGCTCGCTCGCTCCCCCGGCGCTTGGTCTGACAGGTCCCGACGGACCTTGTCTTCTATGCGCATAGAAGACAAGGTCCGTCGGGACCTGTCAGACTACACGCTGGGGGAGCGAGCGAGTGGGTAAGTTCTTACCTTCTCTCCTGGCTCAACAATATATTTCCATACAAACGGGGCACTCCACAGGATTTTCATAAAGATAAAATGTAACTTTTATACTTTTATTAAGTAGCCAGGTCCTGATGACGGCTGGGTAACAGCCGAAATGCATTGAGCGCTCTGGCTGTAGCTGGCCAGCTAAGGCCTGTCCTAGGTTGCTATTATATGCATATTTATATAAACAAACAACCTCAATACAGTTTATATGTTCATATGTTTAAAGGAACACTAAACTCTTAAAAATGACTATGTGGCATCCGTTTCTATTATTCACAGGGAGGGGAGAACGCTTATTCTCCCCTCCCTGTGAATAATAGGACGCTCGGGGGACCTGGAACTTACCTTACCCACCGCTCCACTCGCAGCCGCTCAGTCTCTGAACAGCTGTTCTCTCCAGATCGCGCGCCCTATCTTTTGAATTGGCGCGCATGCGCTTAAGATAGGGCGCGTGGTTGGGACAGAGTGGCTGTCAGTGACTGAGCGGCTGCGAGTGGAGCGGCGGGTAAGGTAAGTTCCAGGTCCCCCGAGCGTCCTATTATTCACAGGGAGGGGAGAATAAGCGTTCTCCCCTCCCTGTGAATAATAGAAACGAATGCCACATAGTCATTTTTATACAGGATTGGAGTTTACAGGTCCTTTAAGTTAAAAGCAGAGTTATAACTGAAGTTTTATGTTTCTGAATGTCATATAACAGTTATATATGCATTGTGTTAATAGAAGCAGAAAAAGAAAATATACCTTTAAGAATCATCATATAGGTAAGCCAATCACAGCCAGCTTCCTACTGCCCCTGTGAGGGAAACCCCTTAGCCAGTTTTTTCTAGATTCATCAAGGAAAGTGTTCCAGTCAGAGATTTATTCAGAAAGTTTTATGGAAGTTAAGAAGGTCAAATAGGTATTTATTTATACTTGTTTATATTCTCTTACTGTTTAATAGTGTGGATATATATATTGAACCTGTTGTATATGTTTACAGTTCCTCCAAATCTAAATTCAAATCCAGATATAATTGCAAATGAAAATGCAATTACAGATACAATAACAGATTCACTGTTACATGAAGTTAATAAAGAAGTTAATAAAAGTATTTGGTGTGCTCTTTAAACCTACTGCTTCCATAGAACGGTGCTAGAGGAATTACAGAGTAATAGACATTCTGATTAAACTAAAAAGACAGTGGTTGCGTAATTCTTCTAATGCTATAACGCACAAGGCACTATATAGTGCTGCGCCTGCCACACTGGCTACTTAATAAAAGTTACGTTTTATCTTTATGAAAATCCTGTGGAGTGCCCCGTTTGTATGGAAATGTGTATTATGCTTTTCGGGAGGCACCCAAGTGAACTATTCTAAGCAAGTGAGAGTGCAGCTGTGGAATTGGTGTGTATATATATATATATATATATATATATATATCCAGGCAGGTTGGTAGGCACTCATCTATTGGTTCTAATAATTGTTCAAGACCCCGGTGCTACTAGAAGATAAATATAAATACAGCATACATATAGAGCTAGTGCACACGAGGATTTATAATAAACAAATATTTATTGTGCGTATTGCATAGTGACAACGTTTCAGCTCTTTTCTAGAGCCTTTTTCAAGCCAGTGCAAACAAACAAAATGCCATGTACTAATTTAAAGGCTAAAACAGCCCCTCCTCTTCCTGTGACGTCATTAGAAAACTGGAACATGTGTCAGAAAACCCAAGCAAATTTCTCGTATACTTTCCACACTTAAATAAAGCGCATATTATAGTGCATCATAAAGTGCCACAAAGTTATCAAAGTGCAGTAAAGGTAAAAATTAAGTTAAAAACTTTCCAATATAAATTGCTAAGTGTAATAGTAGATATTTAATACTTAAGTAAGTTCTAAAAGCAATACCTAGCAAAATTATCAATCTAGTAAAAGAAACATGTTGCAAATAAATATCAGACTTTCGTTACACTAGCTAAAAATAGAACTGGTATTATGCCACTATCGTAACTATCGTAAAAAAAACTGACAGAAACACACTTTTACATAACAGCTTTCACCCACCAGCTCTTAAAAAGACTCTCCCCCTGTCACAGTTTTGTTGAGTCATTATAAATAACTCGAGAGATGACCTGAAACAACAGCAAATAGGAAATGTGGCAGAGGTTCAAAGTCTGGGGATACAGTGATATTTGTCTACAAAGGGCATTAACTCAGGCTATTGATAAAAATTAAAATAACACTGAAGTACATTCTGAGAATAAAGGGGGTACACTGTCTGATAAATTCATTTGTTCCACCAGATACACATTAGCATGGGAGGTACAAAAGGCATTATGCAATAACTGGAAAATCCTACGCGGAGCTATGCTAAACTTAAAGGACAACAATATAAAAAAAACAACATCACCCCCATTGCATGTCCACACTTCCAGCAGCTGAAATCACTTACTCACATATACAGCTGTGCAGCCCTCCCTTAGATATCACACAGCAAAAATTAGTGCTAAAAGCCCGCCTCCTAGACGGCCAAGGGCCATGGTTAACATAACACTTGTCATTGGCTGGTGGGAATTTCTGTTACAACCTCTCTCCTCCTCCTCTGCCAGTTAAACAAACTTGAAATGTCCTGTTGCTAGGATACAGCCTACATAATCAAGCTGATCAAGGGTGGGTGGAGGAGTGTTTTCTCGCATGCTAGCTTTGAGTGACAGTTAGAGGCAGACAGAATTGTTACGCCCCCTTCACAGCATGGCTAATTGAAGGCAGAGAGAGGCTCGAAATCAGGAAAAAAATGTATGGGGAGGGCTACATACCTTTACTCTTTTTAAAGCGATTATTAAAAAAATGCATTGAGGCAATACAGTTATCCTTTAAAAAATTGCTTCCCGACAAACCCATGATGGGGTTCAGTAGGGGCAAGAGTCTCTGAGATCTCCTAGTATGGACAGATCCTGTTAAGAGCTATATCCCATTGAATACTTGGCTTTCCAAAAAGAGACACTGGAAGGATTCCGTTATGGGATAAGAGCTGGAGAACGCTTTGGAGACTTACTCGGGTGAAGAGTGTGGTCTGTCTGGGAGACAGGTAACGTATGATACCAGTAACCAGTCCTGGCTTCTTACTTTAGTCCAATACACTTGGTAGTAATGGGTCCAGATTTGATACCTGTGTTACCGCCAACCCACCAGCGCTCTTACCTTTTTTAGACCGGGGATGTCCGGCTGTGATGTGCATTGTTGTTATTGGTTTTAGTATTTGTATTGGGATATGTTTAAAAGTGCTTGTTGGTGGATGTAGGGTGTAGTAGGGGAACTCTTGTGCACATGAGGTTTGAGTATTTTATACTTGTGATATCCATTAGTCACCAATAAATGTTTTTTATGGCTTTACGTAGTCGTGCCTTTTTTATAGGGGACTGTTTTCAGGTGGCTCTTGTACCACCTGGCTAGCTCTATATATATACGTTTGTGAAGCTTATTGGATCAAGTACTGGACACTATGAGCCCTAAAGGACTAAACGAACAATGTTCCTTTCAATGCTACCTGGATGTAATTTAAGATAATATTCATGAGACATTATTTGGCGAAATAATAATATACCTATTTGTGCAATATTCTTCTTCTGCCCTCGTGTTGCAAGCATCGGTTCTCCCTCTATATATGCTAGGCATTAGTCCACTGATTTACTGCTTTTAAAACTTATTTAAGTATTTAATATTATCTACTATTACACTTAGCACTTTATATTGGAAATATTTTCACATAAATTTTAACTTTACTGCACTTTGATAACTTTGTGGCACTTTATAATGCACTACAATATGCACTTTATTTAACTGGAAAGTATATGAGAAATTTGCTTGGTTTTTCTGACATGTTCCAGTCTAATGATGTCACAGGAAGAGGAGGGGCTGTTTTGTGCACTAGCTCTATATGCATGCTGTATATACATATAAAATTAGAAACTCTTCAGTTCTGTGTAACCAAATATAATGCATTTTACAGTAATTGTCTTTTATATAAGAGTTTAAAATCTTTCACATTACCTTGTAGATCCCCCCAGTCACTCCCTGGCCTTTTCCGGTTGCCATATCTTCAGTGCTTTGTTGTTCACTCATAATTTACCTGTCAAACCAAAAGCAAAATATCTCTAAAGACCTGTGATTAGAATGAGGTATTGGAGCACAATAGAAAAGGATGGCTTGTATCTATTGATCTATCTATGTTCAATATGATGTGAGAATGAGATTCAGAGTCTTACTGAGTTTTGTTCAATTTGTTAAAAAAAACATATATATTGTAAACAAGCAATTATTCTGAAAGGAACTTGCCAAGTATATTTAAACAATGGAAAGTAAAACAGTGTTTCCTTTGTATTCTCCACTCAGGATGCTGCTTTACCCTGGTAGGGAAATACCAGTATATATATATATATATATATATCATTGGCATGTGTTACAGGAGGCATACCCTGATTTCCTCTAAACGTGGACGACCTTTTTGAGATACTCTAGTCCATGCAGAATTTAAGGCCAAATACCCCAGGAACGGGCTATTTTTGGCTTAAAGTCTAAAGGTATGTACCCATGTCTATCTTGCACACAATGTGGAAGTGTAGAGAAAGGTAATTATTTTGCACAGACTAAACATGAATACCACATTAGGAATTACGTGGTTTATGTATTGTGGTGCCGTGTGGTCTCATCTATGTAGGTGAGACAACACAGGCAATTAAGTCTCGGATATCACATCACCGGTCCTCGATTCGGACAAGGAATAAAAAATTACCTGTCTCCCGCCATTTCATTGAGTCTGGCCACTTGGACACTCAGTTGAGATTCATGGTGGTAGATTCAGTCAATCACCCGAGTAGGGGGGGTGATAGGGAATAATTATTGAGGAAAAAAGAGGTGCTGTGGGTCAAAAAACTCAATTCTTTAATACCTTATGGTTTTAATGTAGATTTTGACTTATATGTATTTCTTTAAGATGGACACTCTGTCCAATTCTTTTTTCTGCAGATTGTCTACTATTGAATAATGTTTATATAAAGTATAAACTGCATATTGTTATATTTTGTTTAAAAATGTTTTTGTTGTAAACAGTATGAAGCCGTTTCCTGTGATAGATATGTCACTTCCTGTTTGTGTGTATTTAAGTTAACAAAGGAGGATGTACGCATTTTTTGTATCTGAGCTTGAGAAAGGAGCAGGTAGCTCCAAAAAGTCACTCTTTGATATTATGCATGAGTAAAAGAAATTATTACGACATTTGGCAGTGCTGTGCAATTTCTATTTTCATATATATATATATATATATATATATATAAATACTGTGGACATAGAATCTTTACACAGGTATATTTTAATCTGTTACTCGGTCACCAGCATCCAGGGGAACCAAATAGGATAATCCTGTAGGTCTAATAATAGACCCAGGAAATCCTGCCACACTATGTGGTTCAAACTAAACATGCTATGTTCCAGACATCCCACCCATTCATATGATCACAGTAATGTACACTAAAACCCCTTTGTTTATAAAGTGTGCAGTGTGCAGATAATATGAAATTGTATGGGGCCTAGGAATGTGCATTTATTATCTTTTCTATGTTTGTATAAATGTTTGACCAGATCAGTAGCACTTCCGCTAAATGTAGTTGTAAAGTAACCTAATTGAATGGCTTCCATAATCCTTGTATTGTATGTATTTATTGGAAAACCAAGTGAAGCTTCCATGTGGTTATAGCACCCCCAACACGCCCCTTTTATGGGAGGTCCTATGCCTTTAATATAAAGCACTGGGATGGAATATTCCCTCATTTTAAAAAACCAAAGGACTGGGGGGAAGGGAGAAAGCCTGTTATATGGATCCAGTGCACAACTATGAGAAATTCAAAAGTTTGCTAATGGTAATTGAAGTAAAAAAGGTTAGAAGTTAGGACCTTCCAGACTGGGGTTACCTTGACGTGGTTGGAAGGCTTTTCATTCATGTGATCACAGTAATGTATACCAAAACCCCTTTGTTTATAAAGTATGCCAGTGTGCAGATAATATGATATTGTATGGTGCCTAGGAATGTGCATTGATTATCTTTTCTATGTTTGTATAAATGTTTGACCAGATCAGTAGCACTTCCGTTAAATGTAGTTGTAAATTAGCCTAATTGGAGTGCTTCCACAATCCTTGTATTGTATTTATTTTTTGAAAGCCAGGTCAAGCTTCCATGTGGTTATAGCACCCCCCAACACGCCCCTTTTATGGGAGGTCCTATGCCTTTAATATAAAGCACTGGATGGCCTCTTTCCTCATTTTAAAAAGTCAAAGGACTGGGGGGAATTGAGAGAGCCTGTTATATGGATCCAGTGTGTAAGAATGAGAAATGCAAAAGTTTGCTAATCGTAAATGAAGTAAAATAAATTTTAAAAGGTTAGAAGTTAGGACCTTCCAGCTTGGGGTTACCTTGACGTGGTTGAAAGGCTTTTGATTCTTGTGATCACAGTAATGTATACTAAAACCCCTTTGTTTATAAAGTATGCCAGTGTGCAAATAATATGATATTGTATGGGGCCTAGGAATGTGCATTGATTATCTTTTCTATGTATGTATTGTCTTTTATCACTCAATGACACCACCTGCAGGCTGGAGGTGGTATATAAGGAGTCTTGGTGTATATGTCCATTACAATACACATCACATCCTGTGTAGCAGACAGAAACTTTTTTGGGATTACACTTCCTTTCACATGAAGCAGACACAGGGGTGTGGTTTAAGCTGTCATTTGACCATTCCATTTTGAAATAGGAATCTCAGCTCTGTACGTAAGTTTATGTATTTTGTATATTTTGTCTTGTGCCTTATATAAATCAGTGCTAAATTTTATATACATTTATTTATCATTTAAATGGTAATAGTAAGAAATGCTAAAAGAAATATATTTATATAATATAAGGGATATATATATAATTAGCTATGTATTAGCTATGTATCTAATTAAGGTTTTTTGGAGTTAAGGGCCCTATTTATAAAAGATCGGTATCGTAAAATACCGATCGTTATCGTAAAATAACGACTGTGTTTTTACCGATAACGACCGTTATTTACCGATACCGGTCGTTAATCACCGATAACGACCGGTATTTACCTATAGCGGTAAATAACGGTCGTTATCGGTAAATAACGACCGGTATTTACCGATAACGACCGGTATTTAACGATATCGGTAAATAACGGTCGTTATCGGTAAATAACGGTCGTTATCGGTAGAAACCCGGTCGTTATTTTACGATAACGATCGGTATTTTACGATAACGATACCGATCTTTTATACATAGGGCCCTAAGTGAAATAATGAGTAAGTAGGGGTAATATAAGGAATGTGAAGCTGGCCATACGTTAGGAATCTTACCTCCTGTGGTGTTCAGACTGTACTGATTATTTTGCAATCGTCATGCGATCACAAAATAAGTAAATACCGGGAACATTGCAGGAATGTCAGAAAGTAAACCCACTGGTGTATATCTAATTATTGTGCAGGCAGTAATCAGTAATTAAAGGATGTGTTCAGTCCACCCCCCAGAACCCCAGCTTGTTATGAACTTGCACATGCAGAGTACCCAGAGTGCAGCAGTCAGTAATTGGTTGTGATGCCAGCTGTCACAGCCATGATTGACTGCAGCTACCCAGAAGTAGATGTAAGAAGATAGAATAGAGGGGTAACATTAAAACCAAGATCTGGAATGTCTATAGTTGGGTAAGTATTGCAGTATTGCGGTCTGGGGGGTGGGAAAGTAAGTATACATTTTTTTCTGGAGTTGGACATGCCCTTTAGGCTGGGTGCACACGCAACTGACATAGATCGTTCGTTCGCCCGGATCGGACAAACGAACAATTGGACGCGTTGGAAAATTCCGACCAATCATACGGTTCCTTATGGGACCACGCAATCTATCGTTCGCAAATTCGGCCGCAACCGACAGACATTTGTCGCTCATAGTGAGTGCTCGGTCGGGACAAATAGTCCGGCCGTGTGTACCCAGCCTTAAAGATATAGAAATTAGTTTATAGTCCATTCTGTTTATCAGTAAGCAGCTATACTTACATATCAGTGTTTCTCATACTGTCGGGTGTATTTATAAAGAAGGCGTATTCTTAAATAAGGAGCATTAAATAACACCACCAGTTGGTAAACACGTCTGCGGCCGTACACTTACAACTGCTCAGTTGTACAATACCATGCGGTAGCAAACTACTGCAATGGTATTGTATAGGCCTGCATACAATTACGATCCTGTGTGCCTTAGGGGAACCAGGTGTGTGGCTTAATATTTTGATAGTAAAAATATTTTCACCAGCCCAATTGTTGGATTTGTTTTTGTTTCTAACTAAAAAAAATGCTTTTTATAAGTAGAGTAATCACCAATATTGTTTGATTTATAAAAAAAATGTACATTGTATAGTGTACTGTAATCTGTGCAAATCACAGATGTGCCTAGTATCAAGTGCTTTATAAATATGCCTTTTATATGCCAATTGCTTAATGTATAAGGTAATTTGTAAATTTCTGTACATAGTTTTTTTTTTCTTACTGCAATTTTTACATTTCTCCTTGAATGTCAAATGGTTTGTACCAAGGACAGTAATGGGCAAATAGGTGACCCCTTCAAAAGATGGAGCTGCCAGATAAGGTAAACCCCCCCAAACATGGCATCCCATTATTGTTATTGGGGGTTGTTGAGAAATGTTCACAGTCCATGGCCCACAAGTACAGCTAAAATCCCTGCTATATGGCCTTATATTAATCTTTCTCCTATTCCAAAAGAATTCATAGAGAAATGACAATATTCAATATATAAAATGCCGGGATGAAAGTTCAGCTGATGAGAAAAAACAGACTTTCAAAGATAACCCTGGGCTGACTGGTAACTGATGATAAATAGCTAATCAATTTACCATTTCGTTTTAGCCCTGCGGATAACATAATACAAACAAAGGCAAAATGTCACTGAAAAAAGAACTTCTTAGCTTATCACCAAAAATTGTATAAGTTATATGCAGCCACTGTACCTTCTCTGCTGATTATTTTCCAGAATTCCGAAGATAAATACGTGAACAGACCCCTTTATATATATCATGACAGTGAACAGAGCGGTGGATTAGTTTGGCGCTGAGGCAGCAGCTTTGTCCATCCCATTGTTTCAAACACATTTCTCAGAAATAGTCAGTGCTGGTGATACTATGCACATCAGACACCACTTGGGGCTTTGGCAGATATATAACAGAAGATTAGTGATTGATTTGGGGTCAGCAGCATTGCCTCATGCTGGTATCTCGTGCCAAATTTTCAGATGCAGTCGTCAGCATTTTATAAAGAGTGTGTTAGATTTCCTTTGGTTATAATTAAAAATTGAGAGTCTAATATATTTTAAAAATGCATGGGTTAGTTATTTTAATTCCAAATTCCTTTAGAGCATTACTGTATATCGATAGTATGAATGCATCTTGCTACAATACAAATGCATATGTTCCTGCAACTGGCACCAGTTGTGTTTGTGTCTTTTAGGAAGGAAAAGCAACTTCCCTACATCCTGCTCTGCAACAGCAAAGACCCCAGCACAGGAAATCAGGTTCATTCTTATCTGGTTAGAACTTGGTTCAGTACATTGGACACATGTTGACAGAGACTAATCCTAAGAAGTAGAATTGCACTCTAATAACATTTACCTTGGTCTTATTCACTATTTTACCCAGAATCCAAAGCATTCTAGTAGCAGAGACGACATCTTCTCACCCATATTCTAGGGAAATGCAATTTATATAATTGCAATAAAAACCAAGTAAAAGTGGAAAAGTAGCACAGCAATAGCTTAATAGATTAGAGAAGGGTCCTGGGCAATATAAAAGGGCTGTTAGGTGTGTATGTATGTATGTATAGTTTATTTATAAAGAGCCACTTGGGGACGCAGTGCTTTACAATAGCAAACTACAAAAAAGTCATGGGGGGGGGAGAAATACACAAATAGTTCAGTATAGAAGTGATAAATTATATAAATAAATAGAGCTTTGCCACAAGCAGAAAGGAGGTCCCTGCCCCTTAAGGTTCGTACACACAAGAGATCCCAGTTTCCCGACCCGCAACGTTCGATGTGTACAAACGGGTGTTTTGCCCGATAATCGTGCCATGTAGAGATCCGCCCGGCCGGTCAGGCAACGATTCCCAACCGAATGGCCAATAAAGTGCCCATACACAGCACGATTATCGTCCGAAAACCTGAGCTATTTTTTCAGCCTGATTGACCAATACACTGAACTATTGGTCGATCAGCCCAAAAAATGTCATGGTGTGTACACCGCCATAAATGGACAAAAATACTCACTTCCCCCTCCATAGCTGCATAGTACCCAGGGTGAGGACCTGAATCACAAAGTCCCCACCCTGCGTACTATATACTCCTGCAATACTTACTCAAAGTCTCCTTTATCGCTCCGCTTCATCCCTCCTCTCTGTAAGTGACTGATCATGATGCAGCCAAGACATGCTCTGCAAGGAGGCGTGTTTTCCCATTGGCTGCACTGCGGACGGTCACTCAAAAATTAAGTACTGTAAGTACTGCAGAAGTTAGGGATAGTACCCAGGGTGAGGACTTAGCAATTTAGGTCCTCACCCTGGGTATTATGCTGCCATGGATCGGGGAAAAGGTGATATACCTGTCATTTAAACTAACGCTGCATAAAAAAGCATAAAATACAAATCACTATTAGTATTTTACTTTCATTTCAAAGGAGTGGTATCATTATTTTTTGACCCGCAGATGATAAATTACAGGGGCAGAGCATTAAGACTTAATGCTGGAAAAGAGAACATGGGAATTGCGGGAACGAAAAAATTCCCGCGATTTCTGATGCGCTGGCATTTTTATAATATTAAATTAAAATTGAATAAATGCGGCACAACGTGCGGCAATGCACAGAAATCGTGCGATAACGCTCGCGATTGCGTGCATGATTTAGTGCGTTGTAGTGGGGCCTCAGCCTTAATGCAGGCAGAGATTGGTCACATGGCTACAAGCTGGTTAAAGCAGATAGTGTTTAGGAAGTTATAATGCTTAACCATTCCAACAATGTAACTTCTCTCACATTTTACCTAGTGATGTGGGGTTCAATTTTAAGGTACAGTGAAAAGGTGTTTATTTGACCCACACTTTTTTGAAGACCACAGAGTTGCCAGTGAAAAATCCTGATATAGATTCTTTATATACCATTCAGTATTGGTTAATCAGAAACAGATAGTTCTTTAGGTATTTCTTACTGTATATGTATAAAACATTAGTGTTTAGAGAGAATACTCTTGTACTTGTGCTTAGCAGCCTATTTAATGGATATTAGACACATAAGACAATAGTGCATTCTATCGGCCCTTTTAGACCTATTAATTATGCTACAATCGATGCTGGCAATGTGTAACAAGAAATAATGATGGTAACCTGTGATCTATATTCCATTATAACACAGCCCCATAATTATCTTGTCACATTACACACTGAGTAACGTCTGAGTAACTAGAGAAAGAATAGTCATTTTCAGTCTCCAAGATACCCTCAATGCTTTTTACCTTCAGAAATCATTTACGTTTAAAAAGAAAATAACTATGTAGCTAAAATAACTGATGTAAAAAAAAATCCTAAAAACATTTCTTCGCTGAAACCATCTGATTTTATTTAAGAATGTTTTCTCACAAATCGACTGGGGTAAATGCTGGCTAAAAGACAGAAGAGATGGTGAAAATAATATATCATTTTGTGACATTGTATATATGATACAAGGGGGCACAAACTATAAATAAATACATAAATTATTATGATATTAAGTATACAAGTGCTTAAAACAAGAGGAAAGAGGTTCCTGCACCGTAGAGCTTACAATCTACAGATACATAAGGAAGGGAAGAAGTGCCATAGTGATAATGTGCTTTGGTGGTGCTCTGACTGGATTTAAACTTAGTGGTCGAAGCTTTGTAACGTAAAGATTGGAATTACATTGGATGGAAGCTACATGAGAAAAAAGTTTAAGGCAGGAGGAAGCAGTGTGAGTGGAAGGTCTGTATAGGAGATAGTTATGTCGCCCTAATCAATATAATAACTGTTAGCATAAGTTTAACTGCAGAGAAGGAGAGGTGTACCTCTTGGTGCATCGCCCTTCAAGACTCTACTGTGCATGTGCATTCCATTCTGTCTTTCTGGCCATATTTATAAATCCCCGGGTACATTTATGGCGAACGGTTGGTTGTAAATTACCGTAATCGCGTTCGTAGATTTACGATCACTATAGGACAATTACCATAGCAATCTTAAATTAACGAATGTTACAAATTACAAACCTTTATTGACATGGCCCTCTGTCCCTACCACAAATGAACAGCATTTTTTGACAGCATACAATCTCGGGTTGTGTATATACGAGGCTACTTTTTATTTAAAAATCATTTGGGCAGTATAGTGATCCTTTATAAATACATTATGCAGTTAAAATTTAACTAATGAAAGTGCCAATGGTCTCTGAACAAGTTAGGGTTAAATAAAAGCCTTTTTGTTGTGCCATTTAAATTAACCCTGGATCACATTTCTAGGTAAAATTTGTGAGAAGTTATATTGCTGGAATATAACTTGAACATATCTGTTGTATTCAATTAGATCAACTGGACTTGAAGTTTAGTTCTTTCAAGAACTAAGGGCCCTATTTATAAAAGATCGGTATCGTTATCGTAAAATACCGATCGTTATCGTAAAATAACGACCGGATTTTTACCGATAACGACCGGTATTTACCGATATCGGAAAATAACGGTCGTTATCGGTAAATAACGGTCGTTATCGGTAAAAATCCGGTCGTTATTTTACAATAACGATCGGTATTTTACGATAACGATACCGATCTTTTATAAATAGGGCCCTAAACTTCAAGTCCAGTTGATCTAATTGAATACAAGAGATATACCATGACCTGGATGAATGAGAACCTTCACAAGCATAATTTGAACATGTCCTGTTTCACCAGCTTGTAGCCATGTGACAAACGCGTGTGTGAATAGGCAACCCCTCTCAACTAACTTTTGTTTTAAGTCTGTGCAGATACCTGTTAATTAAGCTATTGTAAGCAGGAAATTTGAACTTTATCCATAATATGATTTCTCATAGGCTGCAGCCAGAGCTTATTTAAAAGGTCATCTCCACCCCCTATAATTTTTTTATAAAATGTAGGGAATCCCTTTCCACCCGCAACCGCTATATTAGATTTCTGAAAAAGAACTCAAAATTTACTTACAGCCCCTCGCTCCAGCGGCACACTGATCCGGCTCCCTGCTTGCAGGAACTAGCAAACGGGCCGGACCGGCAGCCACGGCTGTGATTGGCTGAGAGGCTGCTGGCAATAGATAACACTGTGGGAGAGAAGGGCTGTAAGTACAGTTCGGATTCTTTTTTTTATAATAATAATCTAATATAGCTCCCAAGTCCCTTCCCGGCGATACTGCTCTTAGCGCAATGCGTCACGCCCGCCCCCGCATAATGCACGTTGGCCCGTTTGTTCCTTACCCAAGTGTTTGAGGCAGATAGACAGTCCCTCATAACTTGGCAGTGTGGAGGAGATACGTGAGAGATTGAATCCGGGACCTGGATGAATCCTCCCCCAGCAATTGGCAACACGTGGTGAAAAATGCTCAACAAGAAGGGAAGCCACCATGAGGCCTAATCATAATAAAGGGTATCTCCACTCGTTTTATATATATTATATAATATATTTTTTATATATACACAACCACACACACACACCATGAAGAATACAAATGATTGTTGTCACATGAAGGGAACAACCAGTACTTGTCTAGAAATCCTGCAGCGCCTTTAAAGGGTATCTCCACTCGTTTTTATAAGTTTTGTGAATCCAGTTCTATTGAAGAACGGGAGGTAAAAGAGCTGTGCCTTACCTTCCGTTCTTCAATAGAAACACACAGGAGCCAGGAGACAAGGTAAGAAAACTTACCCGCTCGCTTGCTCCCCCGGCGCTTGGTCTGACAGGTGCCGACGGACCTTGTCTTCTATGCGCATAAAGACAAGGTCCGTCGGGACCTGTCAGACTACACGCTGGGGGAGCAGCGAGTGGGTAAGTTTTACCTCTTCCGCTCTCCTCCAACAATATATTTCCATACAAACGGGGCACTCCACAGATTTTCATAAAGATAAAATGTAACTTTTATACTTTTATTAAGTAGCCAGGTCCTGATGACGGCTGGGTAACAGCCGAAATGCATTGAGCGCTCTGGCTGTAGCTGGCCAGCTAAGGCCTGTCCTAGGTTGCTATTATATGCATATTTATATAAACAAACAACCTCAATACAGTTTATATGTTCATATGTTTAAAGGAACACTAAACTCTTAAAAATGACTATGTGGCATCCGTTCTATTATCACAGAGGGGAGAACGCTTATTCTCCCCTCCTGTGAATAATAGGACGCTCGGGGACCTGGAACTTACCTTACCCACCGCTCCACTCGCAGCCGCTCAGTCTCTGACCAGCTGTCTCTCATGATCGCGCGCCCTATCTTTTGAATTGGCGCGCTGACGCTTAAGATAGGGCGCGTGGTCGGGACAGAGTGGCTGTCAGTGACTGAGCGGCTGCGAGTGGAGGGCGGGTAAGGTAAGTTCCAGGTCCCCGAGCGTCCTATTATTCACAGGGAGGGGAGAATAAGCGTTCTCCCTCCCTGTGAATAATAGAAAGGATGCCACATAGTCATTTTTATACAGATTGGAGTTTACGGTCCTTTAAGTTAAAAGCAGAGTTATAACTGAAGTTTATGTTTCTGAATGTCATATACAGTTATATATTGCATTGTGTTAATAGAAGCAGAAAGAAAATATACCTTTAAGAATCATCATATAGGTAGACCAATCACAGCCAGCTTCCTACTGCCCCTGTGAGGGAAACCCCTTAGCCAGTTTTTTCTAGATTCATCAAGGAAAGTGTTCCAGTCAGAGATTTATTCAGAAAGTTTTATGGAAGTTAAGAAGGTCAAATAGGTATTTATTTATACTTGTTTATATTCTCTTACTGTTTAATGTGTGGATATATATATTGAACCTGTTGTATATGTTTTACAGTTCCCTCCAAATCTAAATTCAAATCCAGATATAATTGCAAATGAAAATGCAATTACAGATACAATACAGATTCACCTGTTACATGAAGTTAATAAGAAGTTAATAAAAGTATTTGGTGTGCTCTTTAAACCTACTGCTTCCTAGAACGGTGCTAGAGGAATTACAGAGTAAATAGAACATTCTGATTAAACTAAAAGCAGTGGTTGCGTAATTCTTCTAATGCTATACGCACAAGGCACTATATAGTGCTGCGCCTGCCACACTGGCTACTTAATAAAAGTTACGTTTTATCTTTATGAAAATCCTGTGGAGTGCCCCGTTTGTATGGAATGTGATTATGCTTTTCGGAGGACAAGTGAACTATTCTACAAGTGAGAGTGCAGCTGGGAATTGGTGTGTATATATATATATATATATATATATATATCTATATATCAGGCAGGTTGGTAGGCACTCATCTATTGGTTCTAATAATGTTCAAGACCCCGGTGCTACTAAAGATAATATAAATACAGCATATATAGAGCTAGTGCACACAGGATTTATAATAAACAAATATTTATTGTGCGTATTGCAGTGACAACGTTTCAGCTCTTTTCTAGAGCCTTTTTCAAGCCAGTGCAACAAACAAATGCCATGTACTAATTTAAAGGCTCTAAAACAGCCCCTCCTCTTCCTGTGACGTCATTAGAAAACTGGAACATGTGTCAGAAAACCCAAGCAAATTTCTCGTATACTTTCCACACTTAAATAAAGCGCATATTATAATGCATATAAAGTGCACCAACAGTTATCAAAGTGCAGTAAAGGTAAAAATTAAGTTAAAAACTTTCCAATATAAATTGATCAAGTGTAATAGTAGTATTTTATACTTAAGTAAGTTAAGCTAAAAGCAATACCTAGCAAAATTATCAATCTAGTAAAGAAACATGTTGCAATAAATATCAGACTTTCGTTACACTAGCTAAAAATAGAACTGGTATTATGCCACTATCGTAACTATCGTAAAAAAACTGACAGAACACACTTTTACATAACAGCTTTCACACCAGCTCTTAAAAAGACTCTCCCCCTGTCACAGTTTTGTTGAGTCATATAAATAACTCGAGAGATGACCTGAACAACAGCAAATAGGAAATGTGGCAGAGGTTCAAAGTCTGGGATACAGTGATATTTGTCTACAAAGGGCATTAACTCAGGCTATTGATAAAATTAAAATAACACTGAAGTACATTCTGAGAATAAAGGGGGTACACTGTCGATAAATTCATTTGTTCCACCAGATACACATTAGCATGGGAGGTACAAAAGGCATTATGCAATAACTGGAAAATCCTACGCGGAGCTATGCTAAACTTAAAGGACAACAATATAAAAAAAACACATCACCCCCATTGCATGTCCACACTTCCAGCAGCTGAATCACTTACTCACATATACAGCTGTGCAGCCCTCCCTTAGATATCACACAGCAAAAAGTGCTAAAAGCCCGCCTCCTAGACGGCCAAGGGCATGGTTAACAAACACTTGTCATTGGCTGTGGGAATTTCTGTTACAACCTCTCTCCTCCTCCTCTGCCCGTTTAAACAAACTTGAAATGTCCGTTGCTAGGATACAGCCTACATAATCAAGCTGATCAAGGGTGGGTGGAGGAGTGTTTTCTCGCATGCTAGCTTTGAGTGACAGTTAGAGGCAGACAGAATTGTTACGCCCCCTTCACAGCATGGCTAATTGAAGGCAGAGAGAGGCTCGAAATCAGGAAAAAAATGTATGGGGAGGGTACATACCTTTACTCTTTTTAAAGCGATTATTAAAAAATGCATTGAGGCAATACAGTTATCCTTTAAAAAATTGCTTCCCGACAAACCCATGATGGGGTTCAGTAGGGGCAGAGTCTCTGAGATCTCCTAGTGGACAGATCCTGTTAAGGCTATATCCATTGAATACTTGGCTCTTCCAAAAAGAGACACTGGAAGGATTCCGTTATGGGATAAGAGCTGGAGAACGCTTTGAGACTTACTCGGGTGAAGAGTTTGGTCTGTCTGGGAGAGGTAACGTATGATAACCAGTAACCAGTCCTGGCTTTTACTTTAGTCCAATACACTTGGTAGTAATGGGTCCAGATTTGATACCTGTGTTACCGCAACCCACCAGCGCTCTTACCTTTTTTAGACCGGGGATGTCTCGGTGTGATGTGCATTGTTTATTGGTTTTAGTATTTGTATGGGATATGTTTTAAAAGTGCTTGTTGGTGGATGTAGGGTGTAGTAGGGGAACTCTTGTGCACATGAGGTTTGAGTATTTATACTTGTGGATATCCATTAGTCACCAATAAATGTTTTTTATGGCTTTACGTAGTCGTGCCTTTTTTATAGGGGACTGTTTTCAGGTGGCTCTTGTACACCTGCTAGCTCTTATATATACGTGTTTGTGAAGCTTATTGATCAAGTACTGGACACTATGAGCCCTAAAGGACTAAACGAACAATGTTCCTTTCATGCTACTGGATGTAATTTAAGATAATATTCATGAGACATTATTTGGCGAAATAATAATATAACTATTTGTGCAATATTCTTCTTCTGCCCTCGTGTTGCAAGCATCGGTTCTCTCCCTCTATATATGTAGGCATTAGTCCACTGATTTACTGCTTTTAAACTTATTAAGTATTTAATATTATCTACTATTACACTTAGCACTTTATATTGGAAATATTTCACATAAATTTTAACTTTACTGCACTTTGATAACTTTGTGGCACTTTATAATGCTACACAATATGCACTTATTTAACTGGAAGTATATGAGAAATTTGCTTGGTTTTCTGCTGTTCCAGTCTAATGATGTACAGGAAGAGGGGGTGCTGTTTTGTGCACTAGCTCTATATGCATGCTGTATATACATATAAAATTAGAAACTTTCAGTTCTGTGTAACCAAATATAATGCATTTTACAGTAATTGTCTTTATATAAGAGTTTAAAATCTTTCACATTACCTTGTAGATCCCCCCTCCCGGCCTTTTCCGGTTGCCATATGTTCATGTGCTTTTGTTCACTCATAATTTACCTGTCAAACCAAGCAAAATATCTCTAAAGACCTGTGATTAGAATGGATATTGGAGCACAATAGAAAAGGATGCTTGTATCTATTGATCTATACTATGTTCAATATGATGTGAGAATGAGATTCAGAGTCTTACTGAGTTTTGTTCAATTTGTTAAAAAAAATATATATTGTAACAAGCAATTATTCTGAAAGGAACTTGCCAAGTATATTTAAAATGGAAAGTAAAAAAGTGTTTCCTTTGTATTCTCCACCTCGGATGCTGCTTTTACCCTGGTAGGGAAATACCAGTATATATATATATATATCATTGGCATGTGTTTACAGGGGACCTGATTCAATGATTTAAAATACCCTCTGGTTTCCTCTAAAAGTGACGACCTTTTTGAGATACTCTAGTCCATGGAAGATTAGGCCAAATACCCAGGACGGGCTATTTTTGGCTTAAGTTAAAGGTATGTACATGTATCTGCACACAATGTGAAGTGTAGAGAAAGGTAATTATTTTGCACAGACTAAACTGAATACCACATTAGAATTACGTGGTTTATGTATTGTGGTGCGTGTGGTCTCATCTATGTAGGTGAGACACACAGGCAATTAAGTCTCGGATATCACATCACCGGTCCTCGATTCGGACAGGAATAAAAAATTACCTGTCTCCCGCCATTTCATTGAGTCTGGCCACTTGGACACTCAGTTGAGATTCATGGTGGTAGATTCAGTCAATCACCCGAGTAGGGGGGGTGATAGGGAATAATTATTGAGGAAAAAAGGGTGCTGTGGGTCAAAAACTCAATTCTTAATACCTTATGGTTTTAATGTAGATTTTGACTTATATGTATTTCTTTAAGATGGACACTCTGTCCAATTCTTTTTCTGCAGATTGTCTACTATTGAATAATGTTTATATAAAGTATAAACTGCATATTGTTATATTTTGTTTAAAAATGTTTTTGTTGTAAACAGTATGAAGGTTTCCTGTGATAGATATGTCACTTCCTGTTTGTGTGTATTTAAGTTAAAAGGAGGATGTACGCAATTTTTTGTATCTGAGCTTGAGAAGAGGCAGGTAGCTCCAAAAGTCCCTCTTTGATATTAGCATGAGTAAAAGAAATTATTACGACATTTGGCAGTGCTGTGCAATTTCTATTTTCATATATATATATATATTATACATATATATATAAATACTGTGGACATAGAATCTTTACACAGTTATTTTAATCTGTTACTCGGTCACCAGCATCCAGGGACCAAATAGGAAATACCTGTAGGTCTAATAAAGACCCAGGAATCCTGCCCACAACTATGTGGTTCAAAACTAAACATTGCTATGTTCCAGACCATCCCAACATTACATATGATCACAGTAATGTACACTTTGTTCTAAAACCCCTTTGTTTATAAATGTGTGTGCAGATAATATGAAATTGTATGGGGCCTAGGAATGTGCATTTATTATCTTTTCTATGTTTGTATAAATGTTTGACCAGATCAGTAGCACTTCCGCTAAATGTAGTTGTAAAGTAACCTAATTGAATGGCTTCCATAATCCTTGTATTGTATGTATTTATTGGAAAACCAAGTGAAGCTTCCATGTGGTTATAGCACCCCAACACGCCCCTTTTATGGGAGGTCCTATGCCTTAATATAAAGCACGGGATGAATATTCCCTCATTTTAAAAACCAAAGGCTGGGGGAAGGGAGAAAGCTGTTATATGGATCCAGTGCACAACTATGAGAAATTCAAAGTTTGCTAATGGTAATTGAAGTAAAAAGGTTAGAAGTTAGGACCTTCCAGACTGGGGTTACCTTGACGTGGTTGGAAGGCTTTTCATTCATGTTGATCACAGTAATGTATACAAAACCCCTTTGTTTATAAAGATGCCAGTGTGCAGATAATTGATATTGTATGGTGCCTAGGAATGTTGCATTGATTATCTTTTCTATGTTTGTATAAATGTTTGACCAGATCAGTAGCACTTCCGTTAAATGTAGTTGTAAATTAGCCTAATTGGAGTGCTTCCACATCTTGTATTGTATTTATTTTTTGAAAGCCAGGTCAAGCTTCCATGTGGTTATAGCACCCCCCAACACGCCCCTTTTATGGGAGGTCCTATGCCTTTAATATAAAGCACTGGATGGCCTCTTTCCTCATTTTAAAAAGTCAAAGGACGGGGGGAATGAGAGAGAGCCTGTTATATGATCCAGTGTGTAAGAATGAGAAATGCAAAAGTTTGCTAATCGTAATGAAGTAAAAAAATTTTAAAAGGTTAGAAGTTAGACACTTCAGTTGGGGTTACCTCTGACGTGGTTGAAAGCTTTTGATTCTTGTGATCACAGTAATGATACTAAAACCCCTTGTTTATAAAGTATGCCAGTGTGCAAATAATATGATATTGTATGGGGCTAGGAATGTGCATTGATTATCTTTTCTATGTATGTATTGTCTTTTATCACTCAATGACACCACCTGCAGGCTGGAGGGGTATATAGATTTGGGCCCTTTTATAACCGGACTCTGAGTCCCATTTCGAGCGTATGGAATGCCGTTTTATCATAGATAGTAGTGAAGCGATATTTCCGTAAGGACGGATTAGCTGTTTACAATCCGGAATGTATCGCGTTACTCCGCGTTCCGCTCAAGCTGCATTAGTAACCACGTAAACCCTCCCACCACCCAGATCGCGTTAATAAAGCGTTATGAAGTAAACGGACTTCAAGTTGTGAGGTAAATACCGGTGCGTTTCGTAATCAGGTCGTTATCTGGTGAATCATAGAAGTCGTATACTAAAACCCTTTTTTAGGCCAGTGTGCTAGATATTGTTGGCCTAGATGGCAGTATTCACGTGATCTCTGTCTATTTCACCATGAGAACGCTACGCAGGCCTTGGAGGTATATAAGGAGCCTGGTGTATATGTCCATTACAATCCACTCATCATCACTGGTAGCCAGCCCCGACACTTTTTTGGGATATCACTTTCTTCCATGACGCAGACACAGTGGGTGGTCCCCCCTTCAGAGCTGTCATTGGACCATTCCCTTGGTGCCCACATAGGAATTTCAGCCGTACGTCCAAGTTTCTGTATTTTGCTAGTTTGTATGTGCACTAATATGATCACGTGCATCCTTTTATCCCATTTTTGTCATCCTTAATGGCCGGTACTAGTACAAGAACCTGCCCCTAAAAGAACATCCCATCTTATCCTATAAGGGTATATATATATCTTAGTCTGTATGGTATGTATCTAATTAGGTTTTTGGACGTTCCGGGGCCCTATTTATAAAGCCTCGGTATCGTATACCAATCGTAATAACCGGCTTGTTTGCCGAAGAGTTCTTACCGTGTCGTTCATCGATACGACCATTTACCTTTATGCGATAAGTCCGTATCGTGTAAATAAGCGTTATATCTACCGACGGTTTAATTCGTAGTAGCAATACGGGTCGTTCCTACTGCGGAAATACGGTCGGATATCGTAGAACCCCCCGGTCGTTATTTAGCGTACACGATCGGTATTTTCACCACCGTACCCGATCCTTTTTCATACATAGGGACCTAAGTTGGGAGGAAAGATAATGATGTCAAGTCAGGGGTATCTATAGGACGTGACCTAGGCCTCGTCGGCCTTACTGTGGAATCTTTCCATCTCGTGCCGTATCGACTGACATTATTTTCGAACATCTCTTATGCGACCTCTTAGACCAAATAATAATACACTTACCGGGACATTGACAGGAATGTCAGAAACCGTAACCCACCTGGCCTGTAGTCTCTAAGTATTGGTGAGGCGAAGTAAACTCAGTAATTAAAGGATGTGTTCAGTCCACCCCACAGACCACCCCAGGCTGTATGAACTTGCACTGCAGAGTACCCAGAGTGCAGCAGTCAGTAATTGGTTGTGATGCCAGTGTTCACAGCCATGATTGACTGCAGCTACCCAGAAGTAGATGTAAGAAGATAGATAGAGGGGTAACATTAAAACCAAGATCTGGAATGCTTATAGTTGGGTAAGTATTGCAGTATTGCGGTCTGGGGGGTGGGAAAGTAAGTATACATTTTTTTCTGGAGTTGGGACATGCCCTTAGGCTGGGTGCACACGCAAACTGACATAGATCGTTCGTTCGCCCGGATCGGACAAACGAACAATTGGAGCGTTGGAAATTCCGACCAATCATACGGTTCCTTATGGGACCACGCAATCTACGTTCGCAAATTCGGCCGCAACCGACAGACATTTGTCGCTCATAGTGAGTGCTCGGTCGGGACAAAAGTCCGGCCGGGTGTACCCAGCCTTAAAGATATAGAATTTAGTTTATAGTCCATTCTGTTATCAGTAAGCAGCTATACTTACATATAGTGTTTCTATACTGGCGGGTGTATTTATAAAGAAGGCGTATTCTTAAATAAGGAGCATTAAATAACACCACCAGTTGGTAAACACGTCTGCCGGCGTACACTTACAACTGCTCAGTTGTACAATACCATGCGGCGGTAGCCAACTACTGCAATGGTAGTATAGGCCTGCATACAATTACAATCCTGTGTGCCTTAGGGGAACCAGGTGTGGTGGCTTAATATTTTGATATAAAAAATATTTTCACCAGCCCAATTGTTGGATTTGTTTTTGTTTCTAACTAAAAAAAATGCTTTTTATAAGTAGAGTAATCACCAAATTGTTGATTTATAAAAAAAAATGTAATGTATAGTGTACTGTAATCTGTGCAAATCACAGATGTGCCTAGTATCAAGTGCTTTATAAATATGCCTTATATGCCAATTGCTTAATGTATAAGGTAATTTGTAAATTTCTGTACATAGTTTTTTTTTTTCTTACTGCAATTTTTACATTTCTCCTTGAATGTCAAATGGTTTGTACCAAGGACACGATGGGCAAATAGGTGACCCCTTCAAAAGATGGAGCTGCCAGATAAGGTAAACCCCCCAAACATGGCACCATTATTGTTATTGGGGGTTGTTGAGAAATGTTCACACTCATGGCCCACAAGTACAGCTAAAATCCCTGCTATATGGCCTTATATTAATCTTTCTCCTATTCCAAAAGAATTCAGAGAAATGACAATATTCAATATATAAAAGCCGGGATGAAAGTTAGCTGATGAGAAAAAACAGACTTTCAAAGATAACCCTGGGCTGACTGGGAACTGATGATAAATAGCTAATCAATTTACCATTTCGTTTTAGCCTGCGGATAACATAATACAAACAAAGGCAAAATGTCACTAAAAAGAACTTCTTAGCTTATCACCAAAAATTGTAAAGTTATATGCAGCCACTGTACCTTCTCTGCTGATTATTTTCCAGAATTGAAGATAAATACGTGAACAGACCCCTTATAATATCATGACAGTGAACAGAGCGGTGGGATTAGTTTGGGGCTGAGGCAGCAGCTTTGTCCATCCCATTGTTTCAAACACATTTTCAGAAATAGTCAGTGTGGTGATACTATGACATCAGACACCACTTGGGGCTGGGCAGATATATAACAGAAGATTAGTGATTGATTTGGGGTCAGCAGCATTGCCTCATGTGGTATCTCGGCAAATTTTCAGATGCAGTCGTCAGCATTTTATAAAGAGTGTGTTAGATTCCTTTGGTTATAATTAAAAATGAGAGTCTAATATATTTTAAAATGCATGGGTTAGTTATTTTAATTCCAAATTCCTTTAGAGCATTACTGTATATCGATAGTATGAATGCATCTTGCTACAATACAAATGCATATGTTCCTGCAACTGGCACCAGTTTGTGGTTGTGTGTCTTTTAGGAAGGAAAGAACTTCCCTACATCCTGCTCTTGCAACAGCAAAGACCCAGCACAGGAATCAGGTTCATTCTTATCTGGTTAGAACTTGGTTAGTACATTGGACACATGTTGACAGAGACTAATCCTAAGAAGTAGAATTGCACCTCTATAACATTTACCTTGGTCTTATTCACTATTTTACCCAGAATCCAAAGCATTCAGTAGCAGAGACGACATCTTTCACCCATATTCTAGGGAAATGCAATTTATATAATTGCAATAAAAACCAAGTAAAAGTGGAAAGTAGCACACAATAGCTTAATGATTAGAGAAGGGTCCTGGGCAATATAAAAGGGCGTGTTAGGTGTGTATTATGTATGTATAGTTTATTTATAAAGAGCCACTTGGGGACGCAGTGCTTTACAATAGCAAACTACAAAAAAGTCATGGGGGGGGGGAGAGAAATACACAAATAGTTCAGTATAGAAGTGATAAATTATATAATAAATAGAGCTTTGCCACAAGCAGAAAGGAGGTCCCTGCCCCTTAAGGTTCGTACACACAAGAGATCCCAGTTTCGACCCGCAACGTTCGATGTGTACAAACGGGGTGTTTGCCCGATAACGTGCCATGTGAGATCCGCCCGGCCGGTCAGGCAACGATTCCCAACCGAATGGCAATAAAGTGCCCATACACAGCACGATTATCGTCCGAAACCTGAGCTATTTTTTCAGCCTGATTGACCAATACACTGAAACTATTGGTCGATCAGCCCAAAAAAGTCATGGTGTGTACACCGCCATAAATGGACAAAAATACATCACTTCCCCCTCCATAGCTGCATAGTACCAGGGTGAGGACCTGAATCACAAGTCCCCACCCTGCGTACTTATCTACTCCTGCAATACTTACTTAAAGTCTCCTTATCGCTCGCCTTCATCCCTCCTCTCTGTAAGTGACTGATCATGATGCAGCCAAGACATGCTCTGCAAGGAGGCGTGTTTTCCCATTGGCTGCACTGCGGACGGTCACTCAAAAATTAAGTACTGTAAGTACTGCAGAAGTTAGGGATAGTACCCAGGGTGAGGACTTAGCAATTTAGGTCCTCACCTGGGTATTATGCTGCCATGGATCGGGGAAAAGGTGATATACCTGTCATTTAAACTAACGCTGCATAAAAAAAGCATAAAATACAAATCACTATTAGTATTTACTTTCATTTCAAAGGAGTGGTATCATTATTTTTGGACCCCAGATGATAAATTACAGGGGCAGAGCATAAGACTTAATGCTGGAAAAGAGAACATGGGAATTGCGGGAACGAAAAAATTCCCGCGATTTCTGATGCGCTGGCATTTTTATAATATTAAATTAAAATTGAATAAATGCGGCACAAGTGCGGCAATGCACAGAAATCGTGGATAACGCTCGCGATTGCGTGATGATTTAGTGCGTTGTAGTGGGGCCTCAGCCTTAATGCAGGCAGAGATTGGTCACATGGACAAGCTGGTTAAAGCAGATAGTGTTTAGGAAGTTATAATGCTTAACCATTCCAACAATGTAACTTCTCTCACATTTTACCTAGTGATGTGGGGTTTAATTTAAGGTACAGTGAAAAGGTGTTTATTGACCCAACTGTTTTGAAGACACAGAGTTGCCAGTGAAAAATCCTGATATAGATTCTTTATACCATTCAGTATTGTTAATCAGAAACAGTAGTTCTTTAGGTATTTCTTACTGGATATGTATAAAACATTAGTGTTAGAGAGAATACTCTTGTACTTGTGCTTAGCAGCCTATTTAATGGATATAGACACATAAGACAATAGTGCATTCTATCGGCCCTTTTAGACCTATAATTATGCTACAATCGATGCTGGCAATGTGTAACAAGAAATAATGATGGTAACCTGTGACTATATTCCATTATAACACAGCCCCCTAATTATCTTGTCACATTACACACTGAGTAACGTCTGAGTAACTAGAGAAAGAATAGTCCTTTTCAGTCTCCAAGATACCTCAATGCTTTTTACCTTCAGAAATCATTTACGTTTAAAAGAAAAATAACTATGTAGCTAAAATAACTGATGTAAAAAAAAATCCTAAAAAAATTTCTTCGCTGAAACCATCTGATTTATTTAGAATGTTTTCTCACAAATCGACTGGGGTAAATGCTGGCTAAAAGACAGAAGAGATGGTGAAAATAATATATCATTTTGTGGACATTGTATATATGATACAAGGGGGCAAAACTATAAATAAATACATAAATATTATGTATTAAGTATACAAGTGCTTAAAACAAGAGGAAAGAGGTTCCTGCACCCGTAGAGCTTACAATCTACAGTACATAAGGAAGGGAAGAGTGCCATAGTGATAAGTGCTTTGGTGGTGCTCTGACGGATTTAAACTTAGTGGTCGAAGAGCTTTGTAACATAAAGATGGAATTACATTGGATGGAAGCTACATGAGAAAAAAGTTTAAGGCAGGAGGAAGCAGTGTGAGTGGAAGGTCTGTATAGGAGATAGTTATGTCGCCCTAATAATATAATAACTGTTAGCATAAGTTTAACTGCAGAGAAGGAGAGTGTACCTCTTGGTGCATCGCCTTCAAGACTCTACTGTGCATGTGCATTCCATTCCATTCTGTCTTTCTGGCATATTATAAATCCCCGGGTACATTTATGGCGAACGGTTGGTTGTAAATTACCTAATCGGTTCGTAGATTTACGATCACTATAGGACAATTACCATGCAATCTTAAATTAACGAATGTTACAAATTACAAACCTTTATTGACATGGCCTCTGTCCCTACCACAAATGAACAGCATTTTTTGACAGCATACAATCTGGGTTGTGTATATACGAGGTACTTTTTATTTAAAAATCATTTGGGCAGTATAGTGATCCTTTATAAATACATTATGCAGTTAAAATTTAACTATGAAAGTGCCAATGGTCTCTGACAAGTTAGGGTTAAATAAAAGCCTTTTGTGTGTGCCATTAAATTAACCCTGGATCAATTTCTAGGTAAAATTTGTGAGAAGTTATATTGCTGGAATATAACTTGAACATATCTGTTGTATTCAATTAGATCAACTGGACTTGAAGTTTAGTTCTTTCACAGAACTAAGGGCCCTATTTATAAAAGACGGTATGTATCGTAAAAACCGATCGTTATCGTAAATAACGACCGGATTTTTACCGATAACGACCGTTTTTTACCGATAACGACCGTATTTTCATCGGAATACCGGTCGTTATGTAATACGTAATACGGTGTTATCGGTAAATACCGGTCGTTATCGGTAAAAATCCGGTGTTATTTTAGATAACGATCGGTATTTTACGATAACGATACCGTCTTTTATAAATAGGGCCCTAAACTTCAAGTCCAGTTGATCTAATTGAATACAAGAGATATACCATGACCTGGATGAATGAGAACCTTCACAAGCATAATTTGAACATGTCCTGTTTCACCAGCTTGTAGCCATGTGACAAACGCGTGTGTGAATAGGCAACCCCTCTCAACTAACTTTTGTTTTAAGTCTGTGCAGATACCTGTTAATTAAGCTATTGTAAGCAGGAAATTTGAACTTTATCCATAATATGATTTCTCATAGGCTGCAGCCAGAGCTTATTTAAAAGGTCATCTCCACCCCCTATAATTTTTTTATAAAATGTAGGGAATCCCTTTCCACCCGCAACCGCTATATTAGATTTCTGAAAAAGAACTCAAAATTTACTTACAGCCCCTCGCTCCAGCGGCACACTGATCCGGCTCCCTGCTTGCAGGAACTAGCAAACGGGCCGGACCGGCAGCCACGGCTGTGATTGGCTGAGAGGCTGCTGGCAATAGATAACACTGTGGGAGAGAAGGGCTGTAAGTACAGTTCGGATTCTTTTTTTTATAATAATAATCTAATATAGCCGTTGGGGGTGGGAAGGGATGCCCTATATTTTATATAAAACTTTTTAAACTAGGTGAAGAGCAGCTAGGGGGGAACAGGAGGGAGGGGGGGCCTTCCATGCGGTTCCCACTGTCCTCTCAAAGGACAAGTAGGAAGCAGAAACCTTTCATACAGGAAGATACCTCCTACTCTTCAGTTTCCTGGACTTTGGACAAGCACTGCAGGAGAACCATTTGGAACAGAGATGTAAAGTAAGGATTTTTTTCAACTACACAGTGGGGGCCAGTAGTGGGTTAAATTTTAGTTATGGGTGTGGAAATACCCTTTGGTGGTCTTTTATTTAACCATAACTTGCTCAGAGACCACAGATGCCCTTTAATATAAATGTTTCATATCCTATCCTTAAAGGAATAGTTCACTCAAAAAGTAAACTATTCCTTTAATGTATTAATTGAGGCCGGGGAGGTTAAGGAGCTATACCCGTCCCTGGTTTCCACAGGCTGTTTTTGGTATTCCTTGAACAGCCGACTCTAGAATCCCTGAATGTTCGAGGATTCGCAAATCGTCTGTTCGAAGATTCCCGAACAGCCAAAAGTCCTGCAGCCGGGCGTTTGGGGGTCCCGCAGCTCAACCCAGGACCTCCTCCCGGGTCCTTAGAAGGACCATTGTGGCACTGACAAGTGCCTTTTTGGGCTTATGGGGTCCCGCAGCTTTAACCGGGACCCCCCTCCCCGGCACTTATAAGTGCCCTTGTGGTGGCCTTTGGAAGGGCCCTTGTCTATTTGACAAGTGCCTTTTGGGGCTTAAGGGGTTCTGCAGGGGGTCCACTTAGAGGTGCCCTTGTGGCACTGACAAGTGCCTTTGTTGGGGGTCCTGCACCTCAAAACCGGGACCCCCATTGGCTCTTAGAAGAGCCCTTGGGGGCATGTCTTCCTTCTTCCCAGTCAGCAACACCAACATTGGGCGATGTCACTGCCGGCCATCCCTATTGAACAGGAGCCAAGGACGAAGGTAAGCATATTTACCTTTCGCATGATCCACCGCTGCAGAGATGAAAATCTCCAACCGCTTCCTGTTTCTAATCCTCTATAGTGTGCTTGCATTCTTTGTATTACCTTCAAGAAAAATCATTTTAAGATTTCGAAACAATAGTGTCCCACACATCCCTTAAGGGCAGTACAGATAAGCAGATATTTTGGGACAACCGGACAATATTTCCTTATATCGGTCAGCCAGCCTGAAATATTGAAGGTGATTTTTTGATGTCAGTAATCTGGAACAGATAAACAAACCATCGTTCCATCCATAAAGATACGCAGGAGGATTTTTCCATTAGATCAATTAGTCGATCCTTCAAATTGGGGGGGGAGTCAATTTTGCATTGGATCTAACAAAAGTCATTGATCTAGGATGCATAATCAATCAATACTGATCGTGAAGTTTTTTTAAGACCCCTTAAAGGTCCACCCTTCCTAATAACTTTTGACATAATGTTCTCCTTGCTCCCCCAGCCCCAACCGCTATATTTGTATAGACAGAAAGTGCCCTGATAGTTACTTACCTTCCCTCTTTTCTCCGCCGCACTGCCAGGCCCTCTGCTTGCGCGAAAATGCAAGCAGGGGGCCAGACCGGCAGTTGCGTCTGTGATTGGCTGTAAGGCAGCCAATCACGGACGTGGATGCCGGTAGTCCTGAACGGCGGAGGGAAGGTAAGTTACTATCGGGGTACTTTCTTTCTACACAAATATAGCGGTTGGGGCTGGGAGAGCAAGGAGAACATTATGTCAAACGTTTTTTGAGCTAGGGGGAGGGAGACCAAATAGGGAGGGAGAGGGAGGGGGAGAAGGGCTGCAGTGCGCATGCCAAAATTCTCCTGGAGGAGAGACAGGAGGCAGAGTCCTATATGGACTATGCTATCCTCCTGGTGGCCATTTTTTTGGACTTTGGGGGGGGATTACAGGAGAACCATATGGAGCTGGGATGTGACGTAAGGATTAAACTACACTACACATTGGGGCCAGTAGTCAGTTCTGTATTAACAAGTGTGCACACTTTCCGCATTTCAAAAGATGACCAGTATTAAATACAAAATCAAACAACAGTTCCTGTGTGGGCATTTGTGATCCATTATATTTTGACTAGCAGATTACAGTCTAATAGAACAAGTTGAAAATCAAAATGTGAAACAGTAACATTTAAGTAGAACCCTGTATGTCTGTATTTAATTTGTTACCAATGAGAGCCAAACTGCAGCTCAGTTTCAGGGTGTTGGCAATCTTCTTATAGCTTAGGCCATCTTTATGTAGAGCAACAATGCTTTTTTTTTTTTAGAGTTTTCTTTACCATGAGGTGCCATGTTCAACTACCAGTGATTAGTATAAAGGGGGTGATAACACCATATTTAACTAACCATTCACACCTGAGACCTGGTAACACTAAATTACATTTCAAAGGAGGAAATGATTAATTGGGTATTGTATGTATTCAATTAGACAATGGACTTGAAGTTCTTGAAAGTTTCGCTAGTCAATTTTGTTCAATTCAATTCTGAATTGAGAAAGCCAGTCGGATGACTAGCGAAGCGTCTTCAAGAACTAAACTTCAAGTCCAGTTGATCTAATTGAATACAACAGATATACCATGACCTGGATGAATGAGAACCTTCACAAGACTAATTGGGTACAAATTTTACCTTATTCACTTTCACTTTTGTTGCCAGTGGTTCATACATTAATGGCTGTGTGTTGTATTTTAAAGGTAAGTACACTCAAAAACAATGAAGTTTAAATGAAAGCTATGCCTAACTTACCTGTCCCTTTTTTTTCTAGGTGCCTTCAGAGCCTTAATATCCCTCAGTAAAGTGAGGGCCATCTTGGGTTATGTCTGCAGGCAGGTAAGCACTTTCCTGGTAAGTTAGGCAAACAGCTTCCATTTAAATTTCATTGTTATTTTGAGTGTACTTATCTTTTAAGGTTACAGCAAATTTGCACTGTTATACAAGCTGTACATTGACTACTTTACATTGTGCCAAAGTGCCATATCAGTGCATTTAGTATCTAAGAACGAACCGCCATTGAAGTGGCTTGGTCCTAAAAAGAGGGAGAATAGTAATAAAATAAACTTCCCAATCAAAAATGTATAAAGGGGCCTCACAAAATATTGACCTGTATAACTACAAGAAGAAGAAATAAGCAGACAGAGACCTCTAAACGTCCGCTAATTAAACAAAGTTCAACATTTTAGTAAAAAAATACTAAAAGAGCAATGTTCATTCAGCCCTTTTGGACTGGTGGGTTCAAGGGTTCAAGTCCAGTAAAGTTCTCCTTGCAACAATTTTTGGATCTGTCCCCACCCCTTGGAGCTTGGGGGAGCATGATCAATGACCATAAAACATAGTTGGATACTGTGTGTCCAACCTCAAAATGTTTAGCCAGGGTTTCCTATTTTCGCCATCCCTAAATTCTGTTTATAGCTGAGCAATGTCCATCTATACGAAGTCTCAAAGCCAAATCAATTTTACCTACATAAGGAGTCCACAAGGGCAAATGATCAGTGTGTTGTAGAGCAGATGATAGGAAACTATCAGGGAGATTCAATAAAAGTTCTTATTGTTTAAAATGGTGCTAATTTTGCCCCAACCAATTAGATCTTATTTAACATTTGTAAACCAACATCTGATTAGCACCATTTTAAAAGATAAGAACTTTTATTGAATATCGCTGTATATTTCAAATCTTTAACCACTATGGGGATGAACAAAAGAAGAACCTGTGTCATATATCTCTATGATAGAAACTTATCATAACTGAAATACCCTCCTGTCTTTTGTTTATTAAGCCAAGTGGGAGATAGACTGTAGCTTTTAACTGGGTCAGTTTTTAACAAAATCCCTAAATTCTTACTACATCTGTATGCAATGGTGTGGTGCAGCGTCCACTCGCCAACAACTGCTACAGGCAGGGGGCGACATCATCATTCTGCGAGGGACTCCAACACATCCCTGGTATGCTTGGCTTCCTCCTCACTGTCTACAACTTCCAGTGAGAATTTTTTAGCGGCCGCTCAAACACACAGCCCCTCATCCTATCTCTTTGAGCACAGCATAGGACTGTTGATACTGCACCAGTTATTACTTTAGCACTTCCACCCTTTCCTATGTATCTGTATGTTACCCACCTAGTATTCTATAGTATAGTATTTCAGGTTGAGTAAAGACATACGTCCATCCAGTCCAACCCATCTAGCAATATCCTCATTTCCTGCCTAACTGTTGATCCAGAGGAAGGAAAAAAAAAACCCACCAAATTTATGAAGGGGAAAAAATTCCTTCCCGACCCAAGTGGCATCGGAAATTTCCCTGGATCAACTCTACTTTATGTATCAATACCAGTAACTTGCAACATTCCTTGTTTGCAGAAACTCATCCAGCTTTTTTTGAAACTGACCAATGAACCTGCCATTACAATGTCCACTTGAAGACAGTTCCATAGCTTTACCATTCTCACAGTGAAAACCCTTTTCTGAACTTGAAGCCTAAACCTTTTTTCATCAAGTCTTAAGGGATGTCCACATGTCCTCTGACGTTTCTATTGGTGAACAATGCCCCAAATATTTTATTGTATGGCCCATTAATGTATTTATACACAGTACTCATATCCCACACAAGTGCCTTTTCTCCAGCGTACATAATTGTAACTTTTCCAGTCTCTCTTTATATTTAAGCTCCCCCAACCCCAATCCCCTTATTAATTGTTGCCCTTCTCTGAACCCTTTCCTTTCAAAGATGTCCTTTTGTACACAGGATTCCAAATTTGCACTCATATTCCAAATGAGGCCTCACCAATGCTTGTAAAGAGGGAGAATAACATTTCCTCCCTTGAATCCATACTTCTCTTTATAGAAGACAATACCATGCTGGCTCTGGCTGTTGCCGCCTGGCACTGCTTACTACCTTTAAGTTTGTTATCCACCAAAACTCCAAGATCCCTTTCCAACAGGGATTCACTTAACACGAGCCATTTATAGTATAAGTAGCACAAGGGTTTTTAAGTCCAAAATGCATCACCTTACATTAATCAACATTGAATCTCATCTGCCACTTAGCAGCCCAATGTGACAATCTATCTAGATCCCCCTGCAACATTGCACATCCTCTGAAGTTTTAATGGTCGACAATGTTTTGTGTCCTCAGCAAACACAGCAACCTTGCTGACAATACCCACTTCCAAATCATTAAGAATCGGCCCCAACACAGAACCCGTGGCACCCCACTTAGCACTTTAGTCCATAATGATGAAGCCTGATTTACAACTACTCTCCTATTCATTAACTAATTTTCTATCCATGTACAAATGTGACTCCCCAGACCAATAGACCTCAGCTTATACATTAGTCGCCTATGGGGGACTGTATCAAAAGCCTTTGCAAAAAGTAAACTAAATCTACTGCTATGCCAGAGTCTACTTACTTCCTCATAAAAGCCAAGCAAGTTAGTTTGACAAATCTATTCCTCCTAAATCCATGCTGGTTACTACTTATAATGTCAGTCCTTGAAAGATACCAACAATGACATTACCCCCTTTCCTGTTGCCTAATTCCACCCATATTGCCTTCACTTTAACATCCATATCGCCAGTTATCACTTCTTTTAAATTTGGCTTCTATTCTTTTTAACATAACCCATACTCCTCCCCCTTTCCCTTTTTTCTGTCCTGCCAAATCAAGGCATATCCTTCTAAATTTACAGCCCAGTCGTGAGAACTGTTCAACCCACGTTTCTGCTAAACCTATTACATCATACTTTTTATTCAATGCCATAATTTCCAATTTACCACTTTTGTCAGCCAGGCTTCTCGCATTTGCAACATACATTTTGATTATGATCCTGTAATTTATCATACACTTTAATACATATGCCTCCCTATCCCCTATGCTAGCCCCACCACCCTTTCCACCCGCCACTGCCATTCACACCCTGCTTTCCTCCTGGGCTATCTATCCCAGTGAGACTGATAATACCCTCCCCCCAAACCTAGTTTAAAATCTCCTCCAACCCTCTAGCCATCTTCTCCCCTAAAACAGCTGCACCGCCATCATGATGGCAACCCATCCCTACTAAGAGCCTGTAGCGGACAGCAAAGTCTGCCCATTTCTCAATAAACCCAAACCCTTTCCTTACACCACACCTCTTAGCCACACATTAATGCTCCTAACTCCTGCTATCTCCCTGCTTAGCACCTGGCTGCGGTAGTATTTCTGAAAACACTACCCTGGAGGTCCTTGCTTTTAACTTGGCCCTAGCTCTTGGAAATCATTTTTTAAGGACCTCACATCCTCCTCTAACTTTGTCATTGGCACGAATGTGAACCAAACCGCCGGGTCACACTCGGCCCCACCCAATAATCTGTCTCAACGATCCACCATATGCAGGACCCTAGCACCAGGCAGGCAACACACAGTTCAGCATGTAGGGTCTTGGCGGCAGAATACCCTATCTACCTTTCTTATAATGAGTCCCCTACCACTACACCCTGCCTAGCATTCCTGATCCTTAGTTCCTCCTCCCTTGTATCAGAGATGGCAGTCCCATGGGTGCTCAGGGACTACCCCCTCCATACATGCTAATTCCGAGTGTCCTCCTCCACTTCATTACCTAAGGCAGCAAATCTGTTGGGATAGGCAATCGGGAAGAAGCCACCCTACCCTTCCATCACCCACTTCCCTTAGTAACCCTAACAAAACTACCTCCCCCCTCAACCTTCCCTGTTCCACTTCCACCCACCCTATACTGGCCCCAGCCAGTGCCTGCTGACCCCCCAGTTGCCAATCCCTGCAATGCTGCAGCTGCCCCCTCACAACTGGCACAGACATAGGTTCCCTGGAACGTCTGCTCCAGGTTCCTATACATGTGACAGATGCACATTGCATGGTACCACGACAAACTGTCCCTTCTAATCCACATCACCAACACAGTGAAGCACAAACCTTTGTTTAATTGCCCTTCTTGTTTCAATGTCCTTCTTTTTCTATGTCCTTGAGATCAAGTCCTTTAGAACAAGGGACTTTGTATACGTTTCACTCACGAAACTTCCTTTTGTTAGGTCCAAACCACAGGTATAACCAATGTGAATCCTGTTTAACTAATAGCCCCAGCCCTCACACCAATTAGTGCAAGAGCCAGAAAGAGAGGAAAAAACAAAACACTTATTAACCCTTTCACCACCTGTTTGTGATTACAAAAGGTGCAATACTAGAATTAGAAGCCCAGCAACCCCTTTAACTGGAAAAAAGAAAGATTAGTCTGCTTACTGCACACACAGTCCTATACACACGTGTCCTTAACACAGCACAAACATCTTATTTTCAAACTATTTTCAAACTTTCACACACACCATACAACCATCAAATGATTAAATGTCCTTTTTCTATGTCCTTGAAATCAGACCTTTAGAACAAGGGACTTTGTATACATTCCACCTAGTCGTTTCACTCACAGGAAACTTCCTTGTTTAGGTCCAAACCACGGTCCAACCAATGTGATCCTGTTTAACTAATAGTCGCCAGCCGCCACACCAATTTGTGCAAGAGCCAGGAGAGAGGGAAAAAACAAAACACTTATTAACCCTTTCACAGCCTGTTGATTACACAGGTGAATACTAATAAGAACCCGCACCCTTTACTGAAAAGTAATCTGCTTTGCACACACAGTCCAGCACAAACAATCATTATTTTCAAACTTATTTTCAAACTTTCACACACACCATACAACCATCAAATGATTAAATGTCCTTCTTTTTCTATGTCCTTGAGATCAAGGTCCTTAAGAGCAAGGGACTTATACGTTCCACTCACAGGAAACTTCCTATTGTTAGGTCCAAAACCTAATTAGACTGTAAGCTCTACTGGGCAGGGACCTCTTTCCTCATGTTACATGTTCAAGCATTGTATATTCTCATAATGCTGTTACTTTTTTATGTATTTATTTACTGTTACCTTGCACAACTTTTTGTTATCTATTTGTACAGCAATGTGTCCCCTAGTGGCGCTATATATAAACATATACATACTACATACAGCCCCGGGAAGAAACAGAAGATCTGAGGGGAAAGAAAAAGAGAGGAACAAGGACTCATCAGCACCAGAAAAACCTATGAGGCCAAGGCAAAGGCGCTATTGATAGGGGAAGATCTGCAAAACTTGGTGTAAATATTTCTTCTATTACTTTACGACAGACACAGATGGATGTTTAGAAAAAGGTTTGGGATATGTACCTACATATAGGGGTAATCTGTTTGAATTTAAAGTTAGTGGCACAAGTTCAATTGAAAATGTGTTTTTCTAATAAAGAACAAAGTGGTAAACCCCTTCCTTTTAAGAAGAAATCTAAATTTACCCAGTCTACAAAACAACTCCCTTGAAGTATTTAATAACTTAGTCCTTAATGAGGTTAAAATGGTCAAGGTGAACGAGATAGTTTAATCGGGTGCGAAATCTGCACTAAGGGATCTTAAAAATAAAACCCTGAAATTAACCTTAGAAAAAGGCTGACAAGGGAGGGACCATAGTAGTTATGGATAGAATTATGTATATGAAAGAAGCGGACATTAAAAAATAAATGCATTATAAGTGTATTGACCATGACCCCACCTTTAAGATTAAGAGAGACATTGACACACTACTGCATGATGCCCATCTACAGGGGATAATAGACAGTGAAACACTCACCTTTTTAATGTGTGACCCCCTCTCACAGGAAACTTCCTTTTGTTAGGTCCAAACCACAGGTCCAACCAATGTGAATCCTGTTTAACTAATAGTCGCCAGCCGCCACACCAATTTGTGCAAGAGCCAGGAAGAGAGGGAAAAAACAAAACACTTATTAACCCTTTCACAGCCTGTTTGTGATTACAACAGGTGCAATACTAGAATATAGAAGCCCAGCGCACCCCTTTTACTGAAAGAAAGAAAGAGTAATCTGCTTACTGCACACACAGTCCAGCACAAACAATCATTATTTTCAAACTTATTTTCAAACTTTCACACACACCATACAACCATCAAATGATTAAATGTCCTTCTTTTTCTATGTCCTTGAGATCAAGGTCCTTAAGAGCAAGGGACTTATACGTTCCACTCACAGGAAACTTCCTATTGTTAGGTCCAAAACCTAATTAGACTGTAAGCTCTACTGGGCAGGGACCTCTTTCCTCATGTTACATGTTTCAAGCAATTGTATATTTCATAATGCTGTTACTTTTTTATGTATTTATTTACTGTTTACCTTGCACAACTTTTTGTATTCTATATTGTACAGCAATGTGTCCCCTAGTGGCGCTATATAAATAAACATATACATACATACATACAGCCCCGGGAAAGAAACAGAAGATCTGGAGGGGAAAGAAAAAGAGAGGAACAAGGACTCATCAGCACCAGAAAAACCTATGAGGCCAAGGAGGCAAAGGCGCTATTGATAGGGGAAGATCTGCAGAAACTGGTGGTAAATATTTCTTCTATTACTTTACGACAGACACAGATGGATGTTTAGAAAAAGGTTTGGGATATGTACCTACATATAGGGGTAATCTGTTTGAATTTAAAGTTGAGTGGCACAAGTTCAATTGAAAATGTGTTTTTCTAATAAAGAACAAAGTGGTAAACCCCTTCCTTTTAAGAAGAAATCTAAATTTACCCAGTCATACAAAACAACTCCCTTGAAGTATTTAATAACTTAGTCCTTAATGAGGTTAAAATGGTCAAGGTGAACGAGATAGTTTAATCAGGGGTGCGAAATCTGCACTAAGGGATCTTAAAAATAAAACCCTGAAATTAACCTTAGAAAAAGGCTGACAAGGGAGGGACCATAGTAGTTATGGATAGAATTATGTATATGAAAGAAGCGGACAATTAAAAAATAAAATGCATTATAAGTGTATTGACCATGACCCCACCTTTAAGATTAAGAGAGACATTGACACACTACTGCATGATGCCCATCTACAGGGGATAATAGACAGTGAAACACTCACCTTTTTAATGTGTGACTCTCCCTGAGTACCGTTTTTTTATCTACTTAAATCCATAAATATTTGGATAAAGCACCAGGTCGCCCCATTGTTTCTGGAAGGGACTCATTGTTACAACCCCTGGGTATATTTATTGACTTTTATTTGCAGCCTTTGGTTAAAGGGCATGTCCACCCCCAAAACTATAATATCCCCCACTACTGGCCCCACTGTGTAGTGTAGTAAAATCCTTACCTTACATCCCAGCACCAAATGGTTCTCCAGTAATTCCCCCCAAAGTCCAAAAAACTGCCTACCAGGAGTACTGCAGAGTCCATATAGAACTCTGCCTCCTGCCTCTCCTCCGGGAGAATTTTGCCAGGCGCATAAGAGCCCTCCCCCCCCCCCCCCCCCCCACCCCGTTTTGGTCTCCCTCCCCCGAACTCTACTTACCTTACCTCTTTCCCCCAGCGTTCTAAGCAGCCGTCAGCCGCATCCGTGATTGGCTGCCTTCTATGGACGTAGAGGCCCTCTATACATCCATCCCGCATACACATGGGATGGAGACTATGGAAGAAGCCTTATTTGATTGGGGCTATGATACTAAATTGGTATACTTCCTAATGGATTTGCTCGACTAAAATTTATTTTCATTTTAATGAAACATATTTTATTCAAAACCAAGGCACCAGAATGGGTGCAAATTTTGCCCATGCATACGCTAATATTTTCATGGCAGACTTTGTTTTAGATAATGCTACCTTTAAAGGGTGTTTAAAGGGATACACAAAATATGTGGACGATATCTTCTTTCTGTGGGAGGGAGATCTGGTAACCCTTAAGAAAATGGAATGCTATATGAATGAAATTCACCCATCTTTAAGGTTTACCTCAGGATTGAATAGTTTTCTTCAAACAAACAAAGTTTTCTGCTTTAGATGTATCGGTAACCAGGATTACCGAGAAAGAATCAATGAGTTACAATGTAATTCAATAATGGTAAAAATATGTTACTTGTATCCAGTAGAGACAACTGACAAGTTTCGTTCCCTTTTCGGATTTACGGATCTCGGGAATATCCCAAAGATCCGAAAATCTGAAAACAGAATGTATTTTCGGGACTTCGGAGCCCATTTTCGATAATTAGCGAACGTTCAAGGCTATTTTCGAAAATAGCCTTGAATGTTAGATATTCCTTAAATACGGTCAGAAACTAATTTTGCGTTTCCGATCGTATTTTTGAGGATTATTGAACATTCAAGGCTATTTTTGATAATCCTCAAATGTTCAATAATTATAGAACATAGGCTCTGAAGTCCCGAAATCAGAATGATCCGCCCATAAAGGACGGCACATTCGGATTTCAGAAGCAAGGGGTTTCGGGTCAGAGACGGACCCGGATCCCATCTTTAGTATGCAGTTATATAAACTATGTTTCTATTTATTTTTAGGTATCACATGGTTATCTACAGGATGCATATGGAAAAACTTTGTTTTAATATTACTGTAGATTCTTTTACACTATTTTCACTTTTAGTTCACTTACTAACTCACACAATATATATTTGATTGAATGTGCGTGTGGATACCAATATGTAGGAAGGACCTCACCCTACCCCAACACTTTAATAATTGTGAAAAATACCAAGAGAATAAATTTAGGTTCTGTGGAATTGATGTCTACACACCAGCTGAAAGAAAAGGAGATGATCAAGCTGGACTTTCAAGAAAAGAAACCAAGTGGATTTATAAACTTGACACCCTGAGACCGAAAGGACTAAACAAAGACATTGACCTTTGGAGTTTCCTTTAATTCTTCTCCCCTTCCCCCCCTCTATTCTTCCCTCTACAGAAATATCATCTATTATGAGACAAAAGCACATTTTTTGTCCAAATATTGAATATTTATCAGTTAATATTTATCAGATATTAATTCATCTTAATATATTTCTATGGATGTGTCCCCTTTAAAACTTCCAGAATATTTCTAGAGAATGAATTTAATGATTATTTATAAGACATTGTGTATCGATATATTTATCTATTTAATTATTAGTATTTATTCATATTATATTTGTATAGATTTTTTCTTTTAAAAACCTCCAGGATGTTTTAGAGAATTAACTTATTGCCCTTCATTATAAGATATACAAGATGAATAGGGCAGCTATTAAAAGAGATAACCAATAGAGGGAGCTCTCCCCAGAGAATACAGTATCTATTAGCCTTACTAGGGATCGATTCCTCCTCTATTTATGTAGATTATTATGCTAGGAAGGGAGCACACATTCCCCTACATCAAAGCAGAAGAAAAAAAACGCTCATCTCTAGCCTTCAGGAATACCACAATAAGCTGATTAGTAAAACCGGCTCTGTGGAACACATGGCTTGGAACGCATGACATCATCAATAGCGCGACATGCACAAACGATAGTAAACATCCGCGAACGGTGGGAAATAGCCGGGATAGCAGAACAGCAGGAGAAGCCAGGTAAGGCTATAGACTCTTGAAAAAGCTAATCTAACTTAGTGAAACGCGTTGAGACCCTTGAGAGATCTTAGACTGTAAGCCCCCAGACCTAGAGTGCCTGTAATAAGGTACCCATTCTATCCTGGAAATAATCCTTAATATTGGACTAGGACTTGCAGCAGATTTCCTCTCTTTTACTATTGTTTGCACATTTTTACCATAATTTTATCTGTGTATTGGACACACACGGGGAAAGAGGATCACGCAGCCAGAAATAACATAACTGAATATTCACTCACTATTATGTATACAAATATGGAGATATTTAGGGAGATTCACCCAGAGCGAAAATGCTCTGGGCAAATCTCACAAACGGGATTTACCAGAGGCTGCGCGGCTCTGGGTGAATCTCACCCGCACGTAAGTATTTAATGCCAGCTATGTGTGGTATTTATTAGTTAATGTGGAATGGTTTTAGTGTACATTGTTAAACTATGTATTGCACTTATAGCACTTTATGTTAAAAGTGATTGGTGAAAGATTTTTGAGACCTATATCCATCAATCACGTGTCACATGGGTATAGAGGTGTGGTCAGGGGAGGACTGGCCCAGTAGGCTGAGGGGCAAATGCCGCCCCCCCCCCTCCAATGAAAAATTTGGGCTGCCACAGAAGCTATTAGTAAGTTACATGCTTAAACAGCACAGCACGCACCTCTAGCTCTAACATGGGCAAGGAAGAGAAAAATCCTCCTCTGCTGCTGAACTTCTTTCCTTTACAGACACTGGGAGCTGACATGCACCACAGCTTTAAAGGGCATGTCCACCCCCAAATCCAAATTCCCCTACACTACTGGCCCCACTGTGTAGTGTGTAAAAATCCTCACCTTACATCTCTGCTCCAAATGGTTATCCAGTAATGTCCCTCCAAAGTCCTAGAAAGTAAACACAGGGAGCCTGGCTGCAGGGAAATTGTTTCCGCCTCAGAGGCGTCCTCTGAGAGGTTTGTGGCTTGCTCAGTGCAGCCCTCCAACCCCCTTCCTTCCCTACCGATCCATGTTAGCTTTACAATATTGCACAAAAATGTGGATCACGTGCTCCGATTAATGTGCAGCATCCCATTGCATGTGCAGCAGCCCACGCCAGTGCACTAATGTGGCCACATCAATTGGGTCACACTAGTGTCCGCTTTGTAAGGGCGATCAGTTCACAAATCTCAATCAGTTCGTGCTTAAAAGCGCTCTAGTGGGGCCTAGCCCTAAATTGGAGTGCATGTAATCTATATTTTTGCGCAATCCCATGCGCTCCGATTGTGTAATTGAACGCTGGTAATGCACTCACAACTGCACGCACTTGTGTGCTGGTTTCCAGCACACTGGCGAGTGCTTAAATGCGGCCTTAGCCTAAAGGCATATAATTGCTTTCAATAAAATAGATCTAAAAAGGATTGTGATTACACTTTAGTATCAACAGACATTTGCTTTAACTATAGAAAACATGCAGAATGAATAAAGAAACAGAGACCCGTTTTAAATATATATATTCTGTGTATTTAAAACCAATTTTATTGCATTATCATCTGTGTAATATAGATTTTTTTTTTTCATTTATCTAGTTTAATAAAGTTCTCTATTGGTGCAAAAAAACATCATTATTTGCAGCAGGTCAATGTGATGCCAGAAAAGTTAAAAATGCCAGATCCATACATCTTATGCTGATACAGTAGTGTGACAGTTAAGTGCAAAGGAGTCTGGGTGTATATACAAATATAGCATTTGTGCTTGAAGATTATCAGTGAGTGTTCTACTAAAGTGTTGTTTATACATTGTTCTTTTCATTCCACCATGGCATTATCTCAGCTGCTGATTATTGTGATTAAAAAAATGCACAAGAAATAATTGCCACAAATCTCTCTCTCTCTCTATATATATAAATCTTTTTTAAAAAATTATATTTTGTTAAGTGGAAATTACCATTTGTAAAGTAAACTCTGCAGAAATGCAGATATGGTATTAAACCTTAACCTAACCAAGAAAATAGCAAACAAATAACTTGTGTTTATTTAATTCAGAGAAGGTAGACTGTTAAACTGAACCCTGATTTATATATATACATTAATATTTTCCTGGGATTGACTAATCACCTATCAGCTTTTGTAAGTAATGGCACTGGCCTGTCAATGGTAAAATAACAGGAAAAACCACATTCCCATCTGTGTGAATCCTAAAGGTTTGTCACAAATCAACTATAACTTAAACCCTTTCTGTAGATTTCTACAAATCATTCCCAAGAAAATTTTATTTGCATTACAAACAAATTCATTTGGATTATTTTTTAACTTGTGCAAAATCGATTGTGGTCACAAAAATCTTTATTTTTATGAACATGGACTGACTGCCTTTAAATTGCTGATCTAGAAAGCTTTCCTAAGAACACAGGCAAACAAGGGCAAAAATACAATCACTTTTCCATTTTTGTGTACAAATCATAGATAAAACTATGGTTTGGGCATTTATAAAGCTAATTACTTCATTATTATTTACCAAAAATATATTGCCGTTTCAAAATAAAATCATTAGTCTAAAATCTCATTTAGATATTTGTTACCTGCAAAAACGATTCAATTTAATCCCAAATATTAGATTTTATACTGTTGGCAGTGTGGAGTGTGGGTTTTACAAAAGCAAACACTGTGTGAGTTAGCAGTCCATTAAAAGAATGATTGAGGATACTTTCTTAATTAACCAAGGCTTATTTTCAGAAGTGTAAAGATAAATGAGCATCCCCTGTGTCTATCGATCCCTGACAATAACTTGGCCTCTGGTTGAGGGCAAATCGCAAAAAAGGGTCATTCTCAGCACCTCACTGCTTATTTTCTATATTCTATAAATTATTCCTTTAAAGGGCATGTCCTGCTCACAGTAGGTTAAGTCCTTCCTCTCCCACACTTTGCAATACTTAAATTTCGCAAAATTGCTTTCATCACTTACAGAATCCGATCCCTTCACCAGCCAGTAGATGCCCCCTCTACTCTGCATGTTAAAGAAATGTGGCAGAGCAGCAGAGGCTGCTTCTCATCTGCAGCTCTGGGAAGAAAATCTGTTCTTACGACTGAGCCAAGACCTACTTCCAGACCTGGAAGCTGCAGACAAGAAATCAGAGCAAGGCATCGTGCTGTGTAGGTAGACAATGGAAGCATTTTTGCAAAAAAGTAAAAAAAATAAAAATTCGGGGGGCTTAACCTGGTTTTAATATAAGCATTAAGTTTTTGAACCTGAGGAATGTTCACCCCTCAAATAAATTGTATATAGGTTAATAACCCCCACCCCCCAAGATTATAATAGTTAGAAAGACGAAAGGGCGTATGGGCTAATCTGATATGCAGCAAACATCATGCTTTTCTCCTGACCCCCTATCTAAGCTCTCCAAGCTTTTACATTTCCCCCCCGCTTATACAGTATCTGTATGTTGTCCCACCCACTTAAGATTGTAAGCTCTTCGGGCAGGGATCTCATTCCTAATGTGTCCAGGCTTGCCACACATATCAATGTATACATAACTTAAATATATGTAATCAGAACCTATGTATGAAACTTTAATTTTTATATATCTGTTTAATGGCTTGCACTTGTTTTTATACTCCGTATTTTAACATGGACACCGCTGCGTACCCAAGAGGCACTTTATAAATAAAATTATACATACATACATGCTTAGAGGAGGCAGCTAGGAAATTAGCATTGTCATTGGCTGCGATGTCATTTGTTATACCCATGACTAACTGCTTCTAACTTAAAGAACCAGGTAGCAGAGAGAGAGACGTAACAGATCAGCAGGGAGCATTTAGTTTGACTTACATTGTTCCGCTTTCTAACTATTGCAGTTTTGGGGGGTGATTAACCTATGTTCAATTTTTTCATTTAAAGCATGAACTTTACCTTTAAACTCTAGTTATCGGTACATTATGTATAAAAATACAATATGTGGCCTTAAAAATAATCTTGTCTGAGCTTTAAAATATTACTGCATATACATGTTCGGGGGAAGTAAAAAAATATCAAATGTATGATAAAATGGCTAAATACAAGAATAGGATAGTAACAAAAAATGTATTTAAAGGGCATGTCCACCCTAAAAATACCTTAATATATTGTAGATGCCCCCTGCCCACCCCCAACTGCAGAGTTATTTCCTTAAAAAAAAAAAAAAAAAGATCAGAACATTAATTACAGCCCTTCACTCCTGCGGCGCACTGAACTTGCTCCCTGCTTGCCGGAACTTGCAAGCACGGGCTAGCAGCCACATCTCTGATTGGCTGAGAGGCGGCCAATCACAGACGTGGCTGCTGTCAATGAAGAGCGCCGTAGGAACAAAGGCCTGTAAATACAGTTCTGATTGTTTTTTTTAAAGAAATAACTCCGTGGTTAGGGTTGAGCAGGGGGCATCTACAATCTATTTAAAAAAAGGAATTAACGCTAGGTGGAATGTGAGAAATGGATGGATCTGGATGGTGAGAGGGAGGGGGGTGAAGGGCTCCCTGGCGCTTGTCACACTACCTCTCAGAGGCTAAAGAAGAGGCAGTAACATTTTGGCAGTAAGACCACTACTACTGTTCACTTTACTGGACTTTGAACAAGCATTGCAGGGGAACCATATGGAACAGATATGTAAGGTAAGGATTTTAAACTACACCGAGGGGCCACTAGTGGGTTAAATTATAGTTTTGGGGATCGGCATGCCATTTAAACATTTTCTTAAATATAAATGTTCCCCCATATGCATAATATTTTTTGGTTTTATGTTTGTGCGTATACGCAGGGAAACAAATTTCTGTAAAGCTGGAAGAAAAACCATAGGTTGCTCAATCATAATATATTGCCTAGATTTGCCATGCATTGACTACCACAGAAGGAATGCTCACAGTGCATATTGTGTCTCTAGGTGGAAACTATCCACCTAATATAACCCTAAATTGTATTCAAAACATTCTGGTAGAACTAAAATCAAGTGCTAAAGCAACTTCTTCTCTATGATTTCTGCTGGATAAATAATCTTTCAAGCAAGTAATTCAGCCTTAGAAGTAATGGCAGAAAAATCTCTTGAGGTAACAACTTTCTTGCTATGTTACATTTCTTTTCACTCTGTGTTTTAATAAAGCACATGACACTGCAAATTACAGAGATTGAAAAGCTTTCTCAAATACACCAAGGGGCATACCTCTATGAGCGCCGTACAGTGCAATATTGCATTTGGTAAGAAATCTCTTCTAGAATGAAATATTGTGTTGGTCTAATTTTGGCAAATCGGCATTGGATTTTAAATACATTTAAAAAATCAGAGTAAAATAATTTTAGAAAAACTGGTTAAAACTGAAAAGCACAGCTTGGATGTTAATCAGTGTAGTTATGGGTAGAGACATCTAGGGCAAATGGGCAATTGTAGTCACATTTTGTGAATTGTGTTTCAATTCATTTCCCCCCCAAAAAATGAACAGCACATTATAGGGAACTAATCACCTTGTTTTTTTAACAAATATACCAAATGTTCTTTTTGTGACCTGTATACATACATACAGGTCACGTGAAATAGATGCACAAAGCACAAAAAACCTACATTGATTTAGAATATGACAATTATTACCCTACACAATCTAATCACCAATAAGTCTACCTTGGTTCTGCAATGAAGGGCAGTAAATTACCACTTTTATTCAAAGGACTTATGGGGCAGCAAAAAGGAAAAAAAAGAGCTTAGGGATCTTCAACCTGCGGGCCTCCAGATGTTTGGAAACTGCAACTCCCAACATTCCTTGGATGCTGTCTGCTGTTTTAGAATGCTTGGATGGGAAGTTGATGTTTGGAGATCCTTGATTTAGTGATGCATATCCTTCTCCAAATTCAGCTACTGCTTTATGTTTGGCAATTTTATCTTACCCAGGCTTTTTTTAAAAAAAATTTTTTGGAAAAACTAGGTGTAAAAGATGGGGAAAATTAACATGCGAATAAACCCCAAAATTAAACCGCAGGAAAAATGTACATCTACTTTGTGTGCATCATACATATTACCATCTAACTTTTTAAAAAAAATCATTTTACAAAAAGTAGTTAAGCTGTAGTTTTGCAGTTATTGGCAGTAAACATTTCGATCATTTATATATGTATATACTTCTAATATCTGGAAATAAAAAATCTGGATAGTGAATTAAAGATTCCTATGCGAAAAAGTTAAATTCATCTGTGATCTTGAAATTTTTGATAAAGGAATAAAAAAATCAGTCTGATTTCCCCCTCTTGATTAGCCTTTAACATATGGATATATTCAATCCATTGAGTGGGGTGTGAGGCTGCTTCGTGTCCAAGTCTTTCTAGGTCAGTCAACCTCTATGGGCATGACCTTTGGCTTGTGTAGAGCTCCTTTTCAAGTAAATATTCTTTTCAAGTTCTAAAGTGACTTCTTTCTTTTCATACAAAATACATTTTTGTATCTGAAAGGTTCCAAGCAGCTTTCTCCTCAAATATTGTAAAGGCACCAAACACATTGCAGTTCAGACAAAGCAAACAGTAAAAGGTGTTTATTTGTAGAATTGTGAGAATTAAGGCTTATAATAAACTGCTTCATCCCCTTCTTCACAACTGCAGAGTAAAAAGTAAAGTAATTTAAATGATTGAAAACAACACTGGACATCATCTTTATTAAGTCTTTATTTTTAAAATGTTTTTAAAATGTTCTTTTATAACAACTTTTCAAATCTCACACCAATATTCCTTCTTTGCAGAGTGACAGCATGTACTGTTCACAGTTGCCCAACAGTCTCCTGACTACATTTTGTTCCTTGGTAGAACATGCACAAGACAATGTTGGGGGAATGAACCTGAGTAGCTGAGAACAGGAAGAGCTTCCGGTGGGCTTTTATGATGCACCAATCTGCAAAGAAAATATTTTGAGAAGCAGGAATACTAAGGGCTAGTTCCAACTATCACGCACAGCAGCACATGCAGGATTTTTGCAATGGGCTGCTGTGCATGATACTCCATGTGCACTGCGTTCTGGGCCAAATAATGTTATTGGCATGCGATAAGCACAAAAAGTCATGCACGCATGCGAACCAATAACGGACTGGACCGCAGCGCACACAGTGGGACCTACCTGTAGCATTTCACTGGCAATGCGAACCGGAAGCGTGAACGGAGCACAAATCGCACTCCGACATGCAGTAGTGGGACCTAGCCCTGACCCCTACCTCCGATACTATAATTCTTTTGAGATACATACTTTTTTAAATGTTCTTATCGGCTTTCACCATAAACTTTAATACTAAATTAAATAAAGAAATAAATTTATTTTCCTGATTTAGTTTTGTTCTTCAGTGAATTATTTGTATAAGCACTGTTGGTTGTAAGGTGGCTTTTTCATTTTTTTTCTTGATATATCGTTATCAACCACTAACTATTTTGAAACGCTATGTTTAAACTGTAACCATATATCTGATGTGGATTGTAAATCAGCCAACCTGACTTATTTGATAGCAACCCTAGACATAAATTGGGTGACATGACAAGTCAAAATACACCATGGAGAGCAAAAAGAGAGATTAGGTTGTTTTTGTGGTATGTAGTTGGTTTTCAAAAGACTAAGGTTTCATTCAAAGTAGGAATGAAAAATGGAACAAAATTTTTTTATTTGCACAATTGGTTTTAGCATTCACACTTAGGGCTGGTGTAATACATTCTTCAGATGTTATTTAACGTGTATGAACGTTTGTTTCGGCCGATAATCGGCCTGTGTATGGGCCGGTCGTTCGGAGATCCGCCTGGTCGGCCCGGCAACGATCCCAGACCGAACGGCCATTTCGGCCGGTAAAGTGCCCATACACGGGCCGATTATTGGCCGAAACGAACGTTCGGACACATTGTGAGTCGCGTGTCGAGACCCGCGATCGCCCGTGTGTACAAACCTTTAGTGTAAATGAAGCCTTAGAAATCTAGGCCTAATAAATCACCTAAACTTGCACAAAAAAACTGCAACTATGCTAAGAAACTATGCTACTGATGTCCTATAACCTTAATTTTAAAGATCTGTTTATTCTTAAATAAAAAGTATATAACACAAACTGTAGTTATGATACCTGTTAAGTGTTGTTCTCGTACTGGCTTTGTCGTTTCTTTGATTTCAGTTCTTTAAGCCACGCTGGAGACTCCTCTGTCCCTCTGCAATAAACAGTAAAGTAGGTAACATGCTCTTCCTGTTAGGTTTTTGAAAGTCAGCTTGTAAATGTTTTTGACAATTGATTAGGGGAAATTTTTCCACTGTAACACTTTGCACATAGACATTTCAGCAACAAATGGCTTAACATTTCCACTAATATTTTTCAATCCCCCTATACTGCATATAAGGGTATCCGTTATTATCAGTATTGCAATCCATAACAAATTGCCTAAATCTACACTAATAACTCGGTCAAAATGTACTGTGAGGCAGAACTAACTGGATTATCTAAATTATGTTAAGTCTTAATTCATGAACTAGTTATGCTTAAAAGCAAATTTTGACTGAAAGTAATTAAGTTCATCTAGTTCATCATCTAGAGATGAACCGGATGATTGACCCTAACCTTTAGTGAAATGTTTAAAATTTTGTGGTTTTGACTTTGAAGTTAAGTGGTATTGATTTAGAAGTTTAGCTGTGTAATGAGCCTGAGAGCTTAAAGGATATGTACAGTGTAAATCAAAGTTCAGTCCATTGCAAAGCTGTACCTTTAAAGGTCATGTCCACCCCCAAAACTATAATCCCCCCCACTACTGGCCCCATTGTGTAGTGTAGTTTAATCCTTACCTAACATCCCAGCTCCATAGGGTTCTCCTGTAGTCCCCCCCCAAAGTCCCAAAAACTGCCCACCAGGAGGATAGCAGAGTCCATATAGGACTCTGCCTCCTACCTGGCCTCCGGGAGAAGTTTGGCATGCGTACTGCATCCCTTCTCCCCTTCCCTCCCGAATAGGATTCCCTCCCCCTAGTGTAAAACCCTTTGCTATAATAATCCCCCTGTCCCCCCCAGCCCCAACCGCTATGTTTATTTTATTAGAAAGTGCCCCAAACATTACTTACCTCCCCTCTTTCCTCCGCCGCACTGAATGACCCGCAGACGTGTCCGTGATTGGCTGCCGCTCAGCCAATCACAGACGCGACTGCCGGTCCCGCCCCTCTGCTTGCATTTTCTCGCAAGCAGAGGTCCGGCAGCGGGGCGGAGGAAAGAGGGGAGGTAAGTAAAGTTTGGGGAACTTTCTAATAAAATAAATATAGCGGTTGGGGCTGGGGGATTGTTATAGCAAAAAATTATTTCAAGGGTGGACATACCCTTTAAATTACACACCATCAGGGAGATTCAATAAAAGTTCTTATCGTTTAAAATGGTGCTAATTTTGCCCCAACCAATCAGATCTTATTTAACATTTGAAAGCTTACATCTGATTGGTTGGGACAAAATTAGCACCATTTTAAACGATAAGAACTTTTATTGAATAACCCCCTATGTTACTGTTATTTTTCTAAGCCATTGGCAAAGCTTACCTTTCCCACTTTACTTGCTGGCACGTCCTATTCACGTCTAATCTCGTTCAATCCTCTGCTCCTATGAGACTTGCTGGAGGTGAATCCCATTCCGTCAGTTAAAGGACAACTATACTGTAAAAATTAACTTTTTAGAAATGAAAAGTACCTGGGGCACATAGGTAGGCTTGATTATTCACACCTCCCAATATTGTTTCGTTGAGGAGCTACAGCACATACAGTTTTCATTTGCCAGGTTATGGCCCTGGGCCTTCCTGTATTGAAGATAGGGCTGAAGCATTCAGGAAGACTGGCAGAAGCAATTTTCTTTCTGCTGCCACTTATCTTAGAAATAATATTGGGAGGTAGAAAGTACCAATCCTACCTCCCTGCCCCAGGCACTTTTCATATTAGCTGTTTTTGAAAAAAGTGTGTACTACACTATAGTTCTCCTTTAAGCTAGGTACACACATTACCGAAAAAGCCCTGATACCGTTGGATCCGAAGCAAGGTACATATTTTCCCTCTTCCTTCTTTGGAAAAGAGGGAGAATTTTCCTCGGCCAAGGTAGACTCCCTATAGGGGAGTCTGCCGCGGCTGAGGGGAACACACAGTCCCAAGCTTTCTCCTATAGGAAGAACGCTCGGGACTATGTGTATGCAGACCTTTGAAAAATGACAGCATCTGCAAGATCCTGTAATCTTTCAAAAATCTTTCATGTGTGTACCCAGCTTAAGTCAGGACTGCCCTGCTAGCTGTATATTACACTTAATAAAATGTGGAGTGCTGATTCTATGTACATTTTTCAATGATGTTTAAAGGGCTAACACTGTGGCAAATGAATGTTTGGGATATTGAGCTACAGTCATCTATCAATATGTGACTATATATGTGGTTAATCTTTTGAAATCTTCCTGTGAACTTCTTGCACACTTCAATTGAAGTTTTTCTTTTCCAGGTGCCATTTTTTTGCAAATTTTTTAGCTGTTTATTTGTATATATGTTTGATGTAATAAACTGTGGCCGCTTTTTCATATATCGCTGTAGTGTGTCTTGCTGTGTACACAGGCTGCATTTTCTGTATTTGTAGGGGGTGGGTGGCCTGAACTGCTACCGGAGCGACGGTGGTGAGTCGGAGCCTCCTCCTCCATTTTTGTTTTGGCCCGGTGGGGGTTTTTCCGGGTGCTCCTGTGGGGGATTCGGTACTGGGATATCACATAAATTTTATGTGTATGTGGCCTCTGAATTGTGTTTTCTAAAAGACATTCAGGGTTATGCTTGTGAAGGTTCTCATTCATCCAGGTCATGGTATATCTGTTGTATTCAATTAGATCAACTGGACTTGAAGCCCTCTAGCTGTATATTACACTTAATAAATGTGGAGTGCTGATTCATGTACATTTTCAATGATGTTTAAAGGGCTAACACTGTGGCAAATGAATGTTTGGGATATTGAGCTAGTCATCTATCAATATGTGACTATATATGTGGTTAATCTTTTGAAATCTTCCTGTGAACTTCTTGCACACTTCAATTGAAAGTTTTAATAAACCCCAAAATTAAACCGCAGGAAAATGTACATCTACTTTGTGTGCATCATACATATTACCATCTAACTTTTTAAAAAAACTTTTACCAAAAAGTAGTTAAGCTGTAGTTTTGCAGTTATTGGCAGTAAACATTTCGATCATTTATATATGTATATACTTCAATATCTGGAAATAAAAAATCTGGATAGTGAATTAAGATTCCTATGCGAAAAGTTAAATTCATCGTGATCTGAAATTTTTGAAAAGGAATAAAAAATCAGTCTGATTCCCCTCTTGATTAGCCTTTAACATATGGATATATTCAATCATTGAGTGGGGTTTGAGGCGCTTCTGTGTCAAGTCTTTCTAGGTAGTCAACCTCTATGGCCATGACCTTTGGCTGTGTGTAGAGCTCCTTTTCAAGTAAATATTCTTTTCAAGTTCTAAAGTGACTTCTTTCTTTTCATACAAAATACATTTTGTATCTGAAAGTTCCAAGCAGCTTTCTCTCAAATATTGTAAAGGCACCAAACACCATTGCAGGTCAGACAAAGCCAACAGTAAAAGGTGTTTATTTGTAGAAATTGTGAGAATTAAGGCTTATAATAAACTGCTTCATCCCCTTCTCACAACTGCAGAGTAAAAAGTAAAGTAATTTAAAATGATTGAAAACAACACTGGAATCATCTTTATTAAGTCTTTATTTTTAAAATGTTTTTTAAAATGTTCTTATAACAACTTTTCAATCTCACACCAATATTCCTTTTTGCAGAGTGACAAGCATGTACTGTTACAGTTGCCCAACAGTCTCCTGACTACATTTTGTTCCTTGGTAGAACATGCACAAGACAATGTTGGGGGAATGAACCTGAGTAGCTGAGAACAGGAAGCTTCCGGTGGGCTTGTATGATTTGCACCCATCTGCAAAGAAATATTTTAGAAGCAGGAATACTAAGGGCTAGTTCCAACTATCACGCACAGCAGCACATGCAGGATTTTTGCAATGGGCTGCTGTGAATGATACTCCATGTGCACTGCGTTCTGGGCCAAATAATGTTATTGGCATGCGATAAGCACAAAAAGTCATGCACGCATGCGAAACCAATAACGGACTGGACCGCAGCGCACACAGTGGGACCTACCTGTAGCCTCTTCACTGGCAATGGAACCGAAGCGTGAACGGAGCACAAATCGCACTCCGACATGCAGTAGTGGGACCCTAGCCCTGACCCCTTACCTCCGATACTATAATTCTTTTGAGATACATACTTTTTTAAATGTTTTATCGGCTTCCCCATAAACTTTAATACTAAATTAAATAAAGAAATAAATTTATTTTCCTGATTTAGTTTGTTCTTCAGTGAATTATTTGTATAAGCACTGTTGGTGTTTAAGGTGGCTTTTTCATTTTTTTTTCTTGATATATCGTTATCAACCACTAACTATTTGAAACGCTATGTTTAAATTAACCATATATCTGATGTGGATTGTAAAATCAGCACCTGACTTATTTGATAGCAACCCTAGACATAAATTGGGTGACATGACAAGTCAAAATTACACCATGGAGAGCAAAAAGAGAGATAGGTTGTTTTGTGGTATGTAGTTGGTTTTCAAGACTAAGGTTTATTCATTCAAAGTAGGAATGAAAAATGGAACAAAATTTTTTATTTGCCAACAATTGGTTTTGCATTCACACTTAGGGCTGGTGTAATACATCTTCAGATGTTATTTAACAAGTGTATGAACGTTGTTTCGGGCGTAATCGGCCTGTGTATGGGCCGGTCGTCGGAGATCCGCTGGTCGGCCGGGCAACGATCCAGACCGAACGGCCATTTCGGCCGGTAAAGTGCCCAACACGGGCCGATATTGGCCGAAACGAACGTTCGGCACATGGAGTCGCGTGTCGAGACCCGCGATCGCCGTTGTGTAAAACTTTAGTGTAAATGAAGCCTTAGAAATCTAGGCTAATAAATCACCTAAACTGCACAAAAAAAACTGCAACTATGCTAAGAAACTATGCTACTGAGTCCTATAAACCTTAATTTAAAGATCTGTTTATTAAATAAAAAGTATATAACACAAACTGTAGTTATGATACTGTTAAGTGTTGTTTCGTACTGGCTTTGTCGTTTCTTGATTTCAGTTCTTTTAAGCACGCTGGAGACTCCTCTGTCCCTCTGCAATAAACAGTTAAGTAGGTAACATGCTCTTCCTGTTAGGTTTTTGAAAGTCAGCTGTAAATGTTTTTGACAATTGATTAGGGGAAATTTTTCCACTGTAACACTTTGCACATAGACATTTCAGCCAACAAATGGTACCTTTAACATCCACTAATATTTTTCAATCCCCCTATACTGCATATAAGGGTATCCGTTATTATCAGTATTGCACCATAACAAATTGCCTAAATCTACACTATAAACTCGGTCAAAATGTACTGTGAGGCAGAACTAACTGGATTATCTAAATATGTTAAGTCTTATTCATGAACTAGTATTGCTTAAAAGCAAAATTTGACTGAAGTAATTAAGTTCATCTAGTTCATCATCTAGAGATGAACCGGATGATGACCCTAACCTTTAGTGAAATGTTAACATTTGTGGTTTTGACTTTGAAGTTAAGTGGTATTGATTTAGAAGTTTAGCTGTGTAATGAGCCTGAGAGCTTAAAGGAGATGTACAGTGTAAATCAAAGTTCAGCCATTGCAAAGCTGGTACCTTTAAAGGTCATGTCCACCCCAAAACTATAACCCCCCCACTACTGGCCCCATTGTGGTAGTGTAGTTTAATCCTTACTAACATCCCAGCTCCATAGGGTCTCCTGTAGTCCCCCCCAAAGTCCCAAAACTGCCCACCAGAGGATAGCAGAGTCCATATAGGACTCTGCCTCCTACCTGGCCTCCGGGAGAAGTTTGGCATGCGTACTGCAGCCCTTCTCCCCTTCCCTCCGAATAGGATGTCCCTCCCCCTAGGGTAAAACCTTTTGCTATAATAATCCCCGTCCCCCCAGCCCCAACCGCTATGTATTTTATTAGAAAGTGCCCCAAACATTATTACCTCCCTCTTTCCTCCGCCGCACGAATGACCGCGACGTGTCCGTGATGGCTGCCGCTCAGCCAATCACAGACGCGACTGCCGGTCCCGCCCTGCTGCTTGCATTTTCTCGCAAGCAGAGGTCCGGCAGCGGGCGGAGGAAAGAGGGGAGGTAAGTAAAGTTTGGGGAACTTTCTATAAAATAAATATAGCGGTTGGGGCTGGGGGATTGTTATAGCAAAAAATTATTTCAAGGGTGGACAACCCTTTAAATAACACACCATCAGGAGATTCATAAAGTTCTTATCGTTTAAAATGGTGCTAATTTTGCCCCAAACCCATCAGATCTATTTAACATTTGAAAGCTTACATCTGATTGGTTGGGACAAAATTAGCACCATTTTAACGATAAGAACTTTTATGAATAACCCCTATGTTACTGTTATTTTTCTAAGCATTGGCAAGCTTACCTTTCCCACTTTACTTGCTGGCACGTCCTATTCACGCGTAATCTCGTTCAATCCTCTGCTCCTATGAGACTTGCTGGAGGTGAATCCCATTCCGTCAGTTAAAGGACAACTATACTGTAAAAATTAATTTTAGAAATGAAAAGTACCTGGGGCACATAGGTAGGCTTGACTATTCACACCTCCCATATTGTTTCGTTGAGGAGCTACAGCACATACAGTTTTCATTGCCAGGTTATGGCCCTGGGCCTTCCTGTATTGAAGATAGGGCGAGCATTCAGGAAGACTGGCAGAGCAATTTTCTTTCTGCTGCCACTTATCTTAGAAATAATATTGGGAGGTAGAAGTACAATCCTACCTCCCTGCCCCAGGCACTTTTCATATTAGCTGTTTTTGAAAAAAGTGTGTACACACTATAGTTCTCCTTTAAGCTAGGTACACACATACCGAAAAGCCCTGATTACCGTGGATCCGAAGCAAGGTACATATTTTCCCTCTTCCTTCTTTGAAAGAGGGAGAATTTTCCTCGGCCAAGGTAGACTCCTATAGGGGAGTCGCCAACGCTGAGGGAACACACAGTCCAAAGCTTTTCTTAGGAGAAACGCTCGGGACTATGTGTATGCAGACCTTTGAAAAATGACAGCATCTGCAAGATCCTAAATCTTTCAAAAATCTTTCATGTGTGTACCCCGTTAAGTCAGGACTGCCCTGCTAGCTGTATATTACACTTATAAAAATGTGGAGTGCTGATTCTATGTACATTTTTCAATGATGTTTAAAGGAGCACACTGTGGCAAATGAATGTTTGGGATATTGAGCTACGTCATCTATCAATATGTGACTATATATGTGGTTAAATCTTTGAAATCTCCTGTGAACTTCTTGCACACTTCAATTGAAGTTTTTTTTTTCCAGGTGCCATTTTTTTGCAAATTTTTAGCTGTTATTTGTATATATGTTTGATGTAATAAACTGTGGCCGCTTTTTCATTATATCGCTGTAGTGTGTCTTGCTGTGTACACAGGCTGCATTTTCTGTATGTAGGGGGTGGGTGGCCCTGAACTGCTACCGGAGCGACGGTGGTGAGTCGGAGCCCTCCTCCATTTTTGTTTGCCCTGGGGGGTTTTTCCGGGTGTCCTGTGGGGGATGTCGGTACTGGGATAATCACATAAATTTTATGTGTATGTGGCCTCGAATTGTGTTTTTAAAAGACATTCAGGGTTATGCTTGTGAAGGTTCATTCATCCAGGTCATGGTATAATCTGTTGTATTCAATAGATCAACTGGACTTGAATCAGAAGCTCCTGAGTTTGCCATTTTAACTGCTTTCCTATTGTGAATACCAGTTGGGCTTAGATGATTTTATTGCACAAGGTCATTTTAAGTGGATTGTTACCAATGAGAGCCAAACTGCAGCTCAGTTTCAGGGTGTTGGCTTATAGCTTAGGCCATCTTTATGTAGAGCAACAATGCTTTTTTTTTTTTTTAGAGTTTTCTTTACCATGAGGTGCCATGTTCAACTGCTTGGAACATATTACACAAGGCAAAATGTCACTCTAAAAAGAACTTCTTAGCTTATCACCAAAATGGTATAAGTTATATGCAGCCACTGTACCTTCTCTGCTGATTATTTTCCAGAATTCCGAAGATAATACGTGAACAGACCCCTTTATATATATACAGTGAACAGAGCGGTGGATTAGTTTGGCGCGTGAGGCGAGGCAGCACTTTGTCCATCCCTTGTTTCTAACACATTCTCAGAAATAGTCAGTGCGGGTGATACTATGCACATCAGACACCACTTGGGGCTTGGCAGATATATAACAGAAATTAGTGATTGATTTGGGGTCAGCAGCATTGCCTCATGCTGGTATCTCGTGCCAAATTTTCAGATGCAGTCGTCAGCATTTTATAAAAGTGTGTTAGATTTCCTTTGGTTATAATTAAAAATTGAGAGTCTAATATATTTTAAAAATGCATGGGTTGTATTTTTAATTCCAAATTCCTTTAGAGCATTACTGTATATCGATAGTATAATGCATCTTGCTACAATACAAATGCATATGTTCCTGCAACTGGCACCAGTTGTGTTTGTGTCTTTTAGGAAGGAAAAGCAACTTCCCACATCCTGCTCTGCAACAGCAAAGACCCAGCACAGGAAATCAATTCTTATCTGTTTTAGAACTTGGTTCAGTCACATTGGACACATTTTTGACAGAGACTAATCCTAAGAAGTAGAATTGCACTCTAATAACATTTACCTTGGTCTTATTCACTATTTTACCCAGAATCCAAAGCATTCTGTAGCAGAGACGACATCTTCTCACCCATATTCTAGGGAAATGCAATTTATATAATTGCATAAAAACCAAGTAAAAGTGGAAAAGTAGCACAGCAATAGCTTAATAGATTAGAGAAGGGTCCTGGGCAATTAAAAGGGGCTGTTAGGTGTGTAGTATGTTATGTAAGTTTATTTTATAAAGAGCCACTTGGGGACGCAGTGCTTTACAATAGCAAACTACAAAAAAGTCATGGGGGGGGAGAAATACACAAATAGTTCAGTATAGAAGTGATAATTATATAATAAATAGAGCTTTGCCACAAGCAGAAAGGAGGTCCCTGCCCCTTAAGGTTCGTACACACAAGAGATCCGAGTTTCCCGACCCGCAACGTTCGATGTGTACAAACGGGTGTTTTGCCCGATAATCGTGCCTGTAGAGATCCGCCGGGCCGGTCAGGCAACGATTCCCAACCGAATGGCCAATAAAGTGCCCATACACACAGCACGATTATCGTCCGAAAACCTGAGCTATTTTTTCAGCCTGATTGACCAATACCACTGAACTATTGGTCGATCAGCCCAAAAAATGTCATGGTGGTACACCGCCATAAATGGACAAAAATACTCACTTCCCCCTCCATAGCTGCATAGTACCCAGGTGAGGACCTGAATCACAAGTCCCCACCCTGCGTACTATATACTCCTGCAATACTTACTCAAAGTCTCCTTTATCGCTCCTCCGCTCATCTCCTCTCTGTAAGTGACTGATCATGATGCAGCCAAGACATGCTCTGCAAGAGGCTGTTTTTCCCATTGGCTGCACTGCGGACGGTCACATCAAAAATTAAGTTACTGTAAGTACTGCAGAAGTTAGGGATAGTACCCAGGGTGAGGACTTAGCAATTTAGGTCCTCACCCTGGGTATTATGCTGCCATGGATCGGGGAAAATGATAACCTGTCATTTAAACTAACCTGCATAAAAAAGCATAAAATACAAATCACTATTAGTATTTTACTTTCATTTCAAAGGGTGTATCATTATTTTTTGACCAAGATGATAAATTACAGGGCACGAGCATTAAGCTCTTAATGCTGGAAAGAGAGAACATGGGAATTGCGGGAACGAAAAAATTCCCGCGATTTCTGATGCGCTGGCATTTTTATAATATTAAATTAAATTGAATAATGCGCACAATGTGCGGCAATGCACGAAATCGTGCGATAACGCTCGCGATTGCGTGCATGATTTAGTGCGTTGTAGTGGGGCCTCAGCCTTAATGGCAGAGATTGGTCACATGGCTACAAGCTGGTTAAAAAGAATAGTGTTTAGGAAGTTATAATGCTTAACCATTCCAACATGTAACTTCTCTCACATTTTACCTAGTGATGTGGGTTAATTTTAAGGTACAGTGAAAAGGTGTTTATTTGACCAAACTTGTTGAAGAACCAGCAGTTGCCAGTGAAAAATCCTGATATAGATTCTTTATATACATTCAGTATTGGTTTTCAGAAACAGATAGTTCTTTAGTATTCTAACTGATATAGGTATAAACATTAGTGTTAGAGAGAATACTCTTGTACTTGTGCTTAGCAGCCTATTTAATGGATATTAGACACTAAGACAATAGTGCATTCATCGGCCCTTTTAGACCTATTAATTATGCTACAATCGATGCTGGCAATGTGTAACAAGAAATAATGATGGTAACCTGTGATCTATATTCCATTATAACAGCCCCATAATTATCTGTCACATTACACACCTGAGTAACGTCTGAGTAACTAAGAAAGAATAGTCATTTTCAGTCTCCAAGATCCCTCAATGCTTTTTACCTTCAGAAATCAACTATTAAAAGAAAATACTATGTAGCTAAAATAACTGATGTAAAAAAAATCCTAAAACATTTCTTCGCTGAAACCATCGATTTTATTTAAGAATGTTTTCTCACAACGACTGGGGTAAATGCTGGCTAAAAGACAGAAGAGATGGTGAAAATAATATATCATTTTGTGACATGTATATATGATACAAGGGGGCACAAACTATAAATAATACATAAATTATTATGATATTAAGTATACAAGTGCTTAAAACAAGAGGAAAGAGGTTCCTGCACCGTAGAGCTTACAATCTACAGATACATAAGGAAGGGAAGAAGTGCCATAGTGATAATGTGCTTTGGTGGTGCTCTGACTGGATTTAAACTTAGTGGTCGAAGCTTTGTAACGTAAAGATTGAATTACATTGGATGGAAGCTACATGAGAAAAAGTTTAAGGCAGGAGGAAGCAGTGTGAGTGGAAGGTCTGTATAGGAGATTATGTCGCCCTAATCAATATAATAACTGTTAGCATAAGTTTAACTGCAGAGAAGGAGAGGTGTACCTCTTGGTGCATCCGCTTCAAGACTCTACTGTGCATGTCATTCCATTCTGTCTTTCTGGCTATATATTAAATCCATCCCGGGTACATTTATGGCGAACGTTGGTTGTAAATTACCGTAATCCGCGTTCGTAGATTACGATCACTATAGGACAATTACCATAGCAATCTTAAATTAACGAATGTTACAATTACAAACCTTTATTACATGGCCCTCTGTCCCTACCCAAATGAACACATTTTTTGACAGCATACAATCTTGGGTTGTGTATATACGAGGCTACTTATTTAAAAATCATTTGGGCAGTATAGTGATCCTTTATAAATACATTATGCAGTTAAAATTTAACTAATGAAAGTGCCAATGGTCTCTGAACAAGTTAGGGTTAAATAAAAGCCTTTGGTTGTGCCATTTAAATTAACCCTGGATCACATTTCTAGGTAAAATTTGTGAGAAGTTATATTGCTGGAATATAACTTGAACATATCTGTTGTATTCAATTAATCAACTGGACTTGAAGTTTAGTTCTTTCAAGAACTAAGGGCCCTTTTTATAAAAGATCGGTATCGTTATCGTAAAATACCGATCGTTATCGTAAAACGACCGGATTTTTACCGATAACGACCGTTTTTACCGATAACGACCGTTATTTTCCGATCGGAAAATCCGTCGTTTATATATCGGTAAATACGGTGTTAGCGTAAATACCGGTCGTTATCGGTAAATCCGGTCGTTATTTTACGTAACGATCGGTATTTTACGATAACGATACCGATCTTTATAAATAGGGCCCTAAACTTCAAGTCCAGTTGATCTATGAATACAAGATATAACCATGACCTGGATAAGAGAGACCTTCACAAGCATAATTGAACATGTCCTGTTTCACCAGCTTGTAGCCATGTGACAAACGGTGTGTGAATAGGCAACCCCTCTCAACTAACTTTTGTTTTAAGTCTGTGCAGATACCTGTTAATTAAGCTATTGTAAGCAGGAAATTTGAACTTTATCCATAATGATTTCTCATAGGCTGCAGCCAGAGCTTATTTAAAAGGTCATCTCCACCCCCTATAATTTTTATAAAATGTAGGGAATCCCTTTCCACCCGCAACCGCTATATTAGATTTCTGAAAAAGAACTCATTTACTTACAGCCCCTCGCTCCAGCGGCACACTGATCCGGCTCCCTGCTTGCAGGAACTAGCAAACGGGCCGGACCGGCAGCCACGGCTGTGATTGGCTGAAGAGCTGCTGGCAATAGATAACACGTTGGGAGAGAGGGCTGTAGTATACAGTTCGGATTCTTTTTTTATATAATAATCTAATATAGCAGTTGGGGGTGGGAAGGATGCCTATATTTTATATAAACTTTTAAAACAGGTGAAGAGCAGCTAGGGGGAACAGGAGGAGGGGGCGCTTCCATGCGTTCCCACTGTCCTCTCAAAGGACAATAGGAAGCAGAAACCTTCATACAGAAGATACCTCCTACTCTTCAGTTTCCAGGACTTTGGACAAGCGCGCAGGAGAACCATTTGGAACAGAGATGTAAAGTAAGGATTTTTTCACAACTACACAGTGGGGCCAGTAGTGGGTTAATTTTAGTTATGGTGTGTGAAATACCCTTTGGTGGTCTTTTATTAACCATAACTTGCTCGAGACCACAGATGCCCTTTAATATAAATGTTTCATACCTATCCTTAAGGAATAGTTCACTCAAAAAGTAAACTATTCCTTTAATGTATTATTGAGGCCGGGGAGGTTAGGAGCTATACCGTCCCTGGTTTCCACAGGCTGTTTTGGTATTCTTTGAACAGCCGACTCTAGAATCCCTGATGCGAGGATTCGCAAATCGTCTGTTTCGAAGATTCCCGAACAGCCAAAGTCCTGCAGCCGGGGCTTTTGGGGGTCCCGCAGCTCAACCAGGACCTCCCCCGGGTCCTAGAAGACCATTGTGGCACTGACAAGTGCCTTTTTGGGCTTATGGGGTCCCGCAGCTTTAACCGGTACCCCCCTCCCCGGCACTTATAAGTGCCCTTGTGGTGTCGCTTTGGAAGGCCCTTGTCTATTTGACAAGTGCCTTTTGGGGCTTAAGGGGTTCTGCAGGGGGTCCACTTAGAGGTGCCCTTGTGGCACTGACAAGTGCCTTGTTGGGGGTCCTGCACCTCAAAACCGGGACCCCCATGGCTCTTAGAAGAGCCTTGGGGGCGTGTCTTCCTTCTTCCCAGTCAGCAACACCAACATTGGGCGATGTCACTGCCGCCATCCCTATTGAACAGGAGCCAAGAGCGAAGGTAAGCATATTTACCTTTCGCATGATCCACCGCTGCAGAGATGAAATCTCCAACCGCTTCCTGTTTCTAATCCTCTATAGTGTGCTTGCATTCTTTGTATTACCTCAAGAAAAATCATTTTAAGATTTCGAAACAATGTGTCCCACACATTCCCTTGCGCGAAAATGCAGCAGCGAGGGGCAGACTGGCAGTTGCGTCTGTGATTGGCTGTAGGCAGCCAATCACGGACGCGGATGCCGGTAGTCCTGAACGGCGGAGGGAAGGTAAGTTACTATCGGGGTACTTTCTTTCTACACAAATATAGCGTTGGGGCTGGGAGGGCAAGGAGAACATTATGTCAAACTTTTTGAGCTAGGAGGGAGACCAAATAGGGAGGGAGAGGGAGGGGAGAATGGCTGCAGTGCGCATGCCAAAATTCTCCTGGAGGAGAGACAGGAGGCAAGTCCTATATGGACTATGCTATCCTCCTGGTGGCCATTTTTTGGACTTTGGGGGGATTACAGAGAGACCATATGGAGCTGGGATGTGACGTAAGGATTAAACTACACTACACATTGGGGCCAGTAGTCAGTTCTGTATTAACAAGTGTGCACACTTTCCGCATTTCAAAAGTGACCAGTATTAAATACAAATCAAACACAGTTCCTGTGTGGGCATTTGTGATCCATTATATTTTGACTAGCAGAACAGTCTAATAAACAAGTTGAAATCAAAATGTGAAACAGTAACATTTAAGTAGAACCCTGTATGTCTGTATTTAATTTGTTACCAATGAGAGCCAAACTGCAGCTCTGTTTAGGGTGTTGGCTATAGCTTAGGCCATCTTTATGTAGAGCAACAATGCTTTTTTTTTTTTTTAGAGTTTTCTTTACCATGAGGTGCCATGTTCAACTACCAGTGATTAGTATAAAGGGGGTGATAACACCATATTTAACTAACCATTCACACCTGAGACCTTAACACTAAATTACATTTCACGGGGAAGGAAAATGTTAATTGGGTATCTGATGTATTCAATTAGATCACTGGACTTGAAGTTTAGTTCTTGAAGATGTTTCGCTAGTCAATTTTGTTCAATTCAATTCTGAATTGAGAAAGCCAGTCGGATGACTAGCGAAGCGTCTTCAAGTCCAGTTGATCTAATTGAATCATAGTTTTGAGTGTACTTATCTTTTAAGGTTACAGCAAATTTGCACTGTTATACAAGCTGTACATTGACTACTTTACATTGTGCCAAAGTGCCATATCAGTGCATTTAGTATCTAAGAACGAACCGCCATTGAAGTGGCTTGGTCCTAAAAAGAGGGAGAAATAGTAATAAAATAAACTTCCCAATCAAAAATGTATAAAGGGGACTTCACAAAATATTGACCTGTATAACTACAAGAAAGAAGGAATAAGCAGACAGAGACCTCTAAACGTCCGCTAATTAAAACAAAGTTCAACATTTTAGTAAAAAAATACTAAAAGAGCAATGTTCATTCAGCCCTTTTGGACTGGTGGGTTCAAGGGTTCAAGTCCAGTAAAGTTCTCCTTGCAACAATTTTTTGGATCTGTCCCCACCCCTTGGAGCTTGGGGGAGCATGATCAATGACCATAAAACATAGTGTGGATACTGTGTGTCCAACCTCAAGAAAATGTTTAGCCACGGGTTTCCTAGTTTCGCCATCCCTAAATTCTGTTTTAATAGCTGAGCAATGTCCATCTATACGAAGTCTCAAAGCCAAATCAATTTTACCTACATAAGGGACTCCACAAGGGCAAATGATCAGTGTGTTGTAGAGCAGATGATAGGAAACTATCAGGGAGATTCAATAAAAGTTCTTATTGTTTAAAATGGTGCTAATTTTGCCCCAACCAATTAGATCTTATTTAACATTTGAACCAACATCTGATTAGCACCATTTTAAAAGATAAGAACTTTATTGAATATCGCTGTATATTTCAAATCTTTAACCACTATGGGGATGAACAAAAGAAGAACCTGTGGTCATATCTCTATGATAGAAAATTATCATAACTGAAATACCCTCCTGTCTTTTATAAGCCAAGTGGGAGATAGACTGTAGCTTTTAACTGGGTCAGTTTTTAACAAAATCCCATAAATCTTACTACATCTGTATGCAATGGTGTGGTGCAGCGTCCACTCGCCAACAACTGCTACAGGCAGGGGGCGACATCATCATTCTGCGAGGGACTCCAACACATCCTGGTATGCTTGGCTTCCTCCTCACTGTCTACAACTTCAGTGAGAATTTTTTAGCGGCCGCTCAAACACACAGCCCCTCATCCATCTCTTTGAGCACAGCATAGGACTGTTGATACTGCACCAGGTATTACTTTAGCACTTCCACCCTTTCCTATGTATCTGTATGTTACCCACCTAGTATCTATAGTATAGTATTAGGTTGAGTAAAGACATACGTCCATCCAGTCCAACCCATCTAGCAATATCTCATTTCCTGCCAAATGTTGATCCAGAGGAAGGAAAAAAAAAAAACCACCAAATTATGAAGGGGAAAAAATTCCTTCCCGACTCCAAGTGGCAATCGGAAATTTCCCTGGATCAACTCTACTTTATGTATCAATACCAGTAACTGCAACATTCCTTGTTTGCAGAAACTCATCCAGCTTTTTTTGAAACTGACCAATGAACCTGCCATTACAATGTCCACTGGAAGACAGTTCCATAGCTTTACCATTCTCACAGTGAAAACCCTTTTCTGAACTTGAAGCCTAAACCTTTTTTCATCAAGTCTTAAGGGATGTCCACATGTCCTCTGACATGTTCTATTGGTGAACAATGCCCCAAATAGTTTATTGTATGGCCCATTAATGTATTTATACACAGTACTCATATCCCCACACAAGTGCCTTTTCTCCAGCGTACATAATTGTAACTTTTCCAGTCTCTCTTTATATTTAAGCTCCCCCAACCCCAATCCCCTTATTAATTTGTTGCCCTTCTCTGAACCCTTTCCATTTCAAAGATGTCCTTTTTGTACACAGGATTCCAAATTTGCACTGCATATTCCAAATGAGGCCTCACCAATGCTTTGTAAAGAGGGAGAATAACATTTTCCTCCCTTGAATCCATACTTCTCTTTATAGAAGACAATACCATGCTGGCTCTGGCTGTTGCCGCCTGGCACTGCTTACTACCTTTAAGTTTGTTATCCACCAAAACTCCAAGATCCCTTTCCAACAGGGATTCACTTAACACAGAGCCATTTATAGTATAAGTAGCACAAGGGTTTTTAAGTCCAAAATGCATCACCTTACATTAATCAACATTGAATCTCATCTGCCACTTAGCAGCCCAATGTGACAATCTATCTAGATCCCCCTGCAACGATTGCACATCCTCTGAAGTTTTTAATGGTCGACAATGTTTTGTGTCCTCAGCAAACACAGCAACCTTGCTGACAATACCCACTTCCAAATCATTAAGAATCGGCCCCAACACAGAACCCTGTGGCACCCCACTTAGCACTTTAGTCCATAATGATGAAGCCTGATTTACAACTACTCTCCTATTCATTAACTAATTTTCTATCCATGTACAAATGTGACTCCCCAGACCAATAGACCTCAGCTTATACATTAGTCGCCTATGGGGGACTGTATCAAAAGCCTTTGCAAAAAAGTAAACTACATCTACTGCTATGCCAGAGTCTACTTACTTCCTCATAAAAGCCAAGCAAGTTAGTTTGACAAGATCTATTCCTCCTAAATCCATGCTGGTTACTACTTATAATGTCAGTCCTTGAAAGATACCAACAATGACATTACCCCCTTTCCTGTTGCCTAATTCCACCCATATTGCCTTCACTTTAACATCCATATCGCCAGTTATCACTTCTTTTAAATTTGGCTTCTATTCTTTTTTAACATAAACACATACTCCTCCCCCTTTCCCTTTTTTTCTGTCCTGCCAAATCAAGGCATATCCTTCTAAATTTACAGCCCAGTCGTGAGAACTGTTCAACCACGTTTCTGCTATACCTATTACATCATACTTTTTATTCAATGCCATAATTTCCAATTTACCCATTTTGTCAGCCAGGCTTCTCGCATTTGCAAACATACATTTTTGATTATGATCCTGTAATTTATTCATACACTTTAATACATATGCCTCCCTATCCCCTATGCTAGCCCCACCACCCTTTCCACCCGCCACTGGCCTATCTACACCCTGCTTTCCTCCTGGGCTATCTATCCCAGTGAGACTGATAATACCCTCCCCCCAAACCTAGTTTAAAATCTCCTCCAACCCTCTAGCCATCTTCTCCCCTAAAACAGCTGCACCGCCATCATTGAGGTGCAACCCATCCCTACTAAAGAGCCTGTAGCTGACAGCAAAGTCTGCCCAGTTCTCAATAAACCCAAACCCTTCTTCCTTACACCACCCTCTTAGCCACACATTAATGCTCCTAAGCTCCTGCTATCTCCCTGGCTTAGCACCTGGCTGCGGTAGTATTTCTGAAAACACTACCCTGGAGGTCCTTGCTTTTAACTTGGCCCTAGCTCTTGGAAATCATGTTTAAGGACCTCACATCCTCCTCTAACTTTGTCATTGGCACGAATGTGAACCAAGACCGCCGGGTCACACTCGGCCCCACCCAATAATCTGTCTACACGATCCACCATATGCAGGACCCTAGCACCAGGCAGGCAACACACAGTTCAGCATGTAGGGTCTTGGCGGCAGAATACCCTATCTACCTTTCTTATAATGGAGTCCCCTACCACTACCACCTGCCTAGCATTCCTGATCCTTAGTTCCTCCTCCCTTGTATCAGAGATGGCAGTCCCATGGGTGCTCAAGGGACTAGCCCCCTCCATACATGCTAATTCCGAGGTGTCCTCCTCCACTTCATTACCTAAGGCAGCAAATCTGTTGGGATAGGCAATCTGGGAAGAAGCCACCCTACCCTTCCATCACCCACTTCCCTTAGTAACCCTAACAAAACTACCTCCCCCCTCAACCTTCCCTGTTCCACTTCCACCCACCTCTATACTGGCCCCAGCCAGTGCCTGCTGACCCCCCAGATTTGCCAATCCCTGCAATGCTGCAAGCTGCCCCCTCACAACTGGCACAGACATAGGTTCCCTGGAACGTCTGCTCCAGGTTCCTATACATGTGACAGGATGCACATTGCATGGTACCGACAAAACTGTCCCTTCTAATCCACATCACCAACACAGTGAAGCACAAACCTTGTTTAATTGCCCTTCTTGTTTCAATGTCCTTCTTTTTCTATGTCCTTGAGATCAAAGTCCTTTAGAACAAGGGACTTTGTATACGTTTCACTCACAGGAAACTTCCTTTTGTTAGGTCCAAACCACAGGTATAACCAATGTGAATCCTGTTTAACTAATAGGCCCCAGCCCTCACACCAATTAGTGCAAGAGCCAGGAAGAGAGGGAAAAAACAAAACACTTATTAACCCTTTCACAACCTGTTTGTGATTACAAAAGGTGCAATACTAGAATATAGAAGCCCAGCATACCCCTTTAACTGGAAAAAAGAAAGATTAGTCTGCTTACTGCACACACAGTCCTATACACACTGTCCTTAACACAGCACAAACAATCCTTATTTTCAAACTATTTTCAAACTTTCACACACACCATACAACCATCAAATGATTAAATGTCCTTTTTCTATGTCCTTGAGATCAAGATCCTTTAGAACAAGGGACTTTGTATACATTCCACTCTAGTTCGTTTCACTCCCAGGAAACTTCCTTTTGTTAGGTCCAAACCACAGGTCCAACCAATGTGAATCCTGTTTAACTAATAGTCGCCAGCCGCCACACCAATTTGTGCAAGAGCCAGGAAGAGAGGGAAAAAACAAAACACTTATTAACCCTTTCACAGCCTGTGCCTGTTTGTGATTACAACAGTGCAATACTAGAATATAGAGCCCAGCCGCACCCCTTTTTACTGAAAGAAAGAAAAGAGTAATCTGCTTACTGCACACACAGTCCAGCACAAACAATCATTATTTTCAAACTTATTTTCAAACTTTCACACACACCATACAACCATCAAATGATTAATGTCCTTCTTTTTCTATGTCCTTGAGATCAAGGTCCTTAAGAGCAAGGACTTATACGTTCCACTCACAGGAAACTTCCTATTGTTAGGTCCAAAACCTAATTAGACTGTAAGCTCTACTGGGCAGGGACCTCTTTCCTCATGTTTACTGTTTCAAGCAATTGTATATTCATAATGCTGTTACTTTTTTATGTATTATTTACTGTTACCTTGCACAACTTTTTGTATTCTATATTGTACAGCAATGTGTCCCCTATTGGCGCTATATAAATATATACATACATACATCAGCCCCCGAGAAACAGAAGATCTGGAGGGAAAGAAAAGAGAGAAACAAGGACTCATCAGCACCAGAAAAACCTATGAGCCAAGGAGGCAAAGGCGCTATTGATAGGGGAAGATCTGCAGAAACTGGTGGTAAATATTTCTTCTATTACTTTACCACAGACACAGATGGATGTTTAGAAAAGGTTTGGGATATGTACCTACATATAGGGGTAATCTTTTTGAATTTAAAGTTGAGTGGCACAAGTTCATTGAAAATGTGTTTTTCTAATAAAGAACAAAGTGGTAAACCCCTTCCTTTTAAGAAGAAATCTAAATTTACCCAGTCATACAAAACAACTCCCTTGAAGTATTTAATAACTTAGTCCTTAATGAGGTTAAAATGGTCAAGGTGAACGAGATAGTTTAATCAGGGTGCGAATCTGCACTAAGGGATCTTAAAATAAAACCCTGAAATTAACCTTAGAAAAAGGCTGACAAGGGAGGGACCATAGTAGTTATGGATAAATATGTATATGAAAGAAGCGGACATAAAAAATAAAATGCATTATAGATGTATTGACCATGACCCCACCTTTAAGATTAAGAGAGACATTGACACACTACTGCATGATGCCCATCTACAGGGGATAATAGACAGTGAAACACTCACCTTTTTAATGTGTGACTCTCCCTGAGTACCGTTTTTTTATCTACTTATCCATAAATATTTGGATAAACACCAGGTCGCCCCATTGTTTCTGGAAGGGACTCATTGTTACAACCCCTGGGTATATTTTTGACTTTTATTTGCAGCCTTTGGTTAAAGGGCATTGTCACCCCCAAACTATAATCCCCCACTACTGGCCCCACTGTGTAGTGTAGTAAAATCCTTACCTTACATCCCAGCACCAAATGGTTCGCAATGGTATGAATGAAAAAATGGCACCATTCCTTAGCTGAAGGTATGTAGATTCTAAAAATATATATTTTTGGGGGGTATTTTTGAGTTAGAGGGGGTTTTAGATTGTAAAATGTTAAAAGTTTCTGTTATTGGGCCACTACGCATTGGCTCACTTTGTGACTAGTGGCTTTCATGCCCGTGTGTGTAACCATGCATATGGCATACGGTTTCATTCAGGGCATTTGGAAGATTGATAATTGACATGTTTTTTTTACATGACATGGAAATTTGCCATGATTTTTAACTTTGAATTGTATTTTTATAAATTTTTCCTGAAAATCTGGTAAAAAAGCGAAATTTTACACGAAACTGCGCCCACACCATTGGTGGTATGCATAAAGGAATCACACCATTGTGTAGCTGAAGGTGTGTAGATTCCAGGAATATATAGTTTTGGGGGGCATTTCTAATATAGAGGGGTGTTTAGTCTGACAAATCTGAAAAAATGCTGCAATTGGGCCATTGTTCATTGGCTCACTTTGTGGCTAGTTGATTCCACGTCTGCGTGTGTAACCATACATAGGGCATACCGTTTGATTCAGGACATTTGGGAGATTGATATTTGTTAACTTTTATTTACATTACTTGGGATTTTGGCATGATTTCTACCTTTGAGAGTGTTTTTTCTCTAATTTTTTAGAAAATCTGCTAAAACTGCAAACTTCTACGAAGAACTGCGCCCACACCATTGATGGTATGAATGAACAAACTACAGAATTACGTAGATAAAGGTGTGTAGCTTCGAGAAATATATGGTTTGTGGGGGTTGTTTTGTGGGGAAAAAACTGCAGACTGTTCAAATTCAGATTTGGCTGAATATTTTTGCTGTTTCTGAGCCATTGTGCATTGTCTCACTTCGTGGCCATTCGCTTCCACGTCGGCGTATGTAACCATGCATATGGCATACCGTTTGATTCAGGACATTTGGGAGATTGATAGTTAGTACGTTTTTTTTACATTCCATGAGGTTTTGGCATGATTTCTACCTTTTGAAGTTGTTTTTTGTTCATTTTCTCAGACAAATGTGAAATTCTACGAAGAACTGCGCCCACACCATTGATGGTATGAATGAAATGTAGTTCTTGAAGACGTTTCCTTAGAACCTCTTAGCCACTATCTTAATCACACCCTTAACACCTGGCTGTGATATGCTATTGGATTTTCCAGGGTACATAATTGCCACAGATTTCTGTGTACAAGTCATTCGAATGAGAAAGCCAGTCGGATGACTAGCGAAACGTCTTCAAGAACTACATTTCAAGTCCAGTTGATCTAATTGAATACAACAGATAGACATTCAGGGTTATTTAATAAAAGTTCTTATCGTTTAAAATGGTGCTAATTTTGCCCTAACCAATCAGATCTTTTCTAACATTTGAAAGCTATTTTTTAAATGATAAGAACTTAAATTGAATCTCCCTGACTGTGTGTCAATTATTCAATTTGGTCAATTGCAGTAGTTTCCCTCCACCCCCCCCCGAGATTAGACGAGATCGGGCACGTTCAGGTTAGTGTGGCCATAGGCTTGCAGTAGTTTTAAATGTAGGGGTTATTGCTGTGCAACAAAAAATGGTACAGTTGGGAAGAATTATAGTTTCCAGTAATGGTCAATATAAAAAGTCTAGTCAAAAATGAAGCTTAGCTATAAAGTAAACACACCCCCCCCCAACCAGTTTTGGCATTACTAATATATCCAAAGATTCCCCTGAAGTCTCTTACCTGACCGGTTGCTCGCCGCTCCTCCTCTGCTTGGGGCTGAAAACCAAACTCCACTTCCTGGTTGCGGCTGTCAGTAAAGGTGCGACGTGGCGTCACGACCAATCACCTGACAGCAGCGACCAGAAAGTAGAGAGGCTGTCAGCGCAGAAGCCCTCTACTCTGTTTTGATCGTAACAGGAGCAGGGGGCGGCGAGGGACCGGGAGACTTCTGGGGCATCTTTGGAACATATTAGTAATTCAAAAGCTAGGTTTTTGGTGGGTGATTAACATTTATAGCTAAACTTTATTTTTAACTGGACTTACCTCTAAAAACTTTTTACCAGTGACATATCCTTTAAAGGGTATCTCCAAAATTGCACTTACCTTTTTACTTTAATTGAAGAACGGGAGGTAAAGAGCTATGTCTTACCTCCCGTACTTCTATTAAACCAACAGAGCCAGGGTGGAAATAGTTAAACTTACCCTCGATGTTGCTGCTCCTCCGATGCTTCCTATGACAGGCCCCGACTTAGCCTGATCCCCTAATAATAAATATTTTAAAATGAACCACTTAATAGTTTTATTAGCAACAATACAGCATTGAAAAAAACCAACCTTTTCTTTTTTACCTTGTACTATTGTAAAATCAGAACTCTTTTCAAGATCCAATGATACTTTTGAGCCATTTACCTAAAATAACATTTGAGCAAAGCAAACAATAATAATGGTAGGTAAAAAAAATTATAAATATCATCCCAGATCAGAATGGTCTAAAATACAGAAGACCTCAAAAAATGTAGTCATGTGTGCTGGCCAAATCAATTTGAAAAGCCACTATAGAAGCACATAAAAAATGTAATATTACAAATCGTTTTGGCCCCTTTTGAACTAAGTCAAAATCTTTTGTTTTGCAAACAATAATAAAAACAGGATTGTTAAAGCAGTATATTTATAATGCAGAATGGCCATAGTAGGACAAAATACAGATTTAGCTGATAATTTAGCAGAACACAAGTCAGTGAACCAGTAAAAACAAAGACTCAAATCTGTTTTAGCCTATGAAAAAGCATGCTGTAAACTGCCAAGAAATGTGACGATTTTAATAATTGCTGCTTCACGTTTAGCTTTAAAAAAACAAAAAAAAACAACACATTCCAACACAATAATGTAACTAATAAAAATTTAGTATTGACCTGTCTTGCTGTGTCTGCAGATGTAGGCAGGAGTTTAACTCCAATGCTCCTTGAGAGAGGGGGGATTTTGGTGAACGTGATGGCTGAGATGGCGAGTCACTGTTGCTTTCTGGTTCCTGTCTTTTCCGCAGTTGGGCCTGTATAATTGAAAGTATGACTAAAAAACCACACAAACCAAATTACATTAATCCACCACACATCAAGTTCTCCCCTCTCCACAGTTAGTATATTCAATTAGATTAAATGTAATTTTTAGTTGGCTGCAAAATAGGAGAAATGTTACTTCTGTCTCGTGAATGCTGGAAGAAAAATTTATAGTGTATGTGCTTCTTAGTGTGGGACATCAGGTGTTGATAAACATGGTGACACTGTTGTGATCCAAACTCAGAAAGAGAATTGTGCAAACCCTGTTTTTTGAGTCATGCTCCTCCAGTTGCTAATAAAGTTTGAGATTGCCAAATATGACTGCTATATGATTGTCCCATCTCCTCCTATAAGAAAGGATTCAGCAGACTGTCAGGGGCTTTCGGAAAATGTTTATTTGCAGGACTTAGGACTAGACTCCCAGCCTCCCACTGGATGGAAACCCATGACAATTGTGCAATACGCAGTGTGCATTATTTGCTATTGGTGCTGTGCTCCAATACATATGTATTATTGTAACACATGCATTCCAAAAACGGATTGGAGCACAGCACACAGAGGGGCCACTCCGATTACATTGCAATACTTAATCCAAATCGCATAAGTGGGAAAGCAGGAAATGGCCTACAAAACTGAAAATAAGAAAGAAACTTTGGCAAATGGCAGGAAAGCAGATATATGTTCTCATGCCACTAGGATGTGCTCAAAAAAAGATGCGTTGGCCCATTCCTCATGAAAACATCAATGTATTTATGGACTTTAGGGCAGAAGGATCGATGACTGGGAACATGGACATCCTCTGCTGTGAACTGGTGTTTTTTGTGGCCTCTCTCATCAGTTTTCTTCTTTTCTGGCTTGTCTTCTACAAAAGCAAACATTTAATAGTTAAATGCTGAGAAAAGTATCAGTAGTCAGGAAAAAAGATGCACAGTGCTGTTTGAAAGAATCCTGTATATATCAATACATTGTTGTAAACCATTTACAACCACAAGCTACACAGAACAGTAGTAATATTTGCATCTGCTAATTTCTTGTGAGACTTCAATAAGACTTTAGTGTAAATGGGCCCATAAACGAACCAATGCCGGCCGTACGATGAAAAATTTCTCTATTGGCCTGATAATAAACAAAATCGTACAACAACCGACGGGATTGGTGTGTGTATGGGGGCCATAAATAATATCCGGATGTTGAACCCTGATAATTTTCCTCAATTATGCTTTTAGATAATTAAATCTTACACATAGCCCAGTCATACAATATCACCATCCCATCATCTAATTATGCATGTTTGCCTCTCTCCCATTTGATTTCTATTATGGTGATACAGTCAGTACACATCTATCATGCTAACATGTATTAAAAATAATAATTACATGTTGCCATACAAGCCTAATGTGTGCTATCATGTGGATGTTTTAAAGTTAGGCCTCACCAATCCATTCAATTGCTGCTTTCCTGGTGTACCTGTTAAACTTGTAGAGTCTGTGTACATCCAAGGGCTGTCAGTGTCTTGATTACTGCAAGTTGGCTACTGGGCTGCAGCAGACGACTTCTGCGTTGGGACTGGCTAGGGGCACGGCGCTGGCTCTCTTTCGGCTAAGATGCACTCTATTTTTCTGGGCTGTTGAATCTAAAACCGAAGTTTGCTGCAGAACAAAAGTCCAGTTTTACTGCTGAGGTTTACAGCTGATGATTTTGTCTCATCTGCACTTCTTAAAGAACACGTGCAGAGGGAATTTCTTACACAAAACCAGGACCCAGCCAAATGGCAATACTTACCTGGTTCCCCACTTTCCTGAACAAAGTTATTCACCACTAGCTTCCTTTGCATTATCGCCTGTGACTGATGGCTAACACCCGTAGGAGCCGCAGAAAATAGCAGTCAGGCGAGTTGGTGGTGAATATCAGGAACACAGTTCTGCAGTTTAGGGTATGGGGGTTCTGGTTTTGTGCAAGAAATTTGTTCTGAGGGGTGGGTATGACTTTTAACTGTCAGTTTGAAGCATGCCTCATACAATAAACAGTTTTAGACACCATTTCAAGTAAAGAAACATGGAACACAATGCATAACACATAATTTTTCAAAGCTATGGGGGATCTTTAAAGGGCTGGTAAACATAGGCAGCTATTTGAACAAATTAACACCATAATTTTTCAAAATACTGCTTGTTACTCCAACAAGTTAATCAATCCAACTTTAAACTCACGACATGCACAACTCTGTGCAACCATGACACCTTCCCTTTGTAATAAAGCCTTTAAAACCAAATTTAAAGTTTATACTTAAACGTTCCAAATGATGAAACTATATTACATTTTACATTGAGAATTGTTTTTCTTATATTCTACACCATTTACCCACATACTAGGCAATTTCGGGGAGCACATCACTTTTTCATGTCTTAAAGGGCATGTCCACCCACAAAACTATAATCCCCCCCATAATGCCCCACCATGTAGTGTGTAATAAAATCCTTACCCCACATCCCAGCTCCATATGGTTCTCCTGTAGTCCCCCCCCCAAAGTCCCAAAAATGCCCACGGAGGATAGCAGAGTCCATATAGGACTCTGCTCCTGTCTCGCCTCCGGGAGAAGTTTGGCATGCGCACTGCAGCGCTTCCCCCCCCCCCCCTTCTCGTTTCGCGATCCCTCCCCCCAACATAAAAACCCTTTGCCATACATTAGGGTCCTTTCCCCGCACCAATCGCTAAAAAAAACAATTGTAAGAAAGTCCAACGAATTCTACTTACCTTCCCTCTCTCCCCCGGCATTCTGAGAAGCCGGCAGCCGCGTCCGTGATTGGCTGCCTCTCAGCCAATCACGGACGCGGCTGCCGGTCCCGCCCCTGCTTGCAGTTATTGCAAGCAGAAGGCCGGGCCGTGCATCGGAGGAGAGGGAAGGTAAGTAAAGATCGGGTCACTTCTTAAATATTTTATAGCGTTGGGGCTCGGGGAAGGCATAACTAATATGGGGGAAATTTTTTATAAGGGTGGACATGCCCTTTAAAGTCACTATAACTGATTTCTCAGTAGTTATCGCAACATTAAGACAGGAGATGCAACAGGTGCACAAGTGTTGCAAAAGACACCTGCGCAGCCACACAACCTTTTTAATTTGGCGTTTGCACCTGTTATTAGTGTGACTTCTAACGCAAACTTTTAGCGTCATTAAGTCGAGTCATATAAAAGCCCAAAAAAATTTACCCTGAGCTGTAACTGCTATATTAAAGAGCGGGGAGTAGATGATTGTAGTTCTAGGTAAAATTATCTGAAAAAACTTGACAGTGGTCTGCACTCCTCATATTTACTTTTTTGCAATTCTGTTTTTATACCCTTCATGTTACTGTTACCAATTAACTCCGATTAGTCAAATGTTCCTTAATATCCCTGGCAAACATTCAAAATAAATACAATTCTTTTAAGCAATTACAGTCTAGTTTTTAATATCTAAAGGTGTCTTTTACTATTTTCACTGAATATAGTTTACACTATTGTAAATCATTGCATTCTCTTTTACTTACATCTTACAATCCACCTTTTGGTTTGGAAACAGGGTTGCACAAATTATATGAATTATTTATTTAGTGCAATAATGTCATATGATTTAGGCCTAATGCACAGCTCTATACAAGAACACATATATGGCAGCTTAATCTATGAATGAAAAATCAGATGCTATGGACTCATGAGCTGACAAGACATTCTCTTTGCGCATCTGTAGAATCAGTATCCATGCTAGACAAATCCAAACGGGTGTTCTGCTGGTCTGTGATGGAGTCAAGCTCTGTTTCAATCTGGGACCAGAGGACAGTCGACTTGTGGTAGCTGCTTTTGCTGTCCACATAAGTGGATAAATCAGAGGCAAATCTGAAATGATATAACAAAAAAAATGTGTGTTATTATTATAAACATGGCCACATGGCTTCACAATACCTTTCAGCGTGATCGGGGTACCTTATCTATATGCAAATTTTCATGGGGGGGGTGGACATGCCTTTTAAAGTTTAAACATAGTTGTTCGGGTCCCCAATGAGTTCCACATATTTAAGGACAACTATGCTCTAAAAATGAACTCTTTAAAAATTAAAGTACCTGAGGCATGGAGGTGGGATTGATTATTCCTACCACCCAATATCATTTTGTTGAGGGGCTACAGCGCATACAGTGTTATCTGCTAGGTTTGTCCTGGTTTTCCTGTATTAAAGATAGTGCTGAAACCAGAAGAGGAAGCCTTATGGGAGGAAATCCCTGCCCCAAGTACTTGTTTAAACCGTTAAAAAAAACAACCTCCCCCCAAAAAAACATATACACGCTATAGTTCTCTGTTAAAGAACAGACCGTTATGATACGCCAAGCATCTACACAACATTTGGAGAGGGTGAACTTCCCTTAATTGGATGACCTTCTTTGTGGTCTATGGGTGGTTTTTATGGGAGGTGTATAATAAAAGTAATTTGCACTTCTTTTGGAGTGCTGCTTTTCATGCTTGCATAGGCCAGAACAAAAACATTTATAATAATATTAAAAATTATATCAATTAGACTATAGAGTGAAAAAAGAAATACGACAGCCATACTTAAAAACATCATATCATACCATATAATACCAATATAGTATACATATATCAAATTAATATGTGAAATTTTTAAATTGTGAATATAAGTACCCCATGTTTGTGTTTTCTTCATACACGTTTATTATAATTCATCTGTCTATTTCACCTCTCAGTGAATGATTGCACCTAACTATTTCTATTCTATTATTTAGTGAAAAATAGAATGCGTCCAGCCTAAAAAGACAAATGTGTTTAAGCGTGTACATGATGATTTCCAAATGACTCCATTGCGATGTATGTGCTTTTTACAGCAATTTTTTTTTCATCTTAACCCTTTCTGGACAACATTGAAGATTACACTCTTTTTTTTTTATTGGCATAATGTAAATTCCCAATACAGTGAAAGCATTTAGAGTATTGTATTTGTATGCTTTTGCTAGCAGTGTGAAATCCATTTCTTCCCTCAGGTAATATAATACAAAGATATTCTATATGTTACTAGAAAGTAAAATAAAAATTCTGTTTTTAAGCCATTTGTTCTGTTCTAAAAAGGTAATGATAATGAGAGTCTTTAACTAAAATGCTAAATTGACACAGAAATAAATAGTAATATTAAACAGTTACCACTAGATGGAGCCTTACTTATAAATATAGCTGGTACTTGTTTATCAACTGTATTATTCTAGAATAGCTGCAAATGATACCTTACTAGACAACAGCATGCCTGGCGGCAAAGAAAATTTAAAGGGCAAGTTCAGCACAAATACAATTTTTTTTTTTTTTTTTTTTTTTTTAAAGGGCAGTATTTTTCCATTCCAATATCTTAATCCACATATCCAGCTTATGTCTATATATAAAATAAATGCTTCCCAAATAATTATGGTTTGCATTTTTTGTATGTATGATGTAGCATATATGTTAATTTTATTATTATAACCCACTTGGGTACACAGCGCTGTACATTATAAAATACAGAGTATACAAGCAGGGGAAATAAAAAATAAGATGAGGTGTGCCTTGGCATATTAGGAAAGAGATTGCTGCCCTGAAGAGCTTACAATCTTAAGTGGGAGGGACAACATACAGATACAGTGGGGCACGTGATAAAGTGCTCAGAACAGCTAACAATCAATAATAGTGCTATTTAGAAATGTAGGATAACAGTTTAGATCTCAATGAGCTAAAAGATGTCACACTGGCGAAGTGAAAGAGGGGAAGAGTTCCAAAGGTAAGGAGCAGCAAAACAGAATGGTTTAAGATGGGAAGAAGCAGTGTTCGTAGGGGGTTTGTAGAGACGATTGCCTTGTGAGGAGGGAGGCACATCTATATGCATAAGGGACCAAGGGGGAAGATAAGTAAGGAGGGTTAGAGTGAGGGATTAAAGGTTACAAGAAGGGTACTGAATATGATACTTTGTTTGATGGGAAGCCACCCTATGAACTGCAGTATTGGGTTGCGGGTCCTCTTTTGGAGGAGAGTGAGATGATCCGAACTACTGAGTTAAGATATACTGGAGAGGCTAGAGATGACAGGCCGGGGAGACAAGAAGAGAATGTTATAGTAGTCAAGACGGGAGATTATAAGGGCATGCATGAGCATTTTAGTTGTGGAGCTAAAGAGGAAAATGTGGATCTTCGCAATATTTTGCTCTGACATTAACTTTTGAGTCTACAAAGTGACAATGCCTTTGCAACACCCCCCCCCCCAGCTAAAATAGGTATTTAAGGCGTAGACAAAGCATCAGACTCATCAACACTCAAAGCCAGGAAGCAATGATGTTATTTTACAAAAGACACTTCCATGATGGGGATGAGTGGGAGCACTAGCTTACTGCCTAATGCTGAGAATTCACGATTTGAGCCAAATGACAGAATGGTTTCGCATTTAACTTACTCAGCAAATTAGCATATAAACAATGGCAAGATCATAGGGCCAAAATGCTCAACACAAGGAAATGTACACAGTTATACAAAGCAAAAACATAATAAACAAATACAAGTAGTATCTGAAGAGTATATAAAGGTAATTATATGTAAAGAAATAGTTAAACACAATGTAACTCGTTCTGACAATCTCGAACCATGTAAAAAGACCTAAAACCAATGGAGGAATGAATGTAAAATGGACATGAACCTCAGCCACTGTGAAACTGTAGATCAACAAAAACACATTTTTATCCCAAACATAGCTTAAACCTGATGGGACACTGTATAGATGTGGAAAATCCATTCCGCCTCACATATTAAAAAGACGAGCGGGGCACTGTTACCACCTCTATTAGATCTTACTACTCTTTGAATACCTTGAAAGCTAAACTCAAGTCAGAGTTGTTACAAATCATGAAATATCTAGCTACTGGGCTCCTGTCATCCTAAGCTGACAGCTCTAACATGCTCACATGAACATATGTTTGAGCATTTCTGCAATTGCTAAGATATATAATGAAACTGTTGTTGCAGTTTCTATATTGTTTGATCCAATACTCTATATGGGTCACGCTATTTGTAACCTAGGCCTATATTAAGAAAAGAAAATTGATAACACACATCTAAAAGTGCCAAAAACTATCGAGCCACTTTATTTGCACAGAAAATAATGGGTGCTAGAATGTCCGTAGATTTTCGTTCTTTTATTAAAATATTCCATCCTTGTCAATGTTTTGTGGAGATATTCGCCTCCGTACAAAATAGGGAACGGTTTAAATAATGTGTGTGCTTCCCTATATGAAGACAAAAGCGAGTCGAAAAAAAAATGGGTGTAGAGGGGCTAATGTGCCGATGTTAGGGGTCTTAAATCCTAGGGGTACCCTCATTTACATTAAAATGGACATCATAATATTTTTTTTTATGCAATAAGTTTCACAATCTAGCACTAACGCCTTATTAAAAGCCTTAGAAAGGATTTTTTTTTGAGTTCCCTCTATTCGAAGGCGATAGAAAAGCTCTGAGGCTTTATCTACATATTCACTTAATAAAGAGATTTTTATTTGACATAATGCTATATCAGCAGCACAAATAGCTGCCCTGCAACAATACAAAAAAAGTTGCTGACCGTTTCTTTTCAAACTTAACATTTTCCTAAATACAGTTATTAAAAAATTAATGACATTAAGAAAAGATCTAAGTATCTTGTTGTTTCTTAAAGGAACTTAGATACAGGTAAATAACCCCCCAAAACCCTAAAGGGTAATCGTTTGAAATCTGAAATATATAAGTCTAACCTGAAAAACCTGCACAATGTCCTGTTTCCCCTATTTTGCTTCCTGTTATTCCAGTTAGTAACTGTCAGTTATGGATTTGACAGTTGACATCACAGCCAATGACTGAATGTTAATCCCCTGTCTGCCTCTTCTGAGCATGACCAGGCTCAGTACAGGTTTCTAAATTGCTCAGTTCATGAGGCTTCCAGAAGCAAGCAGGCATACAGTAATGAATTCATAGGACAAACTATGATATATCAACATATTTAAAGAGGCCATTCTTATTAAAAGATGTTCTTATGAGGGTGGAGTGGTCCTTTAAGGTAGTGATTATATAGGTATATTGTAGACATAGAGCTTCCATTAAAGGAAGTGATTTTTATGTCCAGAATTTTCCTTCTAAAAAAGCTCCTCATTACCTGTTTTACATATACAATATCATTCCTTGTAATTGTGCTTTATAGACACCTTATCATAATTATACAAAACCTACATAGGTATATATTTCCTCTAATCAGGGACAATGATTAGCAGGACAAGGAATCTTATTTATGCCTATTTCATAATGTTCCACAAACAAACACTGAATTTAACAGTCTGGTTGACCCTATTAAAGAAAGAGTGATGAGATGATCCAGTGTCTTAAATTGCTGTCCCCTTTTCTCCTAATAGGGACATGGATCTTGTTTAAAAAAAAAAAAGTGATCTGTCCTTGTAAATATAGAAGTGAGTTGAGTGCACAATGCTGTAACCTCAGCTTGAGTTTATTCCCTGATGTAATGATGTTTACAGCTAATTTGCATACTATTTATAGTAAAATAGTAACTCTAATGTCTTTCTTATGCAAACAGACAACACAAGCTTTAGGCGGTTTTCTATGTTTTCTATACTGTACGTCTTTAATGCAGAAACTACTGCATACAATTGCAGATGGAATTGTTCCATCATTACATGGCAGTGTATTTAAGTAGATCTAAATGCTACAAAAAAACTTTCTAATTGACAACCCAGAAAATGCTAATAATTAGCTGTATCATTAACTTTTAAAGTGGATCCAACACAAAAAAAACCACTGCCTCTTCTGACTTTCCAACACAAAGTTTTATGAAGTGACTTTTCCTTTTTTTCCTAGCCCAAACGCCTGTTCCATTCCTGTATAGGGACAGAAATGAATAGATTGAGAGATATGTAGACAAACAGTAGACAGTAGATGATTAGATGGGCGCTTCTAGACTTTTTGGCGCACAGAGCCAAACATTTTAAAGCTGCCCACAAATCTTGATGATGGGCGTGGTGGGCTGACTAGCACAGGCTGGTGAACTGTAAAGCTAATTAAACAGTTCAGCAGATACTATTATGTCAGCCCACCAGTTCACCAGCCACTGTTAGGTTAGCCCTCCAGTTACCAGCCACTGTTAGGTGTGCCCACCAGTTTTACCAGCACCTGTTAATCGACCCTCGTGTACCATCAAACCGATTTAACAATGGATGGCAAACTGGGGGTCGACTTATAGTGTCTGTTGGACTGGACTCGCATGCCTCCTAACTGTCGCTTCTAGACCTTTGGCACCTGACCAAACTTTTTAAAGCCACTCCACTTATCTTGATGATGGAAGTGGCTTGTGGGCATGGTGGTCTGCCTAACACTGGCTGGTGAACTGTAATCTAATTTAACAGTTCAGCAGCCACTGTTAGCCCAACCTAAAGCATGCCTCCCAACAGTCACTGATTGGCCTGGACAGTCCTGATTTTTGACCTATTCCCGCTGTCATAGACAGTGTTGCTAAAATCCCATTTTTAAGTGTGTCCCCATTTACAGCACCTGCCTCTTTCCAAAAAACCACCAAAAACAGCATGCAGCCTGTAAGCAATTTTAGGGAAGCGTACTGTCGGGGACAGTTCATTAGCCAGTGTGGTCAGCCCTCCTCAGTTACTAGCCAGTGTTAGTCAGCTTCCACTTCATTATACAATGTGAATCAGCCCTCCAGTTCACTAGCAGTTTTAGTCAGCTTTCAGTTTAGCTAGCCAGTGTCGTCAGCCCTCCAGTTAGCTAGCCAGTGTCGTCAGCACCTTAGTAGCTAGCCAGTGTAGTCAGCCTTCAGTTAGCTAGCAGTGTCTTCAGCCTTCCAGTTAGCTAGGCCAGTGCGTCACCCCCCCACTTAGCTAGCCAGTGTCGTCCAGCCCCCCAACTTAAGCTAGCCAGTGTCGTGCAGCCCCCCACTTCCTAGCCAGTGTCGTCAGCCCCCCCCCTTCATGAGCCAGTGTCGTCAGACCCCACACTCATTAGCCGTGTCATCAGACCCCCATTTCATTAGCCAGTGTCGTCAGCCCCCCCCAGCTTTCATTAGCCAGGTGTCTCAGCCCCCCCAAAATGAGCCAGTGCATCAGCCCCCACTTTCATTAGCCAGTGTCGTCAGCCCTCCACTTATTAACAGTGTTGTCAGCCCCTCCACTTCATTAACCAGTGTGTCAGCCTCCACTTCATTAACCAGTGTCGTTCAGCCCTCCACTTTATTAACCAGGTGTCGTCAGCCCTCCACTTCATTAGCCCAATGCTAGTAGTCCTCAGTTTTTTAGTCGGTCACCCTTATCTTAACCACATCATACAACTAAAATGCAGGCAAAAAATGTAAAATGGGGAATAGTGGTCTTTAAAAGGGTTGTAACCCCAAAAGTGGGTGTGTAGCATCATACTAAGTGTGGCCAAAATTTTAGCGTGCACTATTAGGACGCACTGTCTTCCCACCCCATCTGTCCCCCTTTGCAATTTTAAATGTTGGAAGGTAAGCTGGAGAGGGCTAGTGACCTAACACTTAAGGTCGGACCAAACATGGCTAGAGAAATTAAGGGCTTGGCTTAAACAGTAACGGGGGACTAAATGGCTGACATATATATGCCACATGGAAGGTGGGAATAAAGTACCAAAAAAATTGGTAATGTAAGTGCCCCTGGACACAGATAGTAAATAAAAGTGCCTGTAGTGACTGGTAAATTATCAGAGGCCCACAGTGAATGGTAAATAACAAATCCACAGCGAGAGTCATGGTATATAGAATGCCGACAGACACAGACTGGTAAATAACAGTGCCCATTGCCCACAGTGACTGGAAATAACAGAGCCCACAGTGATTGGTAAATAGAAATGCCCATAGACAGTGACTGGTAAAACAACAGTGCCCAAGCCCACAGACAGTGCCTTGTAAATAATACCATTGCCCCACAGACAGTAAAATGAAAATAACAGGGCCATGCCACAGACAGTGCACTGGTAATAACAGTGGCCTATGGTCCAGACAGTAACTGATAAATACCAGTGCCCATTCATGCCCACAGACAGTGATGGTAAATAACAATGTTATGCCCACAGAAGGGATGGCAAATAACAGTGCCCCATTGTCCACAGACAGTGACTGGTAAAATATGCCCATTACCCACAGACAGACTGAAGGAAATAAACAGTGCCCATTGCCCAATACTAATAACAGTGTCCAGCCCACACATAAGTTACCACACTTACTAGAGAAAGGCAAGGGGAACTGAGTGACAGGAAGCAGAAAGGATAAAAAAATTACCCCCCACACAACCTATAATAGTGTACACACTATTACACAGGAGTATTTGATTGACAAAATTACCAAGGATATATGTCAATTTACCAATTAATTCAAATTATTAATTGGCTGTGTCTTCAGGATTTGAAGGATAGGGTCACTGTTATACTTGCTCTGGAATTAAGCATGCAAGCATGCACTTTTTATATGAAACTTCGACAGCAGTTGCTATGTATCTACATGTAAGTTTGTCATGGAAGCAACAAGTTTTATGTATGATATTTTTTTAATTATCATGCTTCATCCTATAACTATTCTGAACTCAATCTATTGTGTAACTTAGTTGTGTGATAATTAGAAATGAAATGAGGGGTGTTGTGTATAAGTTTGTCTGTTCTTTAATGCGGGTAGTGCTGTATAACAAGTGCACATTACAATCCCTGAACCTTTTTAACAAATGTAATCTGAATCAGTCATATACTTCAATATGACGCTGGTAAATATGCTCAACTTACTTAGCCTGGCTCCAGGCCAAAACCGCCAGAACACGGGCATGGACGCTCATACCACGGCAACCTACAGATCCTGCAGGTCACATCTTTTCTGAAAACAAGCCACATGCTGCCCCCAGGACTGAGGGATTTGGCATCACTGACAGTGGGTAATCCTTATGAAGATGGCACATGTCATGTGTAGTCACTAAACTGACGGTACAAATGGCAGTAATTACATCCCCATACGTATATTTAGCACCATAGAGAAAAACTCTATTGGGAGTGAAACAGTTTTGGAGCTTGGTTGCTGTCCCCGTACCCGCATCTAGTCTTACTTACCTGCCAATTAGGACTCAATTCCAGTGACCCCAAGTCTGACAGCTCCCTGCAAGGACCGCAATGATATTATGAAGCTTAGATCGATAAGTAGACTGGGGGGAATTGGGTATTACTTCGGAATACTATTAAGGTGGGGCTGCCAAGGCATTGTTTGTACTTTTTCTTTCCATCTGTGGGAGGCAGGGCTAGAGCTCTCTTTGCATTTAGATTTTTTGGTGTACCAATAAGTGTTGGTTGGGGGGTTGTGATATATATATTACATATAGGAAGGTGTATATCGAAGGTAAGTAGCCCATTGAGAGCAGGGAATATTGGGGTACAAACACTACTTTATTACATACCTTAATAGCGTGAGACCCCATTGGCGCATGTGGTTCCGCGTTTGCGCATGAGTTTTGCTATTTAAAGGACAACAATATCAAAAAAACCCATCATCCCCATACATGTCCACACTTCCAGCAGCTGAAATCACTTGATATCGCACAGCAAAGATGAGTGCTATAAAGCCGCCTCCTAGACGGCCCAGGCCCTGTTAACAATCACTTGTCATTCGCTGGTGGGGAGTCTGTTACAAACTCTCTCTCTCTCCTTGCCGGTTAAAACAAACTTGCAAAGTCCGGTTGCTAGGTACAGCCTACATAATCAAGCTGATAAAGGGTGGGTGGAGGAGTGTTTCTCACATGCTAGCTCAGTGAGCTGAGTGACAGTTAGTGGCAGACAGATTGTTACACCCCCTTCAAAACAGGGCGAAATGAAGGCAGAGAGAGGCTCGAAATTAGGAAAAAAAGGTATGGGGAGGGCTGCATACCTTTACTCTTTTAAAGTAATTTTTTAAAAATGCAGAGGCAATACAGTTAATCCTTTAACCATTATAGAAATGCAATCCGTTTGCACAAAAAAATGGTGATTGCAAAAACAGAAATGGATGCACAACGGCATGAGCATCGGAAATTGTGTAACTTTTGCGTTCTCGCGATTTTCCATTTAACCAAAAAAACGCATGCGCAATCGCAACGCGTGAAAAAATGCATTAGTGTGGCCTAGCCCTTAAGACCAACGTTTTCATTTTCTAGTGATTAGAGATCTGGATCAAGGTATCAGCTAAACGTGCACCTGCATCATCAAAGGTTGAATGGTAAATGTACATACCCTACTATCGACATCTAAATTATTAAAAGTATTATAGTTATTATATAGGTACAAGACAAAATATATATGTATATATTAATAAAAAAGACTTACAAGAGTTGGTACCCTATTTTAAATGCAATAGTTCAAAAAGTAAGATTTAGCAATTTCACTGTGCGGTTGTAAAATCACTTCTGTTATTAGTGGTGTGCGACAAATATTAAGTTAAAGGATAATTGCACTGTAAAATCAAGAAATGTTCATTTGGAAGTGCAGCTTAAAAATTACTGTTGCCATATTTTTTTACCTATGCGCCGTCCAGAGCTTGCCTTTGTGCCTTGAAAGTTGCCAACATCGTTGTGGTTTGCTGGAATACTAAGCTCTGCCCTCGAGATTTCCTCTGCTTTCTCATGCTTGAGCCTCAAACGATAATGCCTGTGAGTGCTGTGCACATGACGTCAACAAACTCACAGGCATTACTGTTGAGGCTCAAGCAGGAGAGTGCACCAAACTCACAGGCATGTACCTTGTGAGGGCTCAAGCAGGAGAGTGCACGGAACTCAGGCCTTCAAAAATAAAAAAAGAGCAGTACTTGATTTTCTAACAAAAGGTTTTTAACAGAAAAGCTAATTCCAAAAGATGTCCAACAAGAAAAACCAACAAATTCATGGAGTGTGGTGAAGGAGAGGTTATTGGATATAAACTTGTTATTTATATATTTTATATTATTATGAAAGCACTTGGTTACCTTTACTCCGCATTGGAACCAGAGCTGTGATTTAAATTTGTGTTTGTGATCATATAACCCGGCTAGAACTACTGCAACACACTCTGTGTAGTTACCAAAAAACTTCGGCACTGCTTAACCATTCTCAACCTGCTGCCCAGGTCATCATTCTCTTCTCGCTTCTCTAATGCCACCCTCTCGGTCAGCCATCCACGGTTGCCATCCGCAAAGGATCAGTTCAACATGACTTACCTTATCCTATACAAGCACTATCCAACAGTTAGCCCATCCATTATCTCAGAACGCTGATCCCGTGCTGACGATCCCATGACAAACTTCTCACGCAGACTCGCCACGATAACTGCTCAGTCAGCCACCCCTTAGAGTTCACCCGCTCGAAGTAGCAACGGATGCCAGTTTTCAGGACTTGACTCGTCTGACCAGCTGGCACTCATGCTCTGACAAGAGAAACTCACGCTTACTCCGTGACTGCTGCCGTCACTCAACCATCCCCCGAAACACCTTCAAAGTAACGATAAACCACACTCTTTGGCTAGCATTATAACCTGGCCTAAAAATTACCCTCTTACTACCCAATATGATCCGACCCGCCTTTTCCTTTAACGCGCACGCCAATCTATTTACTGCTACTGACTTCGCGGTCACCGTTGCATCACAATCCTCTAGTCTGTAAGCTCTTTGGACCGGGTTCCACTTACTTTGTATAACGGTGTATGCTGTAAGAAACTCCTCCTCTCGTTGTTTATTATATTAGTATACCGTGTATGTTAAAAGTAGACTTGGTAATAAACATGTATTAGTAGTTAATGTTAGACTATGTTATTGTAAAGCGCACGGAAATGTTGGACACTATATAAATCATAATAATAGTAAAAAATAATATATGCAACATGGAAATTTTCAGTTGTACATTTTTTTACATTGTTATATCTCATTTTTTTTTCAATTCACCAACTTAGATTAATTTGGTGCCAGATCCATCACATAACATAACTTTTAAAGGGAGGTCCAGTCACAAAAAAAACCGTTGATATAAAGCAGACGCAACTACCCCCACCTCAAACCCCAACAGGACTTACTCTGAACTGGTTCCCTCGCCGATACTATACAAGTGCTTCTACTTCCTGGTCACCGGCTTGTCTCATTAAAGGACAACGTGGCATCACGACCCAATTGCCTGGACAGCCATGAAACCGGAAAGTAAAGTGGCTGTCGGCCAAAGGCTCTTGCTCGTATTGCTGAAACAAGAAAGGAACCGGCGGTCAGGTAAGTCACTTCTGGAGCATACTTTGGCAGTTCTTTATTAAGCGAAACTGGGGTTTGGGGGCGTGTGTGGTAAATCTGCATTTATATCAAAAGGGTTTTTTTTTGGACGGAGGACATGCCTTTTAAGAAAATTTCACTCTAGGTCCAAATGTATCTGCCCAAACTTAAAATCTTTGGTATATTGTTCTTATAATTACCATGCATTACAGAGGGTGACAAGTACAATAAAACAATGTTTAGAGTTGTGCAAACTATAAAAAAGATACAAACTTCAGTAAGTTTAGATACTAGTTCCAAAAACATAAATGTATACAAAGTACCACAAACACAATCAATTTTAAAAAAAAGACTGTCCCATACATAAGTGCAAATTGTTCTCTGCCCAATACGTTAAAAATCTTTAGAATAGTGTTATTTATGACTAATATATTAAAATGGTTGTTAGGTGGTGTGGAACTGCCAGAATACCAATGTTGTCCATTAATAGGGAAATGTGAACACCCCTTTTCAAATTACTGAAGAATGAGAAGTAAAGTAGCATTTTTCCAAGTAATCTAACCTTGTTTCTCTGGAAAGGACCCCGGGACTTACATCATGATCCGCATACTGTAAATTGAGCCTGGATATTTGTGGGACGTCAGAGGGATAGCCGCAATGGAAGCGAGATTGCGGTAAGTGTCCCCTTTTTGTTTTGCCGCTCCTGTTGGATTAATTGAAAGAAAAGAGCGGGGGGGAAGATTTCTCTGTTAGTCGCATTTTTAAAAATAACGTGGAAAAGGTTATGTTCACTTATTTTCAGTGGACATACGTAAAGAATAGCTTCACGAGTTCTTCATGGCAGCCCATACAGTCGTGTGGAAAATTCTCATTGATAAGTAATAAATAGTTGGCAAAAAAACTTGCCAAATCAAGATAAACCAAAACTGATAGACAGTGAATAAAAATAAGGTGCACTTACCAAAAAGTATTATTTTTTAAGGGATTGTGAAACTAATATAGCCAGGATTTGATAGGATATTCTTTATGATTCTGTAATTCATTTAACTTACCTCAACTCCCCCTTTACAACTGAAAGCCCAGTGCAGTAGGGCCAAACTACACTGCAATTTCGTGTGGGGTAGCACATGACCCCCGCTATGCTCCAATCAGAGACGGGAAGGTTGGCAATCGTGCTTTAGCAGGCTGTGGAAAAAAAAACTAGGTTACATAGAAGTTAAGATTGTGTTGATCCAGGGTGTCTCCAGGTAAGGAATCCATTAAGGTTTTAGACATCTTATATCACAATACAAATTAGAAAATAACACACCTCTCTAAAAAAGATTATGCCAAATAGTCAATAGTTAAACCACTCAATTCAGGGGTGGAAAATCCCACCCCAGGGGCATATATGAAGGGACCACACAGGCAGCAGGAGCTTGAAGCCCCCATAAACTGTTCCAAATCATCAGTCATATCATCCAAATAAACAAAGCAGAACACGGCTAGCTGCACTTCAATGAACGGTTTTTTTAAATTGGCAAATTATAAGCAGATTTTCCTCAGTCCGACGGAGTTGAGGGAAAAGGGGAGTACACGTTGATACACCATCTATTTCTTCAGTGAAAATAGAAGAGAGATTTGCAAACAGGGATAAAAAGGTAAGTGGCTAAGGAACCCTGTGCTTTACCTCGGGGTAGTGCAGAAAAGGACAGACACAAGGGTTTAGTTGAATAGTGTGCGTGTTTGTTGGGTGTGGCATCAAGCACTGGTGCTCAGATGGGGGCTCTTCAGTGTTGGATAATTCGATTTTTATCTTTTTAGCTATTCTATTCAATTAGCTTCCTGTGGATCGATAATATCTTAATCAGGCATTTACTTGAACAACCACAGTTTAAGCCGATTGGGCAGATGCAACAACAAGATTAATCTCCCCACTTGGTTTCGATTGAGGAGCCACTCGATAATTTATTACCACGGAGACCACCATTGACAAATCCAATTCAGTAGAAATCGGATTATAAAAAGGAATAGGCATGCTTTGTAGCTCAATGCAAGAAAAAAGTATGGGGCCACCGATCCACCCGCAGCTGCATAAGCTGTTGACTAGGCTATGATTGATGTTTTCCAACGCACAGACTTAAAACATTACAAGATGTGTTGCACTCTTACCTTCAGTGGTTTCAAGCGCCTGGGTTTTTCCGCTGGCTGTGATTCATGTATATCCAACAAAGCAAAGTTCCAGGGCACTCCAGGGACTAACATGCAACATTCAAACAAATAGTCAAGTTGGTCGCCGTCTTAGACCTTTCTAAAGGCCCTATTGGCTTTAGATATAAAAACTCAAAATCAATCAAGGGAAATAGACATTTGGAAGATATGCTAAATGATTGAAGTGTTACACGATTTATTATTTCCCTGTAAAGATAGTAGTTTTTGCCAGTTAAGGCCAATGCACGTGTCCGTTGTGTTGGGGGGAATGTCCAAAGTCTTGATGAGAGGGCCTGCTGATTTCTAGCAATGCCCCAGAATTATGTACCAAGGCCGTACCTAACCTGATAACTTATTGTTACTTTAATCTTGATTGCTAAGAGCTAGCCTAACGGTCATATTTCTTAACACCATTACCTATCTTAACACTGCAGCTCTCCTCCTTACTCCTTGTCCATATTGCCGCTCAGTCTTCTTTGAACTTATTTGGTGAATCGGTTTTTGTCCTTGTTGACGTGGTGAAAATCTAGTACCATTGTTTAAAGTTGTTCCTGAACAAAAAAGAAAGAAATAGAAATGAGAAAAGTTATCAGAATAAATGGGTATATACCACAGGCTACATAAACATTTCTAACTCCCTTTCCCAAGGAGGTACATGTATTTGTTCTTTAGTTCATTAAAAAATAATTATTTTATAAGGTTAAAAATGTAATAAAGACAAGCAAAGATGCCCCACAGAAATGCCCATAACTGCTAGAATACCAATTCCACATGATTCTTCAATAGAAAGCGAGATTAAACCAAGAGGTATCCAGCATGGTTCTTTCAATTTGCGAGGCATTAAAAAACAGGGAATTTTAAAGAAGCTTTAATGTTATTTCTAGCTACACAAGGGTACGTGTATCACAAAACAAGTTCTTATTTTTACCGTAACCAAGTATATTATGGTGGGGGGAAGTAGGAGATGGAGTATTCTTACCTGACGGTTTTTTTGGCACGAGGAAAAAAAAAAAGAAGAGATTATGGAAAGTATATATTACCAATATATTTTAAGGGCCGAGTTTAAGTGTTCAGGACATCATTTTTACATATCGGTAAAAAAAATATTGATCACTTATCCAGCTATCCTCTTAAACGTTGCCTCATTTTAGTAGATGTTGCTGGGACTATTGATGTGCAATGTCCACTGGCAATTCCAGCAATAAAAGGGGTGTTTTATTAAGCTGTTGCCATCTAATACAACATAAAAAAACCTTTGCGTGGAGGAACGGCCAGTATTCTGTAATGCCATACAAATCTCATCACTACTCACACTTAAATTTATCAATGCTGTCTCACCCAAAACAGGAGTCTAAGTATTTAATTTCTGTAGAACCAGTACACTTAGTACAAGGCTGCTGTTTATCGGTTTACTCACACAACTAAACTAAAAGGGGCAGTAAAACCCCCCCCACATGTAAGATTAGACAGAGGTCCACTCTCTTGATAAGTAAATGTCATATCTTCTAGAATGCTAGCCGGTGCCTTTTTCATACAATCATTTGAGATCAACAAAATGGAATGGGTTAGATAGGAAATCTTAAGATAAAAAACGCTGCTGTAAAAATGTTGGTCTTTAGACCATTAGGATAGATAGCTCTAAATCTATTAATGTCGGCCTATAGTGTATGGTAGCTTAAAGGTATCTCCACTCATAATTTCAAGGTTTAGGCACCAGTTTAGTGAAGAACGGGAGGTAAAGGAGCTGTGCCTAACTTCCGTTCTTCAATAGAACAAACAAGAGGGAATGTGAGCAGTTAGGAACTTACCCGCTCGCTCGCTCCCTGGCTCTTAGTCTGACCAGGTCCGACGGAACATTGTCTTCTATGCGCATAGAAGAAAAGGCCGTCGGGACCTGTCAGCTACCGCGCCGGGGGGAGCGAGAGCGGGTAAGTTTGCTAACTTCTCACACAGTCTCCTGCTTGTTCTATTGAAGAACGGAAGGTAAAGGCACAGCCCTACCTCCCGGTCTTCAATAGAACTGGATGCTAAACCTGGAAATTATGAGTGGGGAGATACCCTTTTAAGGCCATTTGCGGTCTTTCATTGGAACATAACATATGTCATGCTTTAACTTATCCAGTCTTCTGTAACGCAATAACCCATATCCTAATAAAAGTGTATTAACAGAAAGAAAGCAGGAAATGCTGGAATTTGTGATTTATAATTGAATGTTTAAGTGGAGGTTTTACCCTTTAAACTAAAAAAATGATTGCATGTGTCTGTTACCTGGTGAATATTCAGCACTGTATTACATGCAATATTTAACATATGTATAAGTATAAATATTGCCGCCAGTCGAGGCAGTTTAATTATTAAGCTGGCTCCACCTCCATCGCAGAATTATTCAATCAAGGCTACTAAATCGACTAGGGCCCAGAAACATCAGGGGTCACCACGTCAGAACACAGCCCATTACAATACAAAAAACTAGGGGGCCCAAAATGTCAGCCCTACACGAGGGCCAATTTAAGCTGACAACATATCACTGATCCATCCATGTCGTGAATCAAAGACTGTGACTGCTGAGCTCAACCCAATGATTAACTGCTGATTCTCCTTCTGCCCTTTCTAACCTGTTATTTAAGCTATATAAATAACAAGCTTTTAGCTTAAAAAAGCTCAGAGTAGAGGGAGGAGGGCAGATACCTTTTTGCAGAATGGAAAAGAGCGATGTGTTTTAAATATCTGGTTACAAAATGGCATGTATAATAAACTTTTTGGTAAAAAAATAAAAGCTGGGTTTGCGGGGCATAAAACGGTTAAGTCATCTGTATTGTGTTTCAAGGGGGGGGGGAATGCCTTTAATTAAAGGAGAAACTCACCCAATGTTTTAGTATTCCAGAATCTGCTGAAAACAACCCCCCTAAAAAACACCAATAAGCTAATAAAATCCCATTCAGTAAATTGTCTAAAAGTTTAAAGAAGCCTGTTAAGAACTGGATGTAGTATCGTGCAAGGTCAGACCACCACCTCCGCCTCAGTCAAGGCGTCCTGCTGTACTCTGGCTGTAAAAGGATTGGCTATAGTATTAATAATGGGATGTGGACCAACTGGAAAAAGTTTCTGCCATAGCTAAGGACCTGACTCCGCGGCATGTGCCAAAACATAATGGTCGTTGACCAAAATGTGTGATTACTAGAAGATGAGAAAGTAAAGCAACCACCATATGGAGTTTTTAGGTAAATTCCCCAGCCGGGCCTGTTTTTCCAGGTGCCATTTTTTTGCAAATTTTTTAGCTGTTTATTTGTAAATATGTTTGATGTAATAAACTGTGGCTGCTTTTTCATATATCGCTGTAGTGTGTCTTGCTGTGTACACAGGCTGCATTTTCTGTATTTGTAGGGGGTGGGTGGCCTGAACTGCTACCGGAGCGACGGTGGTGAGTCGGAGCCTCCTCCTCCATTTTTCTTTTGGCCCGGTGGGGGGTTTTCCGGGTGCTCCTGTGGGGGATTCGGTACTGGGATATCACATAAATTTTATGTGTATGTGGCCTCTGAATTGTGTTTTCTAAAAGACATTCAGGGTTATTTAATAAAAGTTCTTATCGTTTAAAATGGTGCTAATTTTGCCCTAACCAATCAGATCTTTTCTAACATTTGAAAGCTATTTTTTAAATGATAAGAACTTAAATTGAATCTCCCTGACTGTGTGTCAATTATTCAATTTGGTCAATTGCAGTAGTTTCCCTCCACCCCCCCCCCCCCGAGATTAGACGAGATCGGGCATGTTCAGGTTAGTGTGGCCATAGGCTTGCAGTAGTTTTAAATGTAGGGGTTATTGCTGTGCAACAAAAAAATGGTACAGTTGGGAAGAATTATAGTTTCCAGTAATGGGCAATATAAAAAGTCTAGTCAAAAATGAAGCTTAGCTATAAATGTAAAACACACCCCCCCCCCAACCTAGTTTTGGCATTACTAATATATTCCAAAGATTCCCCTGAAGTCTCTTACCTGACCCGGTTGCTCGCCGCTCCTCCTCTGCTTGGTGGCTGAAAACCACTCCACTTCCTGGTTTGCGGCTGTCAGTAAAGGTGCGACGTGGCGTCACGACCAATCACCTGACAGCAGCGACCAGAAAGTAGAGCGGCTGTCAGCGCAGAAGCCCTCTACTCCTGGTTTTGATCGTAACAGGAGCAGGGGGCGGCGAGGGACCGGGAGACTTCTGGGGCATCTTTGGAACATATTAGTAATTCAAAAGCTAGGTTTTGGTGGGTGATTAACATTTATAGCTAAACTTTATTTTTAACTGGACTTACCCTCTAAAAACTTTTTTACCAGTGTACATATCCTTTAAAGGGTATCTCCAAAATTGCACTTACCTTTTTTACTTTAATTGAAGAACGGGAGGTAAAGGAGCTATGTCTTACCTCCCGTACTTCTATTAAACCAACAGGAGCCAGGGTGGAAATAGTTAAACTTACCCTCGATTGTGCTCCTCCGATGCTTCCTATGACAGGCCCCGACTATAGCCATGATCCCCTAATAATAAATATTTTAAAATGAACCACTTAATAGTTTTATTAGCAACATACAGCATTGAAAAAAACCAACCTTTTCTTTTTTACCTTGTACTATTGTAAAATCAGACTCTTTTTCAAGATCCAATGATACTTTTGAGCCATTTACCTAAAATAACATTTGAGCAAAGCAAACAATAATAATGGTAGGTAAAAAAAATTATAAATATCATCCCAGATCAGAATGGTCTAAAATACAGACAGACCTCAAAAAAATGTAGTCATGTGCTGGCCAAATCAATTTGAAAAGCCACTATAGAAGCACATAAAAAATGTAATATTACCAAATCGTTTTTGGCCCCTTTTGAACTAAGTCAAAATCTTTTGTTTTGCAAACAATAATAAAAACAGGGATTGTTAAAGCAGTATATTTATAATGCAGAATTGGCCATAGTAGGACAAAATACAGATTTAGCTGATAATTTAGCAGAACACAAGTCAGTGAACCAGTAAAAACAAAGACTCAAATCTGTTTTAGCCTATGAAAAATGCATGCTGTAAACTGCCAAGAAATGTGACGATTTTAATAATTGCTGCTTCACGTTTAGCTTTAAAAAAAACAAAAAAACAACACATTCCAACACAATAATGTAAACTAATAAAAATTTAGATATTGACCTGTCTTGCTTGTCTGCAGATGTAGGCAGGAGTTTAACTCCCAATGCTCCTTGAGAGAGGGGGGATTTTGGTGAACGTGATGGCTGAGATGGCGAGTCACTGTTGCTTTCTGGTTCCTGTCTTTTCCGCAGTTGGGCCTGTATAATTGAAAGTATGACTAAAAAACCACACAAACCAAATTAACATTAATCCACCACACATCAAGTTCTCCCCTCTCCACAGTTAGTATATTCAATTAGATTAAATGTAATTTTTAGTTGGCTGCAAAATAGGAGAAATGTTACTTCTGTCTCGTGAATGCTGGAAGAAAAATTTATAGTGTATGTGCTTCTTTAGTGTGGGACATCAGGTGTTGATAAACATGGTGACACTGTTGTGATCCAAACTCAGAAAGAGAATTGTGCAAACCCTGTTTTTTTGAGTCATGCTCCTCCAGTTGCTAATAAAGTTTGAGATTGCCAAATATGACTGCTATATGATTGTCCCATCTCCTCCTATAAGAAGGATTCAGCAGACTGTCATGGGCTTTCGGAAAATGTTTATTTGCAGGACTTAGGACTAGCTCCCAGCCTCCCACTTGGATGGAACCACATGCACAATTGTGCAATACGCAGATGTGCATTATTTGCTATTGGTGCTGTGCTCCAATACATATGTATTATTGTAACACATGCATTCCAAAAACGGATTGGAGCACAGCACACAGAGGGGCCACTCCGATTACATTGCAATACTTAATCCAAATCGCATAAGTGGGAAAGCAGGAAATGGCCTACAAAACTGAAAATAAGAAAGAAACTTTGGCAAATGGCAGGAAAGCAGATATATGTTCTCATGCCACTAGGATGTGCTCAAAAAAAGATGCCGTTGGCCCATTCCTCATGAAAACATCAATGTATTTATGGACCTTTAGGGCAGAAGGATCGATGACTGGGAACATGGACATCCTCTGCTGTTGAACTGGTGTTTTTTGTGGCCTCTCTTCATCAGTTTCTTCCTTTTCTGGCTTGTCTTCTACAAAAGCAAACATATTAATAGTAAAATGCTGAGAAAAGTATCAGTATGTCAGGAAAAAAGATGCACAGTGCTGTTTGAAAGAATCCTGTATATATCAATACATTGTGTAAACCATTTACAACCACAAAGCTACACAGAACAGTAGTAATATTTGCATCTGCTAAATTTCTTGTGAGACTTCAAATAAAGACTTTAGTGTAAATGGGCCCATAAACGAACCAATGCCGGCCGTACGATGAAAAATTTTCTATTGGCCTGATAATAAAACAAAATCGTACAACAAACCGACGGGATTGGTGTGTGTATGGGGGCCATAAATAATATCCGGTATGTGAACCCCTGATAATTTTCCTCAATTATGCTTTTAGATAATTAAATCTTACACATAGCCCAGTCATCAATATCACCATCCCATCATCTAATTATGCATGTTTGCCTCTCTCCCATTTGAATTTCTATTATGTGGATACAGTCAGTACACATCTATCATGCTAACATGTATTAAAAATAATAATATACATGTTGCCATACAAGCCCTAATGTGTGCTATCATGTGGATGTTTTAAAGTTAGGCCTCACCAATCCATTCAATTGCTGCTTTCCTGGGTGTACCTGTTAAACTTGTAGAGTCTGTGTACATCCAAGGGCTGTCAGTGTCTTTGATTACTGCAAGTTGGCTACTGGGCTGCAGCAGACGACTTCTGCGTTGGGACTGGCTAGGGGCACGGCGCTGGCTCTTTCGGCTAAGATGCACTCTATTTTTCTGGGCTGTTGAATCTAAAACCGAAGTTTGCTGCAGAACAAAAGTCCAGTTACTGCTGAGGTTTACAGCTGATGATTTTGTCTCATCTGCACTTCTTAAAGAACACGTGCAGAGGGAATTTCTTACACAAAACCAGGACCCAGCCAAATGGCAATACTTACCTGGTTCCCCAACTTTCCTGAACAAAGTTATTCACCACTAGCTTCCTTTGCATTATCGCCTGTGACTGATGGCTAACACCCGTAGGAGCCGCAGAAAATAGCAGTCAGGCCGAGTTGGTGGTGAATATCAGGAACACAGTTCTGCAGTCTTAGGGTATGGGGGGTTCTGGTTTTGTGCAAGAAATTTGTTCTGAGGGGTGGGTATGACTTTTAACTGTCAGTTTGAAGCATTGCCTCATACAATAAACAGTTTTAGACACATTTCAAGTAAAGAAAACATGGAACACAATGCATAACACATAATTTTTCAAAGCTATGGGGGATCTTTAAAGGGCTGGTAAACATAGGCAGCTATTTGAACAAATTAACACCATAATTTTGATCAAAATACTGCTTGTTACTCCAACAAGTTTAATCAATCCAACTTTAAACTCACAGACATGCACAACTCTGTGCAACCATGACACCTTCCCTTTGTAATAAAGCCTTTAAAACCAAATTTAAAGTTTATACTTAAACGTTCCAAATGATGAAACTATATTACATTTTACATTGAGAATTGTTTTTCTTATATTCTACACCATTTACCCACATACTAGGCAATTTCGGGGAGCCACATCACTTTTTCATGTCTTAAAGGGCATGTCCACCCACAAAACTATAATCCCCCCCACTAATGGCCCCACCATGTAGTGTAATAAAATCCTTACCCCACATCCCAGCTCCATATGGTTCTCCTGTAGTCCCCCCCCCAAAGTCCCAAAAACTGCCCACCGGGAGGATAGCAGAGTCCATATAGGACTCTGCCTCCTGTCTCGCCTCCGGGAGAAGTTTGGCATGCGCACTGCAGCGCTTCCCCCCCCCCCCTCGTTTCGCGATCCCTCCCCCAACTATAAAACCCTTTTGCCATACATTAGGGTTCCTTTCCCAGCACCAATCGCTAAAAAACAATTTTAAGAAAGTCCTCCGAATTCTACTTACCTTCCCTCTCTCCCCCGGCATTCTGAGAAGCCGGCAGCGCGTCCGTGATTGGGCCTCTCAGCCAATCACGGACGCGGCTGCCGGTCCCGCCCCCTGCTTGCAGTGTATTGCAAGCAGAAGGCCGGGCCGTGCATCGGAGGAGAGAGGGAAGGTAAGTAAAGATCGGGTCACTTTCTTAAAATTATTTTATAGCGGTTGGGGCTCGGGGAAGGCATACTATTATATGGGGGAAATTTTTTATAAGGGTGGACATGCCCTTTAAAGTCACTATAACTGATTTCTCAGTAGTTATCGCAACATTAAGACAGGAGATGCAACAGGTGCACAAGTGTTGCAAAAGACACCTGCGCAGCCACCACAACCTTTTTAATTTGGCGTTTGCACCTGTTATTAGTGTGACTTCTAACGCAAACTTTTAGCTGTCATATAAAGCCCAAAAAAATTTACCCTGAGCTGTAACTGCTATATTAAAGAGCGGGGAGTCGAGTGATTGTAGTTCTAGGTAAAATTATCTGAAAAAACTCTAATACAAGAACACATATATGGCAGCTTACATCTATGAATGAAAAATCAGATGCTATGGACTCATGAGCTGACAAGATATTCTCTATGCCATCTGTAGAATCAGTATCCATGCTAGACAAATCCAAACGGGTGTTCTGCTGGTCTGTGATGGAGTCATGCTCTGTTTCACTCTGGGACACAGAGGACAGTCGACTTTGTGGTAGCTGCTTTCTGCTGTCCACATAAGTGGATAAATCAGAGGCAAATCTGAAATGATATAACAAAAAAATGTGTGTTTAATTATTATAAACATGGCCACATGGCTTCACAATACCTTTCAGCGTGATCGGGGTACCTTATCTATATGCAACTTTTCATGGGGGGGTGGACATGCCTTTTAAAGTTTAAACATAGTTGTTCGGGTCCCCAATGAGTCTCCACATATTTAAGGACAACTATGCTCTAAAAATGAACTCTTTAAAAATTAAAAGTACCTGAGGCATGGAGGTGGGATTGATTATTCCTACCACCCAATATCATTTTGTTGAGGAGCTACAGCGCATACAGTTGTTATCTGCTAGGTTTGTCCTGGATTTTCCTGTATTAAAGATAGTGCTGAAACCAGAAGAAGGAAGCCTTATTGGGAGGAAATCCCTGCCCCAAGTACTTGTTTTAACCGTTTAAAAAAAACAACCTCCCCCCAAAAAAACATATACACGCTATAGTTCTCTGTTAAATGAACAGACCGTTATGATACGCCAAGCATCTACACAACATTTGGAGAGGGTGAACTTCCCTTAATTGGATGACCTTCTTTGTGGTCTATGGGTGGTTTTTATGGGAGGTGTATAATAAAAGTAATTTGCACTTCTTTTGGAGTGCTGCTTTTCATGCTTGCATAGGCAGAACAAAAACATTTATAATAATATTAAAAATAATATATCAATTAATGTACTATAGAGTGAAATAAAGAAATACGACAGCCATACTTCTAAAAACATCATATCATACCATATAATACCAATATTAGTATACATATATCAAATTAATTTATGTGAAATTTTTAAAAATTGTAGAATAAATAAGTACCCAATGTTGTAGTTTTCTTCATACAGTTTATTATAATATTCATCCTGTCTATTTCTACCTCTCAGTGAATGATTGCCACCTAACTATTTCTTATTCTTATTTTATTTAGTGATAAAATAGAATTGCGTCCAGCCTAAAAAGACAAATGTGTTTAAGCTGTTTGTACATGATGATTTTCTCAAATGACTCCATTGCGATGTATGTGCTTTTTACAGCAATTTTTTTTTCATCTTAACCCTTTCTGGACAACATTGAAGATTACCTCTTTTTTTTTTTATTGCGCATAATGTAAATTCCCAATACAGTGAAAGCTATTTAGAGTATTGTATTTGTATGCTTTTGCTAGCAGCTGTGAAATCCATTTTCTTCCCTCAGGTAATATATATACACAAGATATTCTATATGTTACTAGAAAGTAAAATAAAAATTCTGCTTTTTAAGCCATTTGTTCTGTTCTAAAAAGGTAATGATAATGGTAGTTCTTTAACTAAAATGCTAAATGGACACAGAAAATAAATAGTAATATTAAACAGTTACCACTAGATGGAGCTCTTATAAATATAGCTGGTACTTGTTTATTCAACTGTTATTTATTCTAGAATAGCTGCAAATGATACCTTACTAGAACACAGCATGCATGGCGGCAAAGAACATTTTAAAGGGCAAGTTCAGCACAAATACAATTTTTTTTTTTTTTTTTTTTTTTTTTAAAGGGCAGTATTTTTCCATTCCAATTATCTTAATCCACATATCCAGCATTATGTCTATATATAAATAAATGCTTCCAAAATAATTATGGTTTGCATTTTTGTATGTATGTATGTATGCATATATGTATAATTTTATTATTATAACGCCACTTGGGTACACAGCGCTGTACATTATAAAATACAGAGTATACAAGCAGGGGGAATAAAAAATAAGTGAGGTGTGCCTTGGCATATTAGGAAAGAGATTGCTGCCCTGAAGAGCTTACAATCTTAAGTGGGAGGGACAACATACAGATACAAGTGGGGGCAGTGATAAAGTGCTCAGACAGCTAACAATCAATAATAGTGCTATTTAGAAATGTAGGATAACAGTTTAGATCTCAATGAGCTAAAAGATGTCACCTGGCGAAGTGAAGGGGGAAAGAGTTCCAAAGGTAAGGAGCAGCAAAACAGAATGGTTTAAGATGGGAAGAAGCAGTGTTCGTAGGGGGTTTGTAGAGACGATTGCCTTGTGAGGAGGGCAGGGCACATCTATATGCATAAGGGACCAAGGGGGAAGATAAGTAAGGAGGTGTAGAGTGCAGGGATTTAAAGGTTACAAGAAGGGTACTGAATATGATACTTTGTTTGATGGGAAGCCACCCTATGAACTGCAGTATTGGGTTGCGGGTCCTCTTTTGGAGGAGAGTGAGATGATCCGAACTACTGAGTTAAAGATATACTGGAGAGGCTAGAGATGACAGGCCGGGAGACCAAGAAGCAGAATGTTATAGTAGTCAAGACGGGAGATTATAAGGGCATGCATGAGCATTTTAGTTGTGGAGCTAAAGAGGAAAATGTGGATCTTCGCAATATCTTTGCTCTGACATTAACTTTTGAGTGCTACAAATGTACAATGCCTTTGCAACACCCCCCCCCCCCCAGCTAAAATAGGTATTTAAGGTCGTAGACAAAGCATCAGACTCTTATCAACACTCAAAGCCAGGAAGCAATGATGTTTATTTTACAAAAGACACTTCCATGATGGGGATGAGTGGGAGCACTATGCTTTTACTGCCATAATGCTGAGAATTCACGATTTGAGCCAAACTGACAGAAATGGTTTCGCATTTAACTTAATCAGCAAATTAGCATATAAACAATGGCAAGATCATAGGGCCAAAATGCTCAACACAAGGAAATGTACACAGTTATACAAAGCAATAAACATAATAAAACAAATACAAGTAGTATTCTGAAGAGTATATAAAGGTAATTATATGTAAAGAAATAGTTAAACACAATGTAACTCGTCTGACAATCTGGAAACCATGTAAAAAGACCTAAAACCAATGGAGGAATGGAATGTAAAATGGACATGAACCTCAGCCACTGTGAAACTGTAGATCAACAAAACACATTTTATCCCAAACATAGCTTAAACCTGATGGGACACTTGTATAGATGTGGAAAATCCATTCCGCCTCACATTTAAAAAGACGAGCGGCACTGTTACCACCTCTATTAGATCTTACTACTCTTTGAATACCTTGAAAGCTAAACTCAAGTCAGAGTTGTTACAAATCATGAAATATCTAGCTACTGGGCTCCTGTCATCCCTAAGCTTGACAGCTCTAACATGCTCACATGAACATATTGTTTTGAGCATTTCTTGCAATTGCTAAGATATATAATGAAACTGTTGTTGCAGTTTCTATATTGTTTGATCCAATACTCTATATGGGTCACGCTATTTTGTAACCTAGAGCCTATATTAAGAAAAGAAAATTGATAACACACATCTAAACGTGCCAAAACTATCGAGCCATCTTTATTTGCACAGAAAATAATGGGTGCTAGAATGTCCCGTAGATTTTCTGTTCTTTTATTAACTATTTTCCATCCTTTGTCCAATGTTTTGTGGAGATATTCGCCTCCGTACAAAATAGGGATACGGTTTTAAATAATGTGTGTGCTTTCCCTATATTGAAGACAAAAGCGAGTCGAAAAAATAATGGGTGTAGAGTGGCTAATGTGCCCGATGTTAGGGGTCTTAAATCCCTAGGGGTACCCTCATTTACATTAAAATGGACATCATAATTTTTTTTTATGCAATAAAGTTTCACAATCTAGCACTAACGCCTTATTAAAAGCCTTAGAAAGGATTTTTTTTGAGTTCCCTCTATTCTGAAGGCGATAGAAAAGCTCTGAGGCTTTATCTACATATTCACTTAATAAAGAGATTTTTATTTGACATAATTGCTATATCAGCAGCACAATAGCTGCCCTGCAACAATACAAAAAAAGTTGCTGACCGTTTCTTTTCAAACTTAACATATTTCCTAAATACAGTTATTAAAAAAATTAATTGACATTAAGAAAAGATCTAAGCTATCTTGTTGTTTCTTAAAGGAACTTAGATACAGGTAAATAACCCCCCAAAACCCTAAAGGGTAATCGTTTGAAATCTGAAATATATAAGTCTAACCTGAAATCCTGCACAATGTCCTGTTTCCCCTATTTCTGCTTCCTGTTTATTCCAGTTAGTAACTGTCAGTTATGGATTTGACAGTTGACATCACAGCCAATGACTGAATGTTAATCCCCTGTCTGCCTCTTCTGAGCATGACCAGGCTCAGTACAGGTTTCTAAATTGCTCAGTTTCCATGAGGCTTCCAGAAGCATAGCAGGCATACAGTAATGAATTCATAGGACAAACTATGATATATCAACATATTTTAAAGAGGCCATTCTTATTAAAAGATGTTCTTATGAGGGTGGAGTTGTCCTTTAAGGTGAATGTATTATATGGTATATTGTAGACATTAGAGCTTCCTATTAAAGGAAGATATTTTTATTGTCCAGAATTTTCCTTCTAAAAAAGCTCCTCATTACCTGTTTTACATATACAATATCATTCCTTGTAATTGTGCTTTATAGACACCTTATCATAATTATACAAAACCTACATAGGTATATATTTCCTTCTACATCAGGGACAATGATTAGCAGGACAAGGAATCTTTATTTATGCCTATTTCATAATGTTCCACAAACAAACACTGAATTTAACAGTCTGGTTGACCCTATTAAAGAAAGTGATGAGATGATCCAGTGTCTTAAATTGCTGTCCCCCTTTTCTCCTAATAGGGACATGGATCTTGTTTAAAAAAAAAAAAAAGGATGATCTGTCCTTGTAAATATAGAAGTGAGTTGAGTGCACAATGCTGTACCTCAGCTTTAGTTTATTCCCTGATGTAATGATGTTACCAGCTAACTTATGCATACCTATTTATAGTAAAATAGTAACTCTAATGTCTTTCTTATGCAAACAGACAACACAAGCTTTAGGCTGGTTTTCTATGTTTTCTATACTGTACTGTCTTTAATAGCAGAAACTACTGCATACAATTGCAGATGGAATTGTTTCCATCATCTACATGGCAGTGTTATTTAAGTAGATCTAAATGCTACAAAAAAACTTTCTAATTGACAACCCAGAAAATGCTAATAATTAGCTGTATCATTAACTTTTAAAGTGGATCCAACACAAAAAAAACCACTGCCTCTTCTGCACTTTCCAACACAAAGTTTTATGAAGTGACTTTTCCATTTTTTTCCTAGCCCAAACGCCTGTTCCATTCCTGTATAGGGACAGAAATGAATAGATTGAGAGATATGTAGACAAACAGTAGACAGTAGATAGATAGATGGGCCGCTTCTAGACTTTTTGGCACCAGAGCCAAACTTTTTAAAGCTGCTCCACAAATCTTGATGATGGGCGTGGTGGGCTGACTAGCACAGGCTGGTGAACTGTAAAGCTAATTAAACAGTTCAGCAGATACTATTATGTCAGCCCACCAGTTCACCAGCCACTGTTAGGTTAGCCCTCCAGTTTACCAGCCACTGTTAGGTGTGCCCACCAGTTTACCAGCACCTGTTAATCGACCCTCATGTTCACCATCCAACCGATTTAACAATGGATGGCAAACTGGGGGTCTGACTTATAAGTGTCTGTTGGACTGGACTCGCATGCCTCCTAACTGTCGCTTCTAGACCTTTTGGCACCTGATCCAAACTTTTTAAAGCCACTCCACTTATCTTGATGATGGAAGTGGCTTGTGGGCATGGTGGTCTGCCTAACACTGGCTGGTGAACTGTAAATCTAATTTAACAGTTCAGCAGCCACTGTTAGCCCAACCTAAAGCATGCCTCCCAACAGTCACTGATTGGCCTGGACAGTCCTGATTTTTGGACCTATTCCCGCTGTCATAGACAGTGTTGCTAAAATCCCATTTTTAAGTGTGTCCCCATTTACAGCACCTGCATCTTTCCAAAAAACCCCAAAAACATGCATGCAGCCTGTAAGCAATTTTAGGGAAGCGTACTGTCGGGGACCAGTTCATTAGCCAGTGTGGTCAGCCCTCCAGTTTACTAGCCAGTGTTAGTCAGCTCTCCAATTCATTATACAATGTGAATCAGCCCTCCAGTTCACTAGCAGTTTTAGTCAGCTTTCCAGTTAGCTAGCCAGTGTCGTCAGCCCTCCAGTTAGCTAGCCAGTGTCGTCAGCCCTCTAGTTAGCTAGCCAGTGTAGTCAGCCTTCCAGTTAGCTAGCCAGTGTCTTCAGCCTTCCAGTTAGCTAGCCAGTGTCGTCAGCCCCCCCCTTCATTAGCCAGTGTCATCAGACCCCCATTTCATTAGCCAGTGTCGTCAGCCCCCCACTTCATTAGCCAGTGTCGTCAGCCCCCCACTACATTAGCCAGTGTCATCAGCCCCCCACTTCATTAGCCAGAGTCGTCAGCCCTCCACTTCATTAGCCAGTGTCGTCAGCCCTCCACTTCATTAACCAGTGTTGTCAGCCCTCCACTTCATTAACCAGTGTCGTCAGCCCTCCACTTCATTAGCCAATGCTAGTTAGTCCTCCAGTTTTTTAGTCGGTCACCCTTATCTTAACCACATCATACAACTAAAATGCAGGCAAAAATGTAAAATGGGAATAGTGGTCTTTAAAATGGGTGTAACCCCAAAAGTGGGTGTAGCATCATCAAACTAAGTGTGGCCAAAATTTTCAGCGTGCACTATTAGGTACGCACTGTCTTCCCACCCCATCTGTCCCCCTTTTGCAATTTTAAATGTTGGAAGGTAAGCTGGAGAGTGGCTAGTGACCTAACACTTAAGGTCGGACCTAACACTGGCTAGAGAAATTAAGGGCTGGCTTAACAGTAACTGGGGGACTAAATGGCTGACATATATATGCCACATGGAAGGTGGTAAAATAAGTACCAAAAAATATTGGTAATGTAAGTGCCCCTGGACACAGACTAGTAAATAAAAGTGCCTGTAGTGACTGGTAAATATCAGAGCCCACAGTGACTGGTAAATAACAATATCCACAGCGAGTCACTGGTATATAGGAATGCCGACAGACACAGACTGGTAAATAACAGTGCCCATTGCCCACAGTGACTGGAAATAACAGAGCCCACAGTGATTGGTAAATAGAAATGCCCATAGACAGTGACTGGTAAACAACAGTGCCCAATGCCCACAGACAGTGCCTTGTAAATAATACCCATTGCCCACAGACAGTAACTGATAAATAACAGTGGCCATTGCCCACAGACAGTGCCTGGTAAATAACAGTGCCTATTGTCCAGACAGTAACTGATAAATAACAGTGCCCATTGCCCACAGACAGTGACTGGTAAATAACAATGCTTATTGCCCACAGACTGACTGGCAAATAACAGTGCCCATTGTCCACAGACAGTGACTGGTAAATAATGCCCATTACCCACAGACAGTGACTGGTAAATAACAGTGCCCATTGCCCAATACTTAATAACAGTGTCCAGCCCACACATAAGTTACCACACTTACTAGAGAAAGGCAAGGGGAACTGAGTGACAGGAAGCCAGAAAGGAATAAAAAAGATACCCCCCACACAAACCTATAATAGTGTACACACTATTACACAGGAGTATTTGATTGACAAAATTACCAAGGATATATGTCAATTTACCAATTAATTCAAATTATTAATTGGCTGTGTCTTCAGGATTTTGAAGGATAGGGTCACTGTTATACTTGCTCTTGGACTTAAGCATGCAAGCATGGCACTTTTTATATGAACTTTCGACAGCAGTTGCTATGTATCTACATGTAAGTTTGTCATGGAATGCAACAAGTTATTATGTATATATTTTTTTAATTATCATGCTTCACTCCTATAACTATTCTGAACTCAATCTATTGTGTAACTTATGTGATAATTAGAAATGTAAAATGAGGGGTGTTGTGTATAAGTTTGTCTGTTCTTTTAATGGGGTAGTGCTGTAACAAGTGCACATACAATCCTGAACCTTTTTAACAAATGTAATCTGAATCAGTCATATACTTCAATATGACTGGTTAAATATGCTCACTTCACTTAGCCTGGCTCCAGGCCAAACCGCCCAGAACACGGGCATGGACTGCTCATTACCACGGCCACCTATCAGATCCTGCAGGTCACATCTTTTTCTGAAACAAGCCACATGCTGCCCCCAGGCTGAGGCTTTGGCATCACTGACAGTGGGTAATCCCTTATTGAAGATGGCAACTATGTCATGTGTAGTCACTAAACTGACTGGTTACAAATGGCAGTAATACATCCCCATACGTATAATTTAGCACCATAGAGAAAACTCTATTGGGAGTGAAACACGTTTGGAGCTTGTGTGCTGTCCCCCGTACCAGCATCTAGTCTTACTTACCTGCCAATTAGGACTCCATTCCAGTGACCCCAAGTGCTGACAGCTCCCTGCAAGGACCGCAATGATATTTATGAAGCTTAGATCGATAAGTAGACTGGGGAATTGGGTATTACTTATGTATATACTATTATAGGTGGGCTGCAAGGCATTGTTTGTACTTTTTTCTTTCCATCTGTGGGAGGCAGGGCTAGAGCTCTCTTTTGCATTATGATTTTTTGGCTACCAATAAGTTGTGTGGGGGGTGTATAATATTACATATAGGAAAGGTGTATATCTGAAGGTAAGTATGCCACATTGAGAGCAGGTGAATATTGGGTTACAAACCCTACTTTATTTACATGACCTTAATAGGCTGAGACCCCACTTGGCGCATGTGGTTCCGCGTTTGCGCATGAGATTTTGCTATTTAAAGGACAACAATATCAAAAAAACCAACATCATCCCCATTACATGTCCACACTTCCAGCAGCTGAAATCACTTGATATCGCACAGCAAAGATGAGTGCTAAAAGCCCGCCTCCTAGACGGCCCAGGCCCTGGTTAACATATCACTTGTCATTCGCTGGTGGGGATGTCTGTTACAACCTCTCTCCTCCTCCTCTGCCGGTTAAACAAACTTGAAATGTCCGGTTGCTAGGATACAGCCTACATAATCAAGCTGATAAAGGGTGGGTGGAGGAGTGTTTTCTCACATGCTAGCTCAGTGAGCTGAGTGACAGTTAGTGGCAGACAGAATTGTTACACCCCCTTCACAACAGGGCTAAATGAAGGCAGAGAGAGGCTCGAAATTAGGAAAAAAAGGTATGGGGAGGGCTGCATACCTTTACTCTTTTTAAAGTAATTTTTTTAAAAAATGCATTGAGGCAATACAGTTAATCCTTTAACATTATAGAAATGCATCCGTTTGCACAAAAAAATGGTGATTGCAAAACAGAAATGGATGCACAACGGCATGCGCATCGGAAATTGTGTAACTTTTGCGTTCCCGCGATTTCCATTCTAACCAAAAACGCATGCGCAATCGCAACGCGTGAAAAATGCATTAGTGTGGCCTAGCCCTTAAGACCAACGTTTTCATTTTTCAAGTGATTAGAGATCTGGATCAAGGTATCAGCTAAACTGCACCTGCAGTCATCAAAGTTGATATGGTAAATGTACATACCTACTACTCGACCATCTAAATTATTAAAAGTATAGTATTATATTAGGTACAAGACAAAATATATATGTATATATATAAAAAAGTACTTACAGAGTTGGTACCCTATTTTAAATGCAATAGTCAAAATGTAAGATTTAGCAATTTACCTGTGCTGTTTGTAAAATCACTTTCTGTTATTAGTGTTTGCGCACAAATATTAATGTTAAAGGATAATTGCACTGTAAAATCAAGAAATGTTCATTTGGAAGCTGCAGCTTTAAAAATACTGTTGCCATATTTTTTTTTACCTATGCCCGTCCAGAGCCTGCCTTTGTGCCTTGAAAGTTGCCAACATCTTGTTGCTGGTTTGCTGAATATTAAGCTCTGCCCCTCCGAGATTTCCTCTGCTTTCTCATGCTTGAGCCTCAAACGATAATGCCTGTGAGTTCTGTGCACATGAACGTCAACGAAACTCACAGGCATTACTGTTTGAGGCTCAAGCAGGAGAGTGCACCAAACTCACAGGCATTACCTTTTGAGGCTCAAGCAGGAGAGTGCACGGAACTCAGGCATTACAAAAATAAAAAGAGCAGTACTGATTTTTAACAAAAGGTTTAACAGTAAAAAGCTAATTCCAAAAGATTCCAACAAGAAAACCAAAAAATCATGGAGGTGTGTGAAGGAGGAGGGTACTTGGATATATAAACTTGTTATTTTCATATTTTCATATTTATTATGAAAGCACTTGGTTACCTGTACTCCTCATTGGAACCTCAGAGCTTGTTATTTAAACTTGTGTTTGTATCATATCCCGGCTAGACTACTGCAACACACTCCTGTGTAGTTTACCAAACAACCTTCTGGCACTGCTTCAATCCATTCTCAACTCTGCTGCCCAGGTCATTCATTTCTCTTCTCGCTTCTCTAATGCCACTCCTCTCTGTCAGTCCATCCACTGGTTGCCCATCACGCAAAGGATCCAGTTCAAACTGCTTACCTTATCCTATAAAGCACTATCCAACATAGCCCCTCCATATATCTCAGAGCTGATCCAGTGAGACTGTCCCATGCACAACTTCCGCTCGCAAACGATAACCTCCTCTCATCCACCCTTGTCACCTCTTCCCATGCCCGTATTCAGGACTTTGCTCGTGCTGCCCCTCTGCTCTGGAACTCCCTTCCTCCGTCTGTCCGTCACTCACCATCCCATAACACCTTCAAACGTAACCTTAAAACCCACCTCTTTTGGCTAGCATATAACCTGGCCTAAACATTACCCCTCTTACTACCCAATATGATCCGACCCGCCTTTAACGCTCCACTGCCAATCTATTTACTGCCTACTGATTCCGGTCACCTTATGCATCACCCCCATATCCTCTAGTCTGTAAGCTCTTTGGACAGGGTCCCCTTTCCTATTGTATCACGGTATTGCTGTAAGAAACTCCACTCTATGTTTACTTATATTATGTATTACCTGTGTATGTAATAAGTATGACTTTGTATAACATGTATTAGTATGTAATGTATGACTATGTTATTGTAAAGCGCCACGGAAGATGTTGGCACTATATAAATCAATAATAATAGTAAAAATAATATATGCACATGGAAATTTTCAGTTTTTACATTTTTTTTACATGTTTTATATATATTTTTTATTTTCAATTCACCAACTTAGATTATTTGGTGCAGATCCATCACATAAAATAACTTTTAAAGGGCATGTCCAGTCAAAAAAAAAACTTTTGATATAAATGCAGAGCAACTACCCCCACCCTCAAACCCCAGGACTTACCTGAACTGGTCCCTCGCCGATACTCCTCTACAAGATGCTCTACTTCCTGGTCACGGCTGTCCATTAAAGCGCAATGTGGCATCACGCCCAATTGCCTGACAGCCATGAACCGGAAGTAAAATGGCTGTCAGCCCAAAGGCTCTCTGCTCCTGTATTTGCTCGAAACAGCGAAGGACCGGGTCAGGTAAGTCCCTTCTGGAGCATCTTTGGCATTTCTTTTTAATGCGAAACTGGGGTTTGGGGGCGTGGTGTACTCTGCATTTATATCAAAAGGTTTTTTTGGCTGGACATGCCTTTTAAGAAAATTTCACTCTAGGTCCAAATGTATCTGCCCAAACTTAAATATCTTTGGTAATATTGTCTTATAATCTCCCATGCATTACAGAGGGTGACCAAGTACAATAACAATGTTTAGAGTTGTGCAACTATAAAAAGATACAAATTCAGTAAGTTTATATAACTAGCTTCCAAAATAAATGTATCCAAAGTCACACAAACACAATCATATTTAAAAAAAGACTGTCCCATTACATAAGTGCAAATGTCTCTGCCCATACGTAAATATCTTTAGTAATAGTGTTATTTAATGACTAATATATTAAAATGGTGTTAGGTGTTGTGGAACTATACAGAATACCAATGTTTTACATTAATAGGAAATGTGAACACCCTTTTCACATTAACTGAAGAATGAGAAGTAAAGTAGCATTTTCCAATTAATCTAACTGGTTTCTCTGACAGACCCCGACTACATCCATGCTCCCGCATACTGTAAATTGGAGCCTGGATATTGTTGGGACCTGTCAGAGGAAGCAGCAATGGAGCGAGATTGCTGGTAAGTTTCCCCTTTTGTTTGCCAGCTCCTGTTGGATTAATTGAAGAGCGGGGGGTAAGACTTATCTCTGTTATGTCTCATTTTTAAAATAACGTGGAAAAGGTTATGTTCACTTATTTAGTGGACATACTGTTTAAAGAACTAGCTTCAGAGTCTTCATGGCAGCCCATACAGTCGTGAAAATTTCTCATGATAAGTTAATAAATAGTTGGCAAAACTTGCCAAATCCAGATAAACCAAACTGATAGACAGTAATAAAAATAAGTGCTTTAACAAAGTATTATTTTAAGGGATGTGACACTAATATAGCCAGGATTTGATAGGATATCTTTATTATCTTTTGTCATTGTCATTTAACTTCCCTCAACTCCCTTTACAACTGAAGCCCAGTTAGGGCCAACTACACTGCAATTTCGTGGTAGCACATGACCCCCGCTATGCTCCAATCAGAGACGGGAGGTTGGCAATGTGCTTTAGCAGGCTGTGGAAAAAAAACTAGGTTACATAGAAGTGTAAGATGTGTTGATCCAGGGTGTCTCCAAGGTAAGTAATCCATACTGTTTTAGACATCTTATAATCAAATACAAATTAGAAAAATAACACACCTCTTCTAAAAAAGATTGCAAATAGTCAAAAGTTAAACACTCAATTCAGGGGTGTAAATCCCACCCCAGGCACTATGAGGACACACAGGCAGAGGAGCTTGAAGCCCCCATAAACTGTTCACAAATCATCATGTCATATCATCCAAATAAACAAAGCAGAAACGCTAGCTAGCACTTCAATGAACTGGTTAAATGGCAACATTATAAGCAGATTTCCTCCAGTCCGAAGGAGTTGAGGAAAATGGGAGTAAAAAGTGATACACCCATCTTATTTCTTCAGTTGAAATAGAAGATAGATTTGCAAACAGTGGATTCACAAGTAAGTTGCTAAGACCTGTGCCTTTACCTCGGTGTTAGTGCAGAAAGGACAGACACAAGGGTTTAGTGAAGTGTGCGTGTTTGTTGGAGTGTGGCATCAAGCACTGGTGCTCAGATGGGGGCTTCAGTGTTGGATATCTATTTTTTCATCTTTTTAGCTATCTATCAATCTAGCTCTCCTTTGATCGATTAATATCTTAATCAGGCATTTCCTTGAACAACCACATTTTAAGCCATATGTGGGCAGATGCAACACAAGATTAATCTCCCACTTGGTTTCGATTGAGGAGCCACTGATAATTATTACCACTGAGACCACATTGACAAATCAAATTTTCAGTAGAAATCGGATTATAAAATGAATGAGGCATGCTTTGTAATGCTCAATGCAAAAAGTATGGGGCCACCGATCCACCCGCAGCTGCATAAGCTGTTGACTAGGCTATGATGTGATGTTTTCCAACATGCACAGACTTAAAACATACAAGAATGTGTGCACTCTACCTTCAGTGGTTCAATTCGCCTGGGTGCCGCTGGCTGTGATTCATGTATATCCAACAAAGCAAAAGTTCCAGGGCACTCTCAGGACTAACATGCAACATTCAAACAAATAGCAATGTTTCGGTCTCCTTCTTAGACCTTTCTCAAGCCATATTGGCTTTAGATATAAAAACCAAATCAATCAAGGGAATAGACATTTGGAAGATATGCTAAATGATTGAATGTTTACACTATTTATTATTTCACTGTAATATAGTAGTTTTGCAGTTAAGGCCAATGGCACTGTGTCCGTTGTGTTGGGGGGCATGTCCAAAGTCTTGCTGAGAGGGCCTGCTGATTTCTAGCAATGCCCCAGAATTATGTACCAAGGCCGTACCTAACCTGATAATATTGTTTACTTTAATATTGATTGCTAAAAGAGTAGCCTAAGGATATATTTTCTTTAACACCATACCTATCTTCACACTGCAGCTGCTCCTCCTGACTCCTTGTCCCATATTGCCGCTCAGTCTCTTGAACTAGTGAATCGGTGTCCTTGTTGACTGTTGAAAATCTAGTTACACATTGTTTAAGTTGTTCCTAGAACAAAAGAAATAAAATGAGAAAAAGTTATCAGCTAATTGTGTATATACCACAGGCTACATAACATTTCTAACCCTTTCCCAAGGATGTACATTTATTTGTTCTTTATTTCATTAAAAATATTTATTTATAAGGTAAAAATGTAATAAAGACAAGCAAAGATAGCCACAGAAATGCCCATAAAATGCTATAGATACCAATTCCACATTATTCTTCAATAGAGCTGAGCATTAAACCAAGAGTTATCCAGCATGTTCTTTCAATGCTAGGCATAAACAGGGAATTTACAGAAGCTTTAATTATTGTCTAGCTACACAAAGGGTACGTGTATCACAAAAACAACTTATTTTACCGTAAAAGTATATTTATGGTGGGGAAGTAGGAATGAGTATTCCTACCTCCTGTTTTTTTGGACGAGGAAAAAAAAAAAGAAGAGATTATGTAACGTATATATTACCAATATATTTTTAAGTGCCGAGTTTAAATGTGGTTCAGGACATCATTTTTTACATATCGGTAAAAAAATATTGATCACTATTTGTAACCTCTCACTTATCCAGCTATTCCTCTCTAAACGTGCCATAGTAGAATGTTGCTGGGACTATTGATGTGCAATGGCCACTGGCAATTCCAGCAATAACAGGGGCTGTTTATTACAGCTGTTGCCATCTAATACAACAATAAAAAAACCTTTGCGTGGAAGGCATTATTCTTTAATGCATACAAATCTTCATCACTACTCACACTTAATATTCTATCAATGCTTTCTCCCCCAAAACAGGAGTCTAAGTATTTAATTTCTGTATAAACATACACTATTACACGCTGCTGTTTATCGGTTACTCACACAACTAAACTAAAGGTGCCAGTACACTATGTAAGAGATTAGACAGATGTCCAATCTCTTATAAGATAAATGTCCAATCTATCTAGAACTGCCTAGCCGGTTCTTTCATACAATCATTTTGAGATCACAAAATGAATGGGTTAGATAGGAACATCTTAAGATAAAAAACGCTGCTTGTAAAATGTGGTCTTTAGACATTAGATAGATCTCTCTAATCTATCTAATGTCTGCCTAGTGTATGGTTAGCTTTAAAGGGTATCTCCACTCATAATTTCAAGGTTTAGGCATCCAGTTCTATTGAAGAACGGGAGGTAAAGGAGCTGTGCCTTACCTTCCGTTCTTCAATAGAACAAACAAGAGACTGGTGAGCAGTTAGGAAACTTACCCGCTCGCTCGCTCCCCTGGCTCTTAGTCTGACAGGTCCCGAGGACTTGTCTTCTATGCGCATAGAAGACAAGGTCCGTCGGGACCTGTCAGACTACGCGCCGGGGGAGCGAGCAAGCGGGTAAGTTTCTTAACTTCTCACCAGTCTCCTGCTTGTTCTATTGAAGAACGGAAGGTAAGGCACAGCTCCTTTACCTCCCGTTCTTCAATAGAACTGGATGCCTAAACCTTGAAATTATGAGTGGAGATACCCTTTAAGCCATTGCTTGTCTTTCATTGAATACATTAACATATGTATGCTTTAACTTTATCCAGTCTTTAAAGCAATAACCCATATCCTATAAAGTGTATTAACAGAAAGAAAGCAGTAAATGCTGGATCTGTGATTTATAATTGAATGTTTAAAGTGGATGTTTACCCTTAAAACAAAAAACTGATTGCATGTCTGTTACCTGGTGATATATTCAGCACTGTATTACATGTATTATTAACCATATGTATAAGTATAATTATTGCCGCCATTCTGGCAGTAATTAAGCTGGCTCCACCCTCCCAGAGCAGAATTATCAATCAAGGCTAAACTACCTAGGGCCCAGTAAACATCAGGGGTCCCCACTTCAGTACCACAGCCCATACAATACAAAAACTAGGGGGCCCAAAATGTCAGCCCTAAACGAGGGCCAATTTAAGCTTAACCTATCACTGCTCCCTCCATGTAGTTAATCAAAACTGTGACTGCTGAGCTCACAACCAATGATTAACTGCTGATTCTCCTTCTGCCTCTTCTACACATGTTTAAGCTTATAAAAAGCTTTTAAGCTTATAAAAAGCTCAGAGTAGAGGGAGGAGGCAGATACCTTTTTCCAGAATGGAAGAGCGTGTGTTTAAATATCTGGTTACAAATGCATGTAAATAAACTGGTAAAAATACCAGCTGGGTTTGCGGGCATATAACGGTTAAGTCATCTGTATTTTTGTTTCAAGGGGGGGCATGCCTTTTAATTAAAGGAGAACTAAACCCAATTTTTTATATTCCAGAATCTGAAAACAACCCCCCTAAAAACACCAATAAGCTATAAAATCCCACTTCAGTAAATTGTACTAAAGTAAATGTAAGCCTGTTAAGAACTGGATGTAGTATCTGTGCAGTGTCAGACCACACCTCCTGACCTCAGTCACATGCTTCCTTGCTTTATCTGTCCTGTAAAAGGATTGGCTAGATATTATTAATGGGTGTGACCAACTGGAACAAGTTTCTGCCATAGCTAAGGACTGAGCATGTGCAAAACATAATGGTCGTTGACCAAACTGTGTGATACTAGAATGCTGAGAAGTAAAGCACAAACCATATGTTATTTAGGTAAATTCCCCAGCGCCTGTATCAAAATGAGAGGTAAGACACAGATTACTGGTTTTATATCAAGGTGTCCTGACCTCTGGTTCAGTTTTGTTCTGTGGCTTTAGTTGCCCTTTAAAGCTATGCTTGTAAAACAGTAACCACAAACCTCATGTAAACTATAAAAGCAGGTCATGGCTGTAAACCATTAGTTTAAATTGCATATGTTTATGCATAATACAAAGCTTTAGAGGATTTGGCAAAATAAAGGAGTGAACTAGAACACCATTCTGGCTCTAATATGTTTTTTTTAATGATCTGAACCATACATATCCCAGGATCACACCTGCAATCTTCATGTTATTCAGTTTCTTAGCAATATAAACAGTTCATAACAGCACAGAGGAAATATATCCTGTCCTTTAGTATCTCAAACACGGCTGTCTTTCTCATTCAAATCTGCCAGGTATTTATGCCTTAGGGCAGAACAATAGTTCCAAGAAACATTTTGTCTCTTTCTTAAACTACTTAAGACACAAACCACTTTGCATAACATCTGGAGGTTGCAACAAACTAAAACAAAGATTCTGGAAAATACTTTAGTATTATTTACATTTTAAAACAGCAATAACTGCATTGGTGCTATTAAGGTAGATACAGATGTGCGATAGATACAGATGTGTGCACGTGATGCCTGACTACACCACAAACGTCTGTTTTGGCTGACAATTCATTCGTGTGTAGATATTCTGTCAGGCGTCGTTATTAAAGGGCATCTATACTGAAAAATAGGTTATTTTAAACTGACCATAACTGGAAACTAATTGTTCCGAACCACCACTGTATAATTTTTTGGTAAAACTGACCACTATTTCTTTAGATATCCAATCTAAAACTTCTTATATTTCAGCTGTCAATCAAGTTCTTTGCTCTCAAAAAACTATTCTTCTGTGAGTAGGTTTACTTTAGCTGGAATGGTGACAGAGTTTTGACAGTTGGAATGCTGTATGCTGTGTGCAGGCTTGACAGTTGGTTTGTGGGAAAAATGTCAAGTCAGATGGAAGTGGGAGTGGTTAAAAGAGGGAGGGGGGATTCTGCTCTTAAACAAAATATGTGCTGGACTGAAGACATGCAGCAACACATGCAAATCAGAGTACGTGCTACTTACATGTATTCAATTATAGATTAAGATGAGGCAAAGTTATTTTTTCAGTATAGTGTCCCTTTAAAATGCCTTGTTGGATCACTAATAACGCCCGGTCAAATCCCCTATACACAAATAATTTGTTGTCCGAAACAATCACATTGCTATGAAAAGTCAATAAATTAATACAATATACATAGGTGCTACAACCCTCTTAGTTCATATATCCGATCCAGAGCTAGGTGAGTATTTTATCCCACTCACTTATTAAAGAAACTGGTCCAGGTGAGTCTTAGCCCCTAACCCTTCGCCAATCTGAATGTTGTGTCTCCCGCACACTATGGAGGATCCGACCACAAAACATCAAATAAAGGCACCAGATAAGGATATGGATAGAAAACAGACTCAACACACTCAGGGTGGTAGCCCCAGGCCTGTCGCTAGCCCGCGCCAAAATGTATGCAGATAAATTAAAGATTCTGTCGCACGAAAACTGGAACACACAACATTCGGAGCACCATTCTCATTTGAAGATAATATTTATTTTAGAAGAGTCGCTTAACACGTTTCGGACCGGTCAGGTCCTTAATCAGAAGCATAAAACTCGCAACGCTCAACATACCTTTAAATACACCCACAGTGATGTAACATCTTCCACAGTGATGTAAGCATGCCCACATACGTACGGCAGAGAAATTTCTTGTGTTGACAAGGGAAAGCCATAATGATAATGATACAGTACATGTAAGTTATACAAATCGATGTGGGAATGCCTGAACATTAAAAACAGTATCAGAGGATACAAATATAACAACATGTCTCTAAACTTGTAAATATATGTATAGTTGCAAAAGACAGAAAGATACAATACACTGTTTGTTACTTTTGAATATGTCAACCTACAATGATAACATTTTTAGTTATATCATAGCTACTTAAAAATCTTTTTTTTAAAAAATCTTTAAGGTATTTCAGTGTTTCATAAAATATATTAACATTTCTTGGTGGAAGTCCTGTAAAGCAGTTGATATCAAAGATACCGTAAGAGTTCATACCCACAGGGTGCCTGGTATTAAAGGGCATGTCCACCCCCAAAACTAAAATTTAACCCACAACTGGCCTCACTATGTAGTGTTCCAAAATCCTTACCTTACATCCCTGCTCCAAATGGTTCTCTTGCTGTGCCTGTTCTAAGTCCATGAAAGTGTACTGTAGGAGCCTGTCAGCGATTCATCCGGTCCCTTCTATTTCCCTACCTCAACAAGGTATGGCAAATGCACAGAGGAACCCCCTCTTCCTCCCTCCTGCCCAAACTATTTTTTTTTAAAACCTTCTCCTAACGTTAAAGCATTTTGCTGTAGTGTAGGTCCCCCTATCCCACCCCCAACCGCCAAGTTAGATTGTCCCAAAGAATATCAGAACGATACTTCCAATCCTTCATTGCCCTGATGTTCAGCAAAGCTGGCAGCCGTGTCCGTGATTGGCTGCCTCTCAACCAATCACAGACACGGCTGCCGGTCCAGCCCCCTGCTTGCTACAGGGGAATGGAGGATTATAAGTATCGTTCTGAGCTCTTTTTGCAAAATCTAACTTGGCGGTTGGGGGTGGGAAACTGAGGACTATAGCTAGATACAAACGTAATTCCCATATCATTATTAGTCTCATTTTTGGTCTTATTTTTACCACTATCGTTTTTATTATAATTACAAACATTGCTTTTCTGATTTCCTAAGTTGCTTTTCAATCCATTACTATAAACAGGACGAATATGAAAAGTCAGCAGAAATGGTACAGTCATCACAATTGTAACTAACAGAATTAGGTGTTGCATTTATTTGATTGAAAGTTAAGGCACTAGAGCATACTACAACTAGTTGCCATCAACCAAAGTATTATATTAAAACTCAAGAACAGGCTTAAAACTGTACAAAAAACATAAAAATTTTTATTTTTATGTCCCCATCTCCATTTAGCAGAGAATACAAAGCAGCAGATTACCGTACTCTCTCTCTCTCTCTCTCTCTCTCTCTCTCTCTCTCTCCATGGCTGAATCCCACTGAATATGCCTGAACTAACTGAGCTAGAGAAAAGGTTGTAACTGCAGGTATTTCTGTTCTGAAAGGTTATAAATGTCATTGGTTAGGAATTACTATGAAGATTATTATAAAATATGATTCAGTGTTGGTTTCGGGGTATATGCACCAGGACCACCAGTATTTAAATGTATATATTAGTGTATACGAGTATTCATAAATAACATAGTTTAACAGCAGATAGAATTATTGTTGCTGTTGGTATTTTACTATTGTTTACAGATTACATTGACACTACAACCTAATATATTTGCAAAGTCTTAGGAAGCCAAATGCACTATTTTTCCTCTAGATACAAGTGTGTGCAGCAGTGTATTTTTGACCATACCATACTGCACCACAAACGTATCACATAGTTGGGAATTCAAATATGTGTCTACTTTTCAGAGCGTATTCATTCTGAATACATAACATTTCAATCTATGTTTTTTTTATTACCTATAATATTACTTATTTTAATCAGTGTTAATAAAATAAGCAATAAGAACAAGCAGTGGCAATAATTAGGTTTTATTTTTAATATGACAAATGTATCCAACATGACTCATGCTTTATAATAAAAGGTTTGCTCGTGGTTGGCATGTGGGTAGCACAATATAAGATCTCCTGCAGTGTATCTCTATGTAGGATGTAGAAAAACTATAGAAAGCTTATTTTGTTCAGAAACATATACAATCAGAACACTACAGAAAAGAAAATGACTCAGTTCATGGCACTCCACGGCACAATCAGTAACACAAAAAGATTATCCTTTTTAAACCCTAAACCTGGTCTACTTATTTTACAATCATGTAAGGTTTGTTAGGCAGATATTTCTAAACTTCTAAAGTTAAAGAAAACACTCCTTTAATGGTACAAGGCACTACTGTAAATAGTATTAAAGTAAATGTAACCCCCAGAAGAACTGGATGTAATAATGGTGTATATGTACAGTGGCTGGCCACACCTCTGACCTCAGTCACATGTACCTTGCCTAATTTGTCCTGTAAAAGGATTGTCTAGAGGCTACTCGTGGGTGTGACCAACTGTTCCAACTGTAATAAGTTCCTGCAGTATCCAAGAACTGAGCACAGCTGCACGTGTATAGAACATAATGGTTAGTGACCACACTGTGATACTGGAAATAAAAACACAAACCCCATGTTTGAAAGGTATATTTCCCAATAACAAATAGTTGCAAAATTCAAATAATTAGTGAGCTACAATGTATATGCTTAAAACTTTATCTTTATTCATATGTAAATTAAAAAACACTCAGATGCCTCTGAGGAAGGGACTCTTACGTCAAGAAACACGTAAGGCGGTGCCTCACTCGTACTACACTCCTCTCTGTTTCCATGTTCCAGCAGTACAACGTCGTGAGTGTTTTTTACTTACGTATGAATAAAGATGAAGTTTTAACCATGTATGTTGTAGCTCACTAATTCTTGGAATTTTATCATCAAATTGTACAGCTGATATTTTGTTCTGATTTACGCAACTCTTGGTATCCTCTAACATACGAAAGGAGTCTAGTGCAGTTCTCAAACTTGCTAATGCTAATTTTTGTTGGCTTAAAGGGCATGTCCACCCCCAAAACTATAATCCCCCCAACTACTGGCCCCACCATGTAGTGTAGTTTAATCCTTACCTCACATCCCAGCTCCATATGGTTCTCCTGTAGTCCCCCCCTGATTTACCGACATGATTCAGATAAAAGGACATTGATCGCCTGTGTAGGAAAAAATCATTGCATTATTTCCGAGCAACCAACTGAAATTTGAAATTATCGCAGACATCCCACCCTGACGAATGAGGCTTCTGGCAGGGTGAGGGAATGGGGCGGGAAGGAGGCATGACCCAGGGAATGGCGTCCATAGAGATCCGCGAGAGAAGAGGTAGAGGTGGAGTTAAATGCATCCTGGGGACGCGGTGGACATGTAAGGGTTTCTGGGTTTCCTGGTCCTGGAAGTTTGAAGTGGTCTCGCGGGAATGTACCCCATAATTAGATACCGAAATACCAGAAAATACTGGGCACACCAGTCTTGACAAAAGTATATTGCCAACCACTTCCAAAGAGTGGATGTGGATTGGCCAGTTCCTATATAAGAGGCACACACTATATACCCATGGATAAAAAAGGCAAAAGTACCAGTCTTGACCAACAAACTATTTATTTTAGTGACATTTCGGCACCTTCCTCAGACAAAAGAGTTTTTCCACAAAACTCTTTTGTCTGAGGAAGGTGCCACTACAGCACTGAAACGTCACTATAATAAATATGCTTGTGAAGGTTCTCATTCATCCAGGTCATGGTATATCTGTTGTATTCAATTAGATCAACTGGACTTGAAATGTAGTTCTTGAAGACGTTTCGCTAGTCATCCGACTGGCTTTCTATATTCAGAATGACTTGTACAAGAATCTGTGGCAATTCCTATAACACCTCTTAGCCACTATCTAATCACACCCTTAACACCTGGCTGTGATATGCTAATTGGGATTTTCCAGGGTACATAATTGCCACAGATTCTTGTACAAGTCATTCTGAATTGAGAAAGCCAGTCGGATGACTAGCGAAACGTCTTCAAGAACTACATTTCAAGTCCAGTTGATCTAATTGAATACAACAGATATACCATGACCTGGATGAATGAGAACCTTCACAAGCATCTGGAAGTAGAGTTTCCAAAGATTTTTAAGTGGCAATATAGCGTTGGGGGTGGGAGGGCATGCAGTACAATATATAAAAAGTTTTTACTAAGGGTGGAGATGCCCTTTAAAAGTTGTAGTTACGCATTTTACAGTGTATATTGTATTCAAATTAATGTTGTGTAACTGTAACTGTGTTGGAATTTTATCATAATATATATTTTATAACAAAATAAATGTAAAATGAAATAAAAATATTTCCACTACCAAAGTCCTGAGGCACACCCTGTGAGAAACCCTGGTCTAGTGTACAAATCTGGATAAGTAAATAAGTGTTTTTCTGCTGAAATATACAGGAAAACAAAATCAAGCGCTGGTCAAACATAGTCCACAAGTTAATCTCTATCAAGCCATAAAAATAAAATAATTAGGTAAAGATAAATTAGTGATTAAAGGGTAACTGTGGCCCGGACTATTTGAAGATATTTACATTTTTATGTGCGATATGGTAGCAGCATCACCAAATCCCCTGCACTTCCTGCTCTGAAACCATGTGAAAATCCCTCTTCCCCTTTGTCTCTTCCTCCTTGTGGGCCCCCATGGCCACTCTCCTTGCAGTCCCATTGAAACCCCCTCTGGCCCCTCCCACGCCTCCTTAAGTCACTGTAACTCGATCGAACTGGTTTCTTCCACTTTCTACTGCACTGAGAATGTGCCAACCGCAGATTAGAAGGAGGAAGTAGTATTGTGACCGCAGATTCAGAACCTCCCACCCCCTAACTTTCTGAGCAGCATGTAGAGAGGTGGTTGATTGCCCATTTTAAAAGGTAGTAACCTGACCTTTCATTTAAATCAACTTGTTTGGAGGCAACAGTTTCCCTTTAATAAACAATGCATTCCAAATATATCATATAACATTAACTCTTCTTCACATCTCCCTATTATATGGTATACTGTATCTTTGTATCCCCTTTTATCAGTTATGGCTCATTTACACGTGTGTTGTTCCTCTGCGTTAATGCACAACACATGCCATTATTTTCAATGGCAACTGCGCGTTGAAAGTTGAGGCACCAAAATGCTGCATGCAGCTCTTTAATGTAAACAACTCCATTCATTTCTTTATGCACTGTGTTTAGGTGCCATGTAGAACGCACTAAAATGTGCTCTCATGTGAACGACTCCAATTCCACTTTTCAGACCACACAAACCACAACAGTCCCCTCAAACCCAATGTATGGATCAGCATATTAAAAAATTCAGTCAAAAATTAAAATGTATGTAAGTGGCTCGGATTTGCCTGAGCCACTTGCAAATCTGCCAGTGTTGATTACAAGGTTTTGATGCATCATCAGTTAGTATTAATATAGCCAAAACAACTACAAGTGACCTGATAAAAAAGCATGGCTGTTTTTGTAAAAAAAGAAAAAAATCACTCAATTTTTTGGTTACACCAAGAGTAATTTTCAATAAGCAGCATCTACCCTGGAACTTGTTCATGACAAGACATGACTCGGACACTGATGGGCTGATGTAATAAAAGGCACAAAACTTGTCCATGCTATAATGAAGCAACCAATCAGATGTAAACTAACTGCAGTAACCCAGTAAAAAATCTTATTGGCTGCTGCAAAATAATAGCATGGGAAAACTTCTACACCTCTTATAGCAACAGTCCTTGAGAATTCAACACAGTATTTCTCTTCAGATTTCCTTACAAATTAAAAAATGGCACTAAAACCTGGTCATTTATTTTTAAAAAGCCCATATAACTTTTACACTTATAATTTATTAAATATAAAAAATAATTTATAAATAGGTATTCTGTACATTTAAAGGACCACTAAGCCCCCATATTTATAATTTCCCACCTAACGTCCATAAGCAGGGATGAAGTCTGGTTCAGGGTCGAAACTGGTTCAGCTTCGGAATGGACGGTTCCAAATTTCTCCCGAAACTCTTTTGGGATTGATCAACTTTTCACAGATTTTCAATAATTATCAAATTTTCTAAATCAAATATTTGGAAATTATTAAATATACAGGCCTATTTCGAGGAATATTGAATATATGTGAACCCTCAATCCCGAATATGGTAGAAACAGAGAATATGCGAGCCCTCAATTTTGAAAATCAAACATTTGATGCGGAAACTTGAAAATAACTCGCTTGTGAAGAAAGTTACCGTATATACTCGAGTATAAACCGAGGTTTTCAGGCTTTAAAAAAAGCCTGAAAATCTTACCTCAGTTTATACTCGAGTCAAGTTTCCCTTACCTTGTCTGGCGGCCGCGCGATCCTGCCTCCTCCACGCGTCTGCGCATACCGGATGATGTCACTACCCCCGCGCCGCAAAGTGAGAGGCGCCGGGTATGACATCATCCAGATGCGCAGAGGCTGTGGAGAAGGATGTGGATCGCGCGACCGCCGACAGGTAAGGAAACATTTACTTTATTTACACAGGGACACACTTAAGCAGAAAATACATACAAATAGGAGTAAAACCTTCTTAAATTTTGTGCATACTGTATGCACAAATAAAGAAGGTTTTACTCTTATTTGTAAGTATTTGCAACTTAAGATGTTTGAAAACTACAACTCCCAGCAATAAAGCATGCTGGGAGTTGTAGTTTCCAAACATCTTTAGTGGCAACTACATTGCCACTTTGAAAACCGTTTGCAAACTCTACTTACAGAACCTTGCTCACATGGCGTTCTGTATTACTGGCAGCTGCGGCTGTGGTTTGCTGCCTCTCAGCCAATCACAGCTGTGGCTGCTGGTCCCCCTGCTTGTAGTTCCGGCAGGCAGGGGAGCCGGACCAGAATGGCGCTGGATCAAGGATCTGGAAGTAGATCTGTTGTATTCAATTAGATCAACTGGACTTGAAATGTAGTTCTTGAAGACGTTTCGCTAGTCATCCGACTGGCTTTCTCAATTCAGAATGACTTGTACAAGAATCTGTGGCAATTATGTACCCTGGAAAATCCCAATTAGCATATCACAGCCAGGTGTTAAGGGTGTGATTAGATAGTGGCTAAGAGGTGTTATAGGAACGCCCGAGTAAGGTGTTAAAACAGCATTGTACATGGCAGACAGTTGGTGTCGAACCCCCCCACCTCTATTTAGGCTTGGTTTCTTTATTTCACATAAATGGCCTCCTTAACACCTCTCTTGAACCAGTCACGTTCCTTCGCCAGTATGTTAACATTACAATCTTCAAAGGTATGTCCTTTATCCTTAAGATGCAGATACACGGCTGAGTCCTGACCCGAGGATTGGCTCTTCTGTGCTGGGCCATACGTTGATGCAGTTGCTGTTTGGTCTCCCCCACATACAAATCAGAGCATTCTTCACTGCACTGCACCGCATATATGATGTCGCTTTTCTTGTGTTTTGGTATTGGGTCTTTTGGATGTACCAATTGCTGCCTCAGTGTGTTGTTCGGTTTAAAGCAGACAGGGATACGATGTTTTTTGAAAATTCTTCTTAATTTCTCAGAGACCCCTGCTACATATGGGATGACCATGTTCTTCCTCCTGTCTTGCTTTTCCCCTTCACTGTTGGTATTTGTGTCTTTTCTTTCTTCCTTCTACTTCTTTTGACAAAGGCCCAGTCTGGATATCCACAAGTTTTAAGGGCTCCTCTGAGATGTTTCATTTCTTTAGCCTTCGCCTCTGTGCTAGTGGGGTGTTCTCGGCTCTGTGTTGCAGGGTTCTGATGACACCCCTTGTGATCTAAAGGGTGGTGGGAGTCAAACATCAAATACTGATCTGTGTGTGTTGGTTTTCTGTAACCTCTACTTCCAGTTTACCATTTTCCTTAATTTCTACCAAGCAGTCCAAGAAAGCCAGTTGTTGTTTTGTACCTCTTCCCTTGTTGAATTTAATGTTTTGGTCCACCGCATTAATGTGTTCTGTGAAAGCTTGTACTTCCTTCTGGTGGATTTTAACCCAGGTGTCATCAAACATATCTGAACCAGTGGCTGGGTGCTATGCCCTTAAAGGTATTAAGCGCCTGTGTTTCTACCCTCTCCATGTAAAGGTTGGCCACAATAGGTGAAACTGGAGATCCCATAGCACATCCATGTTTTGCTTATAGAACTTATCCCTGTATTTGAAAAGGTGGTATTCAGGCACAAGTCCAACAAGGAACACACCTGTTCTGGGTTGAGATCAGTTCTGCTGGTAAGAGTGCTGTCTTTGCCCAGCCGTTTTCTCACATGTCAACAGCCTCCTTGGTGGGTATACAAGTGAAGAGAGAAGTCACATCATAGGACACCATAGTTTCTTCTACACCGAGTACTTATACTTCAATCTTGTTGGTGAAATCCTGAGAGTTCTGGATGTGATGCTTAGAACTTCCCACCAAAGGTCCTAAGATGTTAGCTAGATATTTTGCCACCTTGTATGTTACAGAGTTGATGCTGCTGACTATAGGTCTTAGTGGGGCCCCTTCCTTATGTATCTTTGGGAGTCCATATATGCATGGATGTGCCTCACCAGGGTAGAGGCGATGATACATTGCTCGGTCAATGGCTTTATCCTTTTGAAGCTGTTGTAGTAAGTCTATGACTCTTTTTCTTGTAACGGCTGGTGGGATCCCTTGTTAAAGCCTCATATGTGTTGTTATCGGCCAGGAGCATGGTCACCTTATCATGGTTCTGAGGTGTTGAGTACCACTGTGCATCTTCCTTTATCTGCCGTAGAATGGTGATACTGGAATCTTTCTTGAGGGATGTTAAGGCTCTTCTTTCCTGTGTAGTCAGGTTAATGAAGGAGTTTTAGCACTGGCTAAGGCTGCAGATACCTTAAGGCGAAGTTGTTCTGCCTCACTCTGTGATACCTTATTACTGTGGATAGAGGCTTCTGTGGCTGCTATAATATCCACCACAGGGATGGCTTAGGGGTGATGGCAAAATTCAAGCCCTTCCATTTCTGGCTGGGTCAGGGTCCTGTTAGACAAGTTTCTCACCCATTCCTCCTTGTTTGATGAAGTGACACTTCCCTCCTTTTGTATCCAAGGTAGTTGTTCTCCTTGGGGCTGTTCTGGGATGACAAAATAGAGAACTTGTTCTGTTGCCTTTGTTTGCCCTTACAGTGCTGAGAAAGCTGTGCTTGTTTGGTGAACCCCATCACTCTTTCCCAGATGGACACAGGTAGCTGTGAGGCCAGGTTCTGTTCTAGTTGACTAATGTTGTGCATTAAAGCATCGACTGTAAAATGTGTCTGTCGTACCGTTCACTTAGAAGCTGTGTTTGAGCCTTTTGCAGTATCTTTTGGCTCTGATGCCTTTACCGTGGAATCCAGACGTATACTGCATGGTACTAGCCTTTGTTGTCTGCATCGGAGGTTAAATCGCAGGTGGTTTCTGTAGTTCTGCCAATTTCCTTGCTGTCTTTTCATATTGCCGTACAAGTTTGAGGTTTTCTCCCCAAAATGATTAGAAATATGCTTGTGAAGGTTCTCATTCATCCAGGTCATGGTATATCTGTTGTATTCAATTAGATCAACTGGACTTGAAATGTAGTTCTTGAAGACGTTTCGCTAGTCATCCGACTGGCTTTCTCAATTCAGAATGACTTGTACAAGAATCTGTGGCAATTATGTACCCTGGAAAATCCCAATTAGCATATCACAGCCAGGTGTTACGGGTGTGATTGGATAGTGGCTAAGAGGTGTTATAGGAACGCCCAGAGTAAGGTGTTAAAACAGCAACTGTCTGCCATGTACAATGCTGTTTTAACACCTTACTCTGGGCATTCCTTTACACCTCTTAGCCACTAACCAATCACGCCCTTAACACCTGGCTGTGATATGCTAATTGGGATTTTCCAGGGTACATAATTGCCACAGATTCTTGTACAGTCATTCTGAATTGAGAAAGCCAGTCGGATGACTAGCGAACGTCTTCAAGAACTACATTCAAGTCCAGTTGATCTAATTGAATCAACAGATATACCATGACCTGGATGAATGAGAACCTTCACAAGCATCTGGAAGTAGAGTTTCCAAAGATTTTTAAGTGGCAATATAGCGTTGGGGTGGGAGGGCATGCAGTACAATATATAAAAAGTTTTTTACTAAGGGTAGATGCCCTTTTAAAGTTGTAGTTACGCATTTTACAGTGTATATTGTATTCAAATTAATGTTGTGTAACTGTAACTGTGTTGGAATTTTATCATAATATATATTTTATAACAAAATAAATGTAAAATGAAATAAAAATATTCCACTACCAAAGTCCTGAGGCACACCCTGTGAGAAACCCTGGTCTAGTGTACAAATCTGGATAAGTAAATAAGTGTTTTCTGCTGAATATACAGGAAAACAAAATCAAGCGCTGGTCAAACATAGTCCACAAGTTAATCTCTATCAAGCCATAAAAATAAAATAATTAGGTAAAGATAAATTAGTGATTAAAGGGTAACTGTGGCCCGGACTATTTGAAGATATTTCATTTTTATGTGCGATATGGTAGCAGCATCACCAAATCCCCTGCACTTCCTGCTCTGAAACCATGTGAAAATCCCTCTTCCCCTTTGTCTCTTCCTCCTTGTGGGCCCCCATGGCCACTCTCCTTGCAGTCCCATTGAAACCCCCTCGGCCCCTCCCACGCCTCCTTAAGTCACTGTAACTCGATCGAACTGGTTTCTTCCACTTTCTACTGCACTGAGAATGTGCCAACCGCAGATTAGAAGGAGGAAGTAGTATTGTGACCGCAGATTCAGAACCTCCCACCCCCTAACTTTCTGAGCAGCATGTAGAGAGGTGGTTGATTGCCCATTTTAAAAGGTAGTAACCTGACCTTTCATTTAAATCAACTTGTTTGGAGACAACAGTTTCCCTTTAATAAACATGCATTCCAAATTATCATATAACATTAACTCTTCTTCACATCTCCCTATTATATGGTATACTGTATCTTTGTATCCCCTTTTCAGTTATGGCTCATTTACACGTGTGTTGTTCCTCTGCGTTAATGCACAACACATGCCATTATTTTCAATGGCAACTGCGCGTTGAAAGTTGAGGCACCAAAATGCTGCATGCAGCTCTTTAATGTAAACAACTCCATTCATTTCTTTATGCACTGTGTTTAGGTGCCATTAGAACGCACTAAAATGTGCTCTCATTGAACGACTCCAATTCCACTTTTCAGACCACACAAACCACAACAGTCCCCTCAAACCCAATGTATGGATCAGCATATTAAAAAATTCAGTCAAAATTAAAATGTATGTAAGTGGCTCGGATTTGCCTGAGCCACTTGCAAATCTGCCAGTGTTGATTACAAGGTTTTGATGCATCATCAGTTAGTATTAATATAGCCAAAACAACTACAAGTGACCTGATAAAAAAGCATGGCTGTTTTTGTAAAAAAAGAAAAAAATCACTCAATTTTTTGGTTACACCAAGAGTATTTTCAATAAGCAGCATCTACCCTGGAACTTGTTCATGACAAGACATGACTCGGACACTGATGGGCTGATGTAATAAAAGCACAAAACTTGTCCATGCTATAATGAAGCAACCAATCAGATGTAAACTAACTGCAGTAACCCAGTAAAAAACTTATTGGCTGCTGCAAAATAATAGCATGGGAAAACTTCTACACCTCTTATAGCAACAGTCCTTGAGAATTCAACACAGTATTTCTCTTCAGATTTCCTTACAAATTAAAAATGCACTAAAACCTGGTCATTTATTTTTAAAACCCATATAACTTTTACACTTATAATTTATTAAATATAAAAAATAATTTATAAATAGGTATTCTGTACATTTAAAGGACCACTAAGCCCCCATATTTATAATTTCCCACCTAACGTCCATAAGCAGGGATGAATCTGGTTCAGGGTCGAAACTGGTTCAGCTTCGGAATGGACGGTTCCAAATTTCTCCCGAAACTCTTTTGGGATTGATCAACTTTTCACAGATTTTCAATAATTATCAAATTTTCTAAATCAAATATTTGGAAATTATTAAATATACAGGCCTATTTCGAGGAATATTGAATATATGTGAACCCTCAATCCCGAATATGGTAGAAACGAGAATATGCGAGCCCTCATTTTGAAAATCAAACATTTGATGCGGAAACTTGAAAATAACTCGCTTGTGAGAAAGTTACCGTATATACTCGAGTATAAACAGAGGTTTTCAGGCTTTAAAAAAAGCCTGAAAATCTTACCTCGGTTTATACTCGAGTCAATGTTTCCCTTACCTTGTCTGGCGGCCGCGCGATCTGCATCCTCGCTCCACAGCGTCTGCGCATCCGGATGATGTCACTACCCCGCGCCGCAAAGTGAGAGGCGCCGGGTAGTGACATCATCCAGATGCGCAGAGGCTGTGGAGAAGGATGTGGATCGCGCGACCGCCGGACAAGGTAAGGGAAACATTTACTTTATTTACACAGGGACACACTTAAGCAGAAAATACATACAAATAGGAGTAAAACCTTCTTTATTTGTGCATACTGTATGCACAAATAAAGAAGGTTTTACTCTATTTGTAAGTATTTGCAACTTAAGATGTTTGAAAACTAACACTCCCAGCAATAAAGCATTCTGGGAGTTGTGTTTCCAAACATCTTTAGGCAACATAATACCCCCTCGGTTTATACTCTGGTCAGTGTGGTTTTCCTACTTTTTCCCCTAAAACTAGGTACCTCGGTTTATACTCGGGACGGTTTTATACTCGAGTATATACAGGTAATTCATTTATAGGTTTTGGGATATGTATGTGTTCCCCATACCATTTCTCTATTTAAACTAATTATTGCTTAAAATTAACAGCTTAAATTGTATCTAAACTTTGGGATTTTAATCCTATTGACTCAATGGGTCCATTTTTAAATTTGTTTTTAGAAAATACTTATTTCTACCTTGAAAACATAAAAAACAGAGTATGTTGAAAGATTCTAAAAAAACTATACATTCTTGGCATAGAATAGTCAAGACATTCTGAAAGTTGCCCAGCAACCAGTTTCAGAGCTGTAGATGTTTGTTTTCACAAGAATAAATCGGTTGCCAGAAATAGTAACGTCTACGTTTGGAAACCTATTCAATAAGATATAACGAAGTTGAAATATTTTTAACAGAAAAGACTTTTAATAGGATGCACGATGTATTATTATGGATTAGGACAAGACAAGCCTTGGTGGGGTTTTTTATCAGATACTATTGCCAACACATTCTCTAGTGATTTTATACAGAAATAAATTAAAGAAAAGCAGATACTTTTTTTTCTTTTTGCAACAACTTTAATATTTAAATTGTGTTATAATTTTCTGTTAGCAGGCCCTTTATGTGAGGCTTTTTTTAGAATGTTTTGTTCAAAGGTATATCCATAAATTTAGTAAATATGTACTGAGCACCCTGGATTTGCATAAAAAAAAACCTTCTAAATCCCTTAAAATCTGTCCCAGTGCCCGAGATGCTCTACCCATGTATGCCCACATTAAAGGGAGGTATTAACATAAAAGAATAAAGTCTAACCTTTGGAATATCTGTTGTATTCAATTAGATCAACTGGACTTGAAGTTTAGTTCTTGAAGACATTTCGCTAGTTATCCGACTGGCTTTCTCAATTCAGAATGACTTGTACAAGAATCTGTGGCAATTATGTACCTGGAAAATCCCAATTAGCATATCACAGCCAAGTGTTAAGGGCGTGATTGGATAGTGGCTAAGAGGTGCAAGCAGCAACTACATCAACGTATGGCCCAGCACAGAAGAGCCAATTCCTCGGGTCAGGACTCAGCCGTGTACTGCATCTTAAGGATAAAGGACACACCTTTGAAGATTGTAATGTTACATATTGGCAAAGGAACGTGACTGGTTCAAGAGAGGTGTTAAGGAGGCATTTATGTGAAAAAAAGAAACCAAGCCTAAATAGAGGTGGGGGGGTTCGACACCAACTGTCTGCCATGTTACAATGCTGTTTTAAAGGGCAAAAATAGTGAAAAAAAAAACTTTGTCTGTATACAATGTATAGATCACTTAGTATAAGCTGCCTTACTTTCATGTTTCTGTGTGGCTTCGTTTCTTCACACTGGCAAAAGTTTGTACCAAGCTGTGTAGTTCCCCTCCCCCTCTCTGTCTACTCCCCTCAAGCAGTGACGGGTGTATACAGAGTCCGAGCATTGTCAGTTGAAAGGACTAAATGAAGTGCTGACATCCTGTTGACCCCTCCCTCCAGAGCTAGACTGCAAGCAGTCAAAGTGTGGGATAAAGTAGCAATATGCTGAAGGGAGGGGCAGAGGGGGAGAGAGGAGGACAAGTGGTGCTGAGATTCTTACAAGTAAGTTACTGAACTCTGCCTGTTCTCTAACTTTGCTAATTGTTATTATTTTTTACCTAAAGTTCATATCTCTCCCCCTGCTTAGCTGAGATCATAATCACTGAAGAGAGTCAGTGTAACAGCAGTGTAGTGAGAGACCTTCACAAACACAGTGACACTGCTTGTTGTGCTGTTACATTCAGTTGCTTAGTCTATATATTCATAGATTGCACTGTGTGTCTTGTTTGGTATATAGTCTGTATTACTGTATTATATATACTGTATTAGTGTTCATTTGAGTCACTGGTTTTGTATGTATATAAGATTTGTTTTGGGGGGGAGGGGGGTTTTATAGTGTGTTATGCTCATATTGCTGGGTTAATGGTTTATTGATTGTGTTTAGCACTACAGCATTTGACTATATGTTGCACGGTACATTAGTGTGGGTGAGAGAGTGTGTGACAGTACTGCATGGGAGCTTTGGATGGTGGGGTGTGTGCTTTGAGTGACGATGAGGGGGTAGCAGCTCCTACAAATCACCGCATATTCAAAGGCTTATATCTCGGGGACTATGTAGAATTTAAAGAAACTAAAGGTACCCTGGTGGATGGGATGACTTATAGGATACATTAGAAGAAATTAAAAAAAAAACAATTTTCTCACTATAATTGCCCTTAACACCTTACTCTGGGCGTTCCTAAACACCTCTTAACCACTATCCAATTACGCCCTTAACACTTGGCTGTGATATGCTAATTGGGATTTTCAGGGTACATAATTGCCACAGATTCTTGTACAAGTCATTTGAATTGAGAAAGCCAGTCGGAGAGACTAGCGAAACGTCTTCAAGAACTACATTTCAAGTCCCGTTGATCTAATTGAATACAACAGATATACCATGACCTGGATGAATGAGAACCTTCACAAGCAACCTTTGGAATGAAAGAGCCCTGGGTCACATCTCTAACTGTAGCCTGTAAGCTTAAAATGTTAACACTTCCTGCTTCCAGAAGCATGGGTGACATCACCACAGTACTTTATATTCTCCCATTCCTGTGGTATGAGCATAAGTGAGACTTAAAGGGCAAATCAATCTACCCCTCAAATAAAAAATCTAAATCACCCCCAAACCTGCAATAGTTAGAAAACTTGAAGATGTACCGTAATGCTGCCGATGTGCTGGAAATGCTGCACAATATCTGTAACTCATTTTCTGTTCATGGTGTCTTCCAGTTAGCAACTGGCTTTAAAGCCAATGACTGAATGCTTTCCCCTAGCTCCCTACTATGAGCCTGTGCAAATTTATAAAAAGCTAGTTTCAGAGTTAAGAGTTCACTGCATAATAGGTTAGTGTTACTGTACATCTGTCATTTATAAATATTGCAGTTTTGGGGTCTACTTATATACAATTTTTATTATGAGGGGGGAAATTTCCCATTAATGCTGCCAAAGACATGCCTAGACAAATTAAGTTATCAACAACCATTCCCAGGTTTTTTGTTTTTACAGACAGAGCATGCTGAGCATGCAGAGAAAGAGAAATAAGTTTACAGGCCTGAAAGCAGGAACTGTTTTAAGGTTATATTTCTAACCTTTTAAGCAATAAAACAACTTATACATTTCCAGGTGCAACCTGTTAGGACTCATTTTAAGGCAAGACTGAAGGCTTTATTCTAAGGACAAACAATATAAAAAAAAAATAACATCAACCCCATGAAAAAAAAAAATAATATCAACCCCTTGAAAGAGAAGAACACGTTATCAAACAGTGAAGGGGAAAAGCAAGACAGGAGAAAGAACATGGTCATGCCATATGTAGCAGGGGTCTCCCGAGAAATTAAGAAGAATTTTCAAAAAAAAACCGTATCCCGTCTGCTTTAAACCAAACAACACACTGAGGCAGCAATTGGTACCCGAAAGACCCAATACCGAAACACAAGAAAAGCAACATTGTATACGCAGTGCAGTGAGGAATGCTCTGATTTGATTGTGGGGGACACCAAACAGAAACTGCATCAAAATATGGCCCAGCACAGAAGAGTCAATTCCTCGGGTCAGGACTCAGCTATGTACCTGCATCTTAAGGATAAAGGACATACCTTTGAAGATTGTAATGTTAACATTGGCAAAGGAACATGACTGGTTCAAGAGAGGTGTCAAGGATGCCATTTGTGTGAAAAAAAGAAACCAAGCCTAAATAGAGGTGGAGAGGTTCAAAACTAACTGTCTGCCATGTACAATGCGGTTTTGACACCTTACTCTGGGCGTTCCTATAACACTCTTACCCACTATGCAATCACGCCCTTAACACTGGCTATAATACGCTAATTGGGATTTTCCAGGTAATAATTGCAACAGATTCTTGTACAGTCATTCTCAATTGAGAAAGCCAGTCGGATGACTAGCGAAACGTCTTCAAGAACTAAACTTCAAGTCCAGTTGATCTAATTGAATACAACAGATAGTAAAATACAATGTGTCAGAATTATGTTGTTGTCATTTTTAGAAAGGGGCATCAATTAATTTCACAGGTAAGGTTACAATTACAGAGAGTCAAGTGATGGAAAAAGGGTGTACAATCAATGGGTGGGGAGACGCTTTCAGTAAATCAAGCTGTCAAATGCAGATTGCACAATTTATCCTTTGGGCCATGAGAGAGATACACTTGTACTAAATTTACAAATGAATAGGAAAACAATGCCCTAGCTTATCTATTCAATTAATTCAGCAGTAGAAACAAACGGAAAGGGTTTTTTTTAAACAAATTCATACACTCGAAGTGACAAATTTCTAAATGGTATAAAATATAAGTTGTGTACAATTCAATTTAGTCAGAATAAAAATGTATAATAAATTTTAAACTATAAAGTAAGCTTCATCTCCCTTTATATTTCTTTAAACAAAAAGTGCCTGCATTTCGAATCTAAAAATGTGTTAAAGTTCAACCTATATAATACATAAAAATTTTAGAATATTGAATGTAATTCCCAAAAGCCTTCAAGAATTGGTTGGAAAATGGTAGGGAAAATAAGGAAAATATTTATTTGCTTTAGGTTATCTAACAATATTTTAACTAGTTTAATGTTTATAAGGCAAAACATTTTCAGGTCATCAAATTCTGTTTTGTTTTGATAAAAAGCCTATAACTATATAACCCACCCCTCCCATTAATCCCTATGGGACCCAACTGTAAAATAATATTGCTATAATCGGCGCGCTACTGCGAATGGGAATGTGTTAGTGTTTACTGTAGGAAAAAGGGAGGTGTGTGTGGTGAATCTAAGAAGGGGGGGCACAGTGGTGTGTTTGAACATAGAGGGTTGTGGTGTTACAGGCAGGGAATATCTGACAAAAAAAAATTGAAAGGGGTGAATTATAATGGATAATGTACCCTTACTGTAAATTATAAGGGTATTAGAAGACACCTCGGAGTTCCGTGTCCTATAAAGTCACTCAGCCTGCGGCCTCGTGCTTTATTATGGTCACGGAATCTCGGTGACTTTAATATCTTATAATTTACAGTAGGGGGTACATTATCCACTATATCAAATATCTATATAAGACAAACATTTATTACAAATGGGTGAATTATAGTCAAAAGGAAACTGGTTCTTAAATTATTAATTATTTTAATTATTTGTATTACGATCCTAATATTGATCTTAATTCCAAACGCAAACATGGGCAGGCTGGGAAATGTTGCAGGAAAGTTGGCATGTAAAACTGCTGCTCCAATCGACGACATAACTATAACTTTGACATCCATTTGGATCCAATTTTGAATTTGAATAATGCCATTTCTGACAGATCTCCTGATAGGCACACATTCACAAAGTTAACAATAGCCAAGCTGTTTGTAGACAACTTGACTAATTTGCTTACAGTAAAGTGCAAGCCTCTGCTTCCTTTCAGATTTTTAACTCACACCCATGTAAATTAGAGAAGTTTGTACTGGTGTGTAGTGGTGATAATGTGGCTATTATTAACTAAACTAACATTAGGACATAAATATTTGGATTAATATTTAACTATTGAACATATGAACAAATTAAATGTAATTATTATGAGTGTATGATGTATGTAAACCTATTTCATCCTGAGGTGGGGGGCATGAGTGAGCTACCAAAGCTCTTTTTATAGGATTTTCTCCTACTTGCTAAATGTTAAATTAAAGGAAATCTATACTTAAAATCTTTCAGAACAACTTTCTTCTTTTTTATCTTTTCAAGCAGCTACGACATTAGATTATGGAAAATGCAGAAAGCCTGCAAAGTCAAACTTAAAGGGTATGTCCACCCAAAAATAAATTTTTTATATGTTCTTTATTAATAGCACCAACCTCAAACGCCATGTTCTTTTTCTCAAAATCATTTGCTTTGCCTGATATTTAATGAGATATATATCAGGCTGCAATTCCTCTCCACTTCCACTTTAGATGACCCCGAGCTGCAGCTTAGAAAAAAAAAAAAATTCTTGCCTGTGTTTGTGTGTGTCTCTCTCTATCTCTCTTTGGGCTGGCTGGCTGCAGCTGTTGATCCTGGATTTCTTCAGTACAACAACTTTACAGCTGTGATTGGTTGAGAGGGAAAATCCAGGGATCCAGGGGTCAGACCATTACTGATGAAACTTCCTCTGTTCTCACTGCTGGATGCTAACAGACATGCTCAAGAACATGAAAAGAACAGAGACAAGGTAATGTAACCTGTCTCTGTTCATCGCTGTATTGGTCCATGCTGCAGGATTAAGCCAGCTACAAAGGTCTGTAACTTTTGAACCACTGGACCGATTTACATGCTGGAAAGTTGTGTTTGGAGCACTTATTTGGGCCAAATAAATATAAAAAGTTAGTTTTGGGGGGGGACTTGCCCTTTAAGGCTGGGTACATGCAGCAGATATTTCCAGCCGACTGACCGATCCACGGCAGTATCTGCTGCTGTGGATGCTGGGTGATTTATGAAATTAACCTGTGGGTAACTAGGGGTAAGCTCCCATAATTCACCTTATTAGGAACAAATATTATATGTATATACATACAATAGGGTGCTCTACTCCCTATACCCATACACTAACTATTGCATAGTTTTCAAAATAACTTTAATATATGAGATATATGCTCACCAGAACATCCCCTGACCCCGGGTGCTGCTTGCCCCAGGCCGGTTTGCTTCTGCCAATTCCTTGTGGTTTAAAGTATATTCAAAAACAAGATGTCATGCTCACATAAATGACACAAACACGTCTAGACGTCACACTGAACTTTACTTTTAGTTCAGTGTTGATGTCTAGACGTGTGTGTCATTTCCGGTGTGCATGTGCCTCGTATTTGGATATTATCTAGGAATACCCAGCTAAGTGTATGCAGTACACTTCACAGGATGCTGCAGTCTTGCTTCCTAGGAGCGAACAGCCAATCATGTTAGAGCTCAGAGATCCTCCCTCTAAAACAGAACACAGATTCAGTGCAGTTTTTGTTGTAAAACACATTACAAATGCTCCAGTCCCTAACAATGATAAATTCCTTTGCTTTTCATACAAAAAAAGAAAAGTAATCTTTGCAGCTTATTTCTTCGCTATCATCAAAGTAAGAATCAGATTAACATTTCAGAAAAAAAAAAAGGGCTCGTTCACAATACATCAGTTTGTATCCATTTTTCAAATGCAGTGCGTTTTTAAAAAAATGGACAGACAGTAAAACCCCATAGGATTTCACACTGCTGCATTATATCCGTTCCGTTCCAGTCCGTTTAAAAAAAACCACTGCATGCAGCATTTCTGTCCGTTTTTACATGCATTTTCATAGAAATCTATGGAATACACAGTTCAGTGGAAATAATTATTTGTTAAATTGTTTGTGTGTTAAAAGTTTGGTTAATGCTTTCTTAGTTATTCACAATTGCTCCCCATTTTGAAATATCAGTTGATTCCATACCCTTCAAACAAAAGCAATTCAGAGCGCACTCCAGTCTTAAATGTTCAAATTATTATGAACACATGACGTTTCGGTGTCCGTGCGACACCTTCCTCAGACGTCTGAGAAAGGTGTCGCACGGACACCGAAACATCACGTGTTAATAAATTAATTTGAACATTTAAGACTGGAGTGCGCTCTGAATTGCTTTTGTTTGGATACTATTGCCATTGGCTATGGTTTTTGGAGAGCAGCACCCAGCGATTTCAATTATACACTGCAGGTGTGCGGGGGGGGGGGAACTATCTACTTCTGATTCCATACCCTTTGCTGTTCCCTGCTGTTGACATTAGTGGAGCTGACATTTTAGGTTCTAATGGTCCTTCTTCCCAGGATGCACCACATCCTTGGAATGTTCCTACAGTAATTTCTCTGATTGGCTTTTTGATGGGTCAAAGATGCTCAGATCTCTACTGAGCAACTGAATCAACCCAGGCGCTGGGTCATAACGGTCTCTACTAGGGGTCCAGCAAACAGGAAGTCAGTATTTCGCTTACATTTATTTATACACAGACACAATGCTGAATGGGCAGATTAAGGTCATTAGGATGAAAAAATACTGCTCTTTTTTCTGAAAAGCATATGTATTTGCACTAAACATCCCTTTAAAAAATGGATACAAATGGATGAAAAAAATGGATACAAAATGACAGAAACATGCTGTTCATTACTGTCAGTTTCTAGTGTGAACGAGCCCTAAGTATGGGGAATCGAACCAGCAACCTTCTATACCGTGTCTTGCTAAAATGAAAGCTTTCACTTCTACCCCACAAGAGATACTAATTGGTATATCAGTACAGGAAATATAATAGATATTATATTTAGAAATATAATAGAAACAAAAAAAGGAAGCATGTGGAATTGAATGTGTCTCAATGGTCTGTTGCTTCCAAACCAAGCACTTTAGCTGTGCACACCCAGGAAATGTCAGTAAAATCAGTTCACTATTTTGTATTGGTCCAGGAAGGTTGTCAGCAATTCCCAGGATTGGTAAAATAAAAAACAGAGCTGCTATATATAAAGTTTGTACATAGTGAAAATTTCAGATTTTTCTAGAAACATGATGGGAACAAAATAGTGGCACAGCTAGGATCACTGGGCCCCCTGCAAAACTATGATGGGGCCCCTATCCATGCTTTACCCACTGTGGTTTCCAGGAGGAGGCTATATTGATAGCAAAAATAAGAAGATGGGCCCCCTTGGCTCCCAGCCCCCCTGCGGTTGCTTCCCCTGGTAGTTATGCCCCTGGGAACCAACAAACAAAAATAAAACCAATTCAGGCTGTATAGACTATATTGTATTGTTTCATAAGTAAACTAGGGGATGTGAACTGTGAATTCTTGGGCTACATGTTCTTAAAATCATGGCATTTACCTGGTGCGCCACCAGCAAATCAACAATGAATATAGGGACATTTAGAAATGTTATCATTAGAATTTCAGCTGATTGGTGTGTGTATTTCTGCAAACAACGATTACCCGCTTCAAAGTCTGTCAGTTGTAGATAGCCAAAACACAACCAAAAAGTTAAAGCCAGGTGACTGCTCATCCCAAAATACTGCCCCATGTGTACCAGCCTTTAAGGTTCCCATACACTGGGCTGATATTACAATCAATCAGGCATACGAGTAGACATTTCCATTGATTGGCCCAAAAACTTTTCCCAATATAATTCGATATTGGATTTGTGAAACGATTGAAATTATGATCGGGAAAGTCAGTTTTTTAAGTCAATTGGTTTAAATGAGTATTTTGTCAAATTCCAAATAAAATGTAAATGTAATGTAACCTCACAATAGACGACATTAGATATTTATCGCCAAACGAATATCTATGGGTACATCTATCTATCAAAGTATCGGTCGATTTACGATCGCAATTACCTTTACAACGCAATAACCTTTTGTGGTGTATGGCCATCTTGAAAGGGCATGTCCACCCCCAAATCTACATTTTAAACCCACTACTGGCCCCACTGTGTAGTGTAGTAAAAATCTTACCTTACATCCTGCTCCAATGGTGCCTGCAATGTCCCTCCAAAGTCCTAAAAAGTGAACAGCAAGAGCCAGTCTGTGCCCATACTGTGTTCTGCCTGTCTCCGGTATAAGTTTGCCTTGCGCAGTGCAGCCCCCTCCCTTCCTTAATTCCAAATACATTTGCTGTAGTGTAGGGCTCCCTCACCCACCCCCAACTGCTATAGTTATTAAAGAACTCTCCCGATCACAACTTACTTTGCCTGTTTCCACCAACATTCTGTACTGACGGAAGCCACGTCCGAATTTGGCTGCCTCTCAGCCAATCATGGACGCGGATGCTGGTCCGGCCCCTTGCTTACAATTTCATCCAAGCAGAAGGCCCGTGACAGAATGTTGGGGGAAAGAGGCAAAGTAAGTAATGATCAGCCGAGTATTTTCTATAGCAGTTGGGGGTGGGTGAGGGAGCCCACACTACAGCAAATTTTTACAAAAGGGGGTGGACATGCCCTTTAAGTGTAACATTCTTTTAAAATTAGACTATTTTCAGGGGTTTCTCATGAGCATGCAGGTTAATGACTCAATTACTTATCCGCACTAATGAGCAAGAGTTAAGCTTGAAATTTATTCCATAGCTAAAGCTGCAAATATGAAACCTTTATTGAGAGAATTCTCTTCAACTAATACTATAATAGTAACCAGTGCAGAATGTAGCAGAAAACATCTTCCACACTTGGAAATAAGCAATTACTGATTTCCTTTCTTAAGTTGCTGAGGAGACGCCTTTCTGCTACTGCATAACATGTAGCCTAATACAAAAGACTTCTACCAAACTGGTGAGGGATTGGGCTGTCATTTTAACCATAGACGAAGTCATCAATGTATCAAGTAAAGTGTACCAGCCCTACAACACATTTTCCTGACTTTTAACAAAGTAACAGCTGCTGAACAATTTATTAGCATTTGATTGATAAAGCCTCAAAAGTTTTAAAGGGAATTATAGTCTCTAGACAAAAGTGTCCCAATAGAAAGCACATTCAAAAACATACAACAAGCTGTCTTCACTCTCCCCTTTTAAAGTGGATGCTGGGTGATTTATGAAATTAACCTGTGGGTACTAGGGTCAGCTCCCACAATCCACCTTAGCTGGGTAAACCGCCAGCTAAGTGTCACCGTACTTGCACATACTCTACAACTTACAATGGTAGATGTGGAGAGAAACCAAATTCGATAATACAGTTTAACCCTGTTCAGTGGTTACAATTTAAAGTTGACCTAGTTAAAATTGTTAATGATTAGTTGTATTCACAGCTTAAGGTTCATACACACATACGATCGCAGGTGGGCGACGCACGATGTGTATCAACGGCCATTTCGGATGATAATCGTGCTGTGTGATGGGCACTTTCTCTGCTGTGAAAACGGCCATTCGGTCAGGGATCATTGCCCGACCCGCCGGATCTTCAAACGAGCTGACGATTCTGCTGAGAAAGTGCCCATACACGGCACGGTATCGTCCGAAATGGCCGTTCATACACATCGTGCGTCGCGGGTTGGCAACTGAGTCGAACCTTAAGTCTGTGCCCGAATTGTTTGTAGTCTATAAGAGATTGATGGAATGCTCTGCTAATGAAGAATGGAAACCTTAAAGGGCATCTATATAGTAGGAAAATTAATTTTTCCCTTTCTTTCCATATGTTCTATAATTCCCCCAACCCACAGAGTGTCTTTACTTTCTTTCATTTCCCTCTCTGCCTGAGATACACAAATGAGAAGAATACGTGATTGCATTCCTCTACTCCTACTTGTAATGTCAATCAAATCCTGTGACGTGACCCTCTTCCCTGCTCAAGTCCTCCCTGCTCTGTTATAAAACACAAAGATAAGAACATTAGCAGGGGGAGAAAGGTAGCTTTAACTGTAGAGATAAGGTTGCACTTTAACCCCCTTCCTGATAGTTTCACTGTTTGATGATGGGTCACAGGGGGAGATCGTGTTGCAGCAGTAAACTGTACTGTTCTCCTTCTTCTTCCATGTCCCCAGGACAGCTTTCTATTGGCCACTGTGCCATGGGTTTTGTGTTTCGGGAGGCTGAACTTTTAACTGTTGCTGCACATGAGAAGCTTGTCAGAAAGCCGGTGTTTAGACATTGAGGAGGTACACGGGGAGGGGGAAGGGGGAGTAATGCAGGAAATCTGAGACCACTGAGTCCACTCACAGCAGTAGGAGAAAGGCAGCACAGAAAAACAATAATTTAACTTTGCAATGAGGCAATGTGTTTTTTTCACCAGTATCAGCTACATGCACATGCTCGTAGTTCCAAAAGATCAAAACAAGGAAGTTGCAGCCGCTTCCTAGAAGCTGACAGACAATCACATAAAAGCAGAAATCCTTCATCTTCCGACACAGGACAGGGATTACAGTGTTTTGTTTTCAAACACATTCAATACTCCTGTCCTAGCAATCATATAATGTAGAAACAATGTTAAAGGAAAGTTCAGTGAAAAATATCATTATCTTTAAAATTCTTAGATTATATCATGCATACCTAGTTATTCTACATACTCCATCCCATTTTGAAAAATCAGGATTTTATTACCCCTTATTCCCTGCTTTGGACATTTTTAAGCTGTCATTTAGTTTTATAAACTGTCCTTCCCAGAATGTACACACCTTGGAATGTTGTTAACAGTAATTTCTGTTATTGGCTGGTGGATGGGTCAAACAGTGTCGATCTCTACTGAGATCTGTATCAACCTAGGCGCTGGGTCAAGGGCAAGACAATAAATGTCTCTATAAGGGGTCTGCAAACAGGAAGTCAGTATTTCATTACAGTATTTATACACAGAAACATGCTGAATGGGCAGGTTAAAGTCCTTGGGATGGAAAAAAAAAAATGCTGTTTTTTGCACTGAACTTCTTTAACATTTAAGAAAAATTAAAAGGTAAGTCTGGGGAATTAAACTGACCCCGGTCTCTAAACTTAACAGGAGGAAAGATACCAGGGATATTTAGAAGCTTTATCTTTTGTCAGGAATAGAATAATAAAAAAGAAAAGTTATAAAGATGTCTCTACACCAATATGGAAGTCCCCGATGCTTTGAAAGTGCTTGTGAAGGTTCTGATGACTAGCGAAACGTCTTCAAGAACTAAATCTGTATAGAAAATATCAGTAGATAGAGACGGTGAATAATGGGGTCAGTGGGGTGGGCTCTTTGAAGACTACGTGGGCTGTGGGTTGTACTAGCCACAACATGGAAGCCTCTAAGTTACAGAATCTTCTTACATGCACTAAATGCAAAATTTACAAGAGAAAAATCTTACAAAATTAGGTGTTTGGGGAGAAAAGCTTTCATATTAGGATTTTAAAAAATTAAGTTTAGTTTAATAGTTTGTGTGTGGTGTGTGTGGGGGGGGGGGGTAAAAATTTCACAAGTCAATATTTTTTTAATTTGCTTTATTGTGTACTGATATATGTAAATATTAACAAGTATCCCACAAAGTGGTAACACCCTCACATTTTTATAAATAGGTGTATAATGGTAAATTTGCTGTCTCCCTCAAAATAACTCACACACAGCCATTTAAGTCTAAACCGCTGGAACACACCTAAATGAAAAAGTTAAATGAAACCATTTCCTCCCCCGTGTCATGTGACTGTGTTTAAAAGGTCTTAGAGTTGAACGGGGAGCAGTGTGTTAATTACTCATTGTGGTTTTCCTACTTTTTCCCCTAAAACTAGGTACCTCGGTTTATACTCGGGACGGTTTATACTCGAGTATATACAGGTAATTCATTTATAGGTTTTGGTTATATGTATGTGTTCCCCATACCATTTCTCTATTTAAACTAATTATTGCTTAAAATTAACAGCTTAAATTGTATCTAAACTTTTGGGATTTTTAACTCCTATTGACTTCAATGGGTCCATTTTTAAATTTGTTTTTAGAAAATACTTATTTCTACCTTGAAAACATAAAAAACAGAGTATGTTGAAAGATTCTAAAAACTATAACATTCTGGCATAGAATAGTCAAGACATTCTGAAAGTTGCCCAGCAACCAGTTTCAGAGCTGTAGATGTTTGTTTTCACAAGAATAAATCGGTTGCCAGAAATAGTAACGTCCTACGTTTGGAAACCTATTCAATAAGATATAACGAAGTTGAAATATTTTTAACAGAAAAGACTTTTAATAGGATGCACGAGTATTTATTATGGATTAGGACAAGACAAGCCTTGGTGGGGTTTTTTATCAGATACTATTGCCAACACATTCTCTAGTGATTTTATACAGAAATAAATTAAAAGAAAAGCAGATACTTTTTTTTCTTTTTGCAACAACTTTAATATTTAAATTTGTTTTATAATTTTCTGTTAGCAGGCCCTTTATGTGAGGCTTTTTTTAGAATGTTTTGTTCAAAGGTATATCCATAAATTTAGTAAATATGTACTGAGCACCCTGGATTTGCATAAAAAAAAAACTTCTAAATCCCTTAAAATCTGTCCCAGTGCCCGAGATGCTCTACCCATGTATGCCCACATTAAAGGGAGGTATTAACATAAAAGAATAAAGTCTAACCTTTGGAATATCTGTTGTATTCAATTAGATCAACTGGACTTGAAGTTTAGTTCTTGAAGACATTTCGCTAGTCATCCGACTGGCTTTCTCAATTCAGAATGACTTGTACAAGAATCTGTGGCAATTATGTACCCTGGAAAATCCCAATTAGCATATCACAGCCAAGTGTTAAGGGCGTGATTGGATCTGGCTTAAGAGGTGCAAGCAGCAACTACATCAACGTATGGCCCAGCACAGAAGAGCCAATTCCTCGGGTCAGGACTCAGCCGTGTACCTGCATCTTAAGGAAAGGACACACCTTTGAAGATTGTAATGTTAACATATTGGCAAAGGAACGTGACTGGTTCAAGAGAGGTGTTAAGGAGGCCATTTATGTGAAAAAAAGAAACCACCTAAATAGAGTGGGGGGGTTCGACACCAACTGTCTGCCATGTACAATGCTGTTTTAAAGGGCAACTATAGTGAAAAAAAAACTTTGTCTGTATACAATGTATAGATCACTTAGTATAAGCTGCCTTACTTTCATGTTTCTGTGTGGCTTCGTTTCTTCACACTGGCAAAAGTTTGTACCAAGCTGTGTAGTTCCCCTCCCCTCTCTGTCTACTCCCCCTCAAGCAGTGACGGGCTGTATACAGAGTCCGAGCATTGTCAGTTGAAAGGACTTTAAATGAAGTGCTGACATCCTGTTGACCCCTCCCTTCCAGAGCTAGACTGCAAGCAGTCAAAGTGTGGGATAAAGTAGCAATATGCTGAAGGGAGGGGCAGAGGGGGAGAGAGGAGGACAAGTGGTGCTGAGATTCTTTACAAGTAAGTTACTGAACTCTGCCTGTTCTCTAACTTTGCTAATTGTTATTTATTTTTTACCTAAAGTTCATATCTCTCCCCCTGCTTAGCTGAGATCATAATCACTGAAGAGAGTCAGTGTAACAGCAGCTTGTAGTGAGAGACCTTCACAAACACAGTGACACTGCTTGTTGTGCTGTTACATTTCAGTTGCTTTAGTCTATATATTTCATAGATTGCACTGTGTGTCTTGTTTGGTATATAGTCTGTATTACTGTATTATATATACTGTATTAGTGTTCCATTTGAGTCACTGGTTTTGTATGTATATAAGATTTGTTTTGGGGGGGAGGGGCTGTTTTATAGTGTGTTATGCTCATATTGCTGGGTTAATGGTTTATTGATTGTGTTTAGCACTACAGCATTTGACTATATGTTGCACATGGTACATATAGTGTGGGTGAGAGAGTGTGTGACAGTACTGCATGGGAGCTTTGGATTGTGTGGGTGTGTGCCTTTGAGTGACAGATGAGGTGTAGCAGCTCCTACAAATCACAGCATATTCAAAGGCTTATATCTCGGGGACTATGTAGAATTTAAAGAAACTAAAGGTACCCTGGTGGATGGGATGACTTATAGGATACATTAGAAGAAATTAAAAAAAAAACAATTTTCTCACTATAATTGCCCTTTAACACCTTACTCTGGGCGTTCCTATAACACCTCTTAACCACTATCCAATCACGCCCTTAACACTTGGCTGTGATATGCTAATTGGGATTTTCCAGGGTACATAATTGCCACAGATTCTTGTACAAGTCATTCTGAATTGAGAAAGCCAGTCGGATGACTAGCGAAACGTCTTCAAGAACTAAACTTCAAGTCCAGTTGATCTAATTGAATACAACAGATATACCATGACCTGGATGAATGAGACCCTTCACAAGCAACCTTTGGAATGAAATGAGCCCTGGGTCACATCTCTAACTGTAGCCTGTAAGCTTAAAATGTTAACACTTCCTGCTTCCAGAAGCATGGGTGACATCACCAGTACTTTCTATTTCTCCCATTCCTGTGGTATGAGCATAAGTGAAGACTTAAAGGGCAAATCAATCTACCCCTCAAATAAAAAATCTAAATCACCCCCAAACCTGCAATAGTTAGAAAACTTGAAGATGTACCGTAATGCTGCCGATGTGCTGGAAATGCTGCACAATATCCTGTAACTCCATTTTCTGTTCATGGTTCTTCCAGTTAGCAACTGGCTTTAAAGCCAATGACTGAATGCTTTCCCCTAGCTCCCTACTATGAGCCTGTGCAAATTTATAAAAAGCTCAGTTTCAGAGTTAAGAGTTCACTGCATAATAGGTTAGTGTTACTGTACATCTGTCATTTATAAATATTGCAGTTTTGGGGTCTACTTATATACAATTTTTATATATGAGGGGTGAAATTTCCCATTAATGCTGCAAAAGACATGCCTAGACAAATTAAGTTATCAACAACCATTCCCAGGTTTTTTGTTTTTACAGACAGAGCATGCTGAGCATGCAGAGAAAGAGAAATAAGTTTACAGGCCTGAAAGCAGGAACTGTTCTTAAGGTTATATTTCTAAACCTTTTAAGCAATAAAACAACTTATCACATTTCCAGGTGCAACCTGTTAGGACTCATTTTAAAGGCAAGACTGAAGGCTTTTATTCTAAGGACAACAATATAAAAAAAAATAACATCAACCCCATGAAAAAAAAATAATATCAACCCCTTGAAAGAGAAGAACACGTATACCAACAGTGAAGGGGAAAAGCAAGACAGGAGAAAGAACATGGTCATGCCATATGTAGCAGGGGTCTCCGAGAAATTAAGAAGAATTTTCAAAAAACACCGTATCCCTGTCTGCTTTAAACCAAACAACACACTGAGGCAGCAATTGGTACATCCGAAAGACCCAATACCGAAACACAAGAAAAGCAACATTGTATACGCAGTGCAGTGAGGAATGCTCTGATTTGTATGTGGGGGACACCAAACAGAAACTGCATCAACATATGGCCCAGCACAGAAGAGTCAATTCCTCGGGTCAGGACTCAGCTATGTACCTGCATCTTAAGGATAAAGGACATACCTTTGAAGATTGTAATGTTAACATATTGGCAAAGGAACATGACTGGTTCAAGAGAGGTGTCAAGGATGCCATTTGTGTGAAAATAAAGAAACCAAGCCTAAATAGAGGTGGAGAGGTTCAACACTAACTGTCTGCCATGTACAATGCGGTTTTGACACCTTACTCTGGGCGTTCCTATAACACCTCTTACCCACTATGCAATCACGCCCTTAACACCTGGCTATAATACGCTAATTGGGATTTTCCAGGGTACATAATTGCAACAGATTCTTGTACAGTCATTCTCAATTGAGAAAGCCAGCCGGATGACTAGCGAAACGTCTTCAAGAACTAAACTTCAAGTCCAGTTGATCTAATTGAATACAACAGATAGTAAAATACAATGTGTCAGAATTATGTTTGTTGTCATTTTTTGAAAGGGGCATCAATTAATTTCACAGGTAAGGTTACAATTTTACAGAGAGTCAAGTGATGGAAAAAGGGTGCTACACATCAATGGGTGGGAGGACGCCTTTCAGTAAATCAAGCTGTCAAATGCAGATTGCACAATTTATCCTTTGGGCCATGAGAGAGATACACTTGTACTAAATTTACAAATGAATAGGAAAACAATGCCCTAGCTTATCTATTCAATTAATTCAGCAGTAGAAACAAACGGAAAGGGTTTTTTTAAACAAATTCATACACTCGAAGTGACAAATTTCTAAATGGTATAAAATATAAGTTGTGTACAATTCAATTTAGTCAGAATAAAAATGTATAATAAATTATAACTATAAAGTAAGCTTCATCTTCCCTTTATATTTCTTTAAACAAAAAGTGCCTGCATTTCGAATCTAAAAATGTGTAAAGTTCAACCTATATAATACATAAAAATTTTAGAATATTGAATGTAATTCCCAAAAGCCTTCAAGAATTTGGTTGGAAATATGGTAGGGAAAATAAGAGAAAATATTTATTGCTTTAGGTTATCTAACAATATTTTAACTAGTTTAATGTTTTTATATAGGCAAAACATTTTCAGGTCATCAAATTCTGTTTTGTTTTGATAAAAAGCCTATAACTATATAACCCACCCCTCCCATTAATCCCTATGGGACCCAACTGTAAAATAATATTGCTATAATCGGCGCGCTACTGCGAATGGGAATGTGTTAGTGTTTATCTGTAGGAAAAAGGGAGGTGTGTGTGAATCTAAGAAGGGGGGGCACAGTGTTGTGTGTTTAACATAGAGGGTTGTGGTGTTACAGGCAGGGAATATCTGACAAAAAAAATTGAAAGGGGTGAATTATAATGGATAATGTACCCCTTACTGTAAATTATAAGGGTATTAGAAGACACCTCGGAGTTCCGTGTCCTATATAAAAGTCACTCAGCCTGCGGCCTCGTGCTTTTATATGGTCACGGAACTCCTCAGTGACTTATAATATCCTTATAATTTACAGTAGGGGGTACATTATCCACTATATCAACTATCTATATAAGACAAACATTTATTACAAATGGGTGAATTATAGTCAAAAGGAACTGGTTCTTAAATTATTAATTATTATTAATTTATTTGTTATTACGATCCTAATATTGATCTTAATTCCAAACGCAAACATGGGCAGGCTGGGAAATGTTGCAGGAAAGTTGGCATGTAAAACTGCTGCTCCAATCGACATAACTATAACTTTGACATCCATTTTGGATCCAATTTTGAATTTGAATAATGCCATTTCTGACAGATCTCCTGATAGGCACACATTCACAAAGTTAACAATAGCCAAGCTGTTTGTAGACAACTTGACTAATTTGCTTACAGTAAAGTGCAAGCCTCTGCTTCCTTTCAGATTTTTAACTCACACCCATGTAAATTAGAGAAGTTTGTACTGGTGTGTAGTGGTGATAATGTGGCTATTATTAAACTAAACTAACATTAGGACATAAATATTTGGATTAATATTTAACTATTGAACTATGAACAAATTAAATGTAATTATTATGAGTGTATGATGTATGTAAACCTATTTCATCCTGAGGTGGGGGGCATGAGCTGAGCTACCAAGCTCTTTTTATAGGATTTTTCCTACTTTGCTAAATGTTAAATTAAAGGAAATCTATACTTAAAATCTTTCAGAACAACTTTCTTCTTTTTTATCTTTTCAAGCAGCTACGACATTAGATTATGGAAAATGCAGAAAGCCTGCAAAGTCAAACTTAAAGGGTATGTCCACCCAAAAATAAATTTTTTATATGTTCTTTATATAATAGCACCAACCTCAAACGCCATGTTCATTTTTCTCAAAATCATTTGCTTTGCCTGATATTTAATGAGATATATATCAGACTGCACTTCCTCTCCACTTCCACTTTAGATGACCCCGAGCTGCAGCTTAGAAAAAAAAAAAAATTCTTGCCTGTGTTTGTGTGTGTCTCTCTCTATCTCTCTTTGGGCTGGCTGGCTGCAGCTGTTGATCCTGGATTTCTTCAGTACACAACTTTACAGCTGTGATTGGTTGAGAGGGAAAATCCAGGGATCCAGGGGTCAGACCATTACTGATGCAACTTCCTCTGTTCTCACTGCTGGATGCTAACAGACATGCTCAAGAACATGAAAAGAACAGAGACAAGGTAATGTAACCTGTCTCTGTTCATCGCTGTATTGGTCCATGCTGCAGGATTAAGCCAGCTACAAAGGTCTGTAACTTTTGAACCACTGGACCGATTTACATGCTGTAAAGTTTGTTTTGGAGCACTTATTTGGGCCAAATAAATATAAAAAGTTAGTTTTGGGGGTGGACTTGCCCTTTAAGGCTGGGTACATGCCAGCAGATATTTCCAGCCGACTGACCGATCCACGGCAGTATCTGCTGCTGTGGATGCTGGGTGATTTATGAAATTAACCTGTGGGTAACTAGGGGTAAGCTCCCATAATTCACCTTATCTAGGAACAAATATTATATGTATATACATATACAATAGGGTGCTCTACTCCCTATACCCATACACTAACTATTGCATAGTTTTCCAAATAACTTTAATATATGAGATATATGCTCACCAGAACATCCCTCTGACCCGGGTGCTGCTTGCCCCAGGCCGGTTGCTTCTGCCAATTCCTTGTGGTTTAAAGTATATTCAAAAACAAGATGTCATGCTCACCATAAATGACACAAACACGTCTAGACGTCACACTGAACTTTTACTTTTAGTTCAGTGTGATGTCTAGACGTGTGTGTCATTTCCGGTGTGCATGATGCCTCGTATTTGGATATTATCTAGGAATACCCAGCTAAGTGTATGCAGTACACTTCACAGGATGCTGCAGTCTTGCTTCCTAGGAGCGAACAGCCAATCATGTTAGAGCTCAGAGATCCTCCCTCTAAAACAGAACACAGATTTCAGTGCAGTTTTTGTGTAAAACACATTACAAATGCTCCAGTCCCTAACAATGATAAATTCCTTTGCTTTTCATACAAAAAAAGAAAAGTAATCTTTGCAGCTTATTTCTTCGCTATCATCAAAGTAAGAATCAGATTAACATTTCAGAAAAAAATAAAAGGGCTCGTTCACAATACATCAGTTTGTATCCATTTTTCAAATGCAGGTGCGTTTAAAAAAAATGGACAGACAGTAAAACCCCATAGGATTTCACACCTGCTGCATTATAATCCGTTCCGTTCCAGTCCGTTTTAAAAAACACACTGCATGCAGCATTTCTGTCCGTTTTTACATGCATTTTCTATAGAAATCTATGGAATACACAGTTCAGTGGAAATTAATTATTTGTTAAATTGTTTGTGTGTTAAAAGTTTGTGTAATGCTTTCTTAGTTATTCTACATATTGCTCCCCATTTTGAAATATCAGTTGATTCCATACCCTTCAAACAAAAGCAATTCAGAGCGCACTCCAGTCTTAAATGTTATGAACACATGACGTTTCGGTGTCCGTGCGACACCTTCCTCAGACGTCTGAGAAAGGTGGTCGCACGGACCCCGAAACATCAATAAATTAATTTGAACATTTAAGACTGGAGTGCGCTCTGAATTGCTTTTGTTTGGATACTATTGCCATTGGCTATGGTTTTTGGAGCAGCACCCAGCGATTTCAATTATACACTGCAGGTGTGCGGGGGAACTATCTACTTCTGATTCCATACCCTTTGCTGTTCCCTGCTGTTGACATTAGTGAGCTGACATTTTAGGTTCTAATGGTCCTTCTTCCCAGGATGCACCACATCCTTGGAATGTTCCTAACAGTAATTTCTCCTGATTGGCTTTTTGATGGGTCAAAGATGCTCAGATCTCTACTGAGCAACTGAATCAACCCAGGCGCTGGGTCATAACGGTCTCTACTAGGGGTCCAGCAAACAGGAAGTCAGTATTTCGCTTACATTTATTTATACACAGACACAATGCTGAATGGGCAGATTAAGGTCATTAGGATGAAAAAATACTGCTCTTTTTTCTGAAAAGCATATGTATTTGCACTAAACATCCCCTTTAAAAAATGGATACAAATGGATGAAAAAAATGGATACAAAATGACAGAAACATGCTGTTCATTACTGTCAGTTTCTAGTGTGAACGAGCCCTAAGTATGGGGAATCGAACCAGCAACCTTCTATACCGTGTCTTGCTAAAATGAAAGCTTTCTACTTCTACCCCACAAGAGATACTAATTGGTATATCAGTACAGGAAATATAATAGATATTATATTTAGAAATATAATAGAAACAAAAAAAGGAAGCATGTGGAATTGAATGTGTCTCAATGGTCTGTTTGCTTCCAAACCAAGCACTTTAGCTGTGCACACCCAGGAAATGTCAGTAAAATCAGTTCACTATTTTGTATTGGTCCAGGAAGGTTGTCAGCAATTCCCACGGATTGGTAAATAAAAAAACAGAGCTGCTATATATAAAGTTTGTACATATGTGAAAATTTCAGATTTTTCTAGAAACATGATGGGAACAAATAGTGGCACAGCTAGGAATCACTGGGCCCCCCTGCAAAACTATGATGGGGCCCCTATCCATGCTTTACCCACTGTGGTTTTCCAGGAGGAGGCTATATTTGTCATAGCAAAAATAAGAAGATGGGGCCCCCTTGGCTCCCAGCCCCCCCTGCGGTTGCTTCCCCTGGTAGTTATGCCCCTGGGAACCAACAAACAAAAATAAAACCAATTCAGGCTGTAGACTATATTGTATTGTTTCATAAGTAAACTAGGGGATGTGAACTTGTGACTTCTTGGGCTACATGTTCTTAAAATCATGGCATTTACCTGGTGCGCCACCAGCAACTCAACAATGAATATAGGTACATTTAGAAATGTTATCATTAGAATTTCAGCTGATTGTGTGTGTATTTCTGCAAACAACGATTACCCGCTTCAAAGTCTGTCAGTTGTAGATAGCCAAAACACAACCAAAAAGTTAAAGCCAGGTGACTGCTCATCCCAAAATACTGCCCCATGTGTACCAGCCTTTAAGGTGCCCATACACTGGGCTGATATTACAATCAATCAGGCATACGAGTAGACATTTCCATTGATTGGCCCAAAAACTTTTCCCAATATAATTCGATATTGGATTGTGAAAACGATTGAAATTATGATCGGGAAAGTCAGTTTTTTAAGTCAATTGGTTAAATGAGTATTTTGTCAAATTCCAAATAAATGTAAATGTAATGTAACCTCACAATAGACGACATTAGATATTAATCGCCAAACGAATATCTATGGTACATCTATCTATCAAAGTATCGGTCGATTTACGATCGCAATTACCTTTACAATCGCAATAACCTTTTGTGGTGTATGGCCATCTTGAAAGGGCATGTCCACCCCCAAATCTACATTTTAACCCACTACTGGCCCCACTGTGTAGTGTAGTAAAAATCTTACCTTACATCCCTGCTCCAAATGGCTGCCCTGCAATGTCCCTCCAAAGTCCTAAAAAGTGAACAGCAAGAGCCAGTCTGTGTCCCATACTGTGTCTGCCTCCTGTCTCCGGTATAAGTTTGCCTTGCGCAGTGCAGCCCCCTCCCTCTCCTTAATTCCAAATACATTTGCTGTAGTGTAGGGCTCCCTCACCCACCCCCAACTGCTATAGTACTATAAAGAACTCTCCCGATCACAACTTACTTTGCCTGTTTCCACCAACATTCTGTACTGCCGGAAGCCACGTCTGAATTTGGCTGCCTCTCAGCCAATCATGGGCGCGGATGCTGGTCCGGCCCCTTGCTTACAATTTCATCCAAGCAGAAGGCCCGTGACAGAATGTTGGGGGAAAGAGGCAAAGTAAGTAATGATCAGCCGAGTTATTTTACTATAGCAGTTGGGGGGTGGGTGAGGGAGCCCTACACTACAGCAAATTTTTACAAAAGGGGTGGACATGCCCTTTAAGTGTAACATTCTTTTAAAATTAGACTATTTTTCAGAGGGTTTCTTCATGAGCATGCAGGTTAATGACTCAATTACTTATCCGCACTAATGAGCAAGAGTTAAGCTTGAAATTTATTCCATAGCTAAAGCTGCAAAATATGAAACCTTTCATTGAGAAGCATTCTCTTCATACTACTACTATAAATAGTAACCAGTGCAGAAATGTAGCAGAAAACATCTTCCACACTTGGAAATAAGCAATTACTGATTTCCTTTCTTTAAGTTGCTGAGGAGACGCCTTTTCTGCTACTGCATAACATGTAGCTAATACAAAAGACTTCTACCAACTGGTGAGGGATTGGGCTGTCTATTTAACCATAGACGAAGTCATTCAATGTTATCAAGTAAAAGTGTACCAGCCCTACAACACATTTTCCTGACTTTTAACAAAGTAACAGCTGAACAATTTATTAGCATTTGATTGATAAAGCCTCAAAAGTTTAAAGGAGAATTATAGTCTCTAGACAAAAGTGTCCCAATAGAAAGCACATTCAAAAACATACAACAAGCTGTCTCTCACCTCTCCCTTTTAAAGTGGATGCTGGGTGATTTATGAAATTAACCTGTGGGTACTAGGGGTCAGCTCCCATAATCCACCTTAGCTGGGTAAACCGCCAGCTAAGTGTCACCGTACTTGCACATACTCTACAACTTACAATGGTAGATGTGGAGAAACCAAATTCGATAATACAGTGTTTAACACTGTTCAGTGTTACAATTTAAAGTTGACCTAGTTAAAATTGTTAATGAATTAGTTGTATTCACAGCTTAAGGTTCATACACACATACGATCGCAGGTGGCGACGCACGATGTGTATCAACGGCCATTTCGGATGATAATCGTGCTGTGTATGGGCACTTTCTCTGCTGAAACGGCCATTCGGTCAGGGATCATTGCCCGACCCGCCGGATCTTCAAACGAGCTGACGATTCTGCTGAGAAAGTGCCCATACACGGCACGATTATCGTCCGAAATGGCCGTTCATACACATCGTGCGTCGCGGGTTGGCACCTGAGTACGAACCTTAAGTCTGTGCCCGAATTTGTTTGTAGTCTATAAGAGATTGATGGAATGCTCTGCTAATGAAGAATGGAAACCTTAAAGGGCATCTATAGTAGGAAAATTAATTTTTCCCTTTCTTTCCATATGTTCTATAATTCCCCCAACCCACAGAGTGTCTTTACTTTCTTTCATTTCCCTCTCTGTCCTGAGATACACAAATGAGAAGAATACGTGATTGCATTCCTCTACTCCTACTTGTAATGTCAATCAAATCCCTGTGACGTGACCCTCTTCCCTGCTCAAGTCCCTCCCTGCTCTGTTATAAACACAAAGATAAGAACATTAGCAGGGGGAGAAAGGTAGCTTTAACTGTAGAGATAAGGTTGCACTTTACACCCCCTTCCTGATAGCTTTCACTGTTTGATGATGGGTCACAGGGGGAGATCGTGTTGCAGCAGTAAACTGTACTGTTCTCCTTCTTCTTCCATGTCTCCAGGACAGCTTTCTATTGGCCACTGTGCCATGGGTGTGTTTTTCGGGAGGCTGAACTTTTAACTGTTGCTGCACATGAGAAGCTTGTCAGAAAGCCGGTGTTTAGACATTGAGGAGGTAACAGGGGAGGGGGAAGGGGGAGTAATGCAGGGAAATCTGAGACCACTGAGTCACTCACAGCAGTAGGAGAAAGGCAGCACAGAAAACAATAATTTAACTTTGCAATGAGGCAATGTGTTTTTTTCACCAGTATCAGCTACATGCACATGCTCTGTAGTTCTCAAAAGATCAAAACAAGGAAGTTGCAGCCTTGCTTCCTAGAAGCTGACAGACAATCACATAAAAGCAGAAATCCTTCATCTTCCTGACACAGGACAGGGATTACAGTGTTTTGTTTTCAAACACATTCAATACTCCTGTCCTAGCAATCATATAATGTAAGAAACAATGTTAAAGGGAAAGTTCAGTGAAAAATATCATTATCTTTAAAATTCTTAGATTATATCATGCATACCTAGTTATTCTACATACTCCATCCCATTTTGAAAAATCAGTTGATTTTATACCCCTTATTCCCTGCTTTTGACATTTTTAAGCTGTCATTTTAGTTTATATAACTGTCCTTCCCAGAATGTACACTACCTTGGAATGTTTGTAACAGTAATTTCTGTTTATTGGCTGGTGGATGGGTCAAACATGCTCAGATCTCTACTGAGCATCTGTATCAACCTAGGCGCTGGGTCAAGGGCAAGACCATAACTGTCTCTATAAGGGGTCTTGCAAACAGGAAGTCAGTATTTCATTACAGTATTTATACACAGAAACATGCTGAATGGGCAGGTTAAAGTCCTTGGGATGGAAAAAAAAATGCTTGTTTTTTGCACTGAACTTCCCCTTTAACATTTTAAGAAAAATTAAAAGGTAAGTCTGGGGAATTAAACTTGACCCCGTGTCTCTAAACCTTAACAGGAGGAAAGATACCAGGGATATTTAGAAGCTTTATCTTTTGTCAGGAATAGAATAATAAAAAAGAAAAGTTATACAGATGTCTCTACACCAATATGGAAGTCCCCGATGCTTTGAAAGTGCTTGTGAAGGTTCTGATGACTAGCGAAACGTCTTCAAGAACTAAACATCTGTATAGAAAATACTCAGTAGATAGAGACGGTGAATAATGGGGTCAGGGGGTGGGCTCTTTGAAGACTACGTGGGCTGTGGGTTGTACTAGCACAAACATGGAAGCCTTCTAAGTTACAGAATCTTTCTTACATGCACTAAATGCAACTTTACAAGAGAAAAATCTTACAAAATATAGGTGTTCTGGGGAGAAAAGCTTTCATATTAGGATTTTAAAAAAATTAAGTTTTAGTTCTTAATAGTGTGTGTGTGTGTGTGTGGGGGGGGGGGGGGTAAACATATTTCACCAGTCTAATTATTTTTTTAATTTGCTTTATTGTGTACTGATATATGTAAATATATACAAAGTATCCCACAAAAGTGAGTACACCCTCACATTTTTATAAATAGCGTGTATAATGGTAAATTTGCTGTCTCCCTCAAAATAACTCAACACACAGCCATTTAATGTCTAAACCGCTGGAACACACCTAAATGAAAAATGTTAAATGAAACCATTTCCCTCCCCGGTGTCATGTGACTGTGTTAAAAGGTCTTAGATGTGAACGGGGAGCAGGTGTGTTAAATACTCATACTGGTCACTGGAAATGGAACATGGCACCCCATGGTAAAGAAAACTCAGAGGGTCTAAAAAAAAAAGTTGCTCTGCATAAAGATGGCCTAGGCTATAAGAAGATTGCCAACTGCTTAGATCATTCGACGCACACTGCATCAAATTGGTCTGCATGGCTGTTGTCTAGAAGGAAGCCTCTTCTAAAGATAATGCAAAGACAAGCAGACCAAGGACATAGATATGGTCTGTTGAAAAGGGAAACTTATTTGGTTCATATGGTGTAAAGCATGTGTTGTGGAGGAGCCTGAGCACTATGGTGTATGGACTGAGCACTGACCTCCCACCCGTTTAACCTCTGCAGAAATGGAAGCATAACTCATACGTCTATTTGCAAAAGACTCAACTTTAGTAGAACCTGTCCTGTTAATCTGCCATGTTGTCTTTGCCACCATGCTATAGTTTCAGGGTATTGGCAATCTTATTATAGCCTAGGTCATCTTTATGTTGAGCAACAATTCTTTTTTTTACATCCTTAGTTATCTTTACCTTGTGGTGTCATGTTTAAATTTATATAACTTTATAACTGTATAACTAGTAACCAGTAGGAGTATGAGAGCGGTAACAAATTTAACATACGTGCTCCCCATTCACACCTGAGACCTTATAACACTAATAAGTCTGACTCCCTCAAAACCAATAGATTTTGGGGGGTTGGGTATGAACTTTATTGCCCTGGTTGAACGGTCGTGAGATAGGGGGAAAATTGCTAAGAGGTACAGTTGTTCCAGAGGGGTGTCACTATTGGTACAGCTTTGCAATTTTTTCCAAATCTCAAATGCCTGCATTGATCTATAGGTATGACCTCAGGGTTAGGGATGCACACAGGCTTAACATGTAATCTGACCGAGTTGGTTGCGCTGTTGGGTTGAGCAAGCATCTCAGGAGCTTGATTGCCATGTAGTATAGTACTGGCATGTGTTTTAGGTGCTAATAATTTGTGAAGATGGACCCTTTATTGTTTGTGTCAAAAGGGCATAACACAACTATTGAACAAATTGAATTTAAGGGACATAGCCCATATATATGTAACAAGGAGTACAGAACTTTAGGAAGCAGGAAGATTTTTATGAGATTGATGGGTCCAATAAGGCTGAGGGGTAATACCTCCATTGAAAAAAATGCCTCCATAAAAGTGGCCTTTATTAAAAGGACACACTCCTACCTTTAAAATGAATCTAAGATCATGAATTGAGAAAGCCAGTCGGATGACTAGCGAAACGTCTTCAAGAACTAAACTTTAAGACCTGTTGATCTAACTGAATACAAGAGATATGACTTTAAAGGGAAACTCTGGTCCAAAAATGGCTTTAGGTAAATTGATAGGAATTGCTCCCCTGGGAATTTTTGCAATTTATTTCCATTGTTTATTTTGCATAGTTTTAAAGATATTTACATTTGTGTGTGTGATATGGCAGCAGCATCACCAGGTCCCCTGTACTTCCTGCTCTGAAACGGTCAGTCAATCTGTCCTGTGTCTCCTCCTCCCCTTTGCAGCCCCCCTGGTCCCTCCCACTCATGGACCCCATGGTCCCTTCAGTTGCAGGCTCCCCATGGCCCACCCACTCGTGGGTGCCATAGCCCCGCCCACTCACGGGTGCCTAAGCCCCTGCCGTGGGTTACTCAGACCATCAGTGGGTTACTCAGACAGAGAAAGTGAACGTAGTTTGTGGTGTGTGCTTTGGAGAGACATTGAATGGAACACAAGATGTGTATAAGACCCTGTGTATAAGACCCTGTGTATAAGATCCTGTGTATAAGATCCTGTTATCAACTGTTGGAAGGACCTAGTTTGTGGTGTGTGCTTTGGAGAGATATTGAATGGAACACAAGATGTGTATAAGATTCTGTGTATAAGATCCTGTTACCATTTGTTGGAAGGGCCGATTATTGGACAGACAATTTACCATATTGGATACAATCTCTGAGGCAACAGATAAGTGTACACCAACTTACAAGGACACACAATATACAAGCCTGGTCAATATTGAAAGTGGTGTACCATTGACAGGAACCCCGATTACTGCATATTTTATGTATGGAACCTGTTTATGTGCACTGTCTGCTTTGTGCCAGACCACCAGAGTAACCCACTGTGTGCCATGCAGTGATATGGTACAAATTCGTGGTAGCGGTGCTGGTAATACCATTTATTCTCCCTGTTTTCTTTGTATATTTGTTCTCTGTATTAAGCTATGGAGGCTGCTACTGAAAGTATTGATTTAAATCCTACTGTCCTTGTACCTGCAGATGAAATTCCCCAATTAGACTCCGTAAGCTCTACCAGGCCCAATTGCCAAACCTATTTTTAAACCTGATTCCATTTGATAGGGTAACTAGGGAGTGAAATGATTGGCTAGAACAATTTGAATTGGCAACCACTATTAATGGTTGGGCTGAAGGTGCTCGCTTGCAAGTCCTTAGCCCTTTGCTTAGTGGTAAAGCCAGGTAGGTATACCAAGGATTTACTGTAATACTGAAATAAAAAGCAGTTATCAGTTATTAAAAATTGCTCTGCCTCTCAGCCAATCACAGCCGTGGCTGCCAGTCCAGCCCCCGGACCAGAACATCGAAGGAACGTGGTGCTGTAAGTAGAGATGGGAAGTGTTTTTTTGTGCAAGAATATAGTGGTTGGGGGTGGGGGGACATGCCCTACAGCATATTAAAAGTTGGAAAAGAGGATGGACATACCCTTTAAACACTGACAACACAACTGACACACTGTTGTATGACATTACTAAGAATAATAATCTCTTAATATAACTAGAAAAAAAATCTATAACATAAAAGGGGCACCGCACGGCCTCCTGCATATATTGCTTAGGCATTTAAAGGAGAACTAAACTTACTTTTTTAAATTCCAATATAAAAGTGTTTCTCCCCAGAACACACATACATTGTAAGATCCTTCTCTAGTAATTGCATTTAGTACATGTAAGTAATAGATTTTGTAACCAAGAAGGCTTCCATGTTGTTGACAGTACAACTCACTGCCTGTGTAGTTTTCAAAGAGCCAAAAAAAAGTATCTGTAAATCTTGTGTGTGATATGGTGGCTCACCTGCTTAAAGGGCATGTCCACCCCCAAAACTATAATCCCCCCCCCCACTACTGGCCCTATTGTGTAGTGTAGTTTAATGCTTACCTCACATCCCAGCTCCATAAGGTTCTCCTGTAGTCCCCCCCCAAAGTCCCAAAAACTGCCCACCAGGAGGATAGCAGAGTCCATATAGGACTCTGCCTCCTACATGGCCTCCGGGAGAAGTTTGGCATGCATACTGCAGCCCTTCTCCCCCTCCCTCTCAGGATTCCCCTCCCCCTAGTGTAAAATCTTTTAGATATATGATTCCCCCTGTCCCCCCAGCCGCTCCATTTTTATTCTTAGAAAGTGCCCCACACTTTACTTACCTTCCCTCTTTCCCCCGCCGCAAGCAGAGGGCCGGCAGCGCGGCGGAGGAAAGAGGGGAGGTAAGTAAAGTTTGGGGCACTTTCTAAGAATATAAATCGAGCGGTTGGGGCTGGGGGGACAGGGGGAATCATATTAAAAAATGGTTTTAAGGGTGGACATACCCTTTAAGCACTTGTTCTAGAATCCCGCAAGGTCACAGGTTCAAATTCCCAAAATTACTTTTTTGGTTTGTTCCTAGCATTTCATTAAGTTCCACATCGTATCTATATTGTGTTAGGGGTAAAAATTCTGCTTTTAGCAAGACAGTACATGTTAAATTCCCCAGAATTTTTATTGTACTGTTAGTATTTGGTTTCTTGCATCCACGCTAGGTAAGAAATGCACTGCAAAGATTAATTTTCCTTTTTTTTGTATGAAAAGGAAAGGATTATGTATCATTGTAACAACAGGAACATTGAATGCGTCTAAAAACAAAACCCAAAAAAGCTAAAACATCTCTGTTCCGTGTCAGAGATAGGGTAACATTTCTGTGCTGTTAAACGATTGTCAGCTTCTAGGAAGCAAGGCGGCAACGTCCTTGTTTTGATCTATTGAGCACTACAGAGCATGTGAAGTTTACTGAGTGTACTGGATTTAGGCTAGCTAAAGTGGATTATGAGAGATGACCCCTAGAACCCACAGGTTAGTTTCATAAATTACACAGCAACCAAAGCAAATGGAGAGGTGAGACACCATGTTTGTTAATGTCCTCTCTCTATTGGGAAATTGTTGTCTGGAGACTTTAGATCCCCTTTAAATAATAAGTGGTTCTAAATATATATGTGCCCAAATACCGAGCCCACCACAGGTGCGCCCGGAGACCCCCATCGGGCAAAACAAAGAGAAGAGAGGAGCCTCGAATAGCTGCAATACTTTGCAGTGGTTCAGGTAGCCTACCAACTCCAACAAATAGAGTAAATGCAACCTGTGTACATAATAAAGCGCAGCATACCTAAATCAGATTATATATTTTTTATGATAATAAATTGTGTTTTATTATTTAATATATATATATATATATATATATATATATATAATAATATATAATATATATACACACACACAGCTGACCAGCTGCTACAATCCCTAATCTTATAAAAAATACCTGTAAAAAATCTCTCATATAGATATAAACAATGCACAGATATAAATCAAAATATATGTAAAACCATATCCAAGTCTCTATATAATAGAACAGTCTAAGGATAAAAGTATGCATGTAGTCTCGATGTCCGTTATCAACTCAAAACGGGCAGTTTATATATAAACATCTATGTACTGGCTGTACCATTTCAGGACTATTGTGTGCACACATATCCTATTTTAGTTTTATTGCGGACCCCAGAAGGACACTAAGGGAATCTGATAAACGGGCATTCTTATTAGGACTTCTACACTTTGGAGAGTATGTGCGTTTTGAGTTGATAACTGACATCGAGACTACATACATCCTTTTATCCTATACTGTTCTATTATATAGAGACTTGGATATGGTTTTACATATATTTTGATTTATATCTGTGCATTGTTTATATCTATATGAGAGCTTTTTTACAGGTATTTTTATAGGATTATGGATTGTAGCAGCTGGCCAGCTGTACCATATTTGTTTATTGATAATAAATTGTGTTTTTATTATTATCTGATTTGGGTATCCTGTGCTTTATTGTGTACACAGGTTGCATTTACTCAATAAGTGGTTCTGTCCTCTCAAAAGTTTGCAAACTTTGCAAAGGAAACCAGAGTATTCATTCTTTCAGTAGCACAAATCTCCTCCATTCCACACACCCCCCCCCTTTTTTTTTTTTTTTTTAAATCTTTGTACTTCTGTATATCTGGATGCACATAGTTGGATTTTGCTGCAAGCTGCCTGTGGGTAATGACTAATGGCACAGTACAAATGGAACATCAATTTATAACATTGCTCTAAAGTTGTACAATCTTTATTTAGGATGGAGATGCTGGCATTTTCTATGGAACGGGCCAATTATAGCTTCATGTCTATGTTATTACATAACTGCCTGGAACATAACTTTCAAACTAAGTATTCCAATTCCTTTGCACATTTAAAGGGTATCTCCACTGGTATAATCAAAAAGAACGGGAGGTAAAGGAGCTGTGTCTTAACCGTTCTTCAATAAAACCTGCAGGAGGTAGGAGAGAAGGTAAGGAACTTACCCAATTGAATGATCCTCCACCGCGTCCTCTGACAGGTTCCGACGGACTCTGTACGCGATGCACATGCGCATCACACTCCAATACCAAAATTTTGATTATACCAGTGGAGATACCCTTTTGATAAAGCTTAATGTATATTCTAATAGGTGCCCAGGTGTTTTGGAAACTACAATTCCTAGAATGCTTTGGATGCACAGTGTACCCAGGGCATGCTGGAAGTTGTAATTTGTAAACATCTGGAGGGCCAAGGTTCACTGTCCTTTTAGTAACACTGTTAAAATGGTTACCTGGTGGCACCTGTAAATGTAGCTGAATACATCCCCCTCCCTGTAACAATGAACACACAGATGTAATGGGCGATGACAGTTATCCAGTAGCAGGGCTGGTCCAACTTACAGGGTCCGCCTGGTCACCAGCTGTGTGTCTTTTCCTTAGGGAAGAAAACCTCTGCTGACTCCTCACCGAGAACCTGCGGAACGATTCGCGGCTCCGAGAGGCGAAGTGACGGAAGGACGAGGTCCGTTTGAGCGGATTCCTGGTTCCCTGTTCCCCACCGCTCCGTTCATGAGTTACTGCGGTTGTGACCAAACTGAGAGCCTCGTGCAGAGACCTCCGCATTGTCCCCATCCATTGGTTGACATGGGTGTGCGCCACTGTCAGTTTGTCCCCCAGGTACTCCATAGCCCACAGGCCCTATACATCCATCGGCTCACTGATATATATATATGAATCGGCACTACAGCAGTGTGGGAAGGGGAAGAAAGATGAAGGACCTCTATGACAGACGTTGTACAGGATTGGCCTCCAATTACATTCCGATCCACCACACACAGCCTATGTTAATCACTGGGCCAATCGATCCCACAGTCCAGCTTTAAACACAAACCTTCTGCCCAATCCCGACTGGGTCCGTAGCTGTAGGCTAGGGGGGTGCAGCGCTCCGTACAGGGCTGTGCGTGTGGTCGAGATCAGTGGCTGCCATCGGCTCTGTAGTAATATCCAAGGCAAGGCAAGGCAAGGAGAACTAATAAAGAGCCATAGGGAACGCACACACTTCCTCCTCCTCCCCGCCTATCCCCGAGTCCCCCTTCCTGGTAATGTGTACAGAGAGATCGCTTCACAGCTGTTGTGTTATAAATACGGCGGGACAATCGCTGCTGCCCGGTTCCTATGAGCAGTGACCCCAGGGAAGGCAGTATGGAACGTCAGACGGTTCGCTCCCTCTTCTATGATCCACAGCAGTCAAACAATGGGCTAGGTGAGGCAGCAGCCGCAGAGGTCTGCCAAAGGAAAATAGCATGGGCAGGGCTGTTCTTTTTTTCCTGCTACAGGCAGCTACTGTCATAGCAACCAGGGGACAGCATCTGGCTGGGAAAGGCTGAGGGGTTGGAAGATCTATTGCAAGGATTGCAGGTGGCTTGCTATCACGTGACCATAACCCCCTTCCCCCTGAATGAAATCCATTCCATTTGTGACGTCCTACAGGTTTTGCTGTTAGCCCCAGTGCACATTATGCAAACCATTTCCTGCTCTGGGTGAGAATATTAAGGCCTCCCAAGACTTCGATGAAGTGTCGTGTTTGCTTTACATGCAGAGATGGATTAAGGTCATATGGGGCCCTAGGCAGGGCCAACATCTAGGGCCCCCTTATTTGCTACATATTTTGCATAGACTATAATATTGTTACTGCTTCTGAAGCTGGGCCCCCAGAAGCTCCCTGGGCCCTAGGCAGATGCATAGGGTTGTCTTGTGGATGATCCAGCTCTGTTTACATGCAGTGTGCTGTGATTTACACCAGTGCCATTACCGGTACCAGGATGAAAACAACACCCATTTCCAACAGATACATGGGGAAGTAATCTATTGCCGGATAGAAATATTAGGCACTGAAGCAATGCTTCCTAGAACCTGCACTCTATAATGAGACAGATATAGCAATGCTTTTATTTCTTTAGTAACATACATAATTTCCACACTTGCTAGAAATTGGGCGTACGCAACTTGTGCACCACAGATACTAATCAGTGTGAGGCAACAACAATAGATAGGTTTTAACATTGTAGCACTATGTGAGAATGCATCACTATATTTCTGCCAGCTTCCTGCAGAATTTGCAAGAGGTTATCTCACTGGTGAAAGTGGGGTTTGGGGGGTGATCTACATTTCTAGCTACATTCTTTGACTGGACATGCCCTTTAATCAAAAAAATCTAGATGGAGAAAATTTCACTGATGACCACGTCTCTAATTCAGGCATGCAAAAAGGCACCAATGTTCGAAATTGCACAAAACATGTATCTCTGCTACTTTTAATATAAAATAATAAAATCCCTACCACTCATAGAGCTAGTGTGCTGGGATGTTAATTCAAGGGTGGAAACCAGATCGGATCAACTGCTGTACCCTAGGGACCACACAGGAAAATCCTACAGAAGACTGGCAGAGATTAACACAGTAAACTGCTGTTTTGCCACAAGTGCAAGGCTGATAGTATTTATGTATTTAAAATTTTATTTATAAAGCGCCACTTGGGTACATAGCAATGTACATGATAAAATACAGAGTATACAAACAAGGGGATAAGTGCAAGACGTAAAACAGATTTAAATTACATAAATTAAATATAGACACAAACAGGATTAGCACAGGAAAGGACAAATAAAACTGGATTAGAAAAATCAGAAATCCCACCAGTAACATTACACTTCCTGGAAGTTAAACATGCGGTTTATGAACTTAAAAGGGATGGTCATTGACCAAATACCCATATTGAGGGGAGGAGGTAATAGAAATAATGCATTACTTAGAAAAGAATCATTCTGGATAAACTAGGCATTTTGAAACCTAATGGATTAAATACTAATTTGGGGCTTAAATGTACTTCATATTTTTGTAAATGCACTTTAGTATGTTTTTTAGCTAGTAGCACTTTATTGTTGCAACAGTAACATTTTAATAATACTGCTTATATGTTGCAAATAGTATATTGCACAGAGTATATGCACTTTAAAAGGTCACTATACTCACTGAAACGACTATCTAAAACTTAAATATGTTTTATATTTTACTTCTCTCAAATTGATCGGTGCTTGCTTTGTCATTAAATTATTGTTTACGGAGTGCTTCCAATTCCCCCCAACCTAACCCTCCCTTACTCATTGCCTTCTTGTATTGTCTGCGACACTTATAAGTTCTGCACAGCCTCACCATCGACACTGCTCTGCTTATACATCTCCCCTCCCTCCCTCCTTTTTTCTGCTGATTAAATTATTGCAGAAAGTGTGTTGGCAGGCAGGCAAAGAGGTTAGGCATGGGCCACATATTATAATTTCTGCTTCTAGAGTGACAGGTCTTTCCCTGTAAATGCTGTGATTTCAATTGATTTCTCAGAATCGACAGCTCATATTTACAATCTGAAAAAAAGTTTTGGAGCAGTGGGATCTTGCGGGATCTAAATGTACCATTTTTGAAAATGTAATTTTTTAGAGAAAAGATACCCTTTAACAATGAGCATATTGAATGCACTTCACCAAAATGTCACGTGTTCTCAGTAAACACAGTAGTTTTTGAAGGGCATGTCCACCCCTTTTAAAAACGTTTGTGGTATAGTAGGTCTCCCTCCCCCAGCCCAAACCACTATAATATTTTTTTCAGAAACTCCCCCAATCATTACTTACCTTACCTCTTTCCTCCGGCATACTGTCCTGTCCCTCTGCTTGCATGGATCTGCAAGCAGGGGGCCGGACCGGCAGCTACGTCTGCGATTGGCTGAGAGGCAGCCAATCACAGACGCAGCTGCCGGCAGTGGAGAACACCGGGGGGAGAGAGGTAAGGGGGGAGGGAGAGCAAAACGAGTGGGAGGGGGGGGGGGCTTTATTGCACATGGCAAAATTCTCCCGGAGGAGAGACAGGTGGACTCTGCCAGGCTCCTGGTGGGCAATTTTTGGGACTTTGGAGGGGCATAACAGGGCAGCCATTTGGAGCTGGGATGTAAGGTAAGGATTTTATTACACTACACAGCGGGGCCAGTAGTGGGTTAAATTATAGTTTTGGGGTGGACATGCCCTTTAAAACTGGGGTGCGCTTTGGATAGTTCTCTTGTAAATAAAGTGTAGTGTGCCTTGATACATTAGAAATCTAAGTATTATTAGTGGATTATATTCAACAGGAGCCAAGGTGCAGACATAACTATTAACTTAAGCTGGGTACACATGATACAATATTTGGGCCCGATCAACCGATAGTTCAGTGTATTGGTCAATAGGGCCAAAATAATTGCAAGGGTTTTCGGACGCAACCGACCATTCACCCAAATCAGATGTGTCGATCATGCAGTCCTCTATGGACCACACTCTTGGTCGTGGCAAACTGTAGGCCACAGCTACTTTTGCCTTGACCGACAGTCCTTCCTCCTGGCCGACCAGTTGGAAGTGCTGAACGTTTGGCTAGGAAGAATCTCATCATGTGTTCACAACTTTAGTGTTTATAGTTTGAGGCCATGTGTGGAGTGTGTAAAGCCCACAAGAGTTCTACAGATTGTTATCCCTTCTCTATTTAGCCAGAGAAGGCTGCTCTGTTGAAAAAAAAAAACCTACACAAAACAATGCTAAAAAACAATGGTAAGGGAAATAGATTTGCTTGTAATGGAGCTTGGGTATAATGGATGCTGGGCATACACAATTTCTATGTTCAAATAGGCATTAACATCAAATCGACCAAAACACAGGGCTGAAAGTTTTTCATTCATAGAAATGTCAGGAGGTAAGTTGACTAGTGTATTGCCTTCCTCCAGACCCACATTCTGAGAGTGACTGGCATTGGGAAACAAAAACAGAGTTGAAGGGAAATTTATTTGATTATCCGGCACCTTGTATTTGTTTTAAAGATCAAGGAAAGCTTAAAACAAACAGTAAGATCTGGTAACAGTAAATCTCTTCTAAAATTTACACTTATGGTGGCCATACACATTAGCGATATTAGGTAAATCCCATTGTGGACTGACAAGATTTACCTAATATTGGCAGTGTGTAGGGGCAGAAACCGACTGACCATAATGCCGATGAACAACAAGTAAAGAGAGCAGATACTATCAGCCCGTGCATGGCCTACCAGTCCCCATACCGCGTATGCCTGATTGGTCAAGTCCATGTGTGCGGTTCCCACCACATTGTGCTGACAGATACCAAAGTAATAACCTGTGTATGGCAACCTTAAACCTTATAAACAAATTTAACAAAGATTAGCATGACTTTTAGATGGTGGCTGTGCCATCACAAGCGATTTAATATTGAAATTGCTTTTTAAGACAATTTTAACACTAGTTAAGAGCTGTTGTTGAACTCATGCAAATGTTAATTTAAAAAAATGCATTTAGTGTGAGATGCAAGGTATATTCTCTCTTTGTTTTTATCAAAGGGTTCTGATTGTAGAAAACTTATAAACAGTATTTGTTTGTATTCATTTTCATGGACAGAATATGAAGCAGAAATTTACATCAGGCCTTTCTTGGAGAGCAGCTCACTATTGCAAAGGGAGAACATACAAAACTCCTTGCATATTGCTGGGTACACACAGTAACGATAAAGCCCAATACTGTCGGATCCAAATGAGCTTGCAGCCACCAAGCGTTCTCGCAGGCCTTGTGTTCGTTCAGAAAAGACAAAAAAAAATTCTCTTGACCGCAGTAGTCTGCCTGTAGGGGGAGTCGCCCATGGTGGTAGGTAACATGCAGTCCCGAGCATTCTCCCTATGCTGTGTATAGGGGGAACGCTTAGGACTGTGTGTACCCTGGTCTTTGAAAAATGACAGACAGGATCTAGCGTGTGTACCCAGTTTATGTGGGAGGGAACTCAGGACTTCTCCACTGAGCTATAAAGATACAGAATTACTACATCAACATCCCAAAAACATTTCAAGAGAGATAAAGAAAAAAAGTAAAAGTTTTCTAAAGAGCACTATGAATAGTTCTTTTTAAATTGTGTCTTCAGGAAAGATTTTGTATGGTAGTGTACATGAAGTAACAGATACTAGCTTTGACAGGAGGAATTTAATAGTTAATCACAGGTTTATCAGATCACGTCTCTCTGGGCTAAGAATAGCTACCGTATCTCTTGCTAATGGAATTATAATCTGTACAGTAAAGTGGTTGGGTCTATTTAGTGCAGCTAGTCATTTACGGACATTCATACAGGAAGCTTTAGAATAGTTCATATGTCCTCTGTTTGGTACTGTACTTAGCAAGCAGTTAACAACCCATGAAAGCACTGAAATTAATGAATAAAATAAGGAAGGAACAAAACTATAAGGTACAGTTCGACAAACGAACCATGTTGACAAAGGCAATGTGTTTGTTTAAGGTCAGGAATGATGACATGCTGTTTTTCTTGTTTTTTTCAATCCATTAATTTTTATGGAACCATCATCTCTATACAAACACAATCTATTGAAAAGAGCACTACCTTTAAATTGACTCCAGGATCATGCTTTTATATGCAAACTATCCTAACTTTTAGCAGTATAAATAGTGGTGCACCAGCACTATTGCTCTGCCTACTTGCAACATGCCTGAGCATGCCTACTTGTACCTTCCTCTTGAAATTCATGCCTGAAAAGGTCCTTTCCCAAGGTGTAAAGGTGGGTACACAGACGTACGAAAAAGGGATTATACTGTCAGATACTGTAGCGCATTTCGAGCTCTCCAGAGGCCGTGGTCTTTAGAAAATGACAGACAGAATCCACGCTTGGGATTGTGAGTAACGTGTTTTTGTTACCAAGCATGTGTGTACCCAGCTAAAGGCCTGCAACTAACAATGGTCTGAATTGAGGGAACTGTTCCCACAGTTCTGCACTATGTCAGAGAAGAGAGGGAGGGTTCAAGGACAAATGTTTAGGGAAATCCTGCACACGTTTTATTGCCAACTGATACAGCAGTTCGACAGCCACTTCAGCTGACCGTGATCTATAATGCATACAGGCCAAAAAATCAGCTTGTCCTCTTAAAAAATATATATCTAAACTCAGATGTAAAACAACATACAAAATGTCCACTGGCCCATTAGTTATTTAAAAAAAATATAGGCAAAAAAGTGAAAGCCCTTACCATTATAAGTATACCAGTATAAGTAGCTAGGTGCTGCTGATCAAAATATTAAAAGAACTTAGTTATCATTTCTCTATAAAGGAAATGGCTTAGATTTGCAAAGTTGCACATGAACAAACTGCAAAGACGTCTGGAACAATGTCCAATGGACAAAAAACCCCAAAATGTTTAGCCATAATACACTGGGCACACATTTGTTGACAACAAAACACCTCATACCAACTGTCATGCATGGCTGCGAAGAAAAGTTAATTTGGGCTTGTTTTGCAACCAAAAGACTTTGGAACTTTGCAGTCACTGAGTCGACCAGGACATGATGCACAGCAGTGCAGACTTTTTGTACCAAATTGTATAAAAGATATTGTCCCATTGCAGATCTAAGTTAATATGCCCATATTAAGTCCTAAGCTTGACTCATTCTACATAAACATCTTTTTACATTGCTAAACATAATTGGCACTAAAAATTTTTTAAATATATTGCTCTTCAGATGTTATCTCAATTCTAAAGCGAAGGGATTTTTTTGTCCCAACTGTGTGTTCGCTACTAGCGAGTGCTCAACCGGGTCAAATCATTGTCGGTTGCAGCAGACAGTTTGCATGGTCCCATGCAACCAACCGTTACCGACAATGATCGTAGCCACAGCCTAAACCAGCACAGACTTTCTGGCCCGACCAACCGATACATGGAAGTTGGCCCGAAATATCTGTCCATGTAAGGAATGTTAAAAGTTGTTAGTATCATAAATATACAAAAAGTGCTAAGCAACCCCATAAATGAACAGTAAAAACAAGAATCAATGGGAAGAATCAGCCTTGTTCTGCCTTTTTTGTGGGCTTGCCAGAACTTGTTTTTATATTTGACATTCCACTAGTAAGCAAGCAAGCAAGGCGTTCCCTCAGATTCCTCTGCTCTGAGATTGTGTGCAACAGGACCATAAGGTAAAGAAATGGATGTGCAACTGATAAATCTTTAAAACCACACGTCATTTAATTATGACTTCACTCTAGGTTTAAAAATTGAGAAACAGCAAGCCCAGACCAAGATAAAACTGCAACAATTCCACAATATCTCAGGTAACTTCTCTTAGCTTCTAGGTATATTTTCTAGTAATAACCACTAAAGGTAACAATACACATGGCCGTTAATAGGCATTGTATTTGCTAATTATCAACTGCAGAATGGCATGAATGGAAAACAAGCGATCCGATAGCTGATAAACTACCTCTGTCAGTCACAGCATTGGTCATTCCAGTTAAATTGTTAAATAAACTGTTTTTGGGCACGGCCACACTGCAATGCTAACGCAATCGCATGCGATTTCATTTGCGATTTTGTTGCGTTTGCGCATGTGTTTTTTTCATTAAGTATTGAAAAACGCATGCAATTGCGATTTACAATGTGGAACGCTAATAGCAATACCCCTGAAAACGCGCATTTTCAGTGGGTTGCCGTGTTTTCAATGATATGAAAAAGCGCAAGTGCAAACGCAAAAAAAGCGCAGCAGTGTGGCCTAGCCCTTTTATCAGTTACCTATACTAAACTATGAGGCTTTTCTAAACTACAAGTGTTTTTCTGAGTAGTTCAGTAAATCTTTTTGAAAATATATAATCTTAAATATGAGCAAAATAGTTCCTCTCTGTTGTAAAGAAAGGCAAGGAAATTAATGCTCAATAGAACGATATTGCATATAATGTTTAATAATAAAAAAAAAACAGTTAAAATGTAGAGACCGTCTCCTTTCTGCAAATAGGGAGGAGGGTATTTGCGACCTATCCCTCGGGTCCAATGTCCCGGTAAGACCAAAGGATTTACATTGAGTGGTCAATCTTAACTGTGAGTTCATGTGACTATACTTTTGCACTACGGACACTTTATTTGGTACACGATAGACACTTTATAGGAGAGCGTGTGGCCAGGACAAGCATTCCACTGCACCACAGACACTTTGAAGATCGTGACTGTTGACTTGGTCCTTCCAGTCCTTACTATATATTTAGTGTCATCAAAGTGAGGGTATTCACAGTAGATCCGAATAGGGTATCTTTTTTATATGATCGGGGATGCCCGATAGGTGTGCTAGATTTAAAAATTGGACCTATGATGATATTTTTAATAGACTGGAATATGTTGTGTATCATATATGAATTCTTTATTTAATAGATGTGACTGCATTCAATAAACATTTACTTTATTTAAAAATATTTTTTTCCCCATAGTGTAGGCATCCCCCTCCCAACCCTAACCACATGGTTTAATGTCTAAAAAAGTGGCAGGAAACTTACTTTGATGCCTTCGTTCCCATGGCCATGTCCTCTTATGTTACTTCCAGGAATGAAGCAACATTAGGGGCCGGACCGGCAGTTGCTTCTGTGATTGGCTGAGAGGCTGCCGACTATTAAGAAAGCCAAAGGAAGTTTCCTGGCTTTAAACTATGCTGTTAGGGTGGGGATGGGGTTGCCTACACTACAGAAAAGGATTTATTTTAATAAAATTAAGTTCAGAGATGAGGGATCCGGATGGTGGGAGTGAGGTCTCCCCAGGGCATGCCAAAGTTTTCCAGGTAGAAGGGGCAGATACCCTTTCACAAACAGGAAGGCTCCTACTCTTCAGTTTCCTGGATAGGCACTGCAGGACAACCATTTGGAGCAGAAGTGTAAGGTAAGGATTTTTTAGCACTACACATTGGGGACATGCTGATGTACAGCACTGTGTTCCCAAGTGGCAATATGTAAATAAAAAATATTTACAGATGTTTTTTGATAATTACCTTCTGCAGATATTTTAGTATATAACAGTAGTGACAGACCGGAATTATGGCACCACAATTTGTTTATTATTGGGACAAAGGTTTTGGAGAAAGCATATGCAGGGATTGTAAGGATAGTCAGAAAACAAGCCAACTTTTCTCATTTGGTCAGCTTTAAGTTGGCACCAGGGCGTTGAGAGAATAACCAGAAGTACTGACAATGGAAGGGTAGGGCCATGTTGAGATCACGCTTGTTTCCTGACAATCCTGAAATCCATTATTGTATGTTTTCCAGGCAAAGTCAGGGGAGAAAGCAGGATGCAGCCTTTTGCCTGGGACCCAGCAGATATCTTCACTATAAAATTCAGGAAAGAAAGGGGGGTATTTTCATGCTTAGACGCCTTTTAAACTGCTAATTAGTTATTATTAGCAAATTTGAACTTCCAGGGAAGGTAATGAAATACCTACATACCTTTACACTATTATATAAAGTCTCTATTACCTACAAAAAAGCACATTCAATAAAAATTCCATCAAAATTATTTTTTTATATGCAAGCAGTTCATAAACAAGCCTTACTTCTGAATTTGCCTTCAAGCTGCCTGCAAAGAAATATGTAACTACTGTTTCAGACAAACAGTCAGTTCAACCAGCACTTGTTTACAACAGCACTGAAGGTATCCACCTTCAATACGTAGTTCAATCCACACAGGAGCAGCACTCTTTAAAAATGTATTTTATCTTTATTCAAATTCTTTAAAATATTCTCAAGCCACACCACATGGCTCACTTTAAAGACAATGTGCAACGTTTCGGTTCTACCAATACTTTGCCAAGCCAAAAAGAATATCACTGTAATATTACTCATTTGCTAGCAACCATTAAAGGTATTAACCGTGCAGTACTCAAAGATGATGTTTAAGAGAAAGACAGAATATGACATGTCTAATCTTTAAAGAAAATTCAGAATGTTACATAGAACTTTCATTCTATTTTTATCTTCATCCTGCGCTCCCACGCCAAGGAATTAGAACTTACACAAAATTATTCCCTCGCAGGTCTCCTCTCTGCTTCCTGGTAATGACGGTCAATCATGGCCAGGACGGTGACATCACAGCCAATGGCTGACTGCCATTGCTGATTGAGTGGTTAAGAGAGTGCCCTGCTCCTGAGCGCACTTGTAACCAGCTTGCAACAGGAGCAGAGCAGGAGGAACTTCTGGCAAGGGTTCTGTAAATTCTATTTCCACAGCGTGGGAGCGTTGGGTGAAGGTAAGAACAGAATGAAAGTAGGGGTGATACTTCAAAACTATCAACAGGTTTCAAACTGTTAAAAAACTCTAAATAGGAAAACTAGAAGCATATCTATGGTCAGTATAACATAACAGGTTAAAAGTTTGTTTCACCTTTAAATTCTAAAACCCTTTAATGTTCTTGTAAGTTGTAACTGTCATTTAAAGAGCATGTCCACCCTAAATTTCAATTTTTGTTATGCTATTCCCCATGGGCTCCCAGCCCCAACCGCATTATTTATTTATTTTTTAAGCCCCCCAAACTCTACTTACCTCCCCTCTTTCCTCCGACGCGCTCCCGGCCCTCTGCTTGCGAGGAAATGCAAGCAGAGGGGCGGGACCGGCAGCCGCGTCTGTGATTGGCTGAGCGGCAGCCAATCAAGGACGCGGCTGCCGGCAGCTCACTTCAGCGTAGGAAAGCGGAGAGGTAAGTAAAAGTTTGGGGAGCTTTATAAAAATAAAAATCATGCGGTTGGGGCTGGGGGACATGGGGGATTACTACTGTAAAGGGGATTTATGCTAGGGGGAGGGATAGCAGAACGGGAGGGAGAGGGAGGGGGAGGGAGGGGGGAGAAGGGCTGCAGTACGCATGGCAATGATCTCCGGGAGGCCAGGTAGCAGGCAGTGTCCTATATGGACCTGCTAGCCTCCTGGTGGTGAGTTTTTGGGACTTTGGGGGGGGACTACAGGAGAACCCTATGGAGCTGGGATGTGAGGTAAGGATTAAACTACACTACATGGTGGGGCCAGTAGTTGGGGGGATTATAGTTTTGGGGGTGGACATGCCCTTTAAAACAACCAGTTTTCCGTGTGTTAACACAAATGGATTTCAAACTATTGGCATATATTTTCATTTAATTTTGGTGCCAAAAACAGACTGTAAATGCAGAACCTAGTTAAATAGGAGTAATTTAGATATTGGATTATTACCGTCGCCTGGGATGCTCTCTAGTGGTGTAATGGAAAATTGTTCCATAGTTTAAAACACCAACTATAACTGAATCCCTAAGAAACATACAGGATTATTCAATAAAAGTTCTTATCGTTTAAAATGGTGCTAATTTTGCCCCAACCAATCAGATCTCATTTAACATTTGAAAGCTAACATCTGATTGGTTGGGGCAAAATTAGCACTATTTTAAACTTTAATGACAGACAGGAAGGTGGTTAAGCAATTAATGGTCAAGTTCACCCTCGCGCACATACCCCCAAAACCAAACTCCCTAATACTTACACATCCCCCAAGGGTGGATTAAGAAAAATATTATCTCTGGTAGTCACACACCTCCAAACTCTTCCAGGTAGACATCACTGCCAATGACCACAGGGTCTATACAGCGATTTCTCCTCTAGGCATGTGCAAAGCTATTTTTAAGACAAACAGTTTTTAGAGGAGGAGAAGGATGGCCAGGACCACCAGATTTAATAAAATTCTAAATCCTTATTTGGGAAGACTTGGAGATTGGAGGTGGATATGCCCTTTAAATACGACACATAAACAAGGGTACAATCAATGATCATATTTCTTTTGTGTGCTTAGTTTTGTGAAAAAAGATAATCATGAATTTTGATGAGCCATTTACTGTAAATCATCTCTTTTGTTGCCCAATTGAAACAGCTAGGGCCATTTGTAGGCATAGGCCACCAAGGCAAAGAACTAGGGTGCCTATGTTGATCCAGGGCACCTATTCTTCTCCCTGTCAACTTTTACTTTCAGTTTCAAAACTGCTCTCCTTGTCCAGTTGTAATTTGCAACATTGCATTTAGTAGAGCGCCTCCACACACTCTACTGCAAATGAACTGAAGGTGAAGGAAGGAGGGGGGAGGATGAGCTCAGCTAATAGTACTGAGGAGAGCAGCTCTAAAATGCCAGGTAAAAGCTGCTGCAGTCTTTATAACAGTGGCCCCTGTGACTAACTGCCATGAGATCCCATTCATACAACTCTCCAATAAGAACTTAGAAAATTAGAGTAGGTGAGGAGTGAACAATTCAATGGAGGAGACATGGAAAGCAGGTACATACTGTATATTATGTCAATGCTAGCAGCTGAAAGGGTTAAAGGTAATACAGTGCTGGCACTGAAGGTTTTAAAAGGGAAGTCTGTTGGCACTGAAAGTGTTAATGGCAATACTATGGGGGAAGTCTGCTGGCACTGAAGGGTTAATGGCAATACTTTGAAAAAGTGCTGGCACTGAAAGTATTAATAGTAAAGTCTGCTGGCACTAAAGGGTTAATGGTAATGTTCTGCTGGCACTCAAAGTGGTAATGGCAATACTCTGGAGAAGACTGCTGGAGATGAAGGGTTAATGGCAATACCCTGGAAAGTGCTGGCACTGAAATTATTAATGCCAATACTCTTTTAAAATCTGCTAGCACTGAAAAAGAAACTACTCAGATATTACAAAATTTCCTACCCAGCTGGAAACAATTTCTGGGGAGAACACTGGTGCTACATTCCGTGCATCCACTGAAACCTATCCTGTCCTTCCAATCAGTATTTCATTAGTGGACAGTGTTGCTGTATACTCCCAAACGTATGTATACATGCCCGCCACACCTGGTACAGCGTGCCCCTCTTTCCAATTAGTAAAGCGTTCCCACTATAAAGAACAGCAGCAGTGGACAGTGCCAGAAGGAAGAAATCCAGCTGCAGTTTGACAGGCCATGTTTTTTTTTTTTTGTGTGTGTGTTTGTGTGTGTGTGTGGGGGGGGGGTTTGCGCACGGAACGGAAAGGCCCCGACAGCAGCCACCACAATATTTCTGTCAGGTGTACGACTGGTCACACAGAAATGTTGCAGTTGCTGCATTTTCTCCCAGCCGACTCCTGATCGGCCTCACTAGCCCCTGAATGCCTTTGCTCCAGCAGCGGAAATACCTGAAGATTTCCTTTAGCCGCGATCGTCTCCCAGTACTTAAAGTATATATGGAGTCGGCCACAGCTGGTGGAAATCTGCAGACCCAAGCATTCTACTAATGGTTTACAAAGGGAGAATGCTCGGGACTGTGTGTAGCACGCTTTTTGTAAAATGACAGACAGAATCTTGCAGATTCTATCTGTCATTTTCTAACTATAGTACAAAAGTGTACCCAGCTTAAAGATTAAATTTCTTATTTCATAAGAATAGACAGACTGATACATAGATAAAGAAAAAAAAAGATTATATAGACAAGATTGACAGATTAGTTAGACAACACACCAAATTTTTCACCTTGAAAATTTATAAGTCTACAATAACTAGAACTAATTCTGTCAATTTTAAACCAATAACTTAAAGGTTGAGCATGGTGCACCACAGTATTTACTATTGTTGAACTTCTTTTAAGAAAAACTGATAAGGAATGCTTTCTGACAACTTTGTTGGAGGCTGTAGTTACCCCAGAAATAGGGTCAGAAAATAAACATCTCTGCTGAAATCTCAATGTTGCAGGTAATATAATATTAAAATATTTTGGTCTGCCTTAGACTTGCAATATTACAGAATTTTACAGCAAATATATATCATTTCTTAGCAAACATTCCAGAATTAGAATGAGTGTAGGAGTTAGAGATTTAACAATTAAAGTCAACTGAAAAAAAAATCATCATCTAGAAAGGGAAAGGTCTGGGGACACCAAGGCAGGATAAACAAGGATGCTTATTATTATCATTATTCACCAGTAAATAAAAATGTTTGTATTACAGATCTGTTTTTTCAGTGCAGATTGCAAACCTGATCTATATTTCTGCATCAATGTTAAAGTGGTACATGATTACAGCTTTATCCTGTTCAGACAGTAACCATAGGTCAAACCATTTAAGCAAATGATAAATTCTTCGACACAACAACAATTCAATCCCCAGGGCAGCAGGTAGATTAGTATTTGTCAAACTGTGAGCACACTTCTTTATATAAAGAAAATAAGTAATTCTGTCAAAGTATTCCTACATAAATAACTCACCCACAGTGTCCCAAAGCACTTGAAACATCTTGACAGATAATAGTACTCCATTTTTAAAGCGAGTAACAGCAACAGATCAGTTTATTTGCCTCTGAACCTTACAGCCAAACCACTCAGACTAACATTTATAATTTACATGTTCCACCTCACCACAGAGTAATGCTTCCTCTTTCAGCAGAACAGTTACATGAGGAGAATTAACCAGTCACGTGAGAAGCCTTGCTTATTAGACGGTTTTCTAATTAAAACATCAAATGTATCTTTACTTGCTGGACACTGTTCCTAAAATACTCTGCATCACCACTGTGAAATAAGCACACATATATATAGTCAGATGACTGGTTTCTTGTGAGAGATTACTATTTATAACCTTTAAGTAATGTTTTCATTAAGAGTATAGTAATTTCTGCACATCATTCTCATGTCATCTCTGACATAATCCCCCTAAAAATAAAACAAAAGCCTTATCATCTCAGTAAACCAAAACCATGGCTGATTACCATAACAATTAATATCAATAAAACTTGATTTAGGTCCACACTGACTTTCAGGTTTTTCAAACGCTTCTTGCGATCCAATCACATGTGAGAATCCCACGACAGGTTGGCAGTGATAGGCCCCACTGTTTGCACTCTGCTTTGATTACCACTTTTGGTGCAAATCGCATGCATTCAAATAACAGATTATTTGGATCACAAACACACGGTAATACACATTAAATCCGCTGTGTTGTAATTGTGCGTTGCTAGTGGGATATGAATTTCGAGAAGAGGAATATCCGTTCCTGCAATATCAATGGCACAAGAAAAAAGCTTTCAATAGTAAATAACAACCACAAATGTTAGGGATTATTAAGATTTCGAAGCAGAGATACTGCATATTTCCTTTCCACTTATACTCCTGCTCTCATACACTGGATCTTATCAGGTATAATGTAGTGTATATGAGGTTACATACAATATCTAAAAAGAGTGGAGCACACCTCTCACATTTTTGTAAATATTTTTATTATATCTTTTCATGTGACAATACTGAAGATATGAATCTTTGATACAATGCAGTCAGTATACACCTTGTAGTCCCCCTTAAAATTACTCCACACATAGCCATTGATGTCTAAACCACTGGCAAAGAAAAAAATAAGTACCTACATTTACCTAAGGGTAAAATGTCCAATTTGTGCTCAATAGGGTTTAGGTCTAGAGAAATGCTTGGCCAGCACTTTTAAAGGGAAACTGTGGTCTCAAATCAAGTTAGGGTTAAATGAAAGCCTGCAGTATATCCTTTACACTTAGCCAACAATTACATCTCCGGCTGGAGCCTGTGAGAAATTACATTGGGGTGAATGTTCAAACTTCCTGCTTGCAGTAGTTTGAGTGACATCACCTGACCTCTGCTGGCCCTTTTCCCCCGGGGATGAAGCATGCTCAGTTGAGACTTATTGCTAGGGAAATCTGGAAGTACCTGAGGAAAAAATTTGACAGTTGAGAAGGGGGAGCCTATTAATACAGACAGGCTGGTCACATGACTACAAGCTGGTCACATGGCTAAAAACAGAAAGAGTTCAACCAGGAAGTTACGTTGCTGAACCTTTCCAGCAATAACTTCTCACAAATTTTATCTAGAGATGTGATTTGGGTTTTATTTTGAAGGTGTGATGGAAGTCTTTATCTAATTATTACTAGTTTGGAATAATTTGATACCACAGTTACCCTTTAACCTCAGTTTAGCAAGGCAGGGGTTTTCTTGGAGGTGTGTTTGAGGTAATTGTTGGAATAATGCCCTGTGGCCGTTTACAATGGAAGAGGATCATGTTCTTCAGTATGTCACAGTACATGTTGACATTCATGGTTCCCTCAATGAAATGTAGCTTCACAGTGCCAGCAGTGCACACAGGTCAGGTGTTACAATACTCCATGACCTTAGTCTGCTTGGCTCCAGCAAAGCGTTAGCGGGCTCTCTTGTGCATCATCCCATCGTTAACATAGTAACCACCACGCATGGCGGTCTATCTTTCTCTCATTCGCCTCATTCCTCTGGTTGGGGTGGAGGGGTAGGTCTTCTCTTTTCCCCTATCTGCCGCTTTAAACTTGTTCCTCTTACGCCCTCTGTTGCTTTTTCCTCATTTCAAGTCCATGCTGTTCAACTTTTCTTCCCCTTATGTCTTCGAGTAGCAGTTGTTTACATACCCCCTTCTGCCTCACCCCCAGCCATTTTCCTTACAGAGTTTGAATCCTGGCTCTCTATCTTTCTTTCCTCTGACTGTCCAGCTATAATTCTAGGTGACTTTAATTGTCACATTTTCAACGCTAAGCAATCCTGGCCCTCTCGCTTTCTCCACCTAACTTCCTCCTCCTCCCTCCAACAGTGGACCAACACTACCACCCAAAAGGATGGCCACTTCCTGGACTTGGTCTTTACTAAAAAGACTTTCTGTCTCACAGTTTGCTAGTACCTCCTTCCCACTCTCTGATCACAATCTAATCACTTTTTCTACTACCTACCCTCCCCTCTCCTCTGACGCTCCATCTACTGTCCTTGTTCGAAACACCCGTTCAATAGACCTTCCGGCTCTATCATCCTCTCTCAGTTCCAGCCTCGCTGCCCTCATGTCTGATCCTAACCCCGATTCGCCTATTTTCCCTACTTAACACTCTCTTGCAGCCCTCCTCTATGGACACTCTTCATTCCATTAACCCTCCTCAGGATTTTTCAGACTACTTCAGAAATAAAATAGCTGATATCCGTACTCTAATTCCCTCACCCCAGGACAACTCTTGCCTTCTTTTGCCTGCCCCACCGCCTGCAGTTCTGGAATCTTTCACCTGTCACCCATTCTGAAATCTTCAACCTCCTGTTGCCCTCACCGCTTACAATGTGTACCCTTGATCCTATGCCTTCCTTCCTACACAGATACTGCGCTAAAATCCTTTCCCCTACTCTTGCTCACATTTTTAATTCCTCCCTGACCTCTGGGATTTTTCCTGCTGCCTTTAAAGGGTCACTACTGTATACTCACTCTAACAACTTTAGATTATCTGAATCTACATTTTAAGAGAAGTAAAATGGTGGTATTCTCATATTTATCTGTGCTTGCTTTGCCATTAAATTATTGATGTTTAGTGAGTGCTCCTAATTTCCCCCACCCTCCCTTACTGACTGCCTTCTTGTAGTGTCTGCATCACTTATAAGTTCTGCACAGCCTCACCATAGACCAGTGATGGCTAACCTTTTAGAGACTGTGTGCCCAAACTACAACCAAAACCCAGTTATTTATTGCATAGTGCCAACAAGACAATTTAACCTGAACACTGAGATTTGATTGAAACAACTCAGACAGATAGACAAAGACTGATACAGTAGATAGATTACCTATTAATACCACATTACCAGACAAGAGTTTGATATCGAAAACAGTGACTCAAGAAGAGCTGAACTTTAAAGCACAAATATAAAATCAATTTATTATTATTTATTTTATTTTTATTTATTTTTTTGGGAGGGGGGGGTAAGAAGAAACACAAAGAAGGACAGAGAGCTCATGCTCAGCAGTCTATCACTTACTGCACTCCCCATCCTTATGTGCTGGAATGTGCAGAAGCAGAGGGAGAGAGAGAGACGGAATGACCTCTCTCTGCTACGGACAGAAGCTACACTTTCTCAAGGGCTGGCCATTTCTGGTATAAAAACTCTGGTGAACTCTGCTGTGCATGAGTGCCCAAAGAGAGGACTCAGAGTGCCACCTCTGGCACCCATGCCATAGGTTTGCCACCACTGCCATACACCCTGCTCTGCTTACACATCTCCCTCCCCCTGCCTTCTTTTCTATGCTGATTCTCATAATTGTTGCAGAAAGTGTATTGGCAGGCAGCTAAAGATCCTAGTAAGAGTTCATTAATGGGTTACATTTTACAATCTCTGCTCCTGGAGTGACAGGTCTTTCCCTGGAAACGCTGTCATTAAAAAAAAAAGCTCAGATTTAAAATCCGAAAAAAAAGTTTTGTAGTGGGATCTTGCTGTATCTAAAAAGTATGATTTTTGAAAATTCATTTTTTTAGAGTATAGATACCCTTTAAACATGCATGTGTCAAACCTCTTCTTAAAAACCCTATCTGGACCCTACCTGTCTCTCAAACTACCACCCCGTCTCCCTTTTACCGTTTGCATCAAAACTCTTAGAACATCTCGCCTCTACCCGCATTACTAAATACCTCCACGCTAATAACTTATTGGACCCGATGCAATCAGGATTCCAACCGGGTCATTCAACTGAAACGCCCTACTGAAACGGCTCTCAGAAAATGACCTACAAGCTGCCAAAGCCAAAGGACGTTCTCGGTCCTCATTCTCCTGACCTATCGCTGCCTTTGATACTGGACCACTCTCTTCTTATGCAAATTCTATATTCTCTGGGCATCCGAAATCAAGCTGCAGGGTGGTTGTCTTCTTATCTCTCTAACAGATCTTTCTTGGTCTCTTTTGCTAATAAGACTTCATCTCCTGTTCTGCTTAGTGTGGGGGTCCCTCAGGGCTCGGTTTTAGGACGCTTGCTGTACTCACTTTACACTATCTCTCTGGGAGAAATAATCAGTTCTTTCGGTTTTAAGTATCTTATAACTTATATGTCGATGGATACCCAAATTTACTTGTCCACCCCCGCGCTAACCCCTGAAGTTCAATCCCAAATCTCTAAACGTCTGCTCTCTCTCTCTTTCTGGATGGCACACCGCCGCCTTAAACTCAATCTATCCAAAACAGAATTAATAATTTTCCCTCCTAAACTGGGACCTAGTCCACCATTCTCCATCTCTACTGACAATACGATCATTAACCCAGTTAAATCTGCACGCTGCTTTGGAGTTATGTTTGACTCCTCTCTTACCTTTCATCATCACATGAACAATGTTGCTAGGACCTGTTGTTTTCTCCTTCGCAATATTGCCAAGATCCACGCTTTTCTCTCTCTCCACTACTAAAATGCTCATCCATGCCCTTATAATCTCCCGTCTTGACTACTGTAACATTCTACAACTTGGACTCCTGGCCTCTCATCTCTCTCCTCTCCAGTCTATCTTAAACTCGGCAGCTCGGATCATCTCTCTCTCCTCCAAAAGAGAACCCGCAACCCTGATACTTTACCCGAAAAATTTGTAAAAACTGATTGACTTGAGTATAAGTCGAGGATAGAGATCATCTCCACTACTGCAAACCTGTAATTAAAGTACCATAACACCCAATTCCTTGGCACTCCAGAGCATGGTTTAGTTGTAGTTTCTAAACATATGGAGTAGCAAGGCTCAATAAGCAACATCGGAAATTTTAGTCCTACAAGCAAAAAACAAAAAAAATGCTCCTGCCCACCACTCTAAAAATCCAGTAACCCCCAATTCCTTGCCACTCCAGATGTTTGGAAACTACAACTCCCAGCATGCTTTGGTTGCTGGGAGTTGTAGTTTCTATACATCTGGAGTGGCAAGGTTCAAGCAGGAGGAGCATTTATGTTTGGCCAAGCATATACGGGTAGGTACCGGTACTGGTAAAAAGAAAAAAAAAACTTCCTTCCCACCTCTAGCAGGAGATTCATAGCTCCTTGTACGCTCCTCCATCTGCAGTAGAACGATAAATCCAGACATTTACGCGCTGCACGCTTCCCGCGCCTATGTGCCCGCGAATCTCCCGTCTGCTGCTCCGGTCCTGTCCTGCAACACTGTTAGAGTGCAGGTAAGGTTTTTCAGGCTTTGCGGCATCCTCGCAAGTTGACTCGAGTATAAGTCGAGGTTGGTTTTTAAAAGCCAAAAACCTCAGCTTATTCTCGAGTATATACGGTATTTTCTTCCAGTCTTTAGGGATGTCCACATCCTCTGACATGTTGTTTAAGTGAACAATGCACCAGAGTTTATTGTATCACCCATTAATGTATTTATACACAGTGATCATATCCCCACATAAGAGTGCATATTTGTAACTTACCCAATCTGTCTTCATAGTCAAGCTCCTTCGGTCCCTCATTAATTTAAGATCCACTCTAGAAAATAAAGAGGTGCTGCTGCACAGCATGAACAGCCGTTTCTATTTGTAAGCAACTCACCAGTCCGATGTTGCATAAAACTTTCCTTTATTTTATACAATTTAAAAATCATATTTACAGAGCTTTCAGGCTGGGGACGATGGAGAACGTCTGATGCTTATCATAGGGGAAATCGCAGATACGCAAATTAAAGACAGGAAGCTCCAATTAAAAAGAAGAAAGAAGATAAAAGACATATATAAGGTGTAATTTTGTTTCAGATACGCGCCAGATTTTCTCCATCGTCCCCAACCTGAAAGCTCTGTATATATGATTTTTAAATTGGATGAAATAAAGGAAAGTTTTATGCAAAATTGGACTGGTCAGTTGCTTACAAATAGAAACGGCTGTTCATGCTGTGCAGAAGCACCTCTTTATTTTATAGAGTGGATCTAAACCGTGTGAGAGAGAGATGCCCCAGAGCTTGCTTGCACGCAATTCAGCAAAGGAGGACTGGAGCAGAGGATTTGGCAGGACGTGAGCCGTCATCTTTACACCTCATTAATTTGGTTGCCCTTCTCTGAACCTTTTCCATTTCCAATATATCCTTTTTGTACACAGGATTCCAAAACTGCATTGCATATTCCAAGCCTTACCAGTGCTTTGTAAAAATAGTTTCCTCCCTTGAATCCATATCCCTCTTTATACAAGACAATATCTTGCTGGCTCTAGCTGTTGCCGTATGGCGCTGGTTGCTACATATAAGTTTGTTATCCACCAAAACTCCAAGATACTTTTTCAACAGAGATTTACTTAACAAAGAGCCATTTTTATTATAAACAGTACAAGGATTTTTAAGCCCAAAATGTATCACCTTAAATCTCATCTGCCACTTAGCAGCCCAACATGACAATCTATCTAGATTGTCACACTGGTCTGCCAAGTGGCAGATGAGATTCAATGTTGATAAATGTAAGGTGATGCATTTTGGACTTAAATATCCTTGTGCTGCTTATACTATAAATGGCGCTGTGTTAAGTAAATCCCTGTTGGAAAAGGATCTTGGAGTTTTGGTGGATAACAAACTTAAAAGAAGCAAGCAGTGTCAGGAAGAAACAGCCAGAGGCAGCAAGATATTGGCTTATAAAAAGAGTTATGGATTCAAGGGAGAAAAATGTTATACTCCCTCTTTACAAAAGCATTGGTAAGGCCTCATTTGGAATATGCAGTGCAATTTTGGAATCCTGTGTACAAAAAGGACATCTTGGAAATGGAAGCATTTTAGAGAAGGGTAACTAAATTAATAAAGGGAATGGGGGGGCATGAATATGAATAGAGACTGGATAAGTTACAATTATGTACGCTAGAGAAAAGGCGCTTGCGTGGGGATATGATTACTGTGTATAAATACATTAATGGGCCATACAATAAACTATCTGGGGCATTGTTCACCAATAGAACATGTCAGAGGACACGTGGACATCCCTTAAGATTTGAAAAAAGAATTTTAGTCTTCAAGTTCAGAAAGGGTTATTTACTGTGAGAACGGTAAGATGATCGAACTGTCTTCCACAAAAAGTTTTATGAAGAAGGGGACGCCACGCAGTATATTTATTGCACAAGTTTCGGACTTACAGAGTCCTTTTTCAAGCCAGGCATATACTGTGTGGTGTCCCCTTCTTCATAAAACTTCTTGAAAAACAACATGAAATCTACAGGGAGAGGGAGGGGGGGGAGGGCTCTTCTGCACATGGCGAAATTCTCCCGGAGGGGAGACAGGAGGCAGAGTCCTATATGGACTCTGCAGTACTCCTGGTAGGCAGTTTTTGGGACTTTGGGGGGGGATTGCAGGAGAACCATTTGGAGCTGGGATGTAAGGTAAGGATTTTTATATACTACAGAGTGGGGCCAATAGTGGGGGAATTATAGTTTTGGGAATGGACATGCTCTTTAAATAGGTTCAATACTGAGAAATGCATTGCACAGAGCTGTGCTAAGATCAGGATCACTATATTATCCTCCACCTGCAGCACTGCACCATGTTGTTCCTGTAAGGCTGAGGCCACACTATAACGCATCGAATGGCGCACGCAATAGAAAGCTTTATCGCACACGATTTCTGTACATTATCGCACGTTTTCGCTATTTTCAAAGAGAAAACACATGCGATTGTGTGAAAAAATGCTTGAACAGATACAGAAATGAATGTGCAATCGCGAGTGAAAACACGTGTGCAAACGCACGAAAAATGCACTAGTGAGACCTATCCCTAATTGTACATATTAAAGGGGAATTTTGGAGGGTATGCCACTTGCAGCTCTGTTCCATTTTTTAAAATACTTTTACCAATTAAAGGGGATGTTGGAGGGGATACATACATGTTCTATAAAATTGATGCAGCAGGAGGGCTGCCTGTGGGAAGTTTTGCATAAACAAAAAACACACTCTTCCAACTAGGGTTACCACCTATGCCTTTAAGACCTAAAAACAAAAAATCTACATAACTTAAGACTGTTAGCACTTTCTTTAGAAGCATAATGCAGGCTGCATTGATTTCAGTGTAGGCATACAGTATGTATTTAATGCAATGGTACTTGGCATGTAGATTTAAAAACTTGTTTAGGTCTTAAAGGCAAAGGTGGCACTACTTCAAGCTTCAATATTTTCCTTTAAAATGCATTGCACAGACCTGAGCTAAGATCAGATTCACTATAAAATGCTGCACCTGCAGCTCTGCGCTATTTTGTTTTTATAAGTGTACATTGTGATTGGTAAAATTCTACTGAGGTTCCCACCTTTCCCTTTGCACTAGTGGGTGTGTAATAGCCTATGGGATGGCCCCACTACATGAGCTTCGGTTCCGTGCACTATCGGAGAGCATTCAAATCAGCATTTTTGGCATAAGCTCCAATAGGGTCCAATTGTGGAAGCGCAACACCTGCGCACTATTGCACATCATTGTGATTGTGCATTCTCCCGTGGGCTCAAGTGGGGCCACAGCATCATGAAACTGACTTGCTGCAGTGCTAAATGTCATTACATTAAATACGTGTTATAAGGCTAGACTAACATTAATGCAGCTAGCATTACACTTCTAAATGTAAATTGCCAATGCAAATTGCAGCAATATACTTGTCTAACAAAATAACCCGCTTTGGAATTTTCTGAAATGTTTGGTTTATTAATTGTATTCTGCTTGAATTGCATTCGGGCAGAATGAAATATATTATTATGGTATATCAAATAAGTGTATACTATATGGGCTTAATCTGGATGGAAGTGTGTTAATATATCATTTAGGCCCCCACTAGATCCAATATACAAGATGAGAACATCTTAGTCTAGAGAGTGGGACAAGATGATTCTATGTAGTGACGCAAGAATCCCTTCTATTAAATAGCACACTCTGTAAATCACTAGCAAGCCACTGTAGAAACCTTTTGCGTAATGAGTCACATGTTTTTTTTGTCTGGTGGTTGATACACATGTTTTTTAATTGCTTTTAAATCATTTTATAAATCTCTAGGGGGGAACGCAAATCGCAATGCACCTGAAAACGCACGTTTTCGGTGCGTTGCCGCATTTTCAATTGAAAAACGCATGCGCAAACGCAAAAAAAAGTGCAGCAGTGTGGCAAAACATTAGTGGCAACCACTGATTTCAACTAAATTATTTCTGTAATGCTCTTAAATTTTCAGTTTTCCTTCAAATTCACTATCAGAATAATGATCCATTTAACAGTGGAGATTTTTCCCAGAACAACAAAACTTAAAATATAATATTTGGCAGAGAGAAGGTAGCAATCCAGCTCCTTGGGTGAAGACTTTAAACTTTTCAAAAGTTAACATTTCATTAACATTCTTTCCTTCGCATATACATATAGTTTTGGTTGATCCAGGAATCTATTTTGATTGCCAGATGTCAGAGTCAGAAAGTTGATCCAGGGGAAGTAAAAATTAAAAACCAGTATAAAAGGGAAAAATATCCCTGTTAGGTAGGGTACATAAGTAGGATACAAAGGATGGACCAGATGGACACGTGGCTTTATTCATTTATATGTTACCATGCAATGAGGCTTAAACACTGGAAGAACATCAGAGCTGGGGAATCCACTTCCCAAGCTCCATGCAAAAATGCTGCCCAGATTTAGCAGAAAGTAACTAAAGATGTTAACATTTGGAAGATTAAAAGCAGCAATTCATGGACTTTGATGAGTTTTCCTTTAATGACTGAGGAGACAAAACTTTGTAATGAAATGGCAAAGATACAGCTTCTTTATAAATATGCCCCATAATGTAAACAAAATAAAAACACACACACACATACTGAAGGACAAATCAAAGTTAGGTACACACAGTACCGATAAAGCCCCAATACCGTTGGATACGAATTTCAGACTTAAGACAGGTACATACATCACAGATCTTGCAGATCCTGTCTGTCATTTTTCAAAAATCTGTGATGTGTGAACCAAGCTTAAAGGGTAACTGTGGTCTCGAATTCTTCTAAACTAGCAAATATTATATAAAAAGCTTTCCATCACACCTTCAAAATAAAACCTAAATCACATCTCTAGATAAAATTTGTGAAAAGTTATTGCTGGAGAGGTTCAGCAATATTACTTCCTGCTTGAACACTTACGGTCTTCAGCCATGTGACCAGCCTCTTCCATCATTAATAGGCTTCCCTTCTCGAATGCCAATTTTTTCCCCAGCATTATGTCTTAACTGAACATGCTTCCCCCCCCAGGGCAGAGGGGTGGGGCAGAGGTCTGGTGATATCACACAACCTACTGGAAGCAGAAAATTTATACATTTACCCCAATGTCATTTCTCAAAGGCTTCAGCCAGAAATGTGATTGTCGGCTCTTTTTAAAGGAAATACTGCAGGGTTTCATTGAACTATAACAGTTGCTCTTTAAGTTCAGTGCTGTATATTATTAATAGATTAATAGAAGTTTGTAAGAGCTGTTTAAATAGCCAGTGGGTTGTAATTACAAGTTAATGTTAGTGGGAAGCTGCAGCTTTAAAAACAATTTTGGCTATTTTGTTGGAATTTGTAGCTCCACTCCGCCGAGATCGCCTGGCTCCTCCAGCTTCCCAGGCCTCTACAGGTAAGTTCTGGTTGTTTCACACACGTGACATGACCTCAGTGCGTGCAACTTTGAAGCAGTAAAGGTGGGCTCTGGGGGGGGTTTAGAAAAAAAATAGGCAAAATTGTTTTTAAACAACATACTTATCCTTTAAAAGAAACATGAGGTTCCTGCCAATACTTTAGAAAGAGAATGTCCCCTTTAAAAAAACTGTCCTGTACACCAATATAACTAATCCGTGTTGCATTTTTAAATAATTTACTTGGATAAATATGGTCACAAGCAGCAACATCAATATTATAAACAGGATGGGAATTGCCCAGGGCGACTACAGAGATTTAGTCTAAAGAATGCAGGTAAAGAAATTTGGCCTTAATATATTAAGCTGGTAACAACACAATCTGTCTTCACCTAGTGCCTCTCTCCTGAATTGTTGCTTTGTCTAAACTTTTGCTTATCTCATTATCATTTGGAACGGTCTTTTTACTTTCTGTTAAACCTTAATTTGAAGGGCATATCCACCCTTGTAATTAAAATTTTATATTATGTACTGCTCCTTCCCCCAGCCCCAACCGCATAACTATTATTCACAGAAAGTGCCCCAATCTTTACTTACCATGCCTCTATCCTTCGCCGCACTGCCCTGGCCCTCTGCTTGCAAGGAAATGCAAGCAAGGGGCGGGACCAGCAGCCGCGTCCGTGAATGGCTGGGAGGCAGCCAATCACGGACACGGCTGCCGGGAGTTCAGACCAGCGAAAAAGAGAGGCATGGTAAGAAAAGATCGGGGCGCTTTCTGTGAATAATAGTTATGCGGCTGAGGATGGGGGAAGGAGCAGTACATACTATAAAAAGGGTTTTATGGTAGGAGGAGGGAGACAAAATTGGGAGGGAGGGGTAGAATGGCTGCAGTGCGCATGCCAAACTTCTCCCGGAGGGGAGACAGGAGGCAGAGTCCTATATGGACTCAGCTATCCTCCTGCTGGCCAGTTTTTGAGACTTTGCGGGGGGGGACTACAGGATAATCATATGGAGCTGGTATGTGAGGTAAGGATTTTTACACACTAAATAGTGGGGCCAAGTAGTGGGTTAAATTATAGTTTTGGGGGTGGACATGCCCTTTAAAAATTAGTACTGCTCTGGCCTGATTAAGAGGGTATAGCCCTCAAAAGCTTGTCAACTAAATAAACTATTAGTCCATAAAATCAGTATCACAGTACTCATTTTTTACATCTAAATTTTTAGGTTTCTACTCTCTTTAGAAAGGCCAAAGATGAGAATGTTGTTGCCTAAAACCGGACAAACCAGTTACCCCAGTTGATGCTGTCCTATGGAATTCAGTAATTTTGTAGATCAGTTAAGTTTAAACATTTTAGTCATACAAAGCATGCTAATCTGGTGCCAGAGAAAATTATGCTGACTGCCTAATATATTTTTTTGTGCACCAGGAGAAGTCTGCTTTAGCAACCAGTAAGGTAATTCAGGCCCAAGATTTCATTACAATCACCCCTAATTTTAATTAGACTTGTACAACCACTCATGCCTAATAGAAATAATGTGACTTCAGTGAAATTAAGAACAAGAAATACTGTAAATATTGTGGAGGAGAAAAGTGTTATGGGAGAAAAGTGTTATGTGCTTCACGGTAATTTTAACTGGTATGAATCTGCTGTCTTATCTCATAGTCTAATCTGGTTGTTTATTGGGACATTCACCAATTGTTTGATCCTGACTCTGTTTTCATTTAATTTGTCTGTCTCCTCTTAGCCCCTCCCACACCTCAGATGAATAGTATTATGAAGGCTGGGTACACACCACAGCACTTTTGGTCGGTCGGCTGACCGGTTGTTTATTGGGACATTCACCAATTGTTTGATCCTGACTCTGTTTTCATTTAATTTGTCTGTCTCCTCTTAGCCCCTCCCACACCTCAGCTGAATAGTATTATGAAGGCTGGGTACACACCACAGCACTTTTGGTCGGTCGGCTGAAAATATCTCCTGGTCTGGGGCGGCCGGCCAAGACCGACCTCGATCGTCCGTTTGTCCGGACTGCACGTGTTGGAAAATCCTGATCGATCATGCGGTTCCCTATGGGGGACTGACTGACATTTGTCGGGACAAATAGTCCCTCCATGTGTACCCAGCCTAAGTTTAGTTGTAATCAGGCCAGTTATATCTGTAAGAACCCTAGTCACATTCTGACCTTAGTCAGTTTCTGCAGCATTTTTTAAGTGTAGGGCTGAATTAACACCAGAAGTAACCTGTAGTATCCGGACACTGAAATCTACTCACTTGGATTATACCATTTAAACCTTCCTATTCTCTCACCTTCTCCATTATCAATATGTTCCAAATAACCTTGCTCATCATCTGCCTGCTTACCTACATATTCAAATCTGTCACCTCACTGCAACATCCTACTGTTGGTAAGTCTATTAACATTCCACCCTCCATATTATCCTCTTCCCTTCTTTCCCACCATGAACTGCTTTCCATTGTCAAACACTCTCACCGCCTCTCGCTCTCTCTTCTCCTTCTACATGCAGCTGGTGATATCTCCCCAAATCCTGGCCCCTCTCCTATACCGTACTTGTATAAATCAATACATCACCACCCTAATGCCTACTGCCTGCTCCTTCATATATTAGTACCTTTAACACACACAATATCACAAATGTTCCTCTTCTTCCCCCTTCCCCTGCTCCCATATCTGGTGCGTTATGGAACACAAACTGTTTGTAATAAACCTGTGCACGTACATGACCTATTTATTTTGAACTCCTTTACTTTTCTTCGTCTCACCTGCCGCGCTCCTGTATGGTGGTCTACCACTTTAGCCACACTACTAGACCCTGAAAAACAGTTGGGTGAGTTGGTATTCTTCTTTCCGTGTGCTGTTCTTTCAAACCCATCACACCCTTACCAGCCCTCTCAGTCTATATTTTGAGTCCCACTCTGTACGTATATTTACTCTTCCATACCCCACAGATTGCAGTTATGTATCGGCCACTCGGTTCTTCGATCACTTCTCAGCTTGGTTATCCCACTTTCTCTCCATTGATATCCCCTCAATCATCTTAAGGAATTTCAACATCCACAATCGATTCTTATAACTCTGCCACTACAAGTCTCTCTCTTACCTCCTCCCTTAGCCTTACTCAATAGTCCTCTGCACAGACACATTTTAACGGGCATAAATGATCTGGTTTTCACCCGCTACTACTTAATATCTAACTTCTCCAACTCTCCCTTTCCTCTGCCAGATCACAATCTTCTCAAATTTAATTGTGTCATCTGTCCCAACCATGACTCCTATCAAACAAACATACAGATGAGCATCTCCTCCGCCTACTCCCTGTTTTTTGGCTGATGTAATAACCTCATATTTCACAGAAAAAAATTGAAAACATCAGAAATAGTTTTCCTTCTCACCCTAGCTCCTCCCTACAGCTTCCAACTACTACCATTTCACTGCTTAACATCCCATCTATACCCCTACCACTGCACTGTTTAGCCTCCCTTCATTGGGAGCTTCACCACTTATTCAGAACAGGGATTCTTATCTCTCCTATCCAGGACATGTCTCGCACCATCCCCTCATATCTCATTCCCCATCTTTCCTCTTCCTTCATACCAGCCCTAACCTCTCTGTTTAGCTTGCCCCTATCCACTGGTACTTTCCTCTCATTTTAAAAACTTTTTTAAAAAAACCTCGGGCCATCCGCTCTTTCCAACTACCAGCCTGTCTCACTTCTCCCTTTTGCTTCCAAAATGTTGGAATGACATGTCTATGCTGACCTGGTTCCCTACCGCTCTACTAATTCTTTTTTTGACCACCTACAGTCACACTTACACCCTAACCACTCCATGGAAACTGCCCTCACTAAAGTGACCAATCATCTAAAAGTGTCACTACTCTTTGCTTATTCTTCTTGACCTGTCCTCTACTTCTTCAGACCCTGGCCTCCTTAGGTATCCAGGACACTGCAAGTTCCTATCTCTCTGTTAGGACCTTTATTGTTTTACACTCTGGAATTAGCTCCACCCCTCACCCCCTCGACGACTCAGTACTTGGTCCTCTTTTCTCTATTTACACCTATAGCCTTGTAAAACTCATTAGCTCATTTGGATTTCAATATCACCTGCAGGTGGATGATACCAAAATTTACATCTCTGCCCCAGATCTACCTACACTGATATCCCAGGTCCCAAACTGCCATCTCTGCCTTCATGTCCTTCTGGACATGGACAAGACTGAACTTGTTCTTTTCCAACCCTCACGTTCTGTTCCCCTTCCTAGTCTCACTATTAATATTAACAACACACTGATATCCCCATCACCTCATGTCCGTTGCCTGGGAATAACACTAGATTCAGATAATTCCTTCAAACCTCATGTCAACATGCTTACCAACTCCTGTCGGTTTCAACTCAGAAATATCTCCCGCATTGGTCCCTCCCAATCTATTAAACTATTAAAATCCTAGTCCCTGTCCTAGTCATATCCCGGCTGGACTACTGCAACACACTCCTGTATGCTTAACCAATCACCGCCTGGCACCACTTAAATCCATCCTAAACTCTGCTGCCCTGCATTCTCTTCTCACATGCCTCTCCTCTCTGTCAGTCCCTCCACTGGCTGCCCATCAAGCAAAGGATCTAATTTAAGCTGCTAACCCTATCCTATAAAGCACTATCCAATACTGCCACTCCATACATCTCAGATCTGATCCACAGAAACCTTCCTCTGCAGATGATATCCTCCTCTTATCCACCCTGGTCACCTCTTCCTATGCCCACATTCAGGAAGTTGCTTGTGCTGCCCCTCTGCTCTAGAAATGCTTTCCTCCATCTGTCCGTCACTCAACATACCTTAATACCTTCAAACGTAACATTAAAACCCACCTCCTCAGGGAAGCATATAACCTGGCCTAAACATTACCCCTCTCACTGCCAATCTATTTACAGCCTACCAATACCAAGTCACCTTATGTCTCACCCCCATTTCCTCTAGACTGTAAGCTCTTTGGGCAGGGTCCTCTTTCCTATCCTATCATGTATTACCTGTGTAATAATGTGCATCCTGCCGCATGTATGGGATCTTGGAGCAGCCGCCCCAGGGGACCTATGTATGTGTCAGGAGTGAGTGGGTTGCCCATTTGGAATCTGAGGTACAGAGTCTAAGGGGTAAACTTGCAGCATTGCAGGACTTGGCAAACCTGGGGGAAATGCAGGTACTGGCAGGGGCCAGTAAACTGGTGGGTGGAGATGGGGCAGATAAGGTGGAGAAGGAAGATAGATTTGTAAGGGTCACCAGGGGAAGTAGGGGACGGAAGGATAGGGGGGCTTCTTCCCAGCTGGTCGATCCCAACAGATTTGCCATTTTAGGTGAAGATGTGGAGGACGATGGCTCGGAAGCAGCATGTATGGAGCGGGCCTTTCCCTTGAGCACCCAGGGGACGGCCATCTCCAATACAAGGGAGGGAGAACTGGGGGCTAGGAAGGATAGACAGGTGGTAGTGGTAGGGGATTCTATTATTAGAAGGGTAGATAGGGTAATCTGTCGCCAGGACCCTGCATGTCGAACAGTGTGTTGTCTGCCTGGTGCTAGGGTTCGACATGTGGTGGATCGTGTAGACAGATTATTGGGTGGGGCTGGGAGTGACCCGGCGGTCTTGGTTCACATTGGTGCCAATGACAAAGTTAGAGGTGGAGGTGAGGTCCTTAAAAATGATTTCCGAGAATTAGGGGCCAAGTTAAAAGCAAGGACCTCCAGGGTAGTGATTTCAGAAATACTACCGCAGCCACGTGCTACGCTAGGGAGGCAACGGGAGCTCAGGAATATAAATGCGTGGCTAAGGGAGTGGTGTAAGGAGATGGGGTTTGGGTTTTTAGAGAACTGGGCTGACTTTTCTGTTGGCTACAGGCTCTTTAGTAGTGACGGATTGCACCTCAATGGTGGTGGTGCAACTGTTTTGGGGGAGAAGATGGCTAGGGGGTTGGAGGAGATTTAAAACTAGGTATGGGGGGGAGGGAACGTTTAACTACACAGGGGTAGATAGAGAAGTTAGGGATTTGGGGGCTAGTAACACAACGGAGGGAGGAGAAGGAGGAGGGGGGAGCATAGAGGATAAGGAGGCATGTACGACCATGTATGGAAGTAAATCAATTGATAATCTAAAATGTATGTTTACAAATGCAAGGAGTCTGGCTGGAAAAACCGGCGAACTTGAAATAATAGCGTTAAAGGAAAGGTATGATGTAATTGGTATAGCAGAATCATGGCTTAATGATTCACACGACTGGACAGTAAATATTGAAGGGTACTCCTTATTTAGACATGACCGAGTTAATAAGAAAGGAGGAGGAGTATGTATGTATGTTAAACAGGAATTGAAGCCAAATTTAAAAGATGGATTAGAAGGGGGAGCAAACGATGCGGCAGAAACATTATGGGTGGAACTGTGTACAGGAAGCAAGAAGGTAGGTAAATTAATTGTTGGAGTGTGTTATAAGCCGCCAAATGCCGGGGAAGAGGTGGAAATGAATCTCCATATGCAGTTGGCGAAGGCTGCTGGTATGGGGCATGTTCTGGTTATGGGGGATTTTAACTACCCTGAAATAGATTGGAGTAATGGAACTGCCAGCACCTCAAAAGGTATAAAGTTCTTAAATTTCCTATATGAGCATTTTCTTTCACAGATGGTAGAAGTTCCTACTAGAAAGAATGCGTTGTTGGATCTGGTGATATCTAATAACCCAGAGCTCATTTTGGAGATGAAGGTAATGGGAAGCTTAGGGAATAGTGACCATGATATAGTGTCATTTAATATAGGTTGCAGAAAACTAAAGTGCACTGGCTTAACAAAAACTTTTAACTTTAGGAAAGCTAATTTTATGCTTTTAAAGGAATCGCTCCTGCTCATAGACTGGGGGGAACTGTTTCTAGGTAAAGATACTGAGCAGATGTGGACCACTTTTAAAGGGATATTAAACTATAACATTTCCAAATCGGTACCTTTAGGAAACAAGTGTAAAAAAATTAGGTCCACTCCTGCATGGCTTAATGCTCAGGTAAAAAGGGAAATGGAAAAAAAGAAAAGGGCTTTTAAAATTTTGAAAGCAGAAGGCACAGAACAGGCTTACAGGGACTTCAAAAGTTGTAATAAAGAGTGCAAGAAAGCAATTAAACTAGCTAAAATAGAAAATGAAACACGGATTGCCGAACAAAGCAAGTCCAACCCCAAGATGTTTTTTAAGTATATAAATGGTAAAAAAATGAGGACTGAGAATGTGGGACCATTAAATAATGGAGCTGAGGTGGTTGTAGAGGATGCCGAAAAGGCTAATCTGCTAAACCGTTTTTTTACATCGGTTTTTACTGTTGAGAATCCTTACAGTAGGGATTGTAACAATGTGCAGGGAGGAAATGAAGAGTTTTCACATTGGATAACAGAGGATATGGTACGGAATCAATTAGACAAAGTTAATATCAATAAAGCGCCAGGACCAGATGGATTGCATCCTAGGATTTTAAAAGAGCTTAGTTCAGTTCTAGCAAGACCACTGTGTCTCATCTTTTCAGATTCGCTTTTGTCTGGGAATGTGCCACTGGATTGGAAAAAAGCCAATGTAATACCAATATTCAAAAAAGGTAGTCGTTCACAGCCTGGTAACTATAGACCTGTAAGCCTAACATCAGTGGTAGGGAAGGTGATGGAAACTTTGTTAAGGGATCATATCCTTGACTTTGTCTCCAGAGATTATCTTATTAGTAGTAGTCAGCATGGATTTATGAGAAATAGATCATGCCAGACAAATTTAATTGGTTTTTATGAAGAAGTGAGTAAGAAGTTAGATTCAGGCACAGCTGTGGATGTGGTATATTTGGATTTTGCAAAAGCCTTTGATACTGTGCCACATAGGCGACTAATGTATAAACTGAGGACTGTTGGCCTTGAAGAAAACATTTGTTCATGGATAGAGAACTGGTTATTGGACCGCAAACAGAGAGTGGTGGTTAATGGAGCTACATCTATGTGGGCTAAAGTTCTAAGCGGAGTTCCTCAGGGTTCTGTACTGGGGCCGCTTCTGTTTAATCTGTTTATAAATGACTTAGAAGGGGGCATTGAGAGCAAGGTCTCTGTGTTTGCTGATGACACTAAATTATGCAGAGCTTTGGAAACTTCCAATGATGTGCAAGTGCTGCAAGCAGACCTAGATAGATTATCAAAATGGGCAGCAGAATGGCAGATGAGATTCAATGTTGATAAATGTAAGGTGATGCATTTGGGATTTAATAATCCCTGTGCCACCTACACCATAAATAACTCTGTGTTAAGTGCATCTGAAATGGAAAAAGATTTGGGGGTTCTGGTAGATAACAGACTTAGCTGTAGCAAACAATGCCAGGTAGCAACAGCTAGAGCTAGCAAGATATTGTCTTGTATAAAGAGGGGAATGGAATCAAGAGAGAAAAATATTATTCTCCCTCTTTACAAGGCACTGGTAAGGCCACATTTGGAATATGCGGTGCAGTTTTGGAATCCCATATACAAAAGGGACATCTTGGAAATTGAGGCAGTTCAGAGAAGGGCAACTAAATTAATAAGGGGAATGGAGGGGCTTGAATATGCAGGCAGATTAGACAAGTTAGGGCTGTTTACATTGGAGAAGCGGCGGTTGCGTGGGGACATGATAACCTTATACAAATATATTAATGGCCCATACAGTGAACTCTCTGGTGCATTGTTCACTAATAGGTCATATCAGAGGACTCGTGGACATCCTTTAAGGTTGGAAGAAAAGAAGTTTCATCTTCAAGTTAGGAGAGGTTTCTTTACAGTGAGAACGGTGAAACTGTGGAACTGTCTTCCAGCAGAGGTGGTAATGGCAAGTTCATTGAATAACTTTAAAAAAGGCCTGGATAAGTTTCTAAAACTAAAAAATATTGAGAATTACTGGTATTAATGCATATAGATCTGGTTGATCCAGGGATACTTTCCGATTGCCGTTTGGAGTCAGGAAGGAATTTTTTCCCCCCTTTTTTAGCTGGGGTTTTTTGCCTTCCTCTGGATCAACTGTTAGGTAGGGTTAAAAAAAAAATAAATAAAAAAGAAAAAAAAAGTGAATAGGTTGGACTTGATGGACGAATGTCTTTATTCAACCTTAATTACTATGTTACTATGTATTATGTAAGAATTTGTATAATTTTGGCGGAAGATTTTGGCACTATATACCGTAAATCCATAATAACAATAATACCAATGCAGCAGTGTTATCAATAAAGCCCAATAGGTGTCAGCAAAGATCCATTTTAAGAACACAGATGTGGAACAAGATAAATCAAAAGAAGCCTAACAATTGACTGGCCTTATTAATAATGTTTATATTATTATCTGAATAGCATACCATGATTTAAAGAAAACACCAACTCCTTCCATAATGCAACTTTAAAGGAATAGTTCACTCCCAAATTGAACTATTCCTTTAATGTATTGATTGAAGCCCGGGAGGTTAAGTAGCTATGCCTTACCTCCCGGGCTTCAATCAATAGTTCAGGATCTGGGAACGAAGGTAGAAGAAACTTACCTTTTGCGCCATCCACCGGGGCCACAGTGAAATCTCCGACTGCATCCTTGTTCTGAACAGCTATAGCGTGCATGCATAACATGTTTTTCATACTTTGGGGGAAATCATCATTTAGTCAAATTTCAAGCTACTACATAAATAGTAAAAAAAAAAAATACAGAGATTATCTTTCTCAGCAGAATTTAGATTAGCTGCCAGTGGCTGTCCTGGAGGGTGATTCTACATGACAAAAAGGAGCTCTCAGCAGCTCATAATACCTTGTTTGTATGTTTTAAATATACGCAAACACATCAGAGCAGAATATTTGGATCAGTTACATTTTAATAATAAATCAGTGATCAGATTTGCAAACTAGTTATCTCCTACACATTTTTTGAAATGTTCTTTATACACCGGCCTAAATGTAAAGCAGCTTTTTGGTACTAAGGATTTATTCTGCTGGGGATCACCATCTTATATTAGGTTCACTTCCACCACAAGTCAAACCACCATACATACATGCTCTGTAGATGTGGATAATTAGTGGTTTAGGGACAGATGCATAATATCTATTTAAGAGTGATTTTATAGGCGTTCTATAAATCAGGCATAAAACACAATTAGATGGAAACTGAGCACAATAATGAATAATAATATTTATAAAAATAATATATAACAATATAAATATATATACCATGTATCAGAGCAGTAATTTCAATGCTCCCATGTAGCTTCAACTATATATAGTACCTTCAGAAAAATGTGCAATCTAATTATCATAGTATTTCAGACTAGTTTAGTGATTATTTAGCATAATCAGCTGAAGTTTAGGGTTCACATCCACTTGTATGGTATACTTGTAATGCTTTGTTTTCTCCACAAGATGGCATAACATAAGAATAAAAATAAACATCTAAAACGTCCCAAAAAAAGCATAGCTGTTTATTTTTCAGTCATAGAATCAGTGTACAACTGAAAAAAAATTATACTGTTACAGAGTATTTTAAGTAAAAAATAACTTGAAATATATTATTTTTACAGAAAATGTGCTTGGCTTTCTAGAAAAAAAAATCTTTCCTCTGGCAGTACATGAGTACAAGCAAGCAATGCTGTTTGCATAAATTGGAGATCTGGATTAATTCCAAGGTGTGACTGCAAAACTTAAGAGGTCTCGGGATGCAAAAAAGCCTGGATCATGTGATCGCAAGAGAAAAGCTTCCTGTTCAAATGAATTGTCCTGTCCTATGGGGGTTTGGGAATCAAAGAGATTGCTTTGTTTCATGAAAAACATGCCATCTTTTCTCTACAACAGAATGAACTAATCTCTACACATTAAGGGCAACCCAATAGCCTATTATTAACAAATGAATGTAGCTAGTGGAAGAGGCAGAATTTCTGGTTTTATATTCTCTTAGATTCACAATGTAATAAAAAAGGTTAAAGGGTGGTGTAAATTGCAGTTTGGAATCCAATATCTGGGATCATCACAATCATCATTAAAGGAGAACCAAAGCATAATAACTTCGGGTGATTCTTCAATGCAATTGCCACACACTTTAAAATATTTCTTCCCAATCAACAGTCCTCTGCTATATTTAATTGACAAATTTGAAATATTGCCAGAAAACTTAAACCGAGGGAAGATTTTCAGACAATTTTTTTTCACACAATGTTTTGTTGAAATTGGTTGAAAATATGATCAGACATGTCTGTACATTTTGGATAATCACAAGGTCTTTAAAGAGGAACTGTGGTCCAAAAATGACTTTAGGTAAATTGATAGGAATTGCTCTCCTGAGAGTTTTTGCAATTTATTTCAATTGTTTATTTTTTAGTTTTGAAGATATTTACATTTGTGTGTGTAATATGGCAGCAGCATCACCAGGTCCCCTGCACTTCCTGCTTCCTGCTCTGAAACCATGTCAGTCAATCTGCCCTGTGTCTCCTCTTTGCAGCCCCCCTGGTCCCTCCCACTCATGGACCCCATAGTCCCTCCAGTTGCAGGCCCCCCTTGACCCATTCCCTTACAGCCCCATGTGGCCCCGCCCACTCGCGGATGCCTATGGGCCACTCTGACACACACCACCCTAATGCCCCCCCAAAACTCTGTGGAAACAGCCTTTTCAGGCAGAGTGAGAACTCTGCCTGAAAAGGCTGTTTTCACACTGTGAGAGAGAAGGGCTGTACCCTACCTTCTCTGCAGCTGCAGGTCCTTCACACAGCAGAGAGGAGGAGGGACTTCCCGTTTCCCTCACACACTGAGGGAGTCTGAGGCTGTGCTTGCCGGGGCACTGTGCAGGAGAAGCCTCAGGAATGTCACATGTCAGCCTCCCACCCATTAACTTTCTGGTCAGTCATTTCTGTGTATCTTGGGCTGTGGAGCACGTAGAGAGGTGGTTAATGGCTCGTTTTCAAGGTAGGAAACTGACCTTTCATTTAAACTCAACTTGTTTGGAGACCACAGTTCCCCTTTAATAGACAACCCCAAAATGTCGACAGTGCCGCTTTTGTTCCCAACAATCTGTTTATCAATTGATAGTCAGTCAGAAAAATAGGGCCAAAATGTACCTAATGTGAAGAGCTGCAGCATCCACAGCTGAAGCAATTAAAAGGTAATTGGTAAGTTAAAAATCATATACATTTAGATTGTCATTAAATGGGGTCATTCTGGATGTATATATATATATATTATATTATAAAGTGTAATAGAATAAATGTGGGAAATAAATTCTAGGAAATAAACGGTATGAAGATACTGAAACTTCCAAAATTGCTCAAGAACTTTTAGACAAATTATATATTACTAGACATTAAGCCTGTTACAATAACGGGTGCTAGAAGCCCAGAGTGCCTCCCCTCCTCCATGTTCCAGACCCAGGGTCCCCCTCTTAGTACACCCCCTCTTAGTACACTCTCTTGATTTACGAGCAAGGAATGACCCCTGACAGCCGAGCGCTACACGCGATGAATGGCAGTTTCGGGCGAGAATCTTCCGTGTGCATGCGTTCGGTCGGGGGCCATTCGCTGATCCTTCAGGCGGATCAATGAACAACCCCAGACTGAACGCATACACATGGACGATTCTCGCCCGTAACGGCCGTTTGTTGCGTGTAGCACTCAGCCGTCAGGGGTCATTCTTCGCTCGTAAATCAAGCGTGTTTACGAGCCTTTAGCTTGCATTTTCAATCATTTTAGTTAGCCAATTAAAAGGTATTATTTTATATCCAAGATGTATCTACAAGGTAAGTCATAGAAATTTCCAGAAATTGGATATTTCGTCACTCACACAAATGTAGATTATTTGCGACTTATTTGTACTTATATACAGTATATATGGCATTATTATTCCAAACACACTTGTTTACCCAAAACTCCTTTGTAACCATGGGCAGCAGTGCAGTTGACAGTATTCTTAGTGCTAAAGGTTACTGTTTAATGAGCTTTTAATACCTGAACTAGATAAAACCAGAACTCCATATAACCGATCAGCAGCTCTAAGCCTTGATAACATTTATGAAACGTATGAAATCTAAGTTAAAATGATGACCTGAGCAAAAAGAAAAAAACAGACACTAATTAAGTGGAATATATGACCAGGACCTTTTGTCACTGGAAAAAAAAATGTTAAAAGCTACCCCATTATTTTCCTCTGGCACACTTGTGGAGGTGGCTATGGTGGGCTGAATAGCACTGGCTGGTAAACTGGAGGGCTGACTAAACACTGGCTGGTGAACTGGTAAATATGAATGTCCACAAAATAGACTGGTAAATATAAGATGCCCACACAGACTTGTAAATATAAGATGCCCCTATGACCAACCAACACAGGCTAGTAAATATAAGGTGTCCAGCCAGCACAGACTAAATATTAGAAATGCCCAAACAGGCTTGTAAATATAAGATACCCAGCACACACAGACTTGTAAATACTGTATAAAATACAAGGTTAAAAGTTAGGACCCAGCAGAATACAGCAAACCTTGGAATGGTTGCTGAGCTTAAAATAAATTGGCCAAGTTATTGAACTAATTGCTTAAATTTATCCAGAGAGAAGGGCAGGGTTTTTTAAGTTGCAATACAATGGTAATAAAAAATGTAAGCAATTCAATTGTTGTACACTTGGCTTCTATTTTTTGTGTGTATTATATTAATTTGATCACTAGTTGCACTCTGTGTGGATGTATACTATCCTATTTCTGTATATATTTTGCTTGTTGCATTGAAGGTTTGACCAAGCCTCTTGTAAATGTGTACTCCCAAAGTGGGCCATGTGTTCAAGTACTTGGAGCTGGAGAGTTAGTAATACAAAATGTGAAAATCTGATCTTCCTTTACACTAGCCCTAACGTCTCTTTTTACCTTGTCTCTATCCACTGGTAATTTCGCTCTTCATTCAAACATGCTTTTGTATCCATCTGCTCTATCCAGTTACCAGTCTGTCTCTCTTCTGCTATTTACATCTAAATTGCTTGAACAACACGTCTATGTTGAACTGGTTAATCACAACTCCCTCTTTGATCACCTATAGTCTGGCTTATGCCCTTACAACTTCACGGAAACAGCTCTCACCAGTTACCACAAGTTACTAATGATATGCATAATGCTTAATCCAAAGGCCCTCTTCTCTTCTCCATATACACCTTTGGGCTTGGCCCCCTCATTAGTTCTTTGACTTCCAATACCACCTGCATGCCTATGATACCCAAATTTACATCTCCACCCCTGACCTCATTACTCTGACATCCCGGGTAACTAAGCATGCTTAGTTAGGGCAGAGGTCAGGTGATGTCATTCAACCTCCTGGAATCAGGTAGTTTAAACATTCACCCCAATGTCATTTCTCACAGGCTCCAGCCAACGATCTGATTGTTAGCTCATTTTAAAGGAATTACTGTAGGTTTTCAGTACACCCTAACTTGTTTTCAGACCACAGTTGCCCTTTAAACATTTTGAAATACAATATGCTTACCTGAAAACAAAAGTTTAAATGTTCAAAAGACAACTGTTTTGATTGTTTAAATTCAATACTTTATACTGCTGAAAATGTTCTATGCAATTCATTGACTTCCTTTATGAATGCCTTCACTACCTTATTTCTCTATCCCCCCACCCTTCTACTCCTTCTCTGGTTACCACCACTTTAAGTATCTCTACAGGCCGAACACCCCACAAACATCACATGACAAGCTTTTTACATGGAATGTGTGAGGACTAAGGGCTAGGCCACACTAGCGCGTTTTTCGCGCGTTTGCGCCCGCGATTTTCGCTAAAATGGAAATCGCGGGAACGCAAAAATTCCCGTGATTTCCGATGCGCATGCGATTGCGCGTCCGTTCGCGTTATGGTAACGCATGCGTTCACCATTTTTGGTGCGTTAACGCATGCGTTACCATAACGTGAAAAGGCGAAAACGCATGCGCAAAACGCGAACGCGAACCGCGCAAGAATCGCGCACACAATCGCGTGCGATAACGCTCGCGATTTTGTGCGCGATTCCTGTGCGTTGCAGTGTGGCCTCACCCTTAATGATAAACTAAAAAGAGCAGCAATGTTCTGCCTGCTCCAACATATACACCACATGTCATTTGTTTACAGGAGACCCACTTGACAAGGACCCACTAACAAAAATCTCCAAAAAATAAGATAGGCTGGGCAGCTATAGTTGCCATACTTCTTCCTTACAGGAAGTTTTGCTTTATTATCGGAACACCTTCAGATACTGTAACCATAAAACATTTACCGATGATCAGGGCAAGTATGTGTGCCTGGCACTAGACATGAACCAAATCCAATATATGATACTTGCTGCATAAAACCCTCCCCTGGCAAATATATTGGTCCTTAAAAAACTGATTGGCTTTGCTTCCACTTATCCACACTCCAGAATAATCTGCCGTGGTGATTTTAACCTGCTAATAGACCCCACCCGCGACCAACTACATCCTCAACCTCCTTTGCAATGATACAACAATGCACCCTCTCTGCTATGCACCTTTATGTCCGAAATTGGATGGATTGACATCTGGTGTGAACACAATCCACACAAACTTGAATATACAAGCCACTCGGCTGCACACAAACTTCAACAACAAATTTTCGCTTCCCCTCCCCTAAACAATATGCTTCTCTGGAAGCAGATTTATTATTGTAGAAATAAAAAAAGCAATAGGGAATCCACACAGTGCAAAAGCCAGATTGCCCCCAACAGAGGTCTACAAAAACCACTAAACTGAGCTGGTTCCCCAACTCCTCAATACATTCCAAACCATCTACCTTTGTTTATGCTTGCCACCCTCATTTTAAACAACTATTATAATGCTACTTAAACCCAGAAAATAATCACCGATTTAAGCTCATATAGACCTATATCTTATTTAACAGCAACTATAAAATACTTGCAAAAAATTCTAGCCAACAAAATACAAAAAGTGATGCTGGACCTACTTCATCCGGACCCAAACTGGTCCATCGTATTACTTAAGATGCACACTTATACAGTCACAGATAGACCATGATAACACTTGACACCGTGATATGGTTTCCCTAGATATGCAAAAAGCATTTGACACACTTGAATGGGATTTTCTTTGGGCTTACCTATACAGATATGGCTTCGTTGAAAACTTTATAAAGTGGCTACAAATATAGTATTGTAGGGAACCCCAAGCGCAAAAAGCATTCAACAGCACCATCTCACAAATATTTTCACTGTGCGGCCCAGAATCAGGCCGAGGCCTACTATAGTCATGTTGTGAGCAAACTTTCAGTTTGCTTCATGGCAGGTACATCTCTGGTTTCTGAAATGTACTGATGCCAACTCTCATCTAAATCTTCTCAAAAATGTGGAAGTTTTTCAGGAACATACATACACACTTTGACTTATATAGACATATGTAGATGCCAGTACTTTGGGAAGCTAATTTCACTTCTAGGAGCACAATCACCCTTTCATGATGTTAAGGCACATGCCATTGCTTCTCCTCCTTTTAAGTTGCGACAGCACATGCTTCGACCATTGTAGGATTAAAGGCATATTCTTAAAGGCTATGTCCACCCTAAAAAATTTTTTTTTATATAAGGTCCCCCCTGGGCTCCCAGCCCCAACCGCTATAATTTGCTAGGTTCGGGAAGACAGGAGAGCCGGACCAGAGCGATGCTGGAACGAGGAGATTTTAAGTTGAGTTTGGAATTGTTTCTAAATTCTAACATAGCGGTTGGGGGTGGGAGGGTATTCCCTGCAATAAGATTAACCTTTCTGTTGAGTGGAGATGATGCCATTTAACCCCACCTCACATTAAGTAGCTATGTAGCTGGCTGGTATATTATGCTTCCAAGTCCTATTCCATAGAAGCCACGGATCTTATCTTGCATGGCTAAAATCTAACAACATTGAAACATTGCAGGTGTCAGCTGTGAGTCACTAGGGATGGTGATTATTAGAGTATGTTTCAAAACTTTCCATCATTAAGATCTCTTAATTAATCCACTTTTGGATGATAGTTTGAGGGGGAAGATAAATTCAAGTTCTGTACAGCAGTTGTACTTTACTGTGGTGTTGGGAATGAACTGAAACTCTATACATGTTATGATAAATATAACAAGAGAACCCAAGAACGAAACCAAGAGATATGGATTTACATATCCTCCTGCAAAATTCATTCATCAGAACATATGGAAATGAAATTAGATAAAGTGATACTGTTATACAACAAACACAAGATGGAAACGTCTGCATTATCATATATTAATCTAGATGTTGAGTTGCGCTTTGTGATATTTAGCAAATGTTCTATTTCTTAAGCACTTTAAATACTTAAGCACTTTAATATATCAATGTTTTTTATGATTTATATTTAGGTAACTTTTCAAATAGACATATTCTGTTGTGGCACTTATAGACAGACACTGACACTCTAGTACAATAGAACAGGTGGAGCTGTAGTGTGTGTGCGTGTGTTATATATATATATATATATATATATATATATATATATATATATATATATATATATATAATATATATATATATCATGGTCTAATAGAAGCATGACAAGACTGGAAGCTCTAGAGAGACACGGACAGAGTGAAACATGTCCAGCGATCCTTGCCATCTTTTAACAGATGCTGGAGTTAGTGGGGACCCCATTGATGGTTCTAGAAACAACTGGTGTTGACTAACTTGACTGTTTGTTGCCTTCTGACTGAAACATTAGAAATGACTTGATATTAACTAAATACTGATGTGAAGTGCCTTTTTTATGTACTATACTTTTATTGGATGAAGAAAATACGCTGATATATTTTTAAAAATTGATATGCCTTATAAAACTAAAATCTCCACTCACCTACTGTCACTCTCCCTCCTCCTGCTTGCTGCTGGGGATATTTCCCCAAATCCTGGCCCTTCTCCAACAATGTCCGTTTATGCTCAGCCTATCCCCACCCTGTCTTCTACCCCACGTTGCGCTTCCTCATCCTCTAACACAGTAAACCCAGGTAATATTATAACATCCACTTCCCCTTTCTCTAGCTCCCTTATCTGGGCGCTCTGGAACGCACCTCTGTCTGTAATAACTCTCACACATACATGACCTTTTTATTTCTAACTCCTTTACCTTCCTAGGGGTCACTGAAACAATGGCTGTCTCCCTCTCACCTGCTGCGCTCTCGTATGGAGGCCTACATTCAGCCACACTCCACGGCCTGGAATCAACATGGTGGTGAGTCGGTATTCTGTCTTAGCACTGCAGTTTCAAACCCATTACTCCTTTACCTGTCCTGTCCCAGCTTTCATTTAAGTCTCACTCCATCCGTATTTTCTTCCACACACCTGCAGATTGCAGTTATCTATCGGCTCCTGGCCCAACCACAAATTTTTTCAACCATTTCTCTGCATGGTTATCTCACTTCCTTCCACGTACATCCCCATTGACATAACACCTGCTACCTCCAAACTTCTCTTGTTCACTTGTCTTTTAACCTCACTCAGTGGTCGTCCACAGAGACTCACCGTAATGGACACACACTTGACCTAGTCTTCTCTCGGCTATGTTCCTTATCTAACTTTTCTAACTCTCCCTTTTCCTATCGACCACAATTCCTCAAATGTAACCTTATTTCATCCATCCCGGCCACTACCCAAATTCCTACATACACATAGATGCAACCTGTGACACCCTCTTCGCTCCCATTCTCTTTGCTGCTCACCAATATGGCCCCTTTCTGACCCCAAACTTGCTGTTCCACTACCACAACACTGTCTCCTCCGCCCTGGATGCTGTTGCCCCCTTAACAACCTCTCGCCTCAGTCGCATTAACCCGCAACCTTGGCTCACAGATCAGATTAAAAAGATTGAAAAGGCAGTCCCGTGTAGCTGAGCGACAATGGCAAAAAAGCAACAAAAACCACAGACTTTCTTATTTCAAAATGCTCTTCACCGGATCAGGAACGCTTTGTCTTAGCCAAAACAACATATTCTCAAAACAGCTTTTCAAAGTTTTCCAACTCCTGCCCTGAACTGCCATCCCTCCTCCTACACCCTGTTTATCTGCTGATGAAATTGCCTCTTATTTCACAGAAAAAAATGTTAATAGAAGAAATGGTCTTTCTGCATGCTCTGGCTCATCTCTCAGCCTCCAGTTCCATCTACATTTCCACCGGCTTCCCTTCTACCATCTCCATTTCAGTTCTAAACAACTTTTCCACACTTACCGAACACAGACTTTCAAGCCTTCTCTCCAAAGCCATCTCACACCTGCCCCTTGACCCCATTCCCTCCTTTCTCATTCCCCATCTCTCAGATTCCTTTACACCAGCCCTAACATCTCTTTCTAAACTTATCCCTATCCACTGGTACTTTTCCCTCCTCATTCAAACATGCTATTGTATCCCCTATTCTCAAAAAAACCTTCTCTGGACCATCTGCCCTATCAGTTATCGGTTCGTTCTCTTCTCCCGTTTGCATATAAACTGCTTGAATGACACGTACTCTGAACTGGGAATCACTTTTCTGACAACTCCCTCTTTGATCACCTACAGTCTGGCTTCCGCCCCAACGGAACGGCTCTCACCAAAGTTGCTAACGGTCTGCTAATGCTAAATTAAAGGCCACTATTCCTTACTTATTCTGCTTGACCTGTCTTCAGCTTTTGATACAGTGGATCACCCTTACTGCTTCACCTCTTATCCTCCTAGGTATCCAGGGTTCTTCACTCTCTTGGCTGTCCTCCTAACTCTCAGGTAGGACGTTCAGTGTTTCCCACGGCTCCAACTCCACACTCTTCCCCTCGCTGTGGGGGGTACCGCAAGGCTCAACTTGGCCTCTTCTCTCGGGTTTACACCTTTGTGCTAGGCAGCTCATTAGTTCCTTTGGATTCCAAAACTACCTGTATGTTGATAATACCCAAATTTACATCTCCACCCCTGACCTCGTTACTCGGACATCCCGGGTCCCTGACTGCCTAAATGCCACTCTCTGTCTTTTATTCCTCCCGCTTCCTAGACTGAACATGTAATTCCCACCTCTCGATCGACCCCCACAACATTACATCCACATCAGTGACACACCAACTCCCCCAACACCTCAGTGGGATGCCTGGGAGTAATCTTTGACTCAGAACTTTCCTTTAAACACCAAATGAATACCCTGTCCAACTCCTGTCGGTACAGCTCAAAAACATCTCAAGCATTCGTCCCTTCCTTTCACGAACGCTACCAAAATTCTGTTCATGGCTTTATCATCTCTCGGTGGACTACTGTAACACCCTCCTGTGGGTCTACCAATAACCGACTGGCAAACTTCAATCAATCCTTAACTCTGCTGCCAGGCTTATTCACCTCTCTTTACGCTTCTCACATGCTGCCTCTTTCTGTCAATCTCTCCACTGGCTTCTCATCACCCAAAGGATCCAATTTAGATGCTAAACTTATCCTACAAGGCTCTCTCGCATACAGCCCCCATCATCTCCGATCTGATACAGATACTACCAAAGGCGTAACCTCCGCTCTGCTAATGATCTTCTCCTCTCATCCGCTCTAATCACCTCCTTGCACACTCCTATACAGGACTTTTCTCTGTTCTGGAACTCTCTTCCTCGTTTATACGTCACTTGCCAGCACTTATATCTTCAAACGCAACCTCAAACACATCTCTTCAGGCAAGTTACAATCTGGGTCTGGACACTTCTACCCCTCTTACTGACCCATCGCAGACCCGAAAGTTATACTTCACTTACATAGCTACAGCTACGGATCTGCTTCACCTTATGTCTCATCCCCATCTCCTCTAGACTGTAAGCTCTCTGGCAGGGCCCTCTCCCTATTATACCACAGTAATGCTGTACTTACCACACTGAATGCTGCTGGACCAGTACATATATTTTTGCACTTTGTATTAATTGCACTACCCTTGTATGTAACGTGTATGTTTTCCTTATGTATTAAATGCAACTGTAAAGCGCCGCAGAAGATGTTGGCGCTATATAAATCCATAATAATAATAAAATATAAAGGATATTTAACCCTTTCACTGCCAGCAGAATCAAAGTTTAAAGCAGGAAACCCCCCAGTAAATCCGAATATATACATTGTTTTTTTCAGCACAAAGTTTACTATAACATGGTAACAACATTTTTTTAACTTTTCTGGAAATTTTACTGGATTATGGGTAAAATGTCAAAAAATTTAAATTTGCAAATTTTAAATTTGCAAATGGGGAAAATAGATTTTTCACATTTTTACTTATAGTTTTCTGAAGGTTACACACAAAAATCTTATGTTTCTAAAAGCTCTGATACTCTCGAGTACAACGATACCAGATATATGTATGACCCCACTTTTCCTGTACAGGAGACCCCCCCAAACTAAAACTGCACCTTCAAGAATATTACAACAAATTGAAATGTATAACCACTCTGACCGTTAACATAGAATATATTCCAAATTAACTAAAAATATCCCCACAAGTTAGATATTTTTAGAAACTACACACATGTGGGATTTTGAGTGAGGCAAGTTTAAATCAAAATGCAGATACCTGGGCGCAGCTCTTCGTCCAATAAAAAGTTATTTTCTACATTTTCCTTTTCTTCCTCAACTGTAAAAAACAGAGACAAAATCAAATGCGAATTTCAGCTAAAAATTACAGAGGAAAGTTCAAACGCATCTCAAATATGAAAGCCTACCCCTCCCGAATAAAACGGTATGCCACATTCATGGGTATACCCAGAGACATGGCTACAACTAACCCAGAGCGTGACCAGTGCCAAATGTCAGTAGCAGCAAAAAAAAATTAGCCAGTTTTGAATTTGAACAGTCTGCAGTTTTTCCACAAAACACCCCCAACTCAAAAATACCCCCCACAAACTATATATTCCTGAAATCTACACATCTTCAGCTATGGAACGCTGTAGTTCCTTCATTCATACCATCAATGGTGTGGGCGCAGAGTTCTTCTTGGAGGTTCGCACTTTTACTAGATTTTCAAAAATATTAACATCAAACACATTCAAAAGGTGAAATCATACCAAAAGCCATGGAATGTAAACAAAAGTTACCAAATATCATCTCCCCAAATGTCCTGAATCAAACGGTATGCCATATGTGTGGTTACACACGCCGACGTGAATCGAAAAGCCACAAGTGAGACAAGCACGATGGCTCATAATAAGCAAAATATTTAGCCAACTCCGAATTTGAACAGTCTGCAGTTTTTCCACAAAACACCCCTGTAACTCAGAAATACTCCACACAAACTCTATATTCCTGAAATATATGCACCTTCAGCTATGTAACACTGTAGTTTGTTTATTCATACCATCATAGTGTGGGCGCAGTTCTTCGTAGAAGTTGCATTTGTCTGAAAAATGAACAAAAAACAACTTCAAAAGGTAGAAACATGCCAAAACCTGATGGAAGTAAAAAAAAGTTACTAAATATCAATTTCCCAAATGTCCTGAATCAAACGGTATGCCATATGTGTGGTTACACAGTGGACATGGAAGTGAAAAGCCACACGAAGTGAGAGAATGCACAATGGCTCAAAAACAGCAAAAATATTTAGCCAACTCCGAATTTGGACCGTCTGCATTTTTTTCCACAAACACCCCCATAACTTAGAAATAACCCCCACAAGCTATATATTCCTGAAATTTGCACACCTTCAGCTATGAACGTGTAGTTTGTTCATTCATACCATCAATGGTGTGGCGCAGTTCTTGTAGAATTTCACATTTGTCTGAGAAAATGAACAAAAAACAACTTCAAAAGGTAGAAATCATGCCAAACCTCATGGAATGTAAAAAAAACGTACTAACTATCAATCTCCCAAATGTCCTGAATAAACGGTATGCCATATGCATGGTTACATACCCGACGTGGAAGCGATGGCCACGAAGTGAGACAATGCACAATGGCTCAGAAACAGCAAAAATATTCAGCCAATTGAATTTGAAACGTCTGCAGTTTTTTCCCCACACAAACAACCCCCACAAACATATATTTCTCGAGAACACACCTTTTCTACGTAATTCTGTAGTTTGTTCATTCATACCATCAATGGTGTGGGCGCAGTTCTTCGTAGAAGTTTGCAGTTTTAGCAGATTTTCTAAAAAATTAGAGAAAAAACACTCTCAAAGGTAGAAATCATGCCAAAATCCCAAGTAATGTAAATAAAAGTTAACAATATCAATCTCCCAAATGTCTGAATCAAACGGTATGCCCTATGTATGGTTACACACGCAGACGTGGAATCACCAGCCACAAAGTGAGCAATGAACAATGGCCCAATTGCAGCATTTTTTCAGATTTGTCAGACTAAACACCCCTCTATATTAGAAATGCCCCCCAAAACTATATATTCCTGGAATTACACACCTCAGCTACACAATGGTGTGATTCCTTTATGCATACCACCAATGGTGTGGGCGCAGTTTCGTGTAAAATTTCGCTTTTTTACCAGATTTTCAGGAAAAATTTATAAAAATACAATTCAAAGTTAAAAATCATGGCAAATTCATGTCATGTAAAAAAAACATGTCAATTATCAATCTTCCAAATGCCCTGAATGAAAACCGTATGCCATATGCATGGTTACACACACGGGCATGAAAGCCACTAGTCACAAAGTGAGCCAATGCGTAGTGGCCCAATAACAGAAATTTTAACATTTTACAATCTAAAACCCCCTCTAACTCAAAAATACCCCCCAAAATATATATTTTTAGAATGAGCCAATGAACAATGGCCCAATTGCAGCATTTTTTCAGATTTGTCAGACTAAACACCCCTCTATATTAGAAATGCCCCCCAAAACTATATATTCCTGGAATCTACATACCTTCAGCTAAGCAACGGTGCCATTTTTTCATTCATACCATCAATTGTGTGTGTGCAGATCTTCGTAGAATTTTGCACTTTTAGCATATTTTCTGAAAAAAAATAAAGAAACAACAAGTTTCAAAGTTAAAAACCCTGCCAAAACTCCAAGTAATGAAAAAAAAGTTACCAAATATCACTCTCCCAAATGTCCTGAATCAAATGGTATGCCATATGCATGGTTGCACACAGACATGGCCACCAACTAACTCAAATGGGAAGCATGCATAAGTGCAATTACAAGAAGTGTTCTGTAATTTGAACAGCCTACCCTTTTTCTAAGGAAACAGTCCCAAAACTTGGAAATTCACCCCACAAACTATGTTTTTGGAATCTACACACCTTCAGCTACATTATGGTGCCAAGCTTTTTATACATACATGAAGAATCCCAGACGCAGTAATCCAAAGAACTGTGTTTTTAGGAGATTGTGAAAAATAATCTAATCTAAACCCACTTGACAAGCAAAAAATCCCACTAAATATCAATCTCCTACATGTCCTGAATCAAACGGTATGCCATATGCGTGGGTGCACACAGACGTGGCCAACAACTAGCTCAAATGGGAGGCATGCCCAAGTGCAATTACAAGAAAAAATCAAAGTGCTCCGTAATTTGAACAGCCTTTGCTTTTTCAAAGAAAACAGTCCAGAAACTTGGAAATACCCCCCACAATTTATATATTTTTGGAATCTACACTCCTTCAGCTATGTTACGGTGCCAAGATTTCATACATACATGAAGAGTTTCAGACACAGTAATCCAAAGAATTCTGTGTTTTTAGAAGATTTTGTGAAAAATAAAATTAGATATTTCAAAGGTTGAAATCCTATCTAAACCCACTTGACAAGCAAAAAAACCCCACACTAAATGTCAATCTTCCACATGTCATGAATCAAACGGTATGCCATATGCATGGGTGCACACAGAGACGTAGCCACCAACAAGCTCAAATTGGACGCATGCCCAAGTGCAATTACAAGAAAAAATCAAAGTGCTCTGTAATTTCAACAGTCTACACTTTTTCAAAGGAAACGGCTCTGAAACTTGGAAATACCCCACACAAACTATATATTTTTGGAATCTACACACCTTCACCTACGTAATGTTGTCATGCTTTCATATATAATGAAGAATTCCAGACACAGTACTCCATAGAACTCTGTGCTTTTTAGGAGATTTTGTAAAAAATATAATAAGGTGATTCAAAGGTTGAAATCCTACCTAAACCCACTTGACAAGTAAAAAAATCCCACTAAATGGCAATCTCCCACATGTCTTGAATCAAACGGTATGCCATATGCGTGGGTGCACACAGAGGCGTGGCCACCAACTAACTCAAATGGGACGCATGCACAAGTGCAATTACAAGAAAAAAATCAAAGTGTTCTGTAATTTGAACAGCCTAATCAACTTACCCCCCACAAACTATATATTTTTGGAAGCTACACACCTTCAGCTACGTGACGGTATCATGCTTTCATATAGACATGAAGAATTCCAGATGCTGATATTCATAGAACTCTGTGATTTTAGGAGATTTTATGAAAAAATAAAATAAAAGGACTCAATCCTACCTTAACCCACTTGGCAAATAAAAAAACCCACTAAATGGCAATCTCCCACATGTCCTGAATCAAACGATATGCCATATGGGTAGGTGCAAACAGAGACGGGGCCACCAACTAGCTCAAATGGGATCCATGCGCAATTGCAATTCCAAGAAAAAATTAAAAAACGCCACAACCCACCCCCCACCCCTACCCCCACTCCCCCTTTTAGTGGTATTTTAGTGAAAAACAGTTAGTACGGAGAGTCACACAAGTTTTTGCACACTTTACAGATCCTAAAAATTCAATCCGGTCTTTTTTTGGTACCTCTGCAAAATTTCCTACTAAAATAGGCTTAGTTTCCCTTGAAATCGAACAAATAATGATCTGCGTTTTACCAATATAACCGGAGACATTGGGAAGCTTGGAGAATACAAAGTTTTTTGCTAATTTATAGTTTTAGGGTATCACTTTAAGATTTTTTTTTGTGTGCATTTCCCTTTTCTTTTTTTTTTTTTGGATCATTCCCAAAGATGATCATCAAATCATCTTAGGGAATGATAATGAACTTGGAATTTCCAATTCGAAATCCGATCGGAAAAATCACTTCCCAGAAATCATTTTCCAGGAAGTGATTTTTCATTCATTGGCAAAGATCAATAATTTGGTGATCAGAAGTGATCACCAAATTTTGATCTGTCCCCATCTTTTTCTAAGTCTTCGCTAAGTAGCAAAGACTTAGAAAAAATCCTATTTGTGAATGGAACTTTGAGTGGTAATGTCAGTATAACATCCAATGAAGTGCTGTTTGTAAAACATGTGACAGTCTTAGCCAATCAAAAAAAAAAACTTTCTGTATGCTACAGATGGATGTGTATGTAGGAAAGAGGATACAAATGAGAATGCATTTCCCTGCCCTTTTTTCTAAGGAAGAAGTATGTGTTTATATGTTAGATTATTAGGGCAATGGAATTTTAATACCTGGGTCTATTCTCAGGCCTGCAGGTTTATTCCTCCTGGATTCTATCTGGCAGATAGGTGGAATAGGTTCATGACTCCTACTTCCTAAAATAGTGCAATAGCTATGGATGTAAGGAAAGGGCAGATGGATCACTTGTATGTTTGAGCCCTTGTTTAGGAATTGCTAAAGCACAACCGTTGCTAAAGCACAACCGTTGGCTTTTAACAGTCAGAAAAATAGCTTTATTCCTGGGTGTATGAAAAGTTTTTCCAGATGTATGAAAACTAAATTTTCCAGCATTCTATGCAGCCAGGGAATACTGGGAAAATTAAACACATATGCTCTATATCATTAGGCTCTATTGGATTAATTTACATTTATTAACCAATGGATATAAAGAAGAAACTTACTGCTAACAGAGAATGCTGGGATTTGCCGTTTTGAAACATGTGAAAGGTCCCAAGTTTAACAACCCTGCTCTATGCCATTAGGCTGTATTACATCTAGACACATGCATTAGCTACAGGCTATAAATAAGATACTTTGCATGTACCTGCCCATTTCTCTATATAAGCTGGGAGAGAGTAATTTTTGTTTATATGTTAGATTATTAGGGCAATGCCATTATGCTAACATGAGGCTGTGTGGTACCTTTTGTTGTAAGGAGGCTCTATTTCATTTTATACTATGTGGGGAGCTTTTTGCTCTTCAACCCCACCTCATCTTAACCTATAAAACTAATCCGTATCCTATGATCCCAAGTCCTAACTCCATAGCAACTGTAATTGTGGAACTTGCTGTGGTAAATACTAATAAGCATGAACCTAGCATGGTAATCTGGATCCTGTATAGGGTCTCGGATTGTCTGATGGTGCTTTTAGTTTGAACCACACATTGTGGCAGGATTGCCTGGGCCTGCTGTCAGACATTCAGGATTATCCTATTTGGTTCCCCTGGATGCAGATGACAGTTTGACTAACCGTTAAATATATCCCTGTCTAAAGATTAACAGGGAGAACCAATAAGTTCTTATCATTAAAAATGGTTCTAATTTTGCCCCAACCAATGCGATGTTAACTTTCAAATGTTAAATAGGATCTGAATGGTTGGGGCAAAATTAGCACCATTTTTTATGAAAAGAACTTTTATTGAATCTCCCTGTTTATATCCACTGTATCCACACATAACAAAACATACACACACACACTTTTGCTAGCAAAAGTGTGCCCGTTGGTGCACAGTGGAAATTGTGTGTGTTTGCTTTGCAAAATGTGTGGATACAGTGGATATAGCATCTTGACACGGGTATATTTTAACTTAGACAGTCACCAGTATCCAGAGAAACCAAATAGGATAGTCCTGCAGGTTTGAGATTAGACCCAGGCAATCTTGACACACTGTGTGGTTGAAACTAAACAGCTCCATTGGGTGACCTGAGACCCTAAACAGGATCCAGATAAACATGCTATGTTGATACTTATTAGTATTCACCACGGCAAGTTCCACATTTATGGGAACACAGGATACTGATTAGCTTTATAGATAAGGTGAGGTGGGGTTAAAGGAGCTAAATGCTCCCCACAGAGTATAAAATGAAATAGAACCTTCTTATTACAGAAGGTACCTCACAGCCTCATGTTATTAAAATAGCATTGCCCTAATAATCTAACATATAAACACATTTCTCACTGAGCTTTCACATGATTAAAAACTACAACTCCTGGTGTTTAGCTGTTAGCAGTAAGTTTCTCCTGTATGCCCATTGGCTAATGAATGTATACAGATGCAATACAGCCTAATGATGTAGAGCATGGGTGTTGAACTTTTCACATGTTTAAAAAGTACAACTCTCAGCATTCCCTGGCTGCAAAGAATACTGGAAAATTTTGTTTTCATACATCCTAGAATAAAGCCATTTTTCATGCCTTAGCGATTTCTACCCAAGGGCTCTAATATGCAATATGCAAAGGGTACTTCACAGCCTCATCATATTAATATAGCAGTATTGGAATAAAGGGAAAAATTGTCCATTTCTCTAAGAATGCGGGAGTGACATACATGCAAAGTAATTTTATCATACGCAGACCACTTCCTGTCTAGCAAACAAACTGGATTGTCTCTCCTAAAGGAGGTCTTACTGTATTTTTTTCTATTGAGAAGAGAGGGGGAGAGTGAATGTACGAGTCGGAAGAATTTTTGATTGGCTAAGACTGTCACGTTTTGCAAACAGCACATAATTGGGTGTAATGCAGGAACTTCCTTATACATCCGGTCTTATGTACAATTTTCAATTGCTAGCAGTGGCACATGTAAGATCAGAAACTCATTGGATGCCACTTCCTTTTAGTGTCCATATTGACACTCTTAGAGGTGTGGCTAAACCTACCATTTTGAGTTTTCCATTCAAACTTAGGGGTTTCAAGTAAAGTAAGTATATTTTGTTAATTGGATATCATTTGTTTTGTAATTAAAATGTCAGTAGTAGTACTATACTTTGAATAGTGTAATTTGTTATGGTGGTTTTAATTAAATAGTGATAATTACACACATATATAATAACATACATACAGACTTTTCCTATTTGTAATAGTGTTATATACCCCACCTAATTAGTTGCTTCTAAAAACTCAATGTTTTTTAAGGATATGTAGAGTTTATATCCACACATAGCTAAACATACACATAATTCCCTTTTGCTACTGTGTGTGTGTGTGTGTATATGTGTAATACTTCTAATTAATTGGAAGCAGATATCCTCCTACCTTGTTTTTATTGCTGCTCCCTGCGTTTTGCACCCAGCTTAAAAAAAGGAAATGCCTAATCATAAAAATAGCTGAACTCTCTGTTCCTTTGTTTTCACCTGCAGTCCGCGTTAAGCATTTGCTGTTTTGATCTAAAAGGGCCAAAAATGTAATTGAATTGCTGCGTTATCTTATGACAAGTATCTTATACTATTCTGTAATGTGTTAAAATATGTGTTAACAATGATTTAATTTAAAGGGTACCTCCACTGGGGGAAAAAAATGCCATTTGGGTTTATTGAAGAATGGGAGGTAAAGGAGCTGTGTCTTACCTTCCATTCTTTAAAAAAAACCTGTTGAAGCTAAAAGAGAAGGTAAGGTACTTACCCGACCGCTCGCTCCTCCGCTACGTAGTCTGACAGGTCCCCATGGACTCTGTCTTCTATGCGCATGCATTCTTTACTTCCCGTTCTTCAATAAAACCAAATGCCATTTTGGGGGGAGTGCGAAACCGTAGCCAGTTATGGGAGCGGATGCCAGTAGAGCCCCTTCAGCTTATCTTCCGTGCATGGAATAGGCCCAGAAGACGGGCAGAGCGATATGAGAGAATGAAGGCTAGTAAGTACATTTGGGGAGGTCTTTGAAAGCGTAGTCGAGGTTCATAGATATTTCCTGCTCAAATTTTAGCTTGAGGGGTGGACATACCCTTGAATAATTTACAACGGATCAAGATTAATTAATTAAGCATTATTTCTAGGAATATAATGAAACGTCTGTGCGTCATCCTGCCAGATTGCAAGATACAGATGTTTTGAATGAATCATTCCATAGGAGAAATGTGAAGAGAGAAAAAGTAGAACAGCCATCCAAGGTACTTAAATCTGCATATATTTTGCTACTTTTGTGGAAATTGATATCTAAATTTTAGTTCAAAATCATTAAAGATAAAACATGTTAAAACTGTTGTAGCAAGGTTGGCCAATACACAAGTCGGATTTAGATACCGTATATACCGAGTAAAACCGACCCGAGTATAAACCGAGGTACCCATTTCACCTAAAAATCCTAATAAAGTTGTTGACTCGAGTATAAACCGAGGGTAGAAAACTTGGCATTCAAGATGTTGGAAACTACAACTCCCAGCTAATAAAGCATGCTGGGAGTTGTAGTTTCCAAACATCTTGAATGCCACCCTCACTTGGCACAAGATGTTTTTGAACTACAACTCCCAGCATGCTTTATAGCTGGGAGTTGTAGTTTCCAAACATCTTGAATGCCAAGTGGGTGGCATTCAAGATGTTTGGAAACTACAACTCCCAGCATGCTTTATTAGCTGGGTTGTAGTTCCCAAACATCTTGAATGCCCCCCTCACCCACCCAGTTCAGTTTGTACCTGTCTCTTCTCCCTGTGGTCTCTTCTCCCTGTGGGCTCGGTCTCTTCTCCCTGTGGGCTCTCCTCCATCCAAGGGCTTCCTTGCAGGTAAGGTGCGGTATCCTGAGCATTCCGGCAGCCGCGCGATCTTTCTGTGTACTGGCGCCCTGGCTGACGTCACTGCCCGGCGCCGGCAGTGACGTCAGGCCGCGCGCCAGTACAGAAAGATCGTGCGGCTGCCGGAATGCTCAGGTAAGGTACTGACTCGAGTATAAACCGAGTCTGAGTTTTCAGGCTGATTTTTCAGCCTGAAAAACTCGGTTTATACTCGAGTATATACGGTAGATTAGATTTTTGTCTGTTTTTTTCCCACCTTCCGACCTGGTCGATTCATTTTGTGATAGAATGGGTCAGAAGAATGTAAGAATGAGTGGTTTAAACAATACTACAGTATATATCATCACAGCCCTCTGCAAAATTATGCAGCGAGATGCTCTTGCTCCTGTGTGGAACGGACATTTTCTCAAATAAAATGTATTGCTGAAATATTGTAATAAATGAGTTTACATGGCATGCATATATTCTTGCATTCACTATTAATAAATTATATACAGAATTTAATATTTTATTTACATTTAATGGTATCTTTACTCGTTGAACAATCACTGTGTCTTCTCCACTCTTGGATGCAAAAGTCAGGTTAGCCCAGGAAGAGGCGATGTTAGCAAAGTTCTGCACCAAAACTTACAGGGATGAGTGCTTCTTTCCTTTATTTAAGTAAAAGGGAAGGTATGAATAGCAGTTCCTACCTTCCCTTTGTTACCAAAATGATTTTGGATATTTTGCCACAGATACCCTTTTAAGAAAGTGGTATGTATTGCTGAATAAACAATACACTTAGTAAAGGTTTGTACACACATGCGATCGCGAGTCCTGTATGAGCACTTTATCGGCCGAAATGGGCGGTTGGGAAACGATCCCTGACCGAACGTCCTATAAAGGGCCTATACATGGGCCGATTATTGCCCGAAACGAACGTTCGGACACGTCGTGGGTCGGGACCCGCAATCGCACGTGTGTACGAGGCTTAAGTCAATCGTAGTTTTTTGTTTTTATTTTATTGTAACCTGTATTTATTTTAGAGAGGTGCTGCTGGAATAGTGCTAATGTAAAAATGTTTGCATAAATTAACGATTTCTAAATAAACAATATTGTATTGGATTCTCCTGATAACTGCCCTTTTACAGCAAAAGCAACCTAAATGCTATTGGGACACTATTTGTTTGTAGCAGGTCCTACAGGAGTTACATTTAGAAGTACTTGTTGCTTGTAAACTACATGCCTGTAAGTGTGAATATTTACGTGTTTTGGTAATAATAGCTGTAGGCACAGTTTTGCAGGTATCATTTTAGAAATAAGTTATTTAAAGGGAAACTGTGTCCACAAAACTTTTTAGATGAAAAGTCTTTTTAACAATTCAACAACAAAAATAAGGAAGAAATGAATGTTCAATGATTAGAAAAAATAGCAGGTACTTAAAGGGCATGTCCACCCCCAAAACTATAATCCCCCCAACTACTGGCCCCACCATGTAGTGTAGTTTAATCCTTACCTCACATCCCAGCTCCATAGGGTTCTCCTGTAGTCCCCCCCCCAAAGTCCCAAAAAAATGACTACCAGGAGGCTAGCAGAGTCCATATAGGACACTGCCTGCTAGCTGGCCTCAGGTAGATTTTTGCCATGCGTTAAAGATTAAATTCTTATTTCATAAGAATAGACAGATGATACATAGATAAAGAAAACAAAAAGATTATATAGACAAGATTGACAGAGTAGTTAGACAAACACACAAATTTTCACTGAAAATTTATAAGGGTCTACAATAAACTAGAACTAATTCTGTCAATTTTAACCAATAACTTAAAGGTTGAGCAGGTGCACCAACAGTATTTACTATTGTTGAACTTTTTTAAGAAAAAACTGATAAGGATGCTTTCTGACAACCGTTGTTGGGAGGCTGTTGGAAGTTACCCCAGAAATAGCGTCAGAATAAATAAACATCTCTGCCTGAAATCTCATGTTGCAGGTAATATAATATTAAAATATTTTGCGTCTGCCTAGACTGCAATATTACAGATTTTAAAGACATATATATCATTTCTTAGCAACAATTACAGAATTAGAATGAGTGTAGGAGTTAGAGATTTAAAACAATTAAAGTCAACTGAAAAAAAAACTTCATCTCTAGAAAGGGAAAGGTCTGGGGACACCAAGGCAGGATAAACAAGGATGCTTATGGATTATCATTATTCTACCGTAAATACAAAATGTTTGTATTACAGATTCTGTTTTGTCAGTGCAGATTGCAAACTGATCTATATTTTCGGCCATCAATGTTAAAGGGTACATGATTACAGGATTTATCCTGTTCAGACCGTAACCCATAGGTTCAAACCCTTTAAGCAAATGATAAATACTTCGGACACAAAAACAATTCAATCCCAGGGAAGCAGTTGATTAGTATTGTCAAAACTGTGAGGCACACATTCTTTATATGAAAGCAAATAAGTAATTCTGTCAAAGTATTCCTACATAAAGAAACTCACCCACGTGTCCCCAAGAACTTTTGGAAACATCTTGACAGATAATAGTACTCCATTTTTAAAGCCGAGTAACAGCAACAGATCAGTTTATTTGCCTCGAACCCCCCTTAAGCCAAACCACTCAGACTAACATTATTAATTTACAGGTTCACCTCACCACAGGTAATGCTTCTCTTTCAGCAGAACAGTCTACATGACGGAGGAAGTAACCAGTCACGTGAGAAGCTGCTTATAGACGGTTTTCTAATTAAAACAGCCAAATGTATCTTTACTTGCATGGACAATGTTCCTAAATACTCTGCATCACCACTGATTGAAATAAGCAAACATATATATAAGTCAGATGACTGGTTTCTTGTGAGAGATTAATATTTATAACCTTTAAGTATGTTTTCATTAAGAGTATATATTTCTGCACATCAGTCTCAGTCATCTCTGACAATAATCCCCTAACAAATAAAACAAAAGCCTTCTCATTCAGTAAACAAAAACCATGGCTGATTACCATAAACAATTAATATCATAAATAAAACTTGATTTAGTTCCACACTGACTTTCAGGTTTTTCAAACGCTTTCGTGCGATCCAATCACAGTGAGAATATCCCCGACAGGTTGGCATATTGAGGCCCACTGTTTGCACTCGCTTGGATTACCACTTTTGGGCAAATGCATTGCATTCAAATAACAGATATTGGATCACAAACCCCACGGTTATACACATTAAATCCGCTGTGTTTATTGTGCGTTGCTAGTGGGATATGAATTTCGAGAAGAGGAATATCGTTTCCGCGAATATCATATGGCACAAGAAAAAAGCTTTCAATAGTAAATACAACCACAAATGTTAGGGATTATTAAGATTTCCGAGCAGAGAGATGCATTATTCCTTTCCACTTATTACTCCTGCTTCATACACTGGATCTATCAGTTAAATGTAGTGGATAGAGGTTAATACAATATCTAAAAAGAGTGAGCACACTCTCACATTTTGTACATATTTTTATTATATCTTTTGCATGGGACAATACTGAAGATAGGCATCTTTGATACAATGCAGTCAGTATACACCTTGTAGTCCCCCTTAAAAGTACTCTCCACACCATAGCCATTGAGTCTCGGAAACACTGGCCAACGAAAAAAATTCAAGTACCTCATTTCCTAAGGGTAAAATGTCCAATTGTGCTCAATAGGGTTTAGGCTAGAGAAATGCTTGGCAGCACTTTTAAAGGGAAAACTGTGGTCTCAAATCAAGTGGGTTAAATGAAAGCCTGGCAGATATCCTTTTACATTAGCCAACATGTACATCTCAGGGCTGGAGCCTGTTGCCTGTGAGAAAATTACATTGGGTTGAATGTTCAAACATTCCTGCTTGCCAGTAGTTTGAGTGCATCACCTGACCTCTGGTGGCCCTTTTTTTTTTTTTTCACCCCCGGGGAGAAGCATGCTCAAGTTTGAGAATTATTGCTAGGGAAATCTGGAAGTACCTGAGGAAAAAAATTTGACAGTTGAGAAGGGGAGCCTATTAATACAGAACAGGCTGGTCACATGAATACAAGCTGGTCACATGGCTAAAAACAGACAGAGTTGTTCAACCAGGAAGTTACGTACTGAACTTCAGCCAATAACTTATCACAAATTTTGATTAGGATGTGATTTGGGTTTATTTTGAAGGTGTGATGGACAAGTCTTATCTAATTATACTAGTCGGAATAATTTGAACCACAGTTCCCTTTAACCTCAGTTAGCAAGCAGGGGTTTTCTGGAGGTGGAGGTGTGTTTGAGGTAAATTGTTGGAATAATGTGCCCTGTGACGGTTTACAACAAGGAATTCGGGGATAATTGTTTTCAGTATGTCACAGTTACATGTGACATTCATGGTTCCTCAAGAAAGTAGCTTCACAGTGCCCAGCAGCAGTGACACAAGGTCAGGTGTACATACTCCATACCTTAGTCTGCTGGCTCCGCAAAGCGTAGCGGGCTCTCTTGTGCATCATCCCATCGTTTAACATAGAACCACCACGCATGGCGGGTCTATTTTCTCTACATTCGCTCATTCCTCTGGTGTGGGTGGAGGGGGTAGGTCTTCTCTTTCCCATATCTGCCGCTTTAAACTTGCTTCCTCTAACGCCCTCTGTGCTTTTTTGCCTCATTTCAAGTCATGCTTGTGCAAACTCTTTTTCTTCCCCTTATGTCTTCGAGTACAGTTGTTTACATACACCTTCTGCCTCACCCCCAGCCATTTTCCTACAGAGTTTGAATCTGGCTCTCTATCTTTCTTTCCTCTGACTGCCAGCATAATTCTAGGGTGACTTTAATTGTCACATTTTCAACGCTAAGCAATCCTGGCCCTCTCGCCTTTCTCCACCTTAACTTCCTCCTCCTCCCTCCAACAGTGGACCACACTACCACCAAAAGGATGGCCACTTCCTGGACTTGGTCTTTACTCTAAAAAGGACTGTCTGTCTCACAGTTTGCTAGTACCTCCTTCCCCACTCTCGTGATCACAAGTCTAATCACTTTTCACTACCTACCCTCCCTCTCCTCTGAGCTCCATCTACTGTCCTTGTTCGAACACCCGTTTCATAGACATTAAGGCTTATCTCTCTTCAGTCCAGCCTCGCTGCCCTCAGTCTGATCCTTACCCCGATCGCCTATTTTCCCTTACTTAACACTCTCTGCAGCCCGCCTCTATGGGACACTCTTCAGTCCATTAACCCTCCTCAGGATTTTTCAGACGACTTAGAAATATAAATAGCTGCTTGATATCCGTACTCTAATTCCCTCACCCCAGGACAACTTTGCCTTCTTTTGCCTGCCACCGCTGCAGTTTCTTGGAATCTTTCACCTGTCACCACATTCTGAAATCTTCAAACCTCCTGTTGCACCGCACGCTTACAATGGGTACCTTGCTCGATGCCTTCCTTGCTACACAGATACTGCGCCTAAAATCCTGTCCCCTACTCTTGCTCACATTTTGAATTCCTCCCTGACCTCTGGGATTTTTTCCTGCTGCCTTAAAGGGCACTACTGTATACTCACTCTAACAACTTTAGATATCTGAACTACATTTTAAAGAGAAGTAAACTGGGGATTTCCATATTTAGCTGGCTTGCTTTGCCATTAAATTATGATGTTTAGTGAGTGCTCCTAATTTCCCCCACCCTCCCTTACTGACTGCCTTCTTGTAGGGTCTGCATCACTTATACGTTCTGCCCACAGGCCTCACCATAGACCAGTTGATGGCAAACTTTTAGAGCCTGTTGTGCCCAAACTACAAACCAAAACCCCAGTTATTTAGGCATAGTGCCAACAAGACAATTAACCTGAACACGAGATTTGATTTGTTGAAAAACACTCAGACAGATAGACAAGACTGATACAGTAGATAGATTACCTATTAATACCACATACCAGACAAGGAGTTTGAGATCCAAAACATGACTCAAGAAGAGCTGAACTTTAAAGCACCAAATAAAATCACTATTATTATTTATTTTTATTTTTATTATTTTTTGGGAGGGGGGTGGGTCGGTGGTAAGAAGAAAACACAAAGAGGACAGAGAGCTCATGCTCAGCAGTCTATCACTTACTGCACCCCCTCCCCATCCTATGTGATGAATGTGCAGAAGCAGAGGGAGAGAGAGAGAGACGGAATGACCTCTCTCTGCTACGACAGAAGCTACACTTTCTCAAGGGACTGGCCATTTTATGGTATTAAAAACTCTGGTGAACTCTGCTGGCCGAGTGCCCAAAGAGAGGACTCAGAGTGCCAACCCTGGAACCAAGTGCCAAGGTTTTGCCACCACTGCCAACACCCTGCTCTGCTTACACATCTCCTCCCCCGCCTTCTTTTATATTGCGGATTCTCATATTGTTGAGACAGTGATGGCAGGCAGTCTATAAAGATACTAGTAAGAGTTCATTAATGGGACAATTTACAAATCTTGCTCCGTAGTGACAGGTCTTTCCCTGGAAACGCTTTTGTCATTAAAAAAAAAGCTCAGATTTAAAATCCGAAAAAAAAAGTTTTGTTAGTGGGATCTTGCTTGTATTAAAAAAAGTATGATTTTTGAAAATTCATTTTTAGAGTATAAGATACCCTTTAAACAGCATGTGTCAACCTCTTCTTAAAAAACCCTATCTGGACATCTACCTGTCTCTAAAGCCTACCACCCCGTCTCCCTTTTACCGTTTGCATCAAAACTCTTAGACCACATCTCGCCTCTACCCGCATTACTAAATACCTCCACGCTAATAAACTTATTGAACCCGATGCAATCAGGATTCCAACGGGTCATTCAACTGAATGAACCGGCCCTCTTGCAAAGTCCAAATGACCTAACAAGCGCCAAAGCCAAGGACAGTTCTCGGTCCTCATCTCCTTGAACCTATCGGCTGCCTTTGATACTGTGGGACCACTCTCTTCTATGCAAATTCTAACTTCTCTGGGCATCCGAAATCAAGCTGAAGGGTGGTTGTCTTCTTAGCTCTCTAAACAATTTCTTGTCTCTTTGCTAAGAAGACTTCATCCTGTTCTGCTTAGTGTGGGGGTCCCTCAGGGTAGGTTTTAGGACGCTTGCGGTACTCACTTTACACTATCTCTCTGGGAGAAATAAATCAGTTCTTCTGGTTTTAAGTTTTAAGTATCATAACTTATATGTCGATGATACCCAAATTTACTTGTCCACCCCCGCGCAACCCCTGAAGTCAATCCCAAATCTCTAACCCGTCTGCTCTCTCTCTCTTTCTGGATGGCACACCGCGCTTAAACTCAATCTATCCAAAACAGAATTAATAATTTTCCCTCCTAAACTGGGAAACCTAGTCCACCATTCTCCATCTCTACTGACAATACGATCATTAGAACCCAGTTAAATCTGCACGCTGCTTTGGAGTTAGTTAGTTTTGACTCCTCTTTACCTTTCATATCACATGAACAATGTGCTAGGACCTGTTGTTTCTCCTTCGCAATATGGCCAAGATCACCTTTTCTCTCTCCCACTACTAAAAATGGCTCATCCATGCCCTTATAATCTCCCGTCTTCGACTACTGTAACATTCTACACTTGGACATCATGGGCCTCTCATCGCTCTCCTCTCCCGTCATCTTAAATCGGCAGCTCGGATCATTCTCTCTTCCCAAAGAGAAATCCGCAACCCTGATTACCTTTACCCGAAAAATTTGTTAAAAAAACTGATTGAGTTGAGTATAAGTCGGGATAGAGATCATCTCCACTCTGCAACCCTGTATAAAGTACCATAACACCCAATTCCTTGGACTCCAGAGCATGGTTTAGTTTGTAGTTTCTAAACATATGGAGTAGCAAGGCTCAAATAAGCAATCGAAATTTTAGTCCTACAAGCAAAAAACAAAAAAAATGCTCTGCCCACACTCTAAAAATCCGTAACCCCCAATTCCTTGCCACTCCGATGTTTGGGAAAAACTACACTCCCAGCAGGCTTTGGTTGCTGGGGAGTTGTATGTTTCTATACATCTGGAGTGGGCAAGGTCAAGCAGGGGAGGACATTTATGTTTGGCCAAGCATATACGGGCGGCTAACGGATACTGGTAAAAAGAAAAAAAAAACTTCCTGCCCACCTCTAGAGGAGATTCATAGCTCCTTGTACGCTCCCATCTGCAGTTAGTTTAGTAGAACGAATAAATCCAGACATACGCGCTGCACGTTCCCCGCCTATGTGCCCGCGAATCTCCCGTCTGTGCTCCGGTCCTGCCTGCAACACGGTTGAGTGCAGGTAAGGTGTTTTTCAGGCTTTGGCATCCTGCAAGGTTGAAGAGGTATAAGCGACGGTGGTTTTAAAGCCAAAAACCTCAGGTATTCTCGAGTATAAATAACGGTATTTTTTCCAGTCTTTCGGGCTGTCCACATCCTCTGACAGTTGTTTAAGGAACAATGCCACCAGAGTTTTTGATCAAACCATCAATGTATTATAACAGGATCATACACCAATAAGAGTGCAATTGTATACCCAATCGTCTTCATGTCAAGCTCCTTCGGCTCCCTCATTAATTTAAGATCCACTCTAGAAAATAAAGAGGTGCTGCTGCACAGCATGAAACAAAGCCGTTCATTTGTAAGCAAATCTACCAGTCCGCATGTTGCATAAACTTTCCTTTATTTTATACATTTAAAAATCCTATTTTACAGAGCTTTCAGGCTGGGGGACGATGGAGAACGTCTCTGATGCTTTCATAGGGGAAATCGCAGAGATACGCAAATTAAAGACAGGCAAAGCTCCAATTTTAAAAAGAAGAAAGAAGATAAAGACAATTATAAGAGTGTAATTTTGTTTTCAGATAGCGCCAGATTTTCTCCATCGTCCCAACCTGAAAGGTCTGTAGATATGATTTTAAATTGGATGAAATAAAGGAAAAGTTTTATGCCAAAATTGAACTGTCAGTTGATTACAATAGAAACGGCTGTTCATGCGGTGGCAGAAGCACCTTTTATTTTATAGAGTGGATCTAAAAAACAGTGTGAGGAGAGGAGATGCCAGAGCCTGTTGCACGCAATTCAGCAAAGGAGGACTGGAGAGAGGATTTGGCAGGACGTAGCCGTCATCTTTACACCTCTTAATGTGTGTGCCCTTATCTGAACCTTGTCATTTCCAATATATCCTTTTGTAAACAGGATTCAAAACTGCCATTGGATGATCAAGCCTTACAGTGCTTGTAAAAAATATTTCCTCCTTGATCCATCTCCCTCTTTATACAAGACAAATCTTGCTGCTCAGCTGTGCCGTATGGCGCTGGTGGCTAATATAAGTTGGTTATCCACCAAAACTTCCAGATACTTTTCCAACAGAGATTACTAACAAAGAGCCATTTTTATATAAACAGTACAAGGATTTTTAAGCCCAAAGGTATCACCTTAATCTCATTCGCACACTTAGCAGGCCCAACAGACCCAATGCTATCTAGATGTCACACTGTTGCCAAGTGGCAGATGAGATTTCAATGTTGATAAAGGTAGTGATGCATTTTGGACTTAAAATTCCTTGTGCCTGCTATACTATAATAGGGCGCTGTGTGTTAAGTAAAATCCCTGTTGAGAAAAGATCTTTGGAGTTGTGGTGGCTAACAAACTTTAAAGAAGCAAGCAGTGTCAGGAAGAAACAGCCAGAGGCAGCAAGATATGGCTTATAAAAGATGGGTTATGGATCAAGGAGAGAAAAAGTTATTACTCCCTCTTTACAAAAGATTGGTAAGCCTATTTGGAATATGCAGTGCAATTTGGAATCCTGTGTACAAAAAAGGACATTAGGAAGGAAGCATTTTTAGAGATTTAGGGTAATAAATTAATAAAGGGGAATGGTGGGGCATGAATTGAAAATGAGAGACTGGTAAGTTTACAATTATGTACGCTAGAGAAAAGGCGCTTGCGTGGGGATTGATTACTGTGTATAAATACATTAAGGCCTACAATAAATCATCTGGGCATTTGTTCACCCAATAGAACCATGTCAGGGACACGTGGACATCCCTTAGATTGTGAAAAGACTTTAGTGCTTCAAGTTCAGAAAGGGTTATTTACGGTGAGAACGGTAAGAGATCGAAATGTCTTCACAAAAAAAAAAAGTTTTATGGAAGAAGGGAGGACGCCACGCAGTATATTTTATTGCACAAGTTTCGGACTTACAGAGCCTTTTTCAAGCAGGCATATATAGTGTGTGGGTTTGTCCTTCTTCATTAAAACTTCTTGAAAAAACAACATGAAATCTACAGGAGAAGGGAGGGGGGGAGGGCGTTTCTGCCAACATGGCGAGAAAATTCTCCCGGAGGGGAGAAGGAGGCAGAGTCCTATATGGACTACTGCAGTTACCCTGGTAGCAGTTTTGGGACTTTGGGGGGGATTGCAGGAGAACCATGTGAGCTGGGCTGTAGGAAGGATTTTATATACTACAGAGTGGGGCCAAGTGCCAATAGTGGGGCGAATTAAGTTTTGGGAATGGACATGCCCTTTAAATAGGTTCAATACTGAGAAATGCATGCACAGAGCTGTGCTAAGATCAGGGTCACTATTATGATCCTCCACCTGCAGCACTGCCACCATGTTGTTCCTGTAGCTGAGGCCACACTATAACGCATCGAATGGCCAGCCCGCCATAGAAAGCTTTATCGCACACGGATTTACGCACATTTATCGCCCAAGTTTCGCTTTTTAAAAGAGAAAACACATGCGATTGTGTGAAAAAAAATGCTTGAACAGTATACAGAAATGAAGTGCAATCGCGAGTGAAAACCGTGTGTGCAAACGCACGGAAAAATGCACTAGTGGAGACCTATCCCTAAATTGTACATATTAAAGGGGAAGTTTTGGAGGGTAGCCAATGCAGCTCTGTTCATTTTTTAAATACTTTTACAATTAAAGGGATGTTGGAGGGGATACATTACATGTCTAGTAAAATGATTGCAGCAGGAGGGCTGCCTGTGGGAGTTTTGCAATAAACAAAAAACACACTCTTCCAACTAGGGTTACCACCGTAGCCTGAAGACCTAAAACAAAAAAATCTAACATCAACTTAAGGACTGTTAGCACTTTCTTTAGAAGCATATGCAGGCTGCATGATTTCAGTGTAGGCATACAGTATGATTTAATGCAATGGTACTTGGCATGTAGATTTATAAAACAACTTGTTGTAGGTTTAAAGGCAAAGGTGGCACTACTTTCAAAGCTTCAATATTTTCCTTGTAAAATGCATTGACCAGACCGAGCTAAGATCAGATTCATATAAAAATGCTGCACTGCCGCTCTGCGCCTATTTGTTTTATAAGTGTACATTGTGGTGATTGGTAAATTCTACTAGGTTCCCACCTTTCCCTTTGCACTAGGGTGGTAGTAATAGCTATGGACGGCCCCACTACGTGAGCTGCGGTTCCGTTTGCAATAGCGGAGAGATTCAAATCAGCATTTTTGGCATAAGCTCCAATAGGGTCCAATGTGGAAGCGCAACACCAATGCGCACTATTGCACATCATTGTGATTGTTGCATTCTCCGTGGGCTCAAGTGGGGGCACGCATCATGAAAACTGACTTGCTTTGCAGTGCTAAATGTCATACATTAATTACGTGTTATTAAGGCTGAGACTAACATAATGCAGCTGAGTACACTTCACATGTAAATTGCCAATGCAAATTGCAGCAAATTACTTTCTAACAAAATAACCGCTGCTTTGATATTTCTGAAAATGTTTGGTTTATTAATTGTATTCTGCTTGAATTGCATCGGGCAGAATGAAATATATTTATTATGGTATATCAAATACAGTGTAGTACTATATGGGGCTTTAATGGATGGAAGGTGTTAATATATCATATTAGGCCCCATAGATCCAATATACAGATGCGAACATCTCTTAGTCTAGAGAGTGGGACAAGATGATTCTATGTAGTGACGCAAAGAATCCTCTCTATTACAATAGCACACTTCTGTAACAATCACTTAGCAAGCCACTGTAGAAACCTTTGGCTGTAATGAGTCACATGTTTTTTTTGTCTGGTGGTTGATTACGACACAGTTTTTTAATTGCTTTTTGTAAATCATTTTATAAATCCTCTAGGGGGACGCAAATCGACAATGCACCTGAAAAACGCAGTGTTTGGTCTGCGTTGCCGCCATTTCATGAAAAACGCATGCGCAAAGCAAAAAAAAGTCGCAGCTTGGCCCATCAAAACATTAGTGGCAACCACTGATTTCAACTAACTAAATTATTTCTGTAATGCTCTATAATTTTCAGTTTCCTTCAAATTCAACTTGAAGAATAATGATCCATTAACAGTGGAGATTTTACCAGAACAACAAAAACTTTAAAATATAATATTGGCCAGAAGAGAAGGTAGCATCCAGCTCCTTGGGTGAAGATTTAACTTTTCAAAAGTTAACATTTCATTAACATTTTCCTTCGCAATACATATAGTTTTGGTTGATCCAGGAATCTATTTTGATGCCAGATGTCAGAGCAGAAAGTTGATCCAGGGGAAGAAAAATATTAAAAAACCAGTATAAAAGGGAAAAAATATCCCTGTAGGGAGGGTACATAAGTAGGATACAAAGATGGACCAGATGGACAACGTGGCTGTTTATATTTATATGTTACCATGCAATGAGGCTTCCTTAAACCACTGGAAGAACATCAGAGCTGGGGAATCCACTTCCACAGCTCCATGCAAAAATGCTGCCCAGATTTAGCAGAAAGTAACTAAAGATGTTAACGTTTGGAAGATTATTAAAAGCAGCAATTCATGGACTTTGATGAGTTTTCCTTTAATGAGACTGAGGAGACAAAAATTTGTAATGAAATGGCAAAGATACAGCTTCTTTATAAATATGCCCCATATGTAAACAAAATAAAAAACACACACACACATACTGAAGGACAAATCAAAGTTAGGACACACAAGTACCGATAAAGCCCCAATGACCGTTGGATACGAATTCAGACTTAAGACGGTACATACATCACAGATCTTGCAGATCTGTCTGTCATTTTTCAAAAATCTGTGATGTGTGAACCAAGCTAAAGGGTAAAAGTGGTCTCGAATTCTTCAAACTAGCAAATATTATATAAAAAAGCTTTCCATCACACCTTCAAAATAAAACTAAATCACTCCTAGATAAAATTTGTGAAAAGTTTATTGCTGGAGAGGTTCAGCAATATTCTTCCTGCTGAACACTTACGAGTCTCAGCCATGTGACCAGCCTCTTCCATCATTAATAGGCTTCCCTTCTCGAATGCCAATTTTTTCCCCAGTATTCCTGATTTGCCCAGCATTATGTCTTAACTGAACATGCTTCCCCCCAGGGCAGAGGGTGGGGCAGAGGTCTGGTGATATCACAAACCTACTGGAAGAAGAAAATTTATACATTTACCCCAATGTCATTTCTCAAGGCTTCAGCCAGAAATGTGATTGTCGGCTCTTTTTAAAGGAAATACTGCAGGGGTTTCATTGAACTATAACAGTTGCTCTTTAAGTTCAGTGCTGTATATTATTAATAGATTAATAGAAGTTTGTAAGAGCTGTTTAATAGCCAGTGGGTGTAATTACAAGTTAATGTTAGTGGGAAGCTGCAGCTTTAAAAACAATTTTGGCTATTTTGTTGGAATTTGTAGCTCCACTCCGCCGAGATCGCCTGGCTCCTCCAGCTTCCCAGGCCTTACAGGTAAGTTCTGGTGTTTCACACACGTGACATGACCTCAGTGCGTGCAACTTTGAAGCAGTAAAGGTGGGCTCTGGGGGGGTTTAGAAAAAAAATAGGCAAAATTGTTTTTAAACAACATACTTATCTTTAAAGAAACATGAGGGTCCTGCCAAACTTTAGAAAGAGAATGTCCCCTTTAAAAAAACTGTCCTGTACACCAATATAACTAATCCGTGTTGCATTTTTAAATATTTACTTGGATAAATATGGTCACAAAGCAGCAACATCAATATATAAAACAGGATGGGAATTGCCCAGGGCGAACAGAGATTTAGTCTAAGAATGCAGGTAAAGAAATTTGGCCTTAATATATAAGCTGGTAACAACACAATCTGTCTTCACACTAGTGCCTCTCTCCTGAGTTGCTTTGTCTAAAACTTTTCTTATCTCATTATCATTTGGAACGGTCTTTTACTTTCTGTTAAACTTAATTTGAAGGGCATATTCCCCCTTTTGTAATTAAAATTTTATATTATGTACTGGCTCCTTCCCCCAGCCCCAACCGCATAACTATTTTCACAGAAAGTGGCCCAATCATTTACTTACCATGCCTCTATCCTTCGCCGCACTGCCCGTCCCTCTGCTTGCAAGGAAATGCAAGCAAGGGGCGGGACCAGCAGCCGCGTCCGTGAATGGCTGGGAGGCAGCCAATCACGGACACGGCTGCCGGGAGTTCCAGACCAGCGAAAAAGAGAGGCATGGTAAGAAAGATTGGGCGCTTTCTGTGAATAATAGTTATGCGGCTGAGGGGAGGGGAAGGAGCAGTACATACTATAAAAAGGGTTTATGGTAGGGGAGGGAGACAAAATTGGGAGGGAGGGGTAGAATGGCTGCAGTGCGCATGCCAAACTTCTCCCGAGGAGGGAGACAGGGGCAGAGTCCTATATGGACTCAGCTATCCTCCTGCTGGCCAGGTTTTTGAGACTTTGCGGGGGGGACTACAGGATAATCATATGGAGCGGTATGTGAGGTAAGGATTTTTACACACTAAATAGTGGGGCCAAGTAGTGGGTTAAATTATAGTTTTGGGGGTGGACATGCCCTTTAAAAATAGTACTGCTCTGGCCTGATTAGAGGGTATAGCCCTCAAAAGCTTGTCAACTAAATAAACTATTAGTCCATAAAATCAGTATCACATAGTACTCATTTTTTACATCTAAATTTTTAGGTTTCTCCTCTTTAGAAAGGCCAAAGATGAGAATGGTGTTGCCTAAAACCGGACAAACACAGTTACCCCAGTTGATGCTGTCCTATGGAATTCAGTAATGTTTGTAGATCAGTTAAGTTTAAACATTTTAGTCATACAAAGCATGCTAATCTGGGGCCAGAGAGAAATATGCTGACTGCCTAATATATTTTTTTGTGCACCAGGAGAAGTCTGCTTTAGCAACCAGTAAGGTAATTCAGGCCCAAGATTTCATTACAATCACCCTAATTTTAATTAGACTTGTACAACCACATCATGCCTAATAGAAATAATGTGACTTCAGTGAAATTAAGAACAAGAAATACTGTAAATATTGTGGAGGAGAAAAGTGTTATGTGCTTCAACGGTAATTTTAACTGGTATGAATCTGCTGTCTTATCTCAAGTCTAATCTGGTTGTTTATTGGACATTCACCAATTGTTTGATCCTGATCTTGTTTTCATTTAATTTGTCTGTCTCCTCTTGCCCTCCCACACTCAGATGAATAGTATATGAAGGCTGGCGTACACACCACAGCACTTTTGGTCGGTCGGCTGACCGGGTGTTGTTATTGGGACATTCACCAATTGTTTGATCCTGACTTGTTTTCATTAATTTGTCTGTCTCCTCTTAGCCCCTCCCACACCTCAGCTGAATAGTATTATGAAGGCTGGGTCACCAAACACAGCACTTTTGGTCGGTCGGCTGAAAATAGATCCCTGGTCTGGGGCGGCCGGCCAAGACCGACCTCGATCGTCCGTTGTCCGGACTGCACGTGTTGGAAAATCCTGATCGATCATGCGGTTCCCTATGGGGGGACTGACTGACATTTGTCGGGACAAATAGTCCCTCAGTGTACCCAGCCTAAGTTTAGTTGAATCAGGCCAGTTATATCTGTAAGAACCCTAGTCACATTCTGACCTTAGTCAGTTTCGCAGCATTTTTAAGTGTAGGGCTGAATTAACACCAGAAGTAACTGTAGTATCCGGACACTGAAATCTACTCACTTGGATTATACCATTTAACCTTCCTATTCCTCACCTTCTCCATTATCAATATGTTCCAAATAACCTTGCTCATCATCTGCCTGCTTACCTACATATTCAAATCTGTCACCTCACTGCAACATCCTACTGTTGGTAAGTCTATTAACATTCCACCCTCCATATTATCCTCTTCCCTTCTTTCCCACCATGAACTGCTTTCCATGTCAAACACTCTCACCGCCTCTCGCTCTCTCTTCTCCTTCTACATGCAGCTGGTGATTCTCCCCAAATCCTGGCCCCTCTCTATACCGACTTGTATAAATCAATACATCACCACCCTAATGCCTACTGCCTGCTCCTTCATATATTGTACCTTTAAACACACACAATATCACAAAGTTCCTCTCTTCCCCTCCCCTGCTCCCATATTGGTGCGTTATGGACACAAACTGTTGTAATAAACCTGTGCACGTACATGACCTATTTATTTGAACTCCTTTACTTTTCTTCGTCTCACTGCCGCGCTCCTTATGGTGGTCTACCACTTTAGCCACACTACTAGACCCTAAAAAACAGTTGGGTGAGTTGGTATTCTTCTTTCCGTGTGCTGTTCTTTCAAACCCATCACACCCTTACCAGCCCTCTCAGTCTATATTTTGAGTCCCACTCTTTACGTATATTTACTTCATACCCCACAGATTGCAGTTATGTATCGGCCACTCGGTTCTTCGATCACTTCTCAGCTTGGTTATCCCACTTTCTCTCCATTGATATCCCCTCAATCATCTTAAGGAATTTCAACATCCACAATCGATTCTTATAACTCTGCCACTACAAGTCTCTCTCTTACCTCCTCCCTTAGCCTTACTCAATGGTCCTCTGCACAGACACATTTTAACGGGCATAAATGATCTGGTTTTCACCCGCTACTACTTAATATCTAACTTCTCCAACTCTCCCTTTCCTCTGCCAGATCACAATCTTCTCAAATTTAATTGTGTCATCTGTCCCAACCATGACTCCTATCAAACAAACATACAGATGAGCATCTCCTCCGCCTACTCCCTGTTTTGGCTGATGTAATAACCTCATATTTCACAGAAAAAAATGAAAACATCAGAAATAGTTTTCTTCTCCTCCCTACAGCTTCCAACTACTACCATTTCACTGCCTAACATCCCATCTATACCCCTACCACTGCACTGTTTAGCCTCCCTTCATTGGGAGCTTCACCACTTATTCAGAACAGGGATTCTTATCTCTCCTATCCAGGACATGTCTCGCACACCCCTCATATCTCATTCCCCATCTTTCCTCTTCCTTCATACCAGCCCTAACCTCTCTGTTTAGCTTGCCCCTATCCACTGGTACTTTCCTCTCATTTTAAAAACTTTTTAAAAAAAACTCGGGCCATCCGCTCTTTCCAACTACCAGCCTGTCTCACTTCTCCCTTTTGCTTCCAAAATGTTGGAATGACATGTCTATGCTGACCTGGTTCCCTACCGCTCTACTAATTCTTTTTTGACCACCTACAGTCACACTTACACCCTAACCATCCATGGAAACTGCCCTCACTAAAGTGACCAATCATCTAAAGTGTCACTACTCTTTGCTTATTCTTCTTGACCTTTCCTCTACTTCTTCAGACCCTGGCCTCCTTAGGTATCCAGGACACTGCAAGTTCCTATCTCTGTTAGGACCTTATTGTTTTACCTCTGGAATTAGCTCCACCCCTCACCCCCTCGACGACTCAGTACTTGGTCCTCTTTCTCTATTTACACCTATAGCTTGTAAAACTCATTAGCTCATTTGGATTTCATATCACCTGCAGGTGGATGATACCAAAATTTACATCTCTGCCCCAGATCTACCTACACTGATATCCCAGGTCCCAACTGCCATCTCTGCCTTCATGTCCTTCTGGACATGGACAAGACTGAACTTGTTCTTTTCCAACCTCCACGTTCTGTTCCCCTTCCTAGTCTCACTATTAATATTAAACAACCACTGATATCCCCATCACCTCATGTCCGTTGCCTGGGAATAAACTAGATTAGATAATTCCTTCAAACCTCATGTCAACATGCTTACCAACTCCTGTCGGTTTCAACTCAGAAATATCTCCCGCATTGGTCCCTCCCCAATCTATTAAACTATTAAAATCCTAGTCCTGTCCTAGTCATATCCCGGCTGGACTACTGCAAACACACTCCTGTATGCTTAACCAATCACCGCCTGGCACCACTTAAATCCATCCTAAACATCTGCTGCCTGCATTCTCTTCTCACATGCCTCTCCTCTGTCAGTCCCTCCACTGGCTGCCCATCAAGCAAAGGATCTAATTTAAGCTGCTAACCCATCCTATAAAGCACTATCCAATACTGCCACTCCATACATCTCAGATCTGATCCACAGAAACCTTCCTCTGCAGATGATCCTCCTCTTATCCACCCTGGTCACCTCTTCCTATGCCCACATTCAGGAAGTTGCTTGTGCTGCCCCTTGCTCTAGAAATGCTTTCCTCCATCTGTCCGTCACTCAACATACCTTAATACCTTCAAACGTAACATTAAAACCCACCTCCTCAGGGAAGCATATAACCTGGCCTAAACATTACCCCTCTCACTGCCAATCTATTTACAAGCCTACCAATACCAAGTCACCTTATGTCTCACCCCCATTTCCTCTAGACTGTAAGCTCTTTGGGCAGGGTCCTCTTCCTATCCATCATGTATTACCTGTGTAATAATGTGCATCCTGCCGCATGTATGGGATTTGGAGCAGCCGCCCCAGGGGACCTATGTATGTGTCAGGAGTGAGGGGTTGCCCATTTGGAATCTGAGGTACAGAGTCTAAGGGGTAAACTTGCAGCATTGCAGGATTGGCAACCTGGGGGAAATGCAGGTACTGGCAGGGGCCAGTAAACTGGTGGTGGAGATGGGGCAGTAAGGTGAGAAGCGAAGTGGAGAAGGAAGATAGATTTGTAAGGGTCACCAGGGAAGTAGGGACGGAAGGATAGGGGGGCTTTTCCCAGCTGGTCGATCCCAACAGATTTGCCATTTTAGGTGAAGATGTGGAGGACGATGGCTCGGAAGCAGCATGTATGGAGCGGGCCTTTCCCTTGAGCACCCAGGGGACGGCCATCTCAATACAAGGGAGGGAGAAACTGGGGGCTAGGAAGGATAGGACAGGTGGTAGTGGTAGGGGATTCTATTATTAGAAGGGTAGATAGGGTAATCTGTCGCCAGGACCCTGCATGTCGAACAGTGTGTTGGTCTGCTGGTGCTAGGGTTCGACATGTGGTGGATCGTGTAGACAGATTATTGGGTGGGGCTGGGAGTGACCCGGCGGTCTTGGTTCACATTGGTGCCAATGACAAAGTTAGAGGTGGAGGGTGAGGTCCTTAAAAATGATTTCCGAGAATTAGGGGCCAAGTTAAAAGCAAGGACCTCCAGGGTAGTGATTTCAGAAATACTACCGCAGCCACGTGCTACGTAGGGAGGCAACGGGAGCTCAGGAATATAAATGCGTGGCTAAGGGAGTGGTTGAAGGAGATGGGGTTTGGGTTTTTAGAGAACTGGGCTGACTTTTCTGTTGGCTACAGGCTCTTTAGTGTGACGGTTGCACCTCAATGGTGGTGGGTTGCAACTGTTTTGGGGGGGAGAAGATGGCTAGGGGTTGGAGGAGATTTAAAACTAGGTATGGGGGGGAGGGAACGTTTAACTACACAGGGGTTGATAGAGAAGTTAGGATTTGGGGGCTAGTAACACAACGGAGGGAGGAGAAGGGGAGGGGGGGAGCATAGAGGATAAGGAGGCATGTACGACCATGTATGAAGTAAATCAATTGATAATCTAAAATGTATGTTTACAAATGCAAGGAGTCTGGCTGGAAAAAACGGCGAACTTGAAATAATAGCGTTAAAGGAAAGGTATGATGTAATTGGTATAGCAGAATCATGGCTTAATGATTCACACGACTGGACAGTAAAATTGAAGGGTACTCTTATTTAGACATGACCGAGTTAATAAGAAAGGAGGAGAGTGAGTGATGTATGTTAAACAGGAATTGAAGCCAAATTTAAAAGATGGATTAGAAGGGGGAGCAAACGATGCGGCAGAAACTATGGGTGGAACTGTGTACAGGAAGCAAGAAGGTAGGTAAATTAATTGTTGGAGTGTGTTATAAGCCGCCAAATGCCGGGGAAGAGGTGAAATGAATCTCCATATGCAGTTGGCGAAGGCTGCTGGGTATGGGGCATGTCTGGTTATGGGGGATTAACTACCCTGAAATAGATTGGAGTAATGGAACTGCCAGCACCTCAAAAGGTATAAAGTTCTTAAATTCCTATATGAGCATTTTCTTTCACAGATGGTAGAAGTTCCTACTAGAAAGAATGCGTGTGGATCTGGTGATATCTATAACCCAGAGCTCATTTTGGAGATGAAGGTAATGGGAAGCTTAGGGAATAGTGACCATGATATAGTGTCATTAATATAGGTTGCAGAAAACTAAAGTGCACTGGCTTAACAAAAACTTTTAACTTAGGAAAGCTAATTTTATGCTTTTAAAGGAATCGCTCCGTCATAGACTGGGGGGAACTGTTTCTAGGTAAAGATACTGAGCGATGTGGACCACTTTTAAAGGGATATTAAACTATAACATTTCAAATCGGTACCTTTAGGAAACAAGTGTAAAAAAATTAGGTCCACTCCTGCATGGCTTAATGCTCAGGTAAAAGGGGAATGGAAAAAAAGAAAAGGGCTTTTAAAATTTTGAAAGCAGAAGGCACAGAACAGGCTTACAGGGACTTCAAAAGTTGTAATAAAGGTGCAAGAAAGCAATTAAACTAGCTAAAATAGATAAACACGGATTGCCGAACAAAGCAAGTCCAACCCCAAGATGTTTTTAAGTATATAAATGGTAAAAAAATGAGGACTGAGAATGTGGGACCATTAAATAATGGAGCTGAGGGTGGTTGTAGAGGATGCCGAAAAGGCTAATTGCTCTAAACCGTTTTTTTACATCGGTTTTTACGTTGAGAATCCTTACAGGAGGATTGTAACAATGTGCAGGGAGGAAATGAAGAGTTTTCACATTGGATAACAGAGGATATGGTACGGAATCAATTAGACAAAGTTAATATCATAAAGCGCCAGGACCAGATGGATTGCATCCTAGGATTTTAAAAGAGCTTAGTTCAGTTCTAGCAAGACCACTGTGTCTCATCTTTTCAGATTCGCTTTTGTCTGGGAATGTGCCACTGGATTGGAAAAAAGCCAATGTAATACCAATATTCAAAAAAGGTAGTCGTTCACAGCCTGGTAACTATAGACTGTAAGCCTAACATCAGTGGTAGGGAAGGTGATGGAAACTTTGTTAAGGGATCATATCCTTGACTTGTCTCCAGAGATTATCTAATTAGTAGTAGTCAGCATGGATTTATGAGAAATAGATCATGCCAGACAAATTTAATGGTTTTTATGAAGAAGATGAGAGTAGAAGTTAGATTCAGGCACAGCTGTGGATGTGGTAATTTGGATTTTGCAAAAGCCTTTGATACTGTGCCACATAGGCGACTAATGTATAAACTGAGGACTGTTGGCCTGAAGAAAACATTTGTCATGGATAGAGAACTGGTTATTGGACCGCAAACAGAGAGTGGTGGTTAATGGAGCTACATCTATGTGGGCTAAAGTTCTAAGCGGAGTTCCTCAGGGTTCTGTACTGGGGCCGCTTCTGTTTAATCTGTTTATAAAATGACTTAGAAGGGGGCATTGAGAGCAAGGTCTCGTGTGTTTGCTGATGACACTAAATTATGCAGAGCTTTGGAAACTTCCAATGATGTGCAAGTGCTGCAAGCAGACCTAGATAGATTATCAAAATGGGCAGCAGAATGGCAGATGAGATTCAATTGTTGAAAATGTAAGGTGATGCATTTGGGATTTAATCACCTGTGCCACTACCACATAAATAACTCTGTGTTAAGTGCATCTGAATGGAAAAAGATTTGGGGGTTCTGGTAGATAACAGACTTAGCTGTAGCAAACAATGCCAGGTAGCAACAGCTAGAGCTAGCAAGATATTGTCTTGTATAAAGAGGGGAATGGAATCAAGAGAGAAAAATATTATCTCCCTCTTTACAAGGCACTGGTAAGGCCACATTTGGAATAGCGGTGCAGTTTTGGAATCCCATATACAAAGGGACATCTTGGAAATTGAGGCAGTTCAGAGAAGGGCAACTAAATTAATAAGGGGAATGGAGGGGCTTGAATATGCAGGCAGATTAGACAAGTTAGGGCTGTTTACATTGGAGAAGCGGCGGTTGCTGTGGGGACATGATAACCTTATCAAATATATTAATGGCCCATACAGTGAACTCTCTGGTGCATTGTTCACTAATAGGTCATATCAGAGGACTCGTGGACATCCTTTAAGGTTGGAAGAAAGAAGTTTCATCTTCAAGTTAGGAGAGGTTTCTTTACAGTGAGAACGGTGGTGAAACTGTGGAACTGTCTTCCAGCAGAGGTGGTAATGGCAAGTTCATTGAATAACTTTAAAAAAGGCCTGGATAAGTTTCTAAAACTAAAAAATATTGAGAATTACTGGTATTAATGCATATAGATCTGGTTGATCCAGGGATACTTTCCGATTGCCGTTTGGAGTCAGGAAGGAATTTTTTCCCCCCTTTTTAGCTGGGTTTTTTGCCTTCCTCTGGATCAACTGTTAGGTAGGGTTTAAAAAAAAATAAAAAAAAAGAAAAAAAAAGTGAATAGGTTGGACTTGATGGACGAATGTCTTTATTCAACCTTAATTACTATGTTACTATGTATTATGTAAGAATTGTATAATTTTGGCGGAAGATTTGGCACTATATACCGTAAATCCATAATAACAATAATACCAATGCAGCAGTGTTATCAATAAAGCCCAATAGGTGTCAGCAAAGATCCATTTTAAGAACACAGATGTGGAACAAGATAAATCAAAGAACCTAACAATTGACTGGCCTTATTAATAATGTTTATATTATTATCTGAATAGCATACCATGATTTAAAGAAAACACCAACTCCTCCATAATGCAACTTTAAAGGAATAGTTCACTCCCAAATTGAACTATTCCTTTAATGTATTGATTGAAGCCTGGGAGGTTAAGTAGCTATGCCTTACCTCCCGGGCTTCAATCAATAGTTCAGGATCTGGGAACGAAGGTAGAAGAAACACCTTTTGCGCCATCCACCGGGGCCACAGTGAAATCTCCGAATGCATCCTTGTTTGAACAGCTATAGCGTGCATGCAAACATGTTTTCATTACTTTGGGGGAAATCATCATTAGTCAAATTTCAAGCTACTACATAAATAGTAAAAAAAAAAAATACAGAGATTATCTTTCTCAGCAGAATTTAGATTAGCTGCCAGTGGCTGTCTGGAGGGGGTGATTCTACATGACAAAAAGGAGCTCTCAGCAGCTCATAATACCTTGTTGTATGTTTTAAATATACGCAAACACATCAGAGCAGAATATTTGGATCAGTTACATTTTAATAATAATCAGTGATCAGATTTGCAAACAGTTATATTCCTACACTTTTTTGAAATGTTCTTATACACCGGCCTAAATGTAAAGCAGCTTTTGGTACTAAGGATTTATTCTGCTGGGGTCACCATCTTATATTAGGTTCACTTCACCACAAGTCAAACCACCATACATACATGCTCTGTAGATGTGGATAATAGTGGTTTAGGGACAGATGCATAATATCTATTTAAGAGTGATTTATAGGCGTTCATAAATCAGGCATAAAACACAATTAGATGGAAACTGAGCACAATAATGAATAATAATATTTATAAAATAATATATAACAATATAAATATTATACCATGTATCAGAGCAGTAATTTCAATGCTCCCATGTAGCTTCAACTAATATAGTACCTTCAGAAAAATGTGCAATCTAATTATCATAGTATTTCAGACTAGTTTAGTGATTATTTAGCATAATCAGCTGAAGTTTAGGGTTCACATCCACTTGTATGGTATACTTGTAATGCTTTGTTTCCACAAGATGGCATAACATAAGAATAAATAAAACATCTAAAACGTCCCAAAAAAAGCATAGCTGTTTATTTTTCAGATAGAATCAGTGTACAACTGAAAAAAAATTATACTGTTACAGAGTATTTTAAGTAAAAAATAACTTGAAATATATTATTTTACAGAAAATGTGCTTGGCTTTCTAGAAAAAAAAATCTTTCCTCTTGCAGGACATGAGTACAAGCAAGCAATGCTGTTGCATAAATTGGAGATCTGGATTAATTCCAAGGTGTGACTGCAAAACTTAAGAGGTCTCGGGATGCAAAAAAGCCTGGATCATGTGATCGCAAGAGAAAAGCTTCCTGTCAAATGAATTGTCCTGTCTATGGGGGTTTGGGAATCAAAGAGATTGCTTTGTTTCATGGAAAACATGCCATCTTTTCTCTACAACAGAATGAACTAATCTCTACACATTAAGGGCAACCCAATAGCCTATTATTAACAAATGAATGTAGCTAGTGGAAGAGGCAGAATTTCTGGTTTAATTCTCTTAGATTCACAATGTAATAAAAAAGGTTAAAGGGTGGGTGTAAATTGCAGTTGGAATCCAATATCTGGGATCATCACAATCATCATAAAGGAGAACCAAAGCATAATAACTTCGGGTGATTCTTCAATGCAATTGCCACACACTTTAAAATATTTCTCCCAATCAACAGTCCTCTGCTATATTTAATTGACAAATTTGAATAATTGCCAGAAAATTAAACCGAGGGAAGATTTTCAGACAATTTTTTCACACAATGTTTTGTTGAAATTGGTTGAAAATATGATCAGACATGTCTGTACATTTTGGATATCACAAGGTCTTTAAAGAGGAACTGTGGTCCAAAAATGACTTTAGGTAAATTGATAGGAATTGCTCTCCTGAGAGTTTTTGCAATTTATTTCAATTGTTATTTTTTAGTTTTGAAGATATTTACATTTTGGTGTGTAATATGGCAGCAGCATCACCAGGTCCCCTGCACTTCCTGCTTCCTGCTCTGAAACCATGTCAGTTAATCTGCCCTGTGTCTCCTCTTGCAGCCCCCCTGGTCCCTCCCACTCATGGACCCCATAGTCCCTCCAGGTGCAGGCCCCCCTTGACCCATTCCCTTACAGCCCCATGTGGCCCCGCCCACTCGCGGATGCCTAAGGCCCTCTGACACACACCACCCTAATGCCCCCCAAAAATCTGTGGAAACAGCCTTTTCAGGCAGAGTGAGAACTCTGCCTGAAAAGGCGTTTTACACTGTGAGAGAGAAGGGCTGTACCCTACCTTCTCTGCAGCTGAGGTCCTTCACACAGCAGAGAGGAGGAGGGACTTCCGTTTCCCTCAACACTGAGGGAGTCTGAGGCTGTGCTTGCCGGGGCACTGTGCAGGAGAAGCCTCAGGAATGTCACATGTCAGCCTCCCACCCATTAACTTTCTGGTCAGTCATTTTTGTGTATCTTGGGCTGTGGAGCACGTAGAAGGGTGGTTAATGGCTCGTTTTCAAGGTAGGAAACTGACCTTTCATTTAAACTCAATTGTTTGGAGACCACAGTTCCCCTTTAATAGACAACCCCAAAATGGCGACAGTGCCGCTTTTGTTCCCAACAATTGTTATCAAATTGATAGTCAGTCAGAAAAATAGGGCCAAAATGTACCTAATGTGAAGAGCTGCAGCATCCACAGCTGAAGCAATTAAAAGGTAATTGGTAAGTTAAAAATTATAACATTTAGATTGTCATTAAATGGGGTCATTCTGGATGTATATATATATATATTATATTATAAAGTGTAATAGAATAAATGTGGGAAATAAATTCTAGGAAATAACGGTATGTAGATACTGAAACTTCCAAAATTGCTCAAGAACTTTTAGACAAATTATAATTACTAGACATTAGCTGGTACAATAACGGGTGCTAGAAGCCCAGAGTGCCTCCCCTCCTCCATGTTCCAGACCCAGGGTCCCCCTCTTAGTACACCCCTCTTAGTACACTCTCTGATTTACGAGCAAGGAATGACCCTGACAGCCGAGCGCTACACGCGATGAATGGCAGTTTCGGGCGAGAATCTTCGTGTGCATGCGGTCGGTCGGGGGCCATTCGCTGATCCTTCAGGCGGATCAATGAACAACCCCAGACTGAACGCATACACATGGACGATTCTCGCCTGAACGGCCGTTTGTTGCGTGTAGCACTCAGCCGTCAGGGGTCATTCTTCGCTCGTAAATCAAGGTGTTTACGAGCTTAGCTTGCATTTCAATCATTTTAGTTAGCCAATTAAAAGGTATTATTTATATCCAAGATGTATCTACAAGGTAAGTCATGAAATTTCCAGAAATTGGATATTTCGTCACTCACCAAATGTAGATTATTTGCGACTTATTTGTACTTATATACAGTATATATGGCATATTTATCCAAACACACTTGTTTACCCAAAACTCCTTGTAAACATGGGCAGCAGTGCAGTTGACAGTATTCTTAGTGCAAAGGTTACTGTTTAATGAGCTTTTAATACCTGAACTAGATAAAACCAGAACTCCATATAACGATCAGCAGCTCTAAGCCTTGATAACATTTATGAAACGTATGAAATCTAAGTTAAAATGATGACCTGAGCAAAAAGAAAAAAACAGACACTAATTAAGTGGAATATATGACCAGGACCTTTTGTCACTGGAAAAAAAAATGTTAAAAGCTACCCCATTATTTTCCTCTGGCACACTTGTGGGGTGGCTATGGTGGGCTGAATAGCAAGGCTGGTAAACTGGAGGGCTGACAAACACTGGCTGGTGAACTGGTAAATATGAATGTCCACAAAATAGACTGGTAAATATAGATGCCCACACAGACTTGTAAATATAAGATGCCCCTATGACCAACCAACACAGCTAGTAAATATAAGGTGTCCAGCCAGCACAGACTAAATATTAGAAATGCCCAAACAGGCTTGTAAATATAAGATACCCAGCACACACGACTTGTAAATACTGTATAAAATACAAGGTTAAAAGTTAGGACCCAGCAGAATACAGCAAACCTTGGAATGGTTGCTGAGCTTAAAATAAATTGGCCAAGTTATTGAACTAATTGCTTAAATTTATCCAGAGAGAAGGGCAGGGTTTTTTAAGTTGCAATACAATGGTAATAAAAAATAAGCAATTCAATGTTGTACACTTGGCTTCTATTTTTTGTGTGTATATATTATTTTGATCACTAGTTGCACTCTGTGTGGATTTATACTATCCTATTTCTGTATATATTTTGCTTGTTGCATTGAAGGTTTGACCAAGCCTCTTGTAATGTGTTACCCCAAAGGGGCCATGTGTTCAAGTACTTGGAGCTGGAGGAGTTAGTAATACAAAATGTGAAAATCTGATCTTCCTTTACACTAGCCCTAACGTCTCTTTTTACCTTGTCTCTATCCACTGGTAATTTCGCTCTTCATTCAAACATGCTTTTGTATCCATCTGCTCTATCCAGTTACCAGTCTGTCTCTCTTCTGCTATTTACATCTAAATTGCTTGAACAACACGTCTATGTTGAACTGGTTAATCACAACTCCCTCTTTGATCACCTATAGTCTGGCTTATGCCCTTACAACTTCACGGAAACAGCTCTCACCAGTTACCACAAGTTACTAATGATATGCATAATGCTTAATCCAAAGGCCCTCTTCTCTTCTCCATATACACCTTTGGGCTTGGCCCTCATTATAGTTCTTGACTTCCAATACCACCTGCATGCCTATGATACCCAAATTTACATCTCCACCCCTGACTCATACTCTGACATCCCGGGTAACTAAGCATGCTTAGTTAGGGCAGAGGTCAGGTGATGTCATTCAACCCTCTGGAATCAGGTAGTTTAAACATTCACCCCAATGTCATTTCTCACAGGCTCCAGCCAACGATCTGATTGTTAGCTCATTTAAAGGAATTACTGTAGGCTTTCAGTACACCCTAACTTGTTTTCAGACCACAGTTGCCCTTTAAACATTTTGAAATACAATATGCTTACCTGAAAACAAAAGTTTAAATGTTCAAAAGACAACTGTTTTGATTGTTTAAATTCAATACTTATTACTGCTGAAAATGTTCTATGCAATTCATTGACTTCCTTTATGAATGCCTTCACTACCTTATTTCTTATCCCCCCACCCTTCTACTCCTCCTGGTTACCACCACTTTAAGTATTCTCACGGCCGAAAACCCCACAAACATCACATGACAAGCTTTTTACATGGAATGTGTGAGGACTAAGGGCTAGGCCACACTAGCGCGTTTTTCGCGCGTTTGCGCCGCGATTTTCGCTAAAATGGAATCGCGGGAACGCAAAAATTCCCGTGATTTCCGATGCGCATGCGATTGCGCGTCCGTTCGCGTTATGGTAACGCATGCGTTCACCATTTTTGGTGCGTTAACGCATGCGTTACCATAACGTGAAAAGGCGAAAACGCATGCGCAAACGCGAACGCAACCGCGCAAGAATCGCGCACACAATCGCGTGCGATAACGCTCGCGATTTTGTGCGCGATTCCTGTGCGTTTCAGGTGTGCCTCACCTTAATGATAAACTAAAAAGAGCAGCAATGTTCTGCCTGCTCAACAATATACACCACATGTCATTTGTTTACAGGAGACCCACTTGACAAGGACCCACTAACAAAAATCTCCAAAAAAATAAGATAGGCTGGGCAGCTCATAGTTGCCATACTTCTTCCTTACAGGAAGTTTTGCTATTTATTCGGAACACCTTCAGATACTGTAACCATAAAACATTTACCGATGATCAGGGCAAGTAGTGTGCCTGGCACCTAGACATGAACCAAATCCAATATGATACTTGCTGCATAAAACCCTCCCCTGGCAAATATATTGGTCCTTAAAAACTGATTGGCTTTGCTTCACTTATCCACACTCCAGAATAATCTGCCGTGGTGATTTTAACCTGCTAATAGACCCCACCCGCGACCAACTACATCCTCAACCTCCTTTGCAGATACAACAAATGCACCCTTCTGTATGCACTTTATGTCCGAAATTGGATGGATTGACATCTGGTGTGAACACAATCCACACAAACTTGAATATACAAGCCACTCGGCTGCACACAAACTTCAACAACAAATTTTCGCTTCCCCTCCCCCTAAACAATATGCTTCTCTGGAAGCAGATTTATTATTGTTAGAAATACAACAGCAATAGGGAATCCACACAGTGCAAAAGCCAGATTGCCCCCAACAGAGGTCTACAAAAACACACTAAACTGAGCTGGTTCCCAACTCCTCAATACATTCAAACCATCTACCTTTGTTTATGCTTGCCACCCTCATTTTTAAACAACTATTATAATGCTACTTAAACCCAGAAAATAATCCACCGATTTAAGCTCATATAGACCTATATCTTTTTTAACAGCAACTATAAAATACTTGCAAAAAATTCTAGCCAACAAAATACAAAAAGTGATGCTGGACCTACTCATCCGGACCAAACTGGTCCATCTGTATTAACTTAAGATGCACATTATACAGTCACGATAGACCATGATAACACTTGACACCGTGATAGGTTTCCCTAGATATGCAAAAAGCATTTGACACACTTGAATGGGATTTTCTTGGGCTTACCTATACGATATGGCTTCGTTGAAAACTTTATAAAGTGGCTACAAATATAGTATTGTAGGGAACCCCAAGCGCAAAAAGCATTCAACAGCACCATCTCACAAATATTTTCACTGTGCGGCCCAGAATCAGGCGAGGCCTACTATAGTCATGTTGTGAGCAAACTTTCAGTTTGCTTCATGGCAGGTACATCTCTGGTTTCTGAAATGTACTGATGCCAACTCTCATCTAAATCTTCTCAAAAATGTGGAAGTTTTTCAGGAACATACATACACACTTTGACTTATATAGACATATGTAGTGCAGTACTTTGGAAGCTAATCACTTCTAGGAGCACAATCCCTTTCATGATGTTAAGGCACATGCCATTGCTTCTCCTCCTTTTAAGTTGCGAAGCACATGCTTCGACCATTGTAGGATTAAAGGCATATTCTTAAAGGCTATGTCCACCATAAAAATTTTTTTATATAAGGTCCCCCCTGGGCTCCCAGCCCCAACGCTAAATTTTTTTTTTAGAAAGCCCCCAAACTCTACTTACCTCCCCTCGATCCCCGCCGCGCTCCCGGCCCTCTGCTTGCAAGGAAATGCAAGCAGAGGGGCGGGACCGGCAGCCGCGTCTGTGATTGGCTGAGCGGCAGCCAATCACAGACGCGGCTGCCGGCAGCTCACTTCGCCGGAGGAAAGAGGAGAGGTAAGTAAGAGTTTGGGGAGCTTTCTAAAAATAAAAAATACCCGGTTGGGGCTGGGGGACATGGGGGAGCAGGATATTAAATGGGTTTTATGCTAGGGGGAGGGATAGTAGAACGGGAGGGAGAGGGAGGGAGAGGGAGAGGAGAGGGAGGGGAGGGAGGGGGGAGAAGGGCTGCAGTACGCCCATGCAAAAATCTACCTGAGGCCAGCTAGCAGGCAGTGCCTATATGGACTCTGCTAGCCTCCTGGTAGTATTTTGGGACTTGGGGGGGGACTACAGGAGAACCCTATGGAGCTGGGATGTGAGGTAAGGATTAAACTACACTACATTGTGGGGCCAGTAGTTGGGGGGATTATAGTTTTGGGGGTGGACATGCCCTTTAAGTACCTGCTATTTTTTCAATCATTGAACATTCATTTCTTCCTTATTTTTGTTGTTGAATTGTTTAAAAGACTTTTCATCTAAAAAGTTTTTTGGACACAGTTCCTTTAAATAACTTATTCTAAAATGATACCTGCAAAACTGTGCCTACAGCTTTATTACCAAAACACGTAAATATTCACACTTACAGGCATGTAGTTTACAAGCAACAAGTACTTCTAAATGTAACTCCTGTGGACCTGCTACAACAAATAGTGTCCCAATAGCATTAGGTTGCTTTTGCTGTAAAGGGGCAGTTATCAGGAGAATCCAATACAATATTGTTTATTTAGAAATCGTTAATTTATGCAAACATTTTTACATTAGCACTATTCCAGCAGCACCTCTCTAAAATAAATACAGGTTACAATAAAATAAAACAAAAAACTACGATTGACTTAAGCCTCGTACACACGTGGATTGCGGGTCCCGACCCACGACGTGTCCGAACGTTCGTTTCGGGCAATAATCGGCCCATGTATAGGCCCTTTATAGGACGTCGGTCAGGGATCGTTTCCCAACCGCCCATTTCGGCCGATAAAGTGCTCATACAGGACTCGCGATCGCATGTGTGTACAAACCTTTACTAAGTGTATTGTTTATTCAGCAATACATACCACTTTCTTAAAAGGGTATCTGTGGCAAAATATCCAAAATCATTTTGGTAAAAAAGGGAAGGTAGGAACTGCTATTCATACCTTCCCTTTTACTTAAATAAGGAAAGAAGCACTCATCCCTGAAGTTTTGGTGCAGAACTTTGCTAACATCGCCTCTTCCTGGGCTAACCTGACTTTTGCATCCAAGAGTGGAGAAGACACAGTGATTGTTCAACGAGTAAAGATACCATTAATGTAAATAAAATATTAATATCTGTATATAATTTATTAATAGTGAATGCAAGAAATATGCATGCCATGTAAACTCATTTATTACAATATTTCAGCAATACATTTATTGAGAAAATGTCCGTTCCACACAGGAGCAAGAGCATCTCGCTGCATAATTTTGCAGAGGGCTGTGATGATATATACTGTAGTATTGTTTTAAACCACTCATTCTTACATTTTCTGACCCATTCTATCACAAAATGATCGACCAGGTCGGAAGGTGGGAAAAAAACAGACAAAAATCTAACTTACCGTATATACTCGAGTATAAACCGAGTTTTTCAGGCTGAAAAATCAGCCTGAAAACTCAGACTCGGTTTATACTCGAGTCATACCTTACCTGAGCATTCCGGCAGCCGCACGATCTTTCTGTACTGGCGCGCGGCCTGACGTCACTGCCGGCGCCGGGCAGTGACGTCAGCCAGGGCGCCAGTACACAGAAAGATTGCGCGGCTGCCGGAATGCTCAGGATACCGCACCTTACCTGCAAGGAAGCCCTTGGATGGAGGAGAGCCCACAGGGAGAAGAGACCGAGCCCACAGGGAGAAGAGACCACAGGGAGAAGAGGACAGGTACAAACTGAACTGGGTGGGTGAGGGGGGCATTCAAGATGTTTGGGAACTACAACCCAGCTAATAAAGCATGCTGGGAGTTGTAGTTTCCAAACATCTTGAATGCCACCCACTTGGCATTCAAGATGTTTGGAAATACAACTCCCAGCTATAAAGCATGCTGGGAGTTGTAGTTCAAAAACATCTTGTGCCAAGTGAGGGTGGCATTCAAGATGTTTGGAAACACAACTCCCAGCATGCTTTATTAGCTGGGATGTTGAGTTTCCAACATCTTGAATGCAAGTTTTCTACCCTCGGTTATACTCGAGTCAACAACTTTATTAGGATTTTTAGGGTGAAATGGGTACCTCGGTTTATACTCGGGTCGGTTTTACTCGGTATATACGGTATCTAAATCCGACTTGTGTATTGGCACCTTCTACAACAGTTTTAACATGTTTTATCTTTAATGATTTTGAACTAAAATTTAGATATCAATTTCCACAAAAGTAGCAAAATATATGCAGATTTAAGTACCTTGGATGGCTGTTCTACTTTTTCTCTCTTCACATTCTCCTATGGAATGATTCATTCAAAACATCTGTACTTGCAATCTGGCAGGATGACGCACAGACGTTTCATATATTCCTAGAAATAAAGCTTAATTAATTAATCTTGATCCGTTGTAAATTATTCAAGGGTATGTCCACCCCTCAAGCTAAAATTTGAGCAGGAAATATCTATGAACCCGACTACGCTTTCAAAGACCTCCCCAAATGTACTTACTAGCCTTCATTCTCTATATCGCTCTGCCCGTCTTCTGGGCCTATTCCATGCACGGAAGATAAGCTGAAGGGGCTCTACTGGCATCCGCTCCCATAAACTGGCTACGGTTTCGCACTCCCCCAAAATGGCATTTGGTTTTATTGAAGAACGGGAAGTAAAGAATGCATGCGCATAGAAGACAGAGTCCATGGGGACTGTCAGACTACGTAGCGGAGGAGGAGCGAGCGTCGGAGAAGTACCTTACCTTCTCTTTTAGCTTCAACAGGTTTTTTTTAAGAATGGAAGGTAAGACACAGCTCCTTTACCTCCCATTCTTCAATAAACCCAAATGGCATTTTTCCCCCAGTGGAGGTACCCTTTAAATTAAATCATTGTTAACACATATTTAACACATACAGAATAGTATAAGATACTTGTCATAAAGATAACGCAGCAATTCAATTACATTTTTGGCCTTTTAGATCAAAACAGCAAATGCTTAACGCGGACTGCAGGTGAAAACAAAGGAACAGAGAGTTCAGCTATTTTTATGATTAGGCATTCCTTTTTTAAGCTGGGTGCAAAACGCAGGGAGCAGCAATAAAAACAAGGTAGGGGATATCTGCTTCCAATTAATTAGAAGTATTACACATATACACACACACACAGTAGCAAAAGGGAATTATGTGTATGTTAGCTATGTGTGGATATAAACTCTACATATCCTTAAAAACATTGAGTTTTTAGAAGCAACTAATTAGGTGGGGTATATAACACTATTACAAATAGGAAAAGTCTGTATGTATGTTATTATATATGTGTGTAATTATCACTATTTAATTAAAACCACCATAACAAAAATTACACTATTCAAAGTATAGTACTACTACTGACATTTTAATTACAAAACAAATGAATCCAATTAACAAAATATACTTACTTACTTGAAACCCCTAAGTTGAATGGAAAACTCAAAATGGTAGGTTTAGCCACACCTATAGAGTGTCAATATGGACACTAAAAGGAAGTGGCACCAATGAGTTTCTGATCTTAATGTGCCACTGCTAGCAATTGAAAATTGTACATAAGACCGGATGATTAAAGGAAGTTCCTGCATACACCCAATTATGTGCTGTTTGCAAAACGTGACAGTCTTAGCCAATCAAAAATTCTTCGACTCGTACATTCACTCTCCCCCTCTCTTCTCAATAGAAAAAAATACAGTAAGACCTCCTTTAGGAGAGACAATCCAGTTTGTTTGCTAGACAGGAAGTGGTCTGCGTATGATAAAATTACTTTGCATGTATGTCACTCCCGCATTCTTAGAGAAATGGACAATTTTTCCCTTTATTCCAATACGCTATATTAATATGATGAGGCTGTGAAGTACCCTTTGCATATTGCATATTAGAGCCCTTGGGTAGAAATCGCTAAGGCATGAAAAATGGCTTATTCTAGGATGTATGAAACAAAAATTTTCCAGTATTCTTTGCAGCCAGGGAATGCTGAGAGTTGTACTTTTTAAACAGTGAAAAGTTCAACACCCATGCTCTACATCATTAGGCTGTATTGCATCTGTATACATTCATTAGCCAATGGGCAACAGGAGAAACTTACTGCTAACAGCTAAACACCAGGAGTTGTAGTTTTTAATCATGTGAAAGCTCAGTGAGAAAGTGTTTATATGTTAGATTATTAGGGCAATGCTATTTTAATAACATGAGGCTGTGAGGTACCTTCTTTAATAAGAAGGTTCTATTTCATTTTATACTCTGTGGGGAGCATTTAGCTCCTTTAACCCACTCACCTTATCTATAAAGCTAATCAGTATCCTGTGTTCCCATAAATGTGGAACTTGCCGTGGTGAATACTAATAAGTATCAACATAGCATGTTTATCTGGATCCTGTTTAGGGTCTCAGGTCACCCAATGGAGCTGTTTAGTTTCAACCACACAGTGTGTCAAGATTGCCTAGGTCTAATCTCAAACCTGCAGGACATCCTATTTGGTTTCTCTGGATACTGGTGACTGTCTAAGTTAAAATATACCCGTGTCAAGATGCTATATCCACTGTATCCACACATTTTGCAAAGCAAACACACACAATTTCCACTGTGCACCAACGGGCACTTTTGCTAGCAAAGTGTGTGTGTGTATGTTTGTTAGTGTGGATACAGTGGATAAAACAGGGAGATCAATAAAGTTCTTTTCATAAAAAATGGTGCAATTTTGCCCAACCATTCAGATCCTATTTAACATTTGAAAGTTAACATCGCATTGGTTGGGGCAAATTAGACCATTTTAATGATAAGAACTTATTGGTTCTCCCTGTTAATCTTTAGACAGGGATATATTTAACGGTTAGTCAAACTGTCATCTGCATCAGGGGAACCAAATAGGATAATCCTGAAGGTCTGACAGCAGGCCCAGGCAATCCTGCCACAATGTGTGGTTCAAACTAAAAGCACCATCAGACAATCCGAGACCCTATACAGGATCCAGATTACCATGCTAGGTTCATGCTTATAGTATTACCACAGCAAGTTCCACAATACAGTTGCTATGGAGGTAGGACTTGGGATCATAGGATACGGATTAGTTTTATGGTTAAGTGATGGTGGGGTTGAAGAGCAAAAAGCTCCCCACATAGTATAAAATGAAATAGAGCCTCCTTACAACAAAAGGTACCACACAGCCTCATGTTAGCATAAGTGCATTGCCCTAATAATCTAAAATATAAACAAAAATTACTCTCTCCCAGCTTATATAGAGAAATGGGCAGGTACATGCAAAGTATCTTATTTATAGCCTGTAGCTAATGCATGTGTCTAGATGTAATACAGCCTAATGGCATAGAGCAGGGTTGTAAACTTGGGACCTTTCACATGTTTCAAAACGGCAAATCCCAGCATTCCTGTTAGCAGTAAGTTCTTCTTTATATCCATTGGTTAATAAATGTAAATTAATCCAATAGAGCCTAATGATATAGAGCTAGTGTTTAATTTCCCAGTATTCCCTGGCTGCATAGAATGCTGGAAAATTTAGTTTTCATACATCTGGAAAAACTTTTCATACACCCAGGAATAAAGCTATTTTCTGACTGTTAAAAGCAACGGTTGTGCTTTAGCAACGGTTGTGCTTTAGCAATTCCTAAACAAGGGCTCAAACATAAGTGCTCATCTGCCCTTTCCTTACATCCATAGCTATTGCATATTTTAGGAAGTAGGAGTATGAACCTATTCCACCTATCTGCCAGATAGAATCCAGGAGGAATAAACCTGCAGGCCTGAGAATAGAACCAGGTATTAAAATTCCATTGCCCTAATAATCTAACATATAAACAAATACTTCTTCCTTAGAAAAAAGGGCAGGGAATGCATTCTCATTTGTATCCTCTTTCCTACATACACATCCATCTGTAGCATACAGAAAGTTTTTTTTTTTGATTGGCTAAGCTGTCACATGTTTTACAAACAGCACTTCATTGGATGTTATACTGACATTACCACTCAAAGTTCCATTCACAAATAGGATTTTTTCTAAGTCTTTGCTACTTAGCGAAGACTTAGAAAAAGATGGGGACAGATCAAAATTTGGTGATCACTTCTGATCACCAAATTATTGATCTTTGCAATGAATGAAAAATCACTTCCTGGAAAATGATTTCTGGGAAGTGATTTTTCCGATCGGATTTCGAATTGGAAATTCCAAGTTCATTTCATTCCCTAAGATGATTTGATGATCATCTTTGGGAATGATCCAAAAAAAAAAAAAGAAAAGGAAATGCACACAAAAAAAAAATCTTAAAGTGATACCCTAAAACTATAAATAGCAAAAAACTTTGTATTCCCAAGCTTCCCAATGTCTCGGTTATATTGGTAAAACGCAGATCATTATTTGTTCGATTTCAAGGGAAACTAAGCCTATTTTGTAGGAAATTTGCAGAGGTACCAAAAAAAGACCGGATTGAATTTTTAGGATCTGTAAAGTGTGCAAAAACTTGTGTGCTCTCCGTACTAACTGTTTTTCACTAAAATACCACTAAAAGGGGGAGTGGGGGTAGGGGTGGGGGGTGGGTTGTGGCGTTTTTTTTAATTTTTTCTTGGAATTGCAATTGCGCATGGATCCATTTGAGCTAGTGGTGGCCCCGTCTCTGTTTGCACCTACCATATGGCATATGTTTGATTAGGACATGTGGGAGATTGCCATTTAGTGGGTTTTTTTATTTGCAAGTGGGTTAAGGTAGGATTGAGTCCTTTTATTTTATTTTTTCATAAAATCTCCAAAATCACAGAGTTCTATGAATATCAGCATCTGGAATTCTTCATGTCTATATGAAAGCATGATACCGTCACGTAGCTGAAGGTGTGTAGCTTCCAAAAATATATAGTTTGTGGGGGGTAAGTTGATTAGGTGTTCAAATTACAGAACACTTTGATTTTTTCTTTTGTAATTGCACTTGTGCATGCGTCCCATTTGAGTTAGTTGGTGGCCAGCCTCTGTGTGCACCCACGCATATGGCATAACGTTTGATTCAGACATGTGGGGTTGCCATTTAGTGGGATTTTTTACTTGTCAAGTGGGTTTAGTAGGATTTCAACTTTGATCACCTTATTATATTTTTTACAAAATCTCCTAAAAAGCACAGAGGTTATGGAGTACTGTGTCTGGAATTTTCATTATATGAAAGCATGACAACATTACGTAGGTGAAGGTGTGTAGATTCCAAAAATATATAGTTTGTGTGGGGTATTTCCAAGTTTCAGAGCGTTTCCTTTGAAAAAGGTGTAGACTGTTGAAATACAGAGCACTTTGATTTTTTCTTGTAATTGCACTTGGGCATGCGTCCAATTTGAGCTTGTTGGTGGCTACGTCTCTGTGTGCACCCATGCATATGGCATACCGTTTGATTCATGACATGTGGAAGATTGACATTAGTGTGGGGTTTTTTTTGCTTGTCAAGTGGGTTTAGATAGGATTTCAACCTTTGAAAATCTAATTTTATTTTCACAAAAATCTTCTAAAACACAAATTTTTGGATTACTGTGTCTGAAACTCTTCATGTATGTATGAAATCTTGGCACCGTAACATAGCTGAAGGAGTGTAGATTCCAAAAATATATAAATTGTGGGGGGTATTTCCAAGTTTCTGGACTGTTTTCTTTGAAAAAGCAAAGGCTGTTCAAATTACGGAGCACTTTGATTTTTTTCTGTAATTGCACTTGGGCATGCCTCCCATTTGAGCTAGTTGTTGGCCACGTCTGTGTGCACCCACGCATATGGCATACCGTTTGATTCAGGACATGTAGGAGATTGATATTTAGTGGGATTTTTTGCTTGTCAAGTGGGTTTAGATTAGATTATTTTTCACAATCTCCTAAAAACACAGTTCTTTGGATTACTGCGTCTGGGATTCTTCATGTATGTATAAAAAGCTTGGCACCATATGTAGCTGAAGGTGTGTAGATTCCAAAAACAATAGTTTGTGGGGTGAATTTCCAAGTTTTGGGACTGTTTCCTTAGAAAAAGGGTAGGCTGTTAAATTAGAAACACTTCTTGAATTGCACTTTGCATGCTTCCCATTTGAGTTAGTTGGTGGCCATGTCTGTGTGCAACCATGCATATGGCATACCATTTGATTCAGGACATTTGGGAGATGATATTTGGTAACTTTTTTTCATTACTTGGAGTTTTGGCAGGGTTTTTAACTTTGAAACTTGTTGTTTCTTTATTTTTTTCAGAAAATATGCTAAAAGTGAAAATTCTACGAAGATCTGCACACACACAATGATGGTATGAATGAAAAATGGCACCAGCTGAGTTGATTCGACTATATTGGCACAATTGAGGTGTTAGTGAATTGAAAAAATGCTGCTGGGCAGTTTGGTATTCTAAAAATATATATTTTGGGGGGTATTTTATTTTGAGTTGAGGGGGTTTTAGATTGAAAATGTTAAAAGTTTCTGTTATTGGGCCACTACGCATTGGCTCACTTTGTGACTAGTGGCTTTCATGCCCGTGTGTGTAACCATGCATATGGCATACGGTTTCATTAGGGCATTTGGAAGATTGATAATTGACATGTTTTTTTTACATGACATGGAAATTTGCCATGATTTTTAACTTTGAATTGTATTTTTATAAATTTTTCCTGAAAATCTGGTAAAAAAGCGAAATTTTACACGAAACTGCGCCCACACCATTGGTGGTATGCATAAAGGAATCACACCATGTAGTGAAGGTGTGTAGATTCCAGGAATATATAGTTTTGGGGGGCATTTCTAATATAGAGGGGTGTTTAGTCTGACAAATCTGAAAAAATGCTGCAATTGGCCATTGTTCATTGGCTCACTTGTGGCTAGTTGATCCCGTCTGGTGGGTAACCATACATAGGGCATACCGTGATTCAGGACATTTGGGAGATTGATATTTGTAACTTTTATTTACATACTTGGGATTTTGGCAGATTTCTACCTTTGAGAGTGTTTTTTTTCTAATTTTTTAGAAAATCTGCTAAAACTGCAAACTTCTACGAAGAACTGCGCCCACACCATTGATGGTATGAATGAACAAACTACAGAATTACGTAAGTAAAGGTGTGTAGCTTCGAGAAATATATGTTTGTGGGGGTTGTTTGGTGGGGAAAAACTGCAGACTGTTCAAATTCAGATTTGGCTGAATATTTTTGCTGTTTCTGAGGCCATTGTTCATTGGCTCACTTTGTGGCTAGTTGATTCCACGTCTGCGTGTGTAACCATACATAGGGCATACCGTTTGATTCAGGACATTTGGGAGATTGATATTTGTTAACTTTTATTTACATTACTTGGGATTTTGGCATGATTTCTACCTTTGAGAGTGTTTTTTCTCTAATTTTTTAGAAAATCTGCTAAAACTGCAAACTTCTACGAAGAACTGCGCCCACACCATTGATGGTATGAATGAACAAACTACAGAATTACGTAGATAAAGGTGTGTAGCTTCGAGAAATATATGGTTTGTGGGGGTTGTTTTGTGGGGAAAAAACTGCAGACTGTTCAAATTCAGATTTGGCTGAATATTTTTGCTGTTTCTGAGCCATTGTGCATTGTCTCACTTCGTGGCCATTCGCTTCCACGTCGGCGTATGTAACCATGCATATGGCATACCGTTTGATTCAGGACATTTGGGAGATTGATAGTTAGTACGTTTTTTTTACATTCCATCAGGTTTTGGCATGATTTCTACCTTTTGAAGTTGTTTTTTGTTCATTTTTTCAGACAAATGCGAACTTCTACGAAGAACTGCGCCCACACTATTGATGGTATGAATAAACAAACTACAGTGTTACATAGCTGAAGGTGCATATATTTCAGGAATATAGAGTTTGTGTGGAGTATTTCTGAGTTACAGGGGTGTTTTGTGGAAAAAACTGCAGACTGTTCAAATTCGGAGTTGGCTAAATATTTTAGCTTATTATGAGCCATCGTGCATTGTCTCACTTCGTGGCTTTTCGATTCCACGTCGGCGTGTGTAACCACACATATGGCATACCGTTTGATTCAGGACATTTGGGAGATTGATATTTGGTAACTTTTGTTTACATTCCATGGGCTTTTGGTATGATTTCTACCTTTTTGAATGTTGTTTGATGTTAATATTTTTGAAAATCTAGTAAAAGTGCGAACCTCCAAGAAGAACTGCGCCCACACCATTGATGGTATGAATGAAGGAACTACAGCGTTCCATAGCTGAAGATGTGTAGATTTCAGGAATATATAGTTTGTGGGGGGTATTTTTGAGTTGGGGGGGTGTTTTGTGGAAAAACTGCAGACTGTTCAAATTCAAAACTGGCTAATTTTTTTTTGCTGCTACTGACATTTGGCACTGGTCACGCTCTGGGTTAGTTGGTAGCCATGTCTCTGGGTATACCCATGAATGTGGCATACCGTTTTATTCGGGAGGGGTTAGGCTTTCATATTTGAGATGCGTTTGAACTTTCCTCTGTAATTTTTAGCTGAAATTCGCATTTGATTTTGTCTCTGATTTTACAGTTGAGGAAGAAAAGGAAAATGTGAGAAAATAACTTTTTATTGGACGAAGAGCTGCGCCCAGGTATCTGCATTTTGATTTAAACTTGCCTCACTCAAAATCCCACATGTGTGTAGTTTCTAAAAATATCTAACTTGTGGGGATATTTTAGTTAATTTGGAATATATTCTATGTTAACGGTCAGAAGTGGTTATACATTTCAATTTGGTGTAATATTCTTGAAGGTGCAGTTTTAGTTTGGGGGGGTCTCCTGTACAGGAAAAGTGGGGTACCTACATATATCTGGTATCGTTGTACTCGAGAGTATCAGAGCTTTTAGAAACAGTAAGATTTTTGTGTGTAACCTTCAGAAAACTATAAGTAAAAATGTGAAAAATCTATTTTCCCCATTTGCAAATTTAAAAATTTGCAAATTTAAATTTTTTGACATTTTACCCATAATTCCAGTAAAATTTCCAGAAAAGTTAAAAAATGTTGTTACCATGTTATAGTAAACTTTGTGCTGAAAAAAACAATGTATAATATTCCTGATTTACTGGGGGGTTTCCTGCTTTAAACTTTGATTCTGCTGGCAGTGAAAGGGTTAAATATCCTTTATATTTTATTATTATTATGGATTTATATAGCGCCAACATCTTCTGCGGCGCTTTACAGTTGCATTTAATACATAAGGAAAACATACACGTTACATACAAGGGTAGTGCAAGTAATACAAAGTGCAAAAAATATATGTACTGGTCCAGCAGCATTCAGTGTGGTAAGTTACAGCATTACTGTGGTATAATAGGAAGGAGGGCCCTGCCAGAGAGCTTACAGTCTAGAGGAGATGGGGATGAGACATAAGGTGAAGCAGATCCGTAGCTGTAGCTAAGTTGTAAGTGAAGTATAACTTTCGGGTCTGCGATGGGTCAGTAAGAGGGGTAGAAGTGTCCAGACCCAGATTGTAACTTTGCCTGAAGAGATGTGTTTTGAGGTTGCGTTTGAAGATATGAAGTGCTGGCAAGTGACGTATAAAGCGAGGAAGAGAGTTCCAGAACAGAGAAAAGTCCTGTATAGGAGTGTGCAAGGAGGTGATTAGAGCGGATGAGAGGAGAAGATCATTAGCAGAGCGGAGGTTACGCCTTTGGTAGTATCTGTATCAGATCGGAGATGTATGGGGGGCTGTATGCGAGAGAGCCTTGTAGGATAAGGTTAGCAGCTTAAATTGGATCCTTTGGGTGATGAGAAGCCAGTGGAGAGATTGACAGAAAGAGGCAGCATGTGAGAAGCGTAAAGAGAGGTGAATAAGCCTGGCAGCAGAGTTAAGGATTGATTGAAGTGGTGCCAGTCGGTTGATTGGTAGACCGCACAGGAGGGTGTTACAGTAGTCCAGCCGAGAGATGATAAAGCCATGAACTAGAATTTTGGTAGCGTTCTGTGAAAGGAAGGGACGAATGCTTGAGATGTTTTTGAGCTGTTACCGACAGGAGTTGGACAGGGTATTCATGTGGTGTTTAAAGGAAAGTTCTGAGTCAAAGATTACTCCCAGGCATCCCACATGAGGTGTTGGGGAGATTGGTGTGTCACTGATGTGGATAGTAATGTTAGGTGGGGGTCGATCGAGAGGGTGGGAAAATTACATGTTCAGTCTGAGGAAGCGGGAGGACATAAAAGCAGAGATGGCATTTAGGCAGTCAGGGACCCGGGATGTCCGAGTAACGAGGTCAGGGGTGGAGATGTAAATTTGGGTATTATCAACATACAGGTAGTTTTGGAATCCAAAGGAACTAATGAGCTGGCCTAGCACAAAGGTGTAAACCCGAGAAGAGGGCCAAGTACTGAGCCTTGCGGTACCCCCACAGCGAGGGGAAGAGTGGTGGAGTTGGAGCCGGAGTGGGAAACACTGAACGTCCTACCTGAGAGTTAGGAGGACAGCCAAGAGAGTGAAGAACCCTGGATACCTAGGGAGGATAAGAGGTGAAGCAGTAAAGGGTGATCCACTGTATCAAAAGCTGAAGACAGGTCAAGCAGAATAAGTAAGGAATAGTGGCCTTTAGATTTAGCATTAAGCAGACCGTTAGCAACTTTGGTGAGAGCCGTTTCCGTTGGGGCGGAAGCCAGACTGTAGGTGATCAAAGAGGGAGTTGTCAGAAAAGTGATTAACCAGTTCAGAGTAGACGTGTCATTCAAGCAGTTTAGATGCAAACGGGAGAAGAGAGACAGACCGATAACTGGATAGGGCAGATGGATCCAGAGAAGGTTTTTTGAGAATAGGGGATACAATAGCATGTTTGAATGAGGAGGGAAAAGTACCAGTGGATAGGGATAAGTTAGAAAGAGATGTTAGGGCTGGTGTAAAGGAATCTGAGAGATGGGGAATGAGAAAGGAGGGAATGGGGTCAAGGGGGCAGGTGGTGAGATGGCTTTGGAGAGAAGGCTTGAAAGTCTGTGTTCGGTAAGTGTGGAAAAGTTGTTTAGAACTGAAATGGAGATGGTAGAAGGGAAGCCGGGTGGAAATGTAGATGGAACTGGAGGCTGAGGAGATGAGCCAGAGCATGCAGAAAGACCATTTCTTCTATTAACATTTTTTTCTGTGAAATAAGAGGCAATTTCATCAGCAGATAAACAGGGTGTAGGAGGAGGAGGTGGCAGTCAGGGCAGAGAGTTGAAAACTTTGAAAAGCTGTTTTGGAGAAATAGGTTTGTTTGGCTGAAGACAAAGCGTTCCTGATCCGGTGAAGAGCATTTTTGAAATAAAGAAAGTCGTGGGTTTTGTTGCTTTTTTGCCATTGTCGCTCAGCTACACGGGACTGCCTTTTCATCTTTTTAATCTGATCTGTGAGCCAAGGTTGCGGGTTAATGCGACTGAGGCGAGAGGTTGTTAAGGGGGCAACAGCATCCAGGGCGGAGGAGACAGTGTTGTGGTAGTGGAAGGCAGCAAGTTTGGGGTCAGAGAAGGAGGCCATATTGGTGAGCAGCAGAAGAGGAATGGAGAGCGAAGAGGGGTCAAGGTTGCATCTATGTGTGTATGTAGGAATTTGGGTAGTGGCCGGGATGGATGAAATAAGGTTACATTTGAGGAGATTGTGGTCGGATAGGGAAAAGGGAGAGTTAGAAAAGTTAGATAAGGAACATAGCCGAGAGAAGACTAGGTCAAGTGTGTGTCCATTACGGTGAGTCTCTGTGGACGACCACTGAGTGAGGTTAAAAGACAAGTGAACAAGAGAAGTTTGGAGGTAGCAGAGTTGTTAATGTCAATGGGGATGTACGTGGAAAGGAAGTGAGATAACCATGCAGAGAAATGGTTGAAAAAATTTGTGGTTGGGCCAGGAGGCCGATAGATAACTGCAATCTGCAGGTGTGTGGAAGAATAAATACGGATGGAGTGAGACTTAAATGAAAGCTGGGACAGGACAGGTAAAGGAGTAATGGGTTTGAAACTGCAGTGCTAAGACAGAATACCGACTCCACCACCATGTTGGATTCCAGGCCGTGGAGTGTGGCTGAAATGTAGGCCTCCATACGAGAGCGCAGCAGGTGAGAGGGAGACAGCCATGTTTCAGTGAGACCTAGGAAGGTAAAGGAGTTAGAAATAAAAAGGTCATGTATGTGTGAGAGTTTATTACAGACAGAGCGTGCGTTCCAGAGCGCCCCAGATAAGGGAGCTAGAGAAAGGGGAAGTGGGATGTTTATAATATTACCTGGGTTTACTGTGTTAGAGGATGAGGAAGCGCAACGTGGGGTAGAAGACAGGGTGGGGATAGGCTGAGCATAAACGGACATTGTTGGAGAAGGGCCAGGATTTGGGGAAATATCCCCAGCAGCAAGCAGGAGGAGGGAGAGTGACAGTAGGTGAGTGGGATTTTAGTTTATATAGGCATATCAATTTTTAAAAATATATTCAGCGTATTTTCTTCATCCCAATAAAAGTATAGTACATAAAAAGGCACTTCACATCAGTATTTAGTTAATATCAAGTCAGTTTCTAATGTTTCAGTCAGAAGGCAACAAACAGTCAAGTTAGTCAACACAGTTGTTTCTAGAACATCAAATGGGGTCCCCACTAACTCCAGCATCTGTTAAAAGATGGCAAGGATCGCTGGAACATGTTTCACTCTGTCCGTGTCTCTCTAGAGCTTCCAGTCTTGTCATGCTTCTATTTAGACCATGATATATATATATATATATATATATATATATATCTATATATATATATACACACACGCACACACACTACAGCTCCACCTGTTCTATTGTACTAGGAGTGTCAGTGTCTGTCTATAAGTGCACAACAGAATATGTCTATTTGAAAAGTTACCTAAATATAAATCATAAAAAACATTGATATATTAAAGTGCTTAAGTATTTAAAGTGCTTAAGAAATAGAACATTTGCTAAATATACACAAAGCGCAACTCAACATCTAGATTAATATATGATAATGCAGACGTTATCCATCTTGTGTTTGTTGTATAACAGTATCACTTTATTCTAATTTCATTATCCATATGTTCTGATGAATTTTTGCAGGAGGATATGTAAATCCATATCTTCTCTTGGGTTTCGTTCTTGGGTTCTCTTGTTATATTTATCATAACAATGTATAGAGTTTCAGTTCATCCCAAACACCACAGTAAAGTACAACTGCTGTACAGAACTTGAATTTATCTTCCCCCTCAAACTATCATCCAAAAGTGGATTAATTAAGAGATCTTAATGATGGAAAGTTTTGAAACATACTCTAATAATCACCATCCCTAGTGACTCACAGCTGACACCTGCAATGTTTCAATGTTGTTAGATTTTAGCCATGCAAGATAAAGATCCGTGGCTTCTATGGAATAGGACTTGGAAGCATAATATACCAGCCAGCTACATAGCTACTTAATGTGAGGTGGGGTTAAATGGCATCTCCACTCAACATAGAAAGGTTAATCTATATTGCAGGGAATACCCTCCCACCCCCAACCGCTATGTTAGAATTTTAAGAAACAATTCCAAACTCAACTTAAAATCTCCTCGTTCCAGCATCGCTCTGGTCCGGCTCTCCTGTCTGCCGAAACTACAAGCAGGGGGCAGGACCGGCAGCCATAGCTGTGATTGGCTGAGAGGCAACCAATCACAGCCACGGCTGACACCAATAGAGAGGCTGGAACGAGGAGTTGCAAGTACAGGTTGTAATCTATTTTTAAACTTCTAACTTAGCGGTTGGGGGTGGGAGTGCATGCCTTACAATACAGATTAAGTTTTTTTCCGCAAGGCTAAGGATTTGAAGAGAAGGATCGGGAGGGAGGGAGGGAGGGGGAAAAAGGGCTCCTCTGCGCATATCACCATCCCTCCCGGAGGCAACACATGAGGCACAGACGTTTGGACAGGAAGACAGACACTACTCTTCAGTTTTCTGGACTTAAGACAGACTACAGGAGAACCATAAGGAGCAGGAATGTAAGGTTAGGATTTTTTTTAAACTGTACTGTGGGGAGAGTAGTGGGTAGTGGGTTCAGTTTAAGTTTTGCCCTTTAAAGTCATGCCCTTTAAAGAAGGAAAAAGCCCTCCACAGAGCACAAAATAAATAACAGAAGGTACTTCACAGTCTCATCCTTTTAAAATAGCAATAATCCATGAAAGCAAGAAAAATCTCACTCCCAGCTTTCTTAGAAAAATAGGCAGACATGCAATGATTTTCCTTTATGTTCTCTATTACATACAGACAAGCAAATGGCAGCTTGACTCACCCCCCCCCTCCCCTCTCTGTAGGCAAATGGAAGTCTTCTTTTTGCCTATAGAGAAGGGAGGGGGTGCATGTGTCTGATGCATATATTTCTGGCATACAGAAGTTTTTGAATTGGTTAAAATTGTCACATGTTTTACAGCTCATAATTGGGTGTAATACTGGAACTTCCATTCACTTTTGTTCTAAACACATGCAGAGCTTTTAGCAGTGACAGGTGTGGCTTAACCTTCCATTTTGACTATTCCATTTAAAACAGAAGTACCAGCTACTGTAAGTATATATATGACTATTTTTTTTTTTTTTAAATATAAATCTTTTTTTTAAATATAAATTTGGAATAGTGATACATTACACACATACATATACTTATTTATTATATGTAATATATATCTTATTGGTAGCACCAAAAACTCGGCATAAAATATTGCATGAACTTGTAACTTATATCTTGGGAAACTATAAATTATTAAACCTTTAGTCTCCTTGTTCTGGCAGTATTTGGCCAGTAGGAGCCGCTGTGTAAATGTATAAAAGGGAGAGCAATCATGCACTCGGCCTCTTTCTACTTCCTGGAGTTTTCCCAGAGGATAGGGGAAGAACCCAGGGGACCTAGATACCAGGTAGGCGCAGTTTATATGAGATTAGATTCTGTTATAGATTACTCCAGAAGTGATAGAAAGGAGTAGGGTAGCTAGTAAGCACCACCCAAGAATAGGGACATAGTGCCCGACATAGGGGTAGAAGATTCCACTACAGTGACTTGAGAGCTATTATTTTATGCTATTTCTGATTCCTCTGGTTTGTGGGTATTTATGTGATATCTGTGCCATGCTATGTCACCTCTATTGTGTTAAATGCAATGCCTTATTAATATTGTTCTGTTAATAAATAAGATAATGTTTAAGTTCAAGAACCACTGGCGCCCATTTATTGTATTCTACCTTGAGTGGTAGTTGAGCAACACCCTTCCTCCAACATATGCGAGGGCCCACTCCTGAATAAAGTCTTGTGCATAGAATCTGGGTAAGTCTGAGTCTCTAGAGCGATTAAGTACCCCCATTTTACTATCGCCTTACATTTGGCACCCAACATGGTGCTTGAAAAGGGTAAAGACGTTGTTGGCGGGAATATACTTTGGTTATTTGTTCCCATACCCCGTCTCTTTCAATAGTGACTGTATAATGGAGTTACCTTTGGCCCTGCAAATCTAATTAATCAAGCATTATAAGAATCATCATGCCCCTGATACCTCCAGTTGATGTATATGCATGGGCTGTAGCAGAGTTTATTAACCCATGACATGCCTTTGCGATTGATCATGTACCTAGGGGTAGTTCTACAGAATTAAGTAATTCATGAAACTGTAGCCTACCACCCAAATTTGATGGGCTCCCGTCTGCTAGCTAAAAAAGATTCAGTAGTAACTGGATATTTCACTTTATTGTATAGCAATTCAGAGGAGCTGTATGATGATATGAGGCGCTATACCATTTTTCCTGTGGGCACTCACCCAGTTGGCTGCCCAATTATCTATCTCTGACCACCTATACCTCCAAGAAGGGGGACTGACATTAACACTGAAATTCAAACATTAACCCTGTAAGACAGATGATATGCAGCCTCTAGAATCGCCAGCTAGTTTGACCTCCCAGGTGATTAATCCTCCCCAGACCCTAATTGGGTAAAAAATACCCAAAGCTGAAAGCATTCTCAGGAGTTGCCCTTACACGGATAGGAGAACAAGAATTTGAGGAGTGGCAGGAGATGGCTATGCAGAGGAATGTCCTTGCTCTGAGCTGGAGAAAAGGATTTGTTTAACTGAAAACCTGCTTCCTTCTGCTAACTGAGTAGTAAAAATGCTCTGCAAGGGCCATCCTGATGCCCCTGCTAAAGACTGTTTAAAGGCATTAGAAAATGTGTATGGCACCAGTGACAATCCACATACTTGGCTCCATATGTTTCAAAGTTTAAAACAAAGGAAGAAAGAGGATGTATCTGCTTTCATCCAACAGTTGGAAGATGTTCTGTGGAAGCTGGTGCCTAAAAATATATCTAATGAAAAACGGCAAAACCAGCTCATGTATAGGATTCTATTTTAGTTCATAGGGAAGCACACTAAAATAGAATATTATCACAATAGTTCCATTTATTAAGTGCTCAACACACAAACCAGGTACACAACGTTTCAGGGGGTCCAATCCCCTTCCTCAGGTGTAACCAAATACTACATAGTGCAACTAATATATATAGTATTTGGTTACACTTGAGGAAGGGGGTTGGACCCCCTGAAACGTTGTGTACCTGGTTTGTGTTGAGCACTTAATAAATGGAACTATTGTGATAATATTCTATTTGAGCGTGCTTCCCTATGAACTAAAATAGAATTGATACTTACCTGATGTGGCACAGGCTACAGGGAGTGCACCTCACAATCTACCTGTCGGGATTCCACTGAACAATTGATTATCTCATGTATAGGATGCTGGGGGGCCACCCCATAGCCAATGAACTTCGCATTATGTATCGTCATGTACCTCCACCAACACTTGGAGAGCTCATGAACAAGGTAAATGAGCAAGAAGTAGAGCTCCAATGTTGCATTCCCTAATAAAACTGAGAATTGCTCTTGTCAAAACTCTAAAAAACCACACCAAAGGGAAATGAGAGATGCAACAAGGAAGAAACCCAAAGTCGCTGTGAGGTATCCCAAGTCTCAGCAACCTGGTTTCTCCCACTTCACTGCCAATTTAGATTGTTTGCGATGTGGGCAGACCGGGCAGTCCAACAGTATAATCTGCCCACTGACCAGCTTGACATTGAAAGCAAAATGGGAAAAGAAAAGGTGGGGGTGCTCACAGCCTGGGCATAGTTTTACCCGGTGTGGGGTGTATATGCACTTTCTTGTAAATGGCATTACCGCCACTGCACTGTTCGATACAGGCTCTCAATTGACTATTATTCACAGGTTTTTCTACCAGCAATTCCTCTGTCATATTACACTGCAGCCTGTGGGTCCTGTGCCAGTGTGTGTGGTGAAAGGTCCTGTCTACATGGATGGTTGCGTGGAAGTACAACTACACATCCCTGAATTAGTAGGAGACAATGATCCCCCACTTAAAATTCATTGCTTATGTGAGCCCTCCTCCAGGTGGAAAAAAAAAAAAAAAAGTCTACACCTATGATTGTTGGTTCTAATGTGAAAGCTGTTGAGGAAGCCTTCAATAAGTTTCTACAGCTGAGAGAAGGTACCCCCTGAACATTTTGCCAGGAGCTCCAGAGCTGCAGGGGATTTACCAGACATTTTCTCCTGAATCTCCTGGGGGTTGTAATAGAAACCCTTGGCATCCAGTAGAGCTTCCACAAAGGGGAGTGCAAATCCAACAGGTCTATGTGGAGAAAGAAACTTTCACTTGAAATAGGTACATTCTCTTAGAAACTGACCCTGAAGAGGCTTTAAAGAATGGCTGGAGAGAAAATACTACAGTTACAAATGCCCTAGAACTGATGTGGTCACTATAAAAAAAAAATCACCTCTCATTCAATAGTAATTCCAGCCTGTTAGACAGTAGCACACTGCTACTTTGGGGAATGTTTAGACTATTTACCTGTCAAATTGGGAGTGTCAGAGACTCCGCTAAAATTTAATCTTGATGATTCTGATGACCCTTCCCCCGGAAGACCAACAGATGCTGGAGAGTAGACTAGCGCAGTTGAGTGATGTGTTTTCAATTGATGATATGGATGTGGAGTGTGCTCATCATGTTTAGCACACCATACGATTAAAAGACAGCACTCCTTGTAGAGAAAGGTCTCGACAAATACCACACAATGATTTCAGAGACTATTTAAAAAAAAATGAAAGACCAACAGATTATTGTGGAGTCGCAAAGTCCTTATGCTTCATTTATAGTTATTGCCCGAAAGAAAAATAGAAGTGTTTGCTTATGTGTGTACTATAGAGCACTAAACTATACAACATAGTGGCAGATGCCCTTTCAAGAGATGAGTGGGAAGAACTTCCAAGTCCAGCAGTGGCTTCTTTTTGTGCTACAGCAGCCGTGCAGGGAGATTGTGTAGCTTTCTCTGAGTTACGGATGGTGGACTCCCTTGGAGGGACAGAGGACTCTGTTCCTACTTTGCATTGCTACCCCACAGCACTAGGGGTACACAAGGACTCTAAATTAGGAGAACAAGACATGATACAGTATACTTGGATTTTGTGAAAGCTTTTGATACTGTGCCGCATAGGCAACTAATGTATAAACTGAGGACTGTTGGCCTAGAAGAAAACATTTGTTTATGGATAGAGAATTGGTTACTGGATCGCAAACAGAGTGCTGGTAAATGGAGCTACATCTATGTGGGCTAAAGTTATAAGTGGAGTGCCTCCGGGTTCTGTACTGGGGCCGCTTCTGTTTAACCTGTTTATAAATGACTTAGAAGGGGACATTGAGAGCAAGGTCTCTGTGTTTGCTGATGACACTAAACTATGCAGAGCTTTGGAAACTTGACTTGAACAAATGATGTGCCAGTGCTTCAAGCAGACCTAGATAGATTATCAAAATGGGCAGCAGAATGGCATATAAGATTCAATGTTGATAAATGTAAGGTGATGCCTTTGGGATATAATAATCCCTGTGCCACCTACACCATAAATAACTCTGTGTTAAGTGAATCTGTAATGGAAAAAGATTTGGGGGTTCTGGTAGATAACAGACTTAGCTATAGCAAACAATGCCAGACAGCCACGGCTAGAGCTAGCAAGATATTGTCTTGTATGAAGAGAGGAATAAATTCAAGAGAAAAATATTATTCTCCCTCTTTACAAGGCACTGGTAAGGCCTCATTTGGAATATGCGGAGCAGTTTTGGAATCCCATATACAAAAGGGACATCTTGGAAATGGAAGTAGTTCAGAGAAGGGCAACTAAATTAATAAGGGGAATGGAGGGGCTTAAATATGCAGGCAGATTAGACAAGTTAGGGCTGTTTACATTGGAGAAGCGACATTTGCGTGGGGATATGATCACCTTATACAAATATATTAATGGTACGTATTCGTGCATTGTTCCCGAATAAGTCATATCAGAGGACTCGTGGACATCCTTTAAGTTTGGAAGAAAAGAAGTTTCATCTTCAGGTTTGGAAAGGTTTCTTTACAGTGAGAGTGGTGAAACTGTGGAACGTTCTTCAAGCAGATGTGGTAATGGCAAGTTCATTAAATAGCTTTAAAAATGGCCTGGATAAGTTTCTAAAACTAAAAAATACTGAGAATTACTGGTATTAATACATATACTGTAGACCTGCTTGATCCAGGGATACTTTCCGGTTGGCGTTTGGAGTCAGGAAGGATTTTGCCCCCCCTTTTTAGCTGGGTTTTTTGCCTTCCTCTGGATCAACTGTTAGTAAGGGTTTAAAAAAAAAAAAGTGAATAGGTTGGACTTGATGGACGTAGGTCTTTATTCGTCCTCAATTACTATGTTACAGTTACAAAAAAGCATCCTGTGATTTGCCATGTCAGGAAGTCTGTTGTTAAAGGAAATCCAAAAGATATGAGAAAAACTACCAAAGGAAAGTAATTTTTTCCTAAAAGAATGGGCTAAAAGTTATCAATGGGCTCATTTATAGGGTTCGTCTGTTTCATGATCATCCAGGGAGGAGGCGATTGGTGCTTCCCCAAGTTTACAGAAAAGCTGTTTTGAGGAGTTTACATGATCAACATGGATATTAAGGAATTGAAAAAACATCTGGCCTAGTGCAGGATCGTTTTTTCTGGCCCACGATGAGGGAAAAAGTGGTCGACTATTGCAGGAGGTGCATAGCCTGTTTGCAAAGAAACACACTGCCTACTAAGGCTGCACCAATAGAACATGGAAAAGTACCGGGCCTTTGGATTTAAGTTTTGCCCAAGCTTATCCCACTAAAGATCAGAAAGATGTGACATTAGCAAAAATGTTATGGGAGAAGTTCTTTGTAAATTATGGGCTTCCCAACCAAATTCACTCAGACCAAGGGAGAGACTTAGAGAGCTGACTGATAAAGGAGTTGTTCAACTGGGTTTTCTCCCTATTTCCTCATGTCCGGGAGAAAAGCTTGACTACCAATTGACATCCAGTTGATGGGATAGGATGTTAAGAGCATTATCAGTATGTGGATCGTCTTCGAGCAAGCTTTAAAGGAGGCTTACCAATTGGCAGAGGAGAATGCTGCAAAGATAAATGCTGGAAACAAAAAATGTTGAAGCCAAGGTATGGTACAGAGTACTGATGCTTGGGGACAAAGTACTTCTCCCTAATTTGGGTCCAGCTGCTAAACATAAGTTGGTCAACAGATGGAGGAACGAGTTATTTGAGGTGGTGGGTAAGCTACCTAATATTCCTGTGTACCAAATCCATAATCCAGAGGGAGGATTAAAGTCTGGCACACAAATCATTTGCTCCCAGTACCTACAGATCCCACTGTTGATGAGAACCCAGATACTGCAGCTGATGCTGACAATGTACCCACAGACTGTGATGATGGAAAAGTTGCTGACCATGACTGGTTTGCATCTCCACTTGATAGCCTGGGACAAAATTTATAAATTTTATAAGCCGAGGTACCTATTTTACCTGAAAAATAATTAGTAAAACCTGATTGGCTTAAGTAAAAGCCGAAAATTATGACCACTACTGCCTTCTGATTCTGTAATGTTTTGAAGCTTTAGTTGCCGTTTAATTCTGCTGTCCATTTATAGGGAAATTAAAGCCTCAAAACAATACAAAATCAGAAGGAAATCTTTTTAAGAATAGAGACCATCCTCCTGATTCTGCATTGTTTTGAGGCATTAGTTGCCGTTTAAATGGAGAGTAATTCCTTACAGTAACCCCCAATTCCTTGGCACTTCAGATGTATGGAAACTTCAACTCCCAGCATGCTTTAGTGCTTTAGTATGAAAGTATGAATTAGTGAATTTGTAGTTTTCAAACATCTGCAGTGGCAAGGAAAGTGTGTGTGTGTGTGTATATATATATATATATATATATATATATATATATATATATATATATATATATATATATATAGTTATAGTTCAAAGGGTAAAGAGGTAGGTGCACACAAGGGGTCTTAATCAATATAAATTTTAATAGTGCAACAACAAGGCAACGTTTCGGTCCACGTCTAGGACCTTTATCAAGCCAACCAAACAGTGAAATATCATAAGTGCTACTTATACATAAAACCAGTAACGAGCCCCACCCACTCAGCTAAGATCCACCAATCACATATCTCACTTTTTTAACCATCAAAGTGCCTAAGTGCTAGACATTAAAGTGCCTAAGTGCTGAACATATGTCTTTTACTAATAAAAGTGATATAGTATCTTTGTGTCATATTTAATAAAACGTGCTTAAAATCTCCCATACTCCCACTTCGTGTCATGATAATAGTGCTTCAATATTTCAGTGAACATGATCATGATATTAATTTAAATGACCATGATTAATGTATAAATAATCCCGATTAATATATAAATAAATTTAAGTAGACGTTATTAAAATATGAATTCAGGTAAACATTATTAAAATATGGATTTATCGCTAGTAAGTAAATTCAATAGTACTATTAATGTGTTAACCTCTGCGTATACCGAAAACTGGCCTACCAACAACCTGTATCTATAGTTCTAACCTAGGGAACTATCTATCTGTCAAAAAACATTTAAATGAACAGTATTCATTGAGTCCATCCGGTGTAATGGTATTAAGGTGCTTTATCCAAAAAGTCTCTCTTTGGGATAGTTTTTTTGCCCTATCCCCCCTTCTGGAAGGGAGGGGAACATGTTCAATTCCCATGAATTTCAAGTCATCCAATATATATATATATATATATAATATCCACAAAAAGAACAATATGCAACCCACCTTTATAGTATAAAAAGCTTATATTTGTTATAATAGAAAGTATATATATGTTAGTAAAATTGTTACTATATACCTTTGTATAACTTTGTACGCCTGCAACTCTTTCCTTTGTTTTACTTTGTCGTCTTCTTTCTTTGTCCTCCAACATTAGACTGATTAAATCACTTGACTTGGCTGGACGCCTTCTTACAGATTGTGTCTGTCTCATCTCAGCAAAACTGGATGTACTGTTTGTCTGGGTGGGACTTTGGTGTTTGTATTTAAAATCATCAGAGTCACCATCAACATTGAGTTCAACAAATAATGCTTTTTTGGGGTGTGATTCATGTCCTGTTTCTGACACATAAGTGTCCGGAGAAAAAGAAGATGGTGATCTGGGGAGAATTCGATGTTTAGATGACTCAAGCAATGCATCCACCATTTTTATATTTCTACTGGTAGATTGGTTTTCTCTAGTTTTTAACAATTTTAAATCTTTTTCGATGGCAGTCAAATCACTAAATTCTCTTACATATTTTGGACAAGTAGAATTAAGGTCTTGTGCTTTTGAATCTTGTCCAGAAGTTTCCAAAGATGCATACCATGATGAAACAGTTTCAAAAGGGAGACTTTCATTTGATGCACAATATTTTATTTCAGGATCCTTCCACTTACTACCAGCATTTTTATCTGCATAGTCCCTGAAGGATTTTGTCCTTTCGCATTTAGATTTTCCTTGATCTTCTACATCACCCTGTTGAGTCTGTTGTGAAACTTTATAATCTACCATCACAGCATCAACATCAACCACTTTAGATCTGTAAATACCTTTTGATTTAAGATGTTCTGCTTTTGAATGTCCGTCTTCAGGTTCATATTTACTGCTACAATCTCTAGGTGCATCTTTAACAAAACTATCTTTGTATGCAAAACGGTTTTCTTCTGCATAGGGTTTTTGCTTATGCCTTTTGAGCAACAAATCTATGTCAATAGTATTTGGTCTAAGGTATTGAGGATTCTTCTCAGATTGAGGACCAAAACCATCTTCCAAAATATTTTGACTTCTAGAGTTTTGCAGAGTTAAATCATTAAGACTGCTAGAACCTGGTTCAAAGTTATTCGTTGGTGAACCTGCATGAACCTTAACATCTTGTTTTACATAAACACTGTTTGAACCGGTAATAGCAATGGTGTTTTCAAAATCATTTTGAAATTTCTCTTTGTTTTTATCCAAGTAGGTCACTGCAAAATATGTTGCCTTCGTATTTACTGGATGTATGCCTTTCGATTTAAATTCTTTCCCCTCATTTTCATTGTTACAGATTAAATCCATATTACTGTTTTTAATTATAAGCTCATTATTAACAGGTGCTGTTTGTGCTTTAATTGTACATGTGAGATGTTCCTCTTTGTTAATATCATTTGCAGAAAAGGACGTTCTTCCTCTTATCCATGGTTGTTCTGTGACATATTTAGTTTCACTCTCCAAAAATGGTGTGGCAGTTGGTGAAAATGGATGCACAGGGAGAGGTTTCTTCATCTGTTCAATTTCTTCATTCAGCATTAGTTTGATTACCTCAGCTGATTCATTTTTCTTTAATTTTGAATCATTTTGTGCAGAACAATTGTCAAGATGGTTTTTAACATCCTTGAAATCATTATCTTTCTTTGAGCTTTGCAAATGTTCCTCTCTTTTACCAACAAATTTTTCTGCATCTTTTTTAGCAGAGTCCTTAATAGTTTGAAGCACCATATTTTGAGTGGGCAGTTCACCAGTATTTGGTTGTTTTGCCACAGATATTCTAATGGGTTTTTTTTCTATTGCTGAGCTATGTTCTTTCTCTTTGAAAGTTGTTCTTATTGTTTTGTCCTCCATTAGTTTATCTTTGTTTATTTTGTAAGCATCATGTGGTAATTTTGCAGAATGTCTTGATTCTATTCTGAGCCCATATTTTTTCTCCACGTCGAATTCTTTATCTTTAAAGGTTACTTCTGAACTGTTCTGTGTACTCCGTTTTTTGTACTCACTTTTACTTCTTTGGAGCTTGCTCCATGGACGATCTAAGAAATCACCATCTATCTCAGACTTTTCTCGTTCAATTTCTTTTTTACTAAAAGATCTACGAGAACGAAGGGTCCGAACATTTTGCTCTGGTAACAACTGTATGTTCTCACTTGATACCTTTTCCACAATTGCTTGAATAATTTCATACCTTGGCTCTATTCTTTGATTACTTAAACTAAAGTTAGTATTAGTGTGAGTGTTTTGACTATAGCCATCATTGCTGGTGCTTTTTTCCACTCCAATTTGTATAATTCTGTTCTTTCTAGTTCGCTGTTGATATTCAGAATTTACATTACTATTTAAACATGTAGTCCAGTTTCTTGTTTCTGCACTATTCTTTTCACTTTTGGTCTGTCCTATGTGTAAATCTCTTGCTGGCTTCCCAACATTATGCCACTCAACATTGTGTTCAAACAAAGTGGCTCTGACTGTTTTAACTTCAGTTCCAGAAACTTCATCTTTTATATTTTCTGGAAATAAATCAGAATCTTTAGATGGCAATGCTTTATTTTCATTGAGGATATTTTGTTTTTCGTTAGGCTGCTCATATCCATCCTTTTTGCAGAGTGTTTTCCATACGTTCCATTGCTTTTCTTCTGATGTTTCGCTGTTTTTTTGTAGAGCATTATCCTAGAATGTGAAAAAGATACATTAGGTTGTATAAATATAAATCTAGAGAGCAAGAATATAATATTATATATTGTATATAATATACATTTATTTTGACTTTTGCATATGTGATTGATTGCACCTTGAAAACAAGATGAAATATATACATTAGTGGTGCTGCAAGCTGAAACTAAAAATAAAACAACTAATTGGTCTTGATTGCTATACATGCCCTAGTAAGGAGCTATAAGTCAATCACATGGTAAAGTTTTGGATAATCCCACTAAAAAAATGAATAAATAAAAACATGTGCACACCTACTAGAGAAAACCCCAGAGGTACTGTGAGGTCTGACCTACAGCAGATAAATAACTATTTATGGAACAACTACAACTGAGCACTCCAAAATAGTGGTCTTTATGATAGATCAATCAGAAACAAAAATTAGTGAAAAACATTTGCAGTTTCCCAAAAATGGAAAAAAAAAAAAAAACTTTGCCATAAATAGTTCAATGTCTTTAAGAGCCAAAATACTGCCCCTCTCTACCAAGAAGCTAATCGTCATCATGGATAGGAAAAATGGTCTAAATTGATGTAATCCGATACAGTATATTTTAGAAGAAAATTAGTTTTAGTCCACATAAATTAGCAAATGCTCTATGCAGCAAGCAGATGTATTTAGCAATATGTGGTTATGGTTCACGTTTATTTCTGCATAAATAGCGGTTAGATGGGCAGTACTTTTATATAAGAAATGTAACCATCTTGCCTGAATACCAAATGTTTATGTTTTTTTGTTTCTCTCCCAGTGTCCACATTTATCTTTACACCTTGCTGCCAGTCTGAGCTGAACCATCTATACTGACCATACATTAGTCAACTTATCTCCCATGTCCTTATGTCCCATGACATCTCTACATATTCTTAGTCAGTTCATTTTGCAATCAAGAATATGCCCTAAATGGTAACCAAAAATAATGACCAGTCTTGATAAAAAAACAGTAGCAGTTTAAAGTAAAACTGGCAATCTACTCATCAATAGAATTGATTTGACTATTAAAACACAGGATCTATAACCACCTTCCTGACGCCGAAAAGGCCTCTTGACAGAGTAGGATGAACCTACATGACAACAGGTCTAAAATACCTGAATTTCCCCACCTCCTTCCTTAACCTAATTACAAACATCTACTCAGCACCTCAAGCAACGGTACACAATCCGATCAAAAATGGAACTAGGCAAGGCTGCCCACTATTAGCAATAATAGTACATAGAAAGGTCGCACACCAAGATGCGACCTTCCATGTACTATTGCTAAAATTGGATACCATTAACCCCAAGTGGCAGGGGTTGGAAGGATCTGCACCCTGGCTGATGGATGTGCATAGGAATTCTTCTGATTAAGGCTGCCCACTATCCCCATTACTCAATGTGCAGAACCCTTAGCCCAGGCCATTCTTCAACATAGTGTTCGTCAAATAGAAGGCATAGAAGGCATTCCGGACAATACAAAGTAGCAATGTTTGCCGACAACACTAGATTTTCACTCACAAACCCTACCCAGTCACTACCACAGCCGTTTAAATCACTACAAGAATTTGGAAATTTTTCTGGCTTTAAAAATTATACATCCAAATCTGTGATTTACCCACTGAATCTTCCAAAAGAAACAAGACAGAACATATCTAACTCCTACAAACTAAAATGGGCATCATCACATCTATCATACTTAGGAGTATCGATAACCCACAACCTTAAAGAACTATTACCTTTAAACTATACACCATTATTCCATAAAATTAAAACATTGCTCCAGAAATGGTCAAATTATCACATCTCTCTTTTTGGTAGAATCTACACAATAAAAATTATTTTCTCCCAAAATTACTATACCTTTTCCACACCCTGCCTAATCAGTTATACAAGAAAGACCTTAAAAAATACCAAAAACAAATAAATAATTTTATATGGCAAAACCACAAACCAAGAATCAGATTAACAACCCTTCAAAGACCTAAAAACGAACTGGGGATAGCACTTCTAGACTTATACTTATACCTGGCAGTTAGAATGACCCAAACTTTACACTGGCACTCCCCAATTCAAGAAACAAGATGGGTAGAAATAGAACAGAATAGGTACAACTCCTCCAACCTTCCTGTGTGCCTCAGCCCTTAAATCCCATAGAACAGGAAACCCAATTATAGACACCACACTAGAGATCTGGTGGCGCACTAAAAAAAAAAAACATACTTAAGGTGGCCATACATCAGTGCGATATTACTTACCCGACATTCATCGATCCTGCCAGAACCGTCTCTCCCAATCTTATATCCGACCGACATGCGATTGCAAAATCCCATTCATTTTGCGGTCGCATGTCGGAATGGCTTAGGTTTAATCAAATCATTAATTTTGCCAAAGCAACATTCAATGTGACCCTCAATGTTATGGAATGGCTTAGGTTTAATCAAATCATTCATTTTACCAAAACAACATTCAATGTGACCCCTCTGAAGAACAATGGGAAACACTAGCAGAAAACATGAGGAAATGTTTCAACAACACCATGTTACAAGATAAAAAGTTTTAAAATAATAGTTGGTACCACTCACCAAAAAAACACCACTACATAAAATTGCCCCATCCATTTCCCCACTATGCGTCAGACAGTGCCATGTATCCCTGCTGGTGGACATGCCCAGAGTCTCTGTCAGTTGACAGAGCTGTTAGTTGACATCACAGCCAATGACTGAATTATAATCCCCTAGCTGCCTCTTCTGAGCATCCTTAGGCTCAGTACAGGTCACAAAGTAGGGTATATAAACATTTTAAAGAGGCTATTCTATCTAAAAGATATTATGAGGGTGGAGTTATCCTTTAAAACAAAAAAACTGACTGTCCGTTATTTGCCCACAGCCCCAAATGCTATTTTTACCACTTTTTACATGCATTTTATAAGCTTCAGCATATGTAAAGGAGGCATCAGGTGAATCAGCAGTCAATCATTGATTATTATATCAGACGTCACAGCCTTTATTGATTGCATGGAGGTAGGAGTCGGCTTACTCTGCCAGAATGGAGGGAATAATTATCCTTATATATCTGGTTACTAATGCATCTAATAAAGTGCTAAATATATCAGTTGGGGTTGGGGGGCAGGTAACTAACATGTGACCAGTTTTTTGTTCTAAGGATGGACATGCCCTTTAAATTTTCCAAGACTGTGTTGGTTAAACCAATGGGACAATTCTTGCTTTTGTTACTTTTTCATTTTTTATTGACTTTGTTAGAGAAATACGCCTAGATTGTGTTTGCGACTTTGCATATACTTTTGCGAATTAAACCGTTTTAAATATTAAAGTTATTTATTTATGTGGTGGTGCATGACTCTTACAAATGTATCTATGTACCCTGACACCCTTTAATACAACCATCAACCTGAAAATAAATCATTCAATCCCTACTCCCTTTTCTTTATCTGTTGGACACATGGAGACTAAGACACCCTATATCACAACAGTACACATTCTTTTCCCATCCACACAAATCATACACAAGGATTGACTATACATTATATTCATAAACTCCCACTTAATCAGACATAGCACCTATACTATGGTAGGATCACGTACAAGTAACCAAAGACCTTCTTCCAAGGGCATCCCATCCCACTTTCACTGGTGGTTAAATAGTCTTTACTACTTGATAAAGAAACAAATATTAAAGGGTATCTCCACCTCTCATAAATACTTTTTCTGTAGTATAGAGGACCCTATCCCACCCCCAATCGCCATATTTATTTGCAAACAAAAAAAGAATTCAAAAAGCACTTGCAGAGCTTCATTCCCCTGGCATTCAGACATGGCCCTCTGCTTGCAGGAAATCGCAAGCAGGGGGCCGGACCAGTAGCCGCGACCGTGATTGGCTGAGAGGCGTGGCTGCCTGTAGTGCAGAACGCTGGGGGAACAAGGCTCTGTAAGTACATTACCGATTCTTTTTTTGCAAACAAATAGGATGTTTGGGAGTGGGCAACAGGCATTAAACAGGGATCGGGGGGAGGGAGGGGGGGGGGGAGGCCTGTAGTGAGCAAGGTAGAACCCTCTCAGAGGAAAGGTAAGAGGCGGAAACCTTTTCACTCACAGCCAGCCTCCTAACTTTACTTTCTGAGACTTTTGACAGACGTTGCAGGAGAATCATTTGGAGCAGAGGGGTAAGGTACACTACAGTGGGGCCAGTAGTGGGGGAAATTTTAGTTTTGGAAGTGGACATCGGAAATCACATGAACTTTTGTGTTCCCATTATTTCCATTCTAACCAAAATCACATGCAAAATCGTGTGCGCGAATGCGTTAAAAACGCATTAGTGTGGCTCAGCCCTAAGATAGTGGAAAACCTTCCGAAGTCACTTCCACCGCTACACAAACAGCCCATAAAACAGTAGTCAGAGGACACATTCAACTAATGTCTAGACACCCAAAACAACATTGAGAAGTTACCTGAAAACAACCTCATCCCAAGCTAATGCTGATATTTTATCCCCCTCGAGAAATACAATAACCATTTGTTTAATCTGGGAACTGTGGTCTCTTTGAGGGGGGGGTCAGAGTGGCCCACAGCACCTGTGAGCAGGTGGGGCTTAGGCACCCATGAGTGGGCGGGGCCACATGGGGCTGTAAGGGGGTAGGGGGGTGTCTGAGTGGCCCACAGCACCTGTGAGTGGGTGGGGCTTAGGTACCCACGAGTGGGCAGGACTTAGGCACCTGTGAGTGGGCGGGGCTTAGGCACCCGCAAGTGGGCAGGGCCACATGGGTCTGTAAGGGAATGGCCCAAGGGGGGCCTGTAACTGGAGGGACCATGGGGTCCATGAGTGGGAGGGACCAGGGGGCTGCAAAGGGGAGGAGACACAGGGCAGATTGACTGACAGGTTTCGAAGCAGGAAGTGCAGGGGACCTGGTGATGCTGCTGCCATATCACACACAAAAATGTAAATATCTTCAAAACTATGTCAAATAAACTATGGAAATAAATTGAAAAAACTCTCAGGAGAGCAATTCCTATCAATTTACCTAAAGTCATTTTTGGACCACAGTTCCTGTTTAAAGCCACAGAAAAAGCACTCAACTCAAATTTTATGAAAAAAGTTACAAGCCTAAAACAAAACAAGCGCAAAAACAGAACAAAAAATGAACACAAAACAGATTACTACCAATAAGACGCCAGGATAATTCTTTAATTGATAGCATTATTTGATGAACATGAACCTACCCTTATGCAAATGGAAATAAACTGCTACACCATTTATGTGCAAGTGCTAGATATTTTATTGCAGACTCATGGAAATCCCCAGCCCCCTCAAACCAACTACTCCTAAATAAACTCAAATGGGTTTATCAATCCAAACATTTGCTCCACTGCTCTAAGGGTACTGTTGATACATGTGGAATATATGGTGCTTAAGGATGGAGGAGGAGAGGTGATTACATACGACCACCCACAGAGAGAGTCTGTTATGTTTGTCTGGCGAGTCCCGTAGCTTCTGTAGACTAAGCAGGCCCTAATAGGGACTGCTTTTGAAGGTAAAGGTACTTACGGTAGAAGGGACCATCACATGCTTTAAAGTTTAAAAATAAATGTGATGCATTTGGGGTTTAACAATCCTTGTCTTACCTACACCATAAATAACTCTGTGATAAGTGAATCTCTAATGGAAAAAGATTTGGGGATTTTGGTAGATAACAGACTTAGCTGAAGCAAACAATACCAGACAGCAACGGCTAGAGCTAGCAAGATATTGTCTTGCATAAAGAGGGGAATAGATTCAAGGGAGAAAATTATTCTCTTCCTTTACAAGGCACTGGTAAGGCCTCATTTGGAATATGTGGTGCAGTTTTGGAATCCCATACACAAAAGGAACATCCTGGAAATGGAAGTAGAGAAGGGCAACTAAAATAATAAGGGGAATGGAGGGGCTTGACTATGCACATAGATTAGACAAGTAAGGGCTGTTTTCCATTGGGGAAGCGTTATTTGCGCGGGGATACGATTACTTTATACAAATATATTAAATGGGCCATATTCTGTTCACCAATAGGTCATATCAGAGGACTCGTGGACATCCTTTAAGATTAGAAGAAAATAAGTTTCATTTTCAGGTTAGGAAAGGGTTCATTACAGTGAGAAGGGGGAAACTGTGGAAATGTCCCTCATTTTAGCTGAGGCTTTATGCAATTACTCAATTACTGTGTTAGATACAAGGACAAAGACAAATATAGTTTAATTGGGTTTAATATTCATTAAAGGGTATCTCCACTTTTTTTTTTTTAATCTGAAAGTTCACCTTCCCCCTACCCTCCTTCTACCTTTTTCCCCCCAAAAATCAACTCTGTTCCTTTGCAGGAGCCTGGGGAAGTTCTGCTCGTTCCTGGGGGCGTGTCTCCTCCAGTGCTGGGAGTGCTGTCAGTCAATGTGCATCATCATGTTGGCAGGCACACCCACTTGACCCCAGTGATACCTGCTGTCATCAAAGCCTTTCCTCCCTGTCTCTGCACAGAGAGAGGAAATTGTACAATTATTACAAAAGGAATGTAATATTTTTAAAGCTACCATATGGAGAGAGAGGTTTGCTGAGAGACACAAAATGAGTTTCAGAGGGGATGCTGGGAGTGAGACACAAGCTAAAATGGAAGGGGGGTTGGGTAAGAGACCAGATGAATTTCAGAGGGGATTCTGGGAGTTTCACAAAGCTCTAAAATTCAGCTTACTCCCAGCATCCCCTCTGAAACCCATCTTTTTTCTCTCACCCCCTCCCATTCCAGCTTGTGGCACTCCCAGTATCCCCTCTGAAAGTTATTTTGTGTCTCTCATCGCCCCTCCCATTCCAGCTTGTGGCACTCCACTCCCAGCATTCCCTATAGACCACATTTTGTGTCACTCCCCCTCCCATTCCAGCTTGTGACACTCCACTCCCAGCATCCCCTATGAACCCCATCTTGTATCACTCTCCCTCCCATTCCAGCTTGTGGCACTCCACTCACTCCCAGCAGCCACTATAAAACCCATCTTGTGTCCACCACCAACACCCCCCCCCACCCCCGCCTTGTGTCTCTCACTCCCCCTCCCATTCCAGCTTGTGGCACTCACTCCCAGCAGCCCCCCGCCCAGCCGGCGCGCTCCCAGAAATGTCAATCTCTTGTGTCTCCACCTTCTATGGTCCTGCAAACAAGCGCAGGCATTGGAGTTGCAGCCATGGGAACGGAGCGCTTAACCTCCCTTTGGCCTGTCGAGCAGACAGAGGGGTCAGCTTGTCCCGACTGAGTGATGCACTTTCTGCGCATGTACATGCGGTGCACTTCCGTCGGGCAGATTACAGGCAGGCGGGCACGATGTAGAGGCGGATCGTGCCTTAACAGCATACAGGCAGCAGAAGCAGTAGAACATTGAAAGTGTTGCAGAGAATAAGCTGATATTCGTGGTATGTGTATTATTTAACAAAGCTACTATGAGACAATGTTGTTTTTTTCAGTGGAGATACCCTTTAAAGAAGGTATAACTGAACACACTGAAGTAAATAGATGTTACATTTTTATGATACATGATATGCTAACAAGATGTTGAGACAAAAAGTCTACGATTGACTACTACTATAAGCTACCTATATACTATATCAATTTATATTTTCTTTTTTTCTACTTTCACCTTTGTTTTATATTTGGGCTAAGAATAAACTAATAATCATTGAGGAAAAAAAGTAAAGTTCATGTCAACAGAATTATAACAGATACAAACGCTTTGCTTAAAACAGAATGTCAGAGCCAACAGAACCATTCTAAAACAAAATAAGCAAAGATTGAATTAATGCCAGTGCAGTTACATAGATTATTTTCCAATAAATCACTTTTTTCCTTACTACAGCAAGTACAATTGAATAATTGAAAGTAAGAGTATGTTGGCAGAAAGTTTATGATAAAATGGCACTTGATTGACAGCTGAAATATAAGAGCATTCAGACTGGATATCTGAAGAAATAATGGGAACATTTTTTTTTTTTTGTATAGATACCTTTAAAGGAAAATTAGGCTTCGTTCACACTAAAGAAACAAACTGGAAATTGCGTTGAATGTGATGTTCCCCTTCGTTGTCACATGCCAGTGACATTTTTACTATATTAATACATATCAGGACTGAAATGTGCTGGGATTCTTAACTTCAATGCACTGGAGGTAACCTAGGGATGAGGGACCAGCGTTTTAGGTCCTCACTCTGGGTAATTTATTGAAGAGTGTTTGCAAAAGCACTTTAAAGGTTATCTCCACCCCCAAACTAAATTCCTGCAAAGGTAGGGATTTATTTCCCCCAACCTAGCCCTTGCTAATCCAAATTTAAAAAGGTATTTACCAGACCACTTTCTCTAGTCCCCTGGCTCCTTCTGCACAGTGAGCAAGGGGCCTGACCAGCAGCCATGTCTGTGTGGCTGAAACTCCACCAATCACTGATGCAGCTGTCAGTCCGGCCCCTTGCTGATCTGTGCATTCAAAGGAACAAGTCTGGTAAGTACCTTTAGCAGCCAATTTTGGATTTTTAACATAACGTCTTCGGTTTAAGGGAACTTTCTTACCTTTTTGTTTCAGACGCGATGCAGAAACCAAAGGGATCCGGAGGGAGTGGGAGGAGATCCACTGCGCATGCCACAAACCTCTCAAGAGCAGAAGAGGCAGATACGATTACACAAAGGGAGGCACCTACTCTACAATGGCCAACCATATAGAGCAGAAGAGAGAAAGATAGGGATCTTTCAACACTACACAGCGGGCTCAACAGTGGGGCAAATTTTGGTTGGGGTTGGACATGCCCTTAATAAACATTGAATGTTTTACAAGTTTGTGTACTACGGGCTTTTTATTATTTTAATTTATGTGCAAAGTATGACTGTGCTATTAATCAGCCACAACCAATCAGATGTTATCTGATGTTTTCTGCATGCAGAAGCCAGCAAAAAGGGAACAAATTATGGTGCTGCACCATTAACAGCACAGACAATTTTTTGCACAGCTTATTTAATAAACCTCTTTATCTCAATGTAGATTTTTTAATTAAATAGTGATCATTTACTTATAATTTAAGAGGCATGTTTATTTTGAAAATGAGGAGGTGGTAGGTGGGGGGAATGCTTTGTAGGACAGAGACTCAAGCAGGAATGCAATAATTGAAAGCAGATTCATCAAATATGCAGCATTTTCTCTTGTGACTTTCCAAGAATTTCACAGGCAGATTATTCTTAACTGGACAGTATCATTCCTTCACCCACAAAATTTTTTCCAACCCAAACAATCTTGAGAAAGAAAGCAGGAAATGGTTTTACGAACAACAAAGTATGCTTCTGAACTGAAAGGGTCTGTTATTAATGCATCCAAAAATATCCTATCGACTTGTAGCAAATGAACTTCTCATTCTTGTGACTCCTCTACGTGCTTAGTTAAAAATGACAGAGTGTTCCAAGGGTCAAGAACTGCATCCCTGTATACATTTTCTACATTGTTAAAGGGTATGTCCACCCTAATTAGAACTTTTGCCATATAATAGAATACTGCCCCCCAGCCCCAACCCGCTGAGAGGCAGCCAATCACGGACGCGGCTGCCGGCTTCTCAGAATCCGGGGGAGCGAGGAAGGTAAGTAGAGTTCTGGGGGACTTTCTAAAAATAATTTTTATGCGGTTGGGGCTGGGGGAACATATTTTATTATATGCAAGGGTTTTATGGTAGGGGGAGGTAGCAAAACAGAGGAGGGGGAGAAGGGCTGCAGTATGCATGCCAAACTTCTCCCGGAGGCCAGGTAGAGGCAGAGTACTATTGGACTCTGCTATCCTCCGGGTGGCAGTTTTTGGGACTTTGGGGGGGGACTACAGGAGAACCAGAGAGCTGGGATGTGAGGTAAGGATTAAACTACACTACATGGTGGGGCCTAGTGGGGGGGGGGATTATAGTTTTGGGGGTGGACATGCCCTTAACTGCAACAAATGAGTGTTTACAAGATCTCATCCAGCTAAAGGGTGGAGATCTACATCTCTATATTACAATCTCTATATTTTTGAAATTCTAATGATACACTAATACACATTTGTATTTATATATATTATATATATATATAAAAAACAATTTATCCGGTATGTCACTTTTAACTGTGATGTGTCAAGCCTTTATACAGTTATCCCCCAGCAACAGGGGATTGACATTTGTAAGGAAGTGCTCTCTAAAGGCCCATGGTGCGGCCCCCCGGTTGAATTTATTATCGATTTGTTATCGTTCATTTGATGATAATCATTTTCGTTCGAAAATATGTATTTTCAACAGGTCGCAGGCACCGCGATGGGCTCTAATGTGGCCCTCTTCCTTTGCGAATCTTTATATGCAATGGTTCGAAGAGACCCATATTTTTCCGGAATTGAAGTTAACATCGCTCTTTATAAGAGAATATTGATGACATCTTCATCATTTGGAAGGGGACCACATTGGAGCCCATCGTTTTGTCGAACATCTAAACAACTTGGGGACCCACATACAGTTGAGTATCAATGTAAGTGATACCTGGTAGACTTTTTAGATTTAAGAATCGTGTTGAAAAGGTAAATTGGGCACAACTCTTTTCAGGAAAAGCACCGATAGAACACCATTCTTCACCATGCCAGCTTTCATTCATCCAACAACAAATTATGATTATTCCTTATTCACAATTTTTGAGGTACTTAGAAACAATCGGACCCGGCTAGGGCCAAGGTCCAACTACTGGAATGGTGGACAGATTCCTTGCTAGGGGCTATGAAAAAGTCACCTATTAACCCAATTGAGAGAGCATATAAGCAAATGGCTTCCCACCATGGTATCCCCACCAACAATCCAAACATCAGTGAAAGGGGTGTTGAGATACCCACCTTCGTTATCAATCACCACCAGCTAGCCATGCCTCCAAAGAGTGTCAATAAACATTGGATGTGGTCCGTCGATCATGGTCTTCCGTTTTATGATTCGGATATCAGAGTGGCACATAGAAGGGGTGCTAATCTTAGGAATCTGTTGGTCAACAGACTCTTTCCCCAATCCAAGACACAGCAAGAGAGTTGGCTTAACAAAAAAACGAAGGTGTGTAAATGTTTGGGTGTCAACTGCGCGCTATGCCCTGGTGGGCAGGGATTTCCCTCATCCCCATAGTGGGAAACGCTTTGCCATTCGGTTCAGCTCACATGTACATCCACACATGTGATTTATTGTGATCACTTGTCCTTGTGGATTGTTTAACGTCGGGAAGACCAGCACTACGTCAGGGAACGGATGAACAACCACCGGGCCAGTATTAGAACGCACTCTCGGGACAAGGATCTGTGAGGACTCCAAGCATGGGAGCTCTCGGTGGCCAGACACTTCAAAAAGGTGGGACATAACCTGTCCATGTTTAGATGGTGGCCATAGCCATGTTCCGGACACTTGCCGGGGCCTCCGAGAGATAAAAGCTACTCCAATTAGAAGTGCAATGGATCAAAGACTTGATACAGTGGCCCCGAGGGTCTTAATGAAATGGTGTCTCTATCCTGCTTCTTGTGAGGGTTAGTCTTTCGACATAGGTCTCGTATGGATTGTATATATTTTTTGGTCATGTTTGTAGAAGTGTTAGTGAGGGGGGTCCCCTGGTTACATAATAGATCAATTGTTACATAATGTCATTCAAAGCGTCGTGTGGTCTAATATTGATCGACTTGTGTGCCCGAGCCTCCCTATCGGTCCCATTTAAACATAGGAAATCTGAAATGTCTCATGTAGGAGATATTATAGGAAAGATGATACATATGTTTTTGTGACTGATTCGTTCTCTAGTCACAATCTAAATCTTTAGCGATTTGCGTACAGTCCGGTGTGAGTGTTTTTATCTAGTAGGGTGTGGGGTTTTTTAACTGTCATATTTTGCTTTGGTCATTTTGGTTCAATTTGGTTATTAGGTGTCTCACTCTTATCACTGATACATTTTATACACTAGGGTTAAGGGTACGAGGGGTGTGTCCCCCCCGGCCCTTTAAATGGAGAGAAACCAGATATGGTGATCCTGAGGACGGCCCGTATCATGGCCGAAATGCATTGATCCTATCCGTACACGTGTAATTGATCGAGTGCAAAGTCCCGAAGTGCCCTCTTATACGGTTTGGTTTGTATTATTGAGTCGAGGTTTCTGCACCAGGGCAGTTTTGTTCTGCGAAGGAGTGCGGACCTTTTTGGAATGGTTTTATATATATATAGTATATAGTATTATGAGTATAGATATATATATAGCTTTATCTAGTTTATACATTATATTATATATATATATATAATACTATAGATATATATATATAGTTATAGATCTCTTATATATATAGTAGTGATATATATACTATATTATTATTCATTCTCATATCTTTCTCTATCTACGTTATTCTTTTTTCATTATCATTTATTATTATATATTTCTCTCTCTTATATCTATTCTATCTATCTACCCTCCTCCCCCACCCACACACACACCCCCCACCCCACACCCCAAACATAGAATCAATGCACATCAATATTTTGACCAGATCAGCAGATCAGTAGCACTTCCGCAAAAGGTAAAATGTAGTTATAATTTAGCCTCCACAATCCTTCTATTGTGTATATACCACACGTCTATATTTTATATATTATATATATATATATTATATATATATTTTTTTTTTTTTTTTTTTTTTTTTAACCATGTATTGCTTAAGGCAGATCAATAGGGAAATTTTGAAAGGAATCTCAGAAAAAATATACTTAACACCAACCCCTCCCCCCATAATTTGGAAACTTCCTACAGAACATTTCTGGAAATCTGCCATAAAGGTCCTACTAAGTCACTGAAAAAGCAAATGCGACTGGCTTTGTTTCAAAACGTCACAAAAAATGTATGAAGAATTCGACAAAATCAACCAATGTGCAGCATAACCAACTTTACTATTCAATTAAAGAAGCTTTACTTCTATTTTTTCCATTATTTGTTTGTCATTTTAAAGCAATGAAATTACCTATACAAACTGTGGGTGTGTGGCAAACAAATTCCTCACTCACATACTGTAGAGATGAATTAAATTCAGTGACTCATCCAGTCTGATCTACGTGTGCTAATGACAGGTTGCCACACCTGTTGTTGAAAGAATATTTTTGAAAACTATGTTAACTGCTAAACTGGATGTCAATGACATCAGTGAGTTAAAAATGCCCTCCCACAGTTTTTTTTTGTCTTTTTTTAAAGATAAATTACACCTCATATCGTATATAAAGAATTCCAATAAAATTTACCAACTTAAGATTTACTAAGTTGCTTTAGATTTACCATTGTCTAGTACAAATTTGGGGTGGGCAAGGATATGTTATACCGCAGTATGCAGAATTATATTGTAGAAAATACTAATTTAATCATACACAACATTGCGTGGCCCCACTGTGTAATTTAAAAAATCCGTACCTTACATCTCTGCTTCATATAGTTGTCCCTCAGTGCTTACCATATGGCAAAAGTTTATTTTTAGGGTGGATATGCCCTTTAATACAGACTTCTGGTACTTCCGTACCTTACATCTCTGCTTCTTATGGTTGTCCCTCAGTGCTTGTCCAAAGTCCAGGAAACTGAAGAGTTATAGCTGCCTTCCTATCCAAAGGTCTTTGCCTCCTTCTTGTCCTCAGAGAGGACAGTGGCAAGCGTAGGGGAGCCCTTTCCCCTCTATCTTCCACCATCCGGATCCATCCTCTGCAGAAGTTGCACTTAGCATGAAATCTTTTGGGCATATTGTAGGTGCCTCCTGCCCACCCCTAACTGCAGAGTTATTTATTTAAAAAAAAATATATCAGAACACTACTTACAGACCTTCGTTCCTGTGGTGTCTCCATTGACGGCAGCCACGTCTGTGATCGGCTGCCTCTCTGCCAGTCAAAGATGTTGCTGCTGGTCCGGCCCTGCTTGCAAATTCCAGCTGGAAAGAAGGGGCTGTAAGTAGCTTTCTAATCCTTTTTTTAAAAAATTTCTTGGAGGTTGGGGGTGGGCAGGGGGCACCTACCATATGGCAATAGTTTATTTTTAGGACATGCCCTTTAATACAGCCTTCTGGTGAATCAGCACAGTATTGCTTAGCAATATTTTGTTTACAGTAACTGTAAACTCTGTTACTCCCTTATTACTCCTTGGCACCATACACTGTCTTTAATCGAAGATTGCAGCAATAACTGCTTACCTGAAGGGACACCCTGCCTGATCCCAGATTAGAGTATAATTAAACACAATTCCTGCTATTCTGTTATATTTGCTGGTGTGTACCCAGCCTTATGCTATAGATAAGACAAGTCTTCAGGACTCCAGTGGCTCCCAGGATTGTTTGTTGACCAGTGTCATTAACTGGGAGGGGGTGTGTGTAGTGCCCGGTTTATGTCCGAAATGATAAACATTTTCAGCTGAGAGCCTCAGGTAGTGGGTTATTTGCCAGCTCAAGAGGCTGAACAGTGAATAGGATTTGAAATGTGTGCCTAACTTGTATAGAAAAAACATGATTGGGAAGACTTAAAGGGTATCTCCACTCGTATTTTCAAGATTTGGGAATCCAGTTCTATTGAAGAACGGGAGGTAAAGGAGCTGTGCCTTACCTTCCGTTCTTCAATAGAACAAACAGGAGCCAGGAGAGAAGGTAAGAAACTTGCTCGCTCCCCCGGCGTGTAGTCTGACAGGTCCCGACGGACCTTGTCTTCTATGCGCATAGGCATGCGACTAGAAGACAAGGTCCGTCGGGACCTGTCAGACTACACGCCGGGGGAGCGAGCAAGTTTCTTACCTTCTCTCCTGGCTCCTGTTTGTTCTATTGAAGAACGGAAGGTAAGGCACAGCCGTTCTTCAATAGAACTGGATTCCCAAATCTTGAAAATACGAGTGGAGATACCCTTTAAGCCTTCACGAGTTCTGTAAGTTTCTCCCACCTTCACTCTGTGAAGTTTGATGGTACAATAAAGAAGCACTGTTTTACGCTGGAAGTGAAGTAAGTCCATTTTTTGATGTTCGATTATACTGTAAGTAGAGAGAGAGCCTGCAAAGGCAACACTAACAGTCAACTCCATGGTTAGGAGGTAGATAGGATCAGGGTAACTCGAATATAAGTCAATCCGAGGTACCTATTTTTACCTTAAAAATCAGTAAAAACTGATTGACTCGAGTATAAGTTTGAAGGTAGAAATGATGACCACTGCTGCCTTCTGATTCATTATTGTTTTGAGGCTTCAGCTGCCCTTTAAATGGACAGCAGAATTCCCATACAGTAGTCCCATATAGTAATAGCTAAATCCAGTACTGGTAACCCCCAATTCCTTGGCACTCCAGATTTTTGGAAATTACAACTCCCAGCATGCTTTAGTTGCTGGAAGATGTAGATTCTAAACATATGGATTTGGCTATTACTGTATTCTGCTGTCCTACACTTACACTGCACCTGAAGTTGTGTACTGATTTTTTCATACTTTATTTAACCCAGTATAGGAATGAAAAGGTTTGACCAAGTGATTTTTACATTCTAGGAGTCCTCTATGTAAACAGTGCCACAGAAACTAGGAACCCTCTACACATCCCAACAGAAATTAGGGGACTTCTCAAAAACACCTCTGACCTCTGGGCAAACAAACACAAAGAAGCATTTTAGGCAGTGACTTTAACCCTTCCCTGCCACAGAATCGTATATTCACGATCTGTGCAGAAATGCTTTAAACTGCCACAGATCGTGATATAACTCTGTGGCTTCCCTGCACCTAAAAAAAATTGGCCCCCGCTAGGGGCGATCAGGGGGCAGCATTAAACTGCCCCCCTAGCCCTCTCGATCCCCCCCTCGGTTTGACCATAATCCGAGGGGGGGATCGGAAGATACGCTTACCTTTAGCCGGGTCCCCGATGTGCAGCCAGTCCCACGTGGATTCTGTGCAGGAGCGAAAGGAGACCCCGGTGACGTTCACGGAGCTTCCTCCTTCACCGGGTCTTCCCTTTGTTCTAAGATCTGTGCCCCTGGTGGTTAAATTGAGGTACTGCAGCCTGATCTCAATTTGATCATGCTGCAGTACCTAGTATAGAAAAGCTGTCAAGCTGCCAGCTTTTTCTATCATTTTGTGAATGGAACTCAAAGTTCCATTCACAAATAGGATTTTTTCTAAGTCTTTGCTACTTAGCGAAACTTAGAAAAAAAATGGGGACAGAGATCAATATTTGGTGATCACTTCTGATCACCAAATAATTGATCTTTGCCAATGAATGAAAAATCACTTCCTGGAAAATGATTTCCGGGAAGTGATTTTTCCGATCGGATTTCGAATTGGAAAACGGGCATTATGTCCGTATTCCAAGTTCGGTATCATTCCCTAAGATGATCTGATGATTATCTTTGGGAATGATCGGGGAAAAAAAGGGGAAATACACACAAAAAATTCTTAAAGTGGATACACACACCCTTTTTTTTTTTTTTTTACCCTAAAACTATAAATTAGAAAAAAAAGTTGTCTTCTCACGCTCCCAATGTCCCCATTGATATCGGTAAGTAACGCGTATCTTATTTGTTCGATTTCAAGGGAAACTAAGCCTATATTTTTATAAGGAAATTTTGCAGAGGTACACCAAATAAAGACCGTATTGTTTTTAGGATCAGTAAAGTGTGCAAAAACGTGTGTGACTCTCCTACTAACTAACCGACTTCACTAAAAACCACTAAAAGGGGGAGAGTGTTGTGTGTGGGGGTGGTTGTGGCTTTTTTTAAACATTTTTCTTGTAACTGCACTTCTAATGCGTCCCATTTGAGCTAGTTGGGTGGCCTCGTCTCTGTTTGCACCCACGCAATGGCACACCGTTTGATTCAGGACATGTGGAGAGATTGCTATTTAGTGGGTTTTTTTGCTGGTCAAGTGGGTTTAGGTAGGATTTCAACCCCTTGAATCATCTCATTTATTTTTCACAAAATCTCGTAAAAATACCGAGTTCTTTGGATCGCTGGGTCTGGAATTCTCATGCATGTATGAAAGCATGGCACCGTAACGTAGCTGAAGGCGTGTAGATTCCAAAAATATATAGTTTGTGAGGAATTTCCATGTTCGGGACTGTTTCCTTAAGAAAAAGTGTAGGCTTTCAATTACGAGCACTTTGATTTTTTCTTGTAATTGCATTTGTGCATGCGTCCCATTTGAGCTAGTTGGTGGCCACTCTCTGTGTGCATCCACGCATATGGCATACCGTTTGATTCAGAATGTGGGAGATTGTATTTAGTGGGGGGGTTTTATTTTGTGCGGGGGGCATTTCAAAGTTTTGGGGCTGTTTGAAATTACAGAGCACTTTGATATTTTTCTTGTAATTACACCGGGTGCATGCGTCCCATTTGAGCTAGTTGGTGGCCACGTCCCTGTGTGAATCCACGCATATGGCATACCGTTTGATTCAGGGCTTTGGAAGATTGATAATTGACAAGTTTTTTTTTACATGACATGGAATTTTGCCATGATTTTTAACTTTGAATTGTAATTTTTATAAATTTTTTCCTGAAAATCTGGTAGAAGCGAAATTGTACACAAAACTGCACCCACACCATTGGTGTATGCATAAAAGAATCACCCATTGTGTAGCTGAAGGTGTGTAGGTCCAAGAATATATAGTTTTGGGGGGTATTTCTAATATAGAGGGTTGTTTAGTCTGACAAATCTGAAAGTTGCTGTAATTGGGCCACTGTTCATTGGCTCACTTTGTGGCTAGTTGATTCCACGTCTGCGTTTGTAACCATACTAGGGCATACCGTTTGATTCAGAACCTTTGGGAGATTGATATTTGGTAACTTTTTTTTACATTCCTTGGGGTTTTGCATGATTTCTACCTTTTGAAGTTGTTTTTTTTCATTTTTTCAGACAAATGCGAACTTCTACGAAGAACTGCGCCCACACCATTGATTGTATGAATGAACAAACTACAGCGTTACGTGCTGAAGGTATGTAGATTCTGAGAAATATAGTTTTGCGGGGGTATTTCCAAGTTAGAGGGTGTTCAGTTGGAAAATCTGGGAAAATGCTGTTATTGGCTCACTGCGCATTGTTTTACATTTGTAACTAGTCGTTCCACGCAGTGTGTGTAACCACACTATGGCACACTTTTTTTGATTCAGGACATTTAGGAGATTGATATTTGGTAAGTTTTTTTTTTACATTACATGGGGTTTTGGTGGGATTTTGTAACTTTGAAATGTATTTTTCTCTATTTTTCCAGAAAATTGTGTAAATGCGAATCTACGAAGAACTGCGCGCCCACACCATTGATGGTATGAATACCGACTACAGTGCTACATAGCTGAAGGTGTTTTAAATTCAGGAATATACAGTTTGTGGGGGTTATTTCGAGTTATCAGGGTGTTGTTGTGGAAAAAACTGCACTGTCCAAATTGGAGTTGGCTAAATTTTTCGCTGTTTTGCTGAGCCATCGTGCTTGTCTCACTTTGTGGCTTTTCGCTTCCACGTCCGCATGTGTAACCACACATATGGCATACCGTTTGATTCAGGACATTTGGAGATTGATATTTAGTAATTTTTTTTAGATTCCATCAGGTTTTGGCATGATTCTCCTTTACTTTTGAAGTTGTTTTTTGTTCATTTTTTTCAGAAAAGTGCGAACTTCTAAAAGAACTGCGCCCACACCACATTGATGGTATGAATGAACAAACTACAGCTTTACTAGCTGAGGTGTGTAGATTTCAGGAATATATAGTTTGTGGGGGTTATTTCTAAGTTACGGGGGTGTTTTGTGGAAAAAACTGCAGACTGTCCAAATCAGAGTTGGCTAAATATTTTCGCTGTTTCTGAGCCATCGTGCATTGTCTCACTTGTGGCTTTTCGCTTCCACGTCCGCTTGTGTAACCACACTATGGCATACCGTTTGATTCAGGACATTGTGGAGATTGATATTTAGTAACTTTTTTTAGATTCCATCAGTTTGGCATGATTTCTACCTTTTGAGTTGTTTTTTTTGTTCATTTTTCAGAAAAGTGCGAACTTCTACGAAGAACTGCGCCCACACCATTGATGGTATGATGAACAAACTACAGCGTTACATAGCTGAAGTGTGTAGATTTCAGGAATATATAGTTTGTGGGGGTTATTTCTAAGTTACGGGGGTGTTTTGTGGAAAAAACTGCAGACTGTCCAATTCGGAGTTGGCTAAATATTTTCGCTGTTTCTGAGCCACGTGCATTGTCTCACTTTGTGGCTTTTCGCTTCCACGTCCGCGTGTGTAACCACACATATGGCATACCGTTTGATTCAGGACATTTGGGAGATTGATATTGGTACCTTTTTTTTACATTCCATGGGGTTTTGACATGATTTCGACCTTTTTGAACGTTGTTTGATGTTCATTTTTTTTTAAAATCTGGTAAAAGTGCAAACTTCTACGAAGAACTGCGCCACACACCATTGATGGTATGAATGAACGAACTACAGCGTTACATAGCTGAAGGTGTGTAGATTTCAGGAATATATAGTTTGTGGGGGTATTTTTGAGTTGGGGGGTGTTTTGTGGAAAAACTGCAGACTGTTCAAATACAAAACTGGCTAATTTTTTTTGTGTCCTACTGACATTTGGCACTGGTCACGCTCTGGGTTAGTTGGTAGCCATGTCTCTGGGTACACCCATGAATGTGGCATACCGTTTTATCGGGAGGGTTAGGCTTTCATATTTGAGAGGCGTTTGAACTTTCCTCACAGTTTTTAGCTGAAATTTCGCATTTGATTTTTTCTCTTGATTTTACAGTTGAGGAAAAAAGGAAAATGTGAGAAAGTAACTTACAATTTGACGAAGAGCTGCGTCCGGGTATCTGCATTTTGATCGAAACTAACCTCACTCGTAAAATCCTGCGAGTGTGTAGTTTTCTAAAAATATCTCACTTGGGGGATAGTTTAGATAATTTGGTAGATATTCTATGTTAACTGTCAGTAGTGGTTACACATTTTAATTTGGTGTAATATTCTAGGGTGCAGTTTTAGTTTGTGGGGGGGTCTCCTGTACAGGAAACGTCGGGTACCTACATATATCTGGTATCGTTGTACTCGGGAGTATCTGAGCTTTTAGAAACAGTAGATTTTTGTGTGTAACCTTAAGATAACTATAAGTAAAAATGGGAAATCCATGAAAATTTGCAAATTTTTCATTTTTTTTACATATTTTACCCATAATTCCAGTAAATTTCCAGAAAAGTTACAAAATTTTGTTACCATATTAAAGTACACTTTGTGCTGAAAAAAACAATGTTAAATATTCCTGATTTGCAAGGTTTCCTACTGTAAATTAGTCTAAAGCGATTAAGGACAAAATCCTGAAAATTCTTCTGGCAGTTAACGCAAAAAAAAATGAAAATCTCCTGGCAGTGAAAGGGTTAAGGGTAGTAGTTATCCTCACCATTGCAGTCGTGGGTATCATAAAAGTTGCTCTCCCCACTGCGAGAGGCGGTGCAGAACGGTGAGGGTCTATGTGCGCGCACGCCAAAGTTTCTTCCTTTACCGGCTCTCCTAGCTTGCGGACTGATTTCAAGTTAAAGGACAACTCCACTCTTATAACAAATCTTTTAGAAAGAATGGCCTCTTTAAAATATGTTGATATATCATACTTTGTCCTATGAATTTATTACTATATGCCTGCTATGCTTCTGGATGCCTCATGGAAACTGAGCAATTTAGAAACCTGTACTGAGCCTTTACTGAGCCTGGGCATGCTCAGAAAAGGCAGTTAGGGGATTAGCATTCAGTCATTGGCTGTAATGTCAACTGTCAAATCCATAACTGACAGTTGCTAACTGGAAGAACCAGGAAGCGTAAACATTGTGCAGGATTTCAGGTTAGACTTTTATATTTCAGATTTCAATTACCATTTAGGGTTTTGGGGGGTGATTTACCTGTATGTAAGTTTTCATTTTGGGTCTGGACTTGCCCTTTAAGGTAGGACTTGACCCGAGGATAAGCTGAGGTTATCTTTTCAGGCTGATTTCAAAACCCCAGCTTATACTCGAGTATATACGGTATTTAGTAGCATTTGGGATTCCCATCTTCTTTAGTATTCTAACTAGGTCAGAGTGGTACTTGTGGTTGGAAACTGCTTGGCCTCGTATCTGTTTTTCATTTTCATACAGACTATTTAACCTTTTAATTGTTAGAACCCACAAAAGGGTTTTAAAATACAATCAAGAATCAAAAAAATATTTTAAAGGGATATATACCGTATATACTTGAGTATAAGTCGATCCGAGTATAGGTCGAGGTACCTATTTTTACCTGAAAAATTTATAAAAACTGATTGACTCGAGTATAAGCCGAGGGAAAAATTAGTTGCCCTTTAATGGACAGCAGAATTCCCATACATGAATCATCCAGTATAGCCACATCCAGTACCATAACCTCCATTCCTTAGCACTCCAGATGTTTGGAAACTACAACTCCCAGCATGCTTTGTTGCTGGGAGTTGCAGTTTTTAACATGTGGAGTGGCAAGGTTCAGTAAACTTTTAATTAAGCTTAACCACATTTACAATTCTCCTGACACCCATATAGTAAAGGGCCCTCGACCCCATATAGTAGGGCCCTCTGACCCCATATAGTAAGGACTCTCAACCCCAATAGTTAAAAATGTCACCTGACAGTTGTAGTTTCAAGCTATCATTTGCAGTGAACTCAGCTCTGTTTTTGCCCCAAACTGAGAGGACCCATCAGATGTACAGCAACCAGATGAGCAGTGACAGTGCTGAGTGGGTCCAGCAGCCAGACTACATGAAGCAGGAACATTGTAAGGCACCAGCTCCTGTAACTTTCTATGCAGGTTGACACAGGGCCACCTACTGGTTACTATCCGCAATTGCAGAATTTGGATCTAATTAGGACTTGACCCGAGTAAAAGTCGAGGTTAGGTTTTCAGGCTAACTTTAAAGCCTTAAAAATTCGACTTATACTCGAGTATATACGGTACTGCAGCATAAGGCATACAGAGCTTTTTATTAAATTTTTATTAAATTTGCCCTGCATGTAACTTTGCATGCCTGTATCTGCTTTAAAGTTCTGCAATGGGGGGTCTTGTGTTCAGTTTGTCAAAATCTTTGGGATTTCTAGAGATCCATATGCCTATATATTAATATATATGATTAATTAGGATTTTAAACAAGTAATTGCAGCTCCCCAAAACTGTCCACATTAAATTCATTGCAAGAAGGGCACAATTCAAGGAACCTTCTTGGTTGAAAAAGTACAAGAGCATGTTTGAATGGATATAAAACATATTGGTATGGGGTTTTCACTCCTTTAGCTTGGTATGTGCGGTTTCCAAAATATTATTGGAAACAGCACCTGGCACCTGATTTAATAAAAATTATATTACATTCTGAGCTATTATTTTCTTTCTGTGCCAGCATAGCAGTAACTGGAACCAAATGGTTACTGCATCGAGATACAGAGGTAAGGTAAGGTGCAATCAGTATTACATAGTAACATAGTAATTAAGGTTGAATAAAGACATACGTCCATCAAGTCCAACCTATCCACCCTCTTTTTTTTAATTTTTTTTACTAACCCTTCCTAACAGTTGATCCAGAGGAAGGCAAAAAAAAACCAGCTAAAAAGGGGGAAAAAATTCCTTCCTGACTCCAAACGGCAATCGGAAAGTATCCCTGGATCAACCAGATTTATATTCATTAATACCAGTAATTCTCAATATTATTTAGTTTTAGGAACTTATCCGGGCATTTTTTAAAGCTATTCAATGAACTTGCCATTACCACATCTGCTGCAAGACAGTCCCACAGTTTCACCGTTCTCACTGTAAAGAAACCTTTCCTAACCTGAAGGTGAAACTTCTTTTCTTCCAACCTTAAAGGATGTCCACGAGTCCTCTGATATGAACTATTAGTAAACAATGCACCAAAGAGTTCATTGTATGGCCCATTAATATATTTGTACAAGGTTATCATGTCAGCACACAAACGTCGCTTCTCCAGCCCTAAACAGCCCTAACTTGTCTAATCTGTATTATTCAATCTCTCTTTTCATATCAAACAATATTTTACAAAATGGTGGAATGATTTTCATTTAAGTTTCTCATTTATAAGAAAATACAATAGAGAAAAATTTCAAAGCAAAAAATTTACCTTTTGATCTTGTGAAACATTCAGACTTCCTGTTTCTTCTTTACTTTTCTCAGTTTTAATATCCAGATTTGACTGTAAACACGAAAATCTGCCAAAATGTGATATCAAATCAATAAATATCAGGACATATGTACTATTATACCATATTATACCATAACTACCTTCATTTTTATAATCTTAATAAATTTGATATACAATCTTAAATACAGGAAATGTATCTTTATAAACAAGTATATTTTTTGTTTTTAAATAAGCCTTATACTTCTCTGCATTAGTTTTCAGCTACTACCAAAATTAAATGCCTAGCCTCTGTTAAAGAAAGGCAGTTGACCCAAACATTAGTGGAAACAGAGGCAATGTTTGTTCAAGACCATACCCCACTTGATATTTGGCACAATCCACTTACAGCATTGCAGACTGGAAAAAACAAACAGAAAAGATTTTTCAAGATGCAGAAGTTCTTTGAGCATGGGAATCAACCCACTAAATACAGTAATTGGCTCACCTTGCACCTGGAGCATCAGACCAAAACATGATTCTAGAAATTATAGACCTTAAAGGGGAACTGTGGTCTCCAGGGGAGCTTGCAAGAGAAGGGGGGTTGCAAGAGGAGGAGGAGACACAGGGCAGGGGACCTGGTGATGCTGCTGCCATATCACACACACAAATGTAAATATCTTCAAAATTATGTAAAATAAACAATTAAAATAAATTGCAAAAATTCTCAGGAAAGCAATTCCTATCAATTTACCTAAAGTCATTTTTGGACCACAGTTCCCCTTTAATCTGGGCCTTGTCTGAAACATCTGTGGCATTCTTAACATGTTTTCTCAATTTTATAAACTAATGTAGTCTATATATAAATTGGAGTAAGTCCTGTACATTGCCCCTGGATTACAATGTGGCGATTCCCTCAGCCCTTTTGTACTATGATTCCCATTGTAGAGAAATTCAAATATCTTTGAATGTATATCACCAAATCACTAGAGTGTTTCATGGCATGAAATATTTTCCTGCTGTTAGATAAAACCAACACCAAGCTATTTTCCCATTAATCTAATTGGAAGGATCAATTTATTTGCTGTATTTAGTTGGATCAACTGGACTAGAAGTTTAATTATTGAAGACATTTCGCTAGTCATCCGACTGGCTTTCTCAATTCAGAATGACTTGTACAAAAAACTGTTGACAATTAAGTTCCATGGAAAGTCACACTTAGCATATGTAACAGACAGGTGTTAGGGACCCAGTGTGACTGCATCGTGGATACTAGGTGTTATCGAAACGGTCTAGGGTAAGGTGTCAAAACAGCATTGTACAGGGTACAATGAAAGGGTACTTAATTGCCAATAGATTCTTGTAAAAGTCATACTGAATTGAGAAAGCCAGTTGGTTGACTAGCGAAACGTCTTCAAAAACTAAACTTTAAGGATATTACACCAAATAGGAGTTCCCTGGCCATATCAAAGGGGCAGGGCAGGGAACTCCGAGGTATTGTAATAAGGTGTCCTTACATTACAATGTTAAGGGGGCGCGTTATTTCTTATAATACATACGTTCCTGATTCCTTCCATCTCAATTGCAATTAAAATTCTAGCTGTGTCCCTATTCCCACATAAATTTAAAATCCCCAAGCTACCTACTTGCTCGCTTAATACCAGTAAAAAGCAAGATACCAGCCCAGCAGCTATCCAGTTAAACAAATCTTTGTGGAGGAGGACAAACACATTGGTTATGTGTAAGTGAAAGGAAGCAGCTCTGGTAGATCCCGTTCGTAAAGTTAAACACAGTGCACACACCGACGAGTCATTGTTCAGGCATGCGCACTGTGCTGAACTTCTTTAACAGGAGCTGGAGTGGAAGGGGCAGTGGAATATAAGAAATAAGTCACTTTGAGACATAGCTGGTTGATTTTTATAACAATTTGTACCACTGCATTCCTCTTAAAAATATAACACTTATGTATTTTAAAGTGTAATATAAGGATATTTAAGCCACAAAGGAGTTCACTGACCACGTGGCCGAGTGCTTTTATACAGGACAGAGAACTCTGAGGTGATTTAAAGGGCATGTACACACCTTTTACAAAAATGTAGTATCTAATAGAACACCCCCAAAAGCTAAGATCTGTTTATCTTACAGTTTGGAAAGATGTTCCTCTGGCTGTGTAAAAAGCCTTACAAACCACCAATCCAGCGCCGCAGCTCACCGCTTTTCCTGGTATCGGCCATCAGTCACAGCCGTGTCAGTGATGTCACGGCCAATGGTTGACAGCCAATACCGAAGGAGCCTGTGCTGCTGCTGCTGGTTAAGTCCACGTAATCCAAAATTTAGAAGACCCCCAAGGTCCTCAAAGTACACTAAACTGGGCACAGGCACTGTTAAACAGCAAATTGAAAATATTTTATTACACCTTACACAATACACCGTATACCATAAATATACATACTATAAATGCATTAAACAATTATAAAAAACCCAATGTGCGGGGCGCCCGTTAAGGGCACGTGCAGCAGCAGCACAGGCGTGGGCTAAGCAGCGCTGGATCAGTGGTTTGTAAGGCTTCTTACACAGCGGGGGAACACCTTTCCAAACTGTAAGTAAAACGGATCTTAGCTTTTGGGGGGCGTTCTATTAGATACTAAATTTTTGTAAGAGGGGTGTACATGCCCTTTAATATCCTTATATTATATTCGCCCAAAATTGCATTTTAAATTCTAGCCTTGTCCCTATTATCACCTAAATGTAAAACCCCCAAGCTACCTACTCTAACATACCAGCCCAGCAGCTATCCGATTAAACAAATCATTGTGGGGGAGGAGAGAGATATTGGATATAAAGTGACAGTAAGCAGCTCCAGCAGGTCCAGTTAGTTAACACAGTGCACCTACCGATGAGTCATTGTTCAGGCAACTGCACTGTGCTAAAATTTATTAACAGGAACTAGAATAGGGGAGGCAGTGGAATAAAAGAAAATTAGCCACTTAGTGACATAGCTAAATGATTTTTATAAGGATTTATACCACTGCACCATCCCATTATAAAATGACATTTATGTATTATAAGTTGTTAACATACCTAACATCAACTACAAATCAGTTACTTACTGGGGGAACTCATTTGTACTCTCAAAAATACAAAAGGTCAGACAGTGAGATGGTGGTTTGTTCTTGGGGGGAAATGTGGACAGTCACCCATGTGGCATAATAATATATACCCTATATAAGCATCCTTTGTAGCATATGTTTGGGGTAGTCGGTGTATAATTTTATTTTCTCAGATAGTGCAGGGAACCTCACTTCTTTTCAAAAAACTTTACCCAATAAAACCTTCCAGAATCCTTTCTACTTCAATCAGGACCACTTCTAAGGTTTTTGGCACCTGAGTTTGAACTGTGTGTGTGGCTTCCGGTTGTGGCTGTAATAAATTCAACTTTACAAGGGGGTGGGGGCACAGGTAGGAACATAGATAGATAATCTGATTGATAGATATACTGACATAAAGAGGATAACTCGGAAGCTGTTCATTTTAACACCGATTTACTATATCAGGAAGTAAACTTGCGCTGATCACTTTTTTTCCCCTAAAGGGGCAGATTTTTTTTCTTGACGCCTTTCCCTATAGGAGCTGCCCAAGACAAAAGTCTCACACTACCTCATTAGAGAAGAGACCCTCACTTCAATATATTCAATTTATTTAACTTTGCTACGGTTTTATAAATTTCAGTCTAACAATTTCAAGAAGACTGGTTTTATTAATATGTACTTACTTGATTAGACATTCGGCGAGTAAAGATGCCCCAAATATAAATGGCTGCTAATAATAAATTAATTTAATATTAGGCACCAGACCTATTTGAATCCACACTAACTTTTCAGGATGTCATCCACTCACAATTTAAATTGCCCCAGGGTTTTAAATTACTGTGTTATGCTCAGATATAATGCAGATACCAGTGCCCTTTGAACCTAATTTGGGTTAAACGGCAACAGTGGTCTCCAAACAAGTTGAGTTTAAATGAAAGGCCAGTTTCCTATCTGGTGGTTAAAATGAGCCATCAATCACCTCTCTACGTGCTACACAGTCCAAGATGACTGACCAGAAAGTTAAAGGGTGGGAGGCTTACATGTGCTTCTCCTGCACAGTGCTGCCGGCGAGCACAGCCTCAGACTTCCTCAGTGTGTGAGGGAGACAGGAAGTCCCTCCTCCTCTCTGCTGTGTAAAGAACTGCAGCTGCAGAGAAGGTAAGGGAATCTACAGCCCTTCTCTCTCACTATGTGAAAACAGCCTTTTCAAGCAGAGTCTCACTCTTTGGGTGGGTTAGGGGGGGGTCAGAGTGGCCCACAGCACCTGTGAGCAGGCGGGGCTTAGGCACCTGTAAGTGGTCAGGACCATGGCACCCCGCGAGTGGGCAGGGCCACATGAGGCTGTAAGGGAATGGGCCAAGAGGGGCCTGCAACTAGAGGGACCATGGGGTCCATGAGTGCGAGGGACCAGGGGGGCTGCAGAGGGGAGGAGACAGAGCAGATTGACTGACAGGTTTCAGAGCAGGAAGCAGGAAGTGCAGGGGACCTGATGATGCTGCTGCCACATCACAGACAAAATGTAAATATCTTCAAAACCATATAAAATAAACAATGAAAATAAATTGCAAAAATTCTCAGGAGAGAAATTCCTATCAATTTAAAGTCATTTGTGGACCACAGCTCCTCTTTAACTAGGTATACCCAACCCTGATATCTGGTCAGCTTACACTACTTAAAGGGTTACTCTTTTATGACAGGAGAACAATAGTTCTGAGTTGGATAGCACCCCAGGTACACAAATATAGAGGGTGCCTGAATATAGTTAATAAGGTATGGAGCCCACAACTTCATAGGGTTCAGCATCACAGCTCCTTCTTTTTAGGCTATACTGAAAATGTATTGTTCATGTTTAAGTATTCTATTAAAAGGCAACTAAAGCCACAGAACAACACCAAATCAGAATTAAGAGATGCTTTAAGATTATGGAGTATAATAATTTCAGCGCAGTTATCCTAAAATAAGTATTGTAAGTGTACTGTCATAGATTATTTTAGACACAGCTGCTTATTGTAAAGATCCCCCTTTTTCTTCCCCAAACCCTGCTCTATGAAGGAACACTGTAGAAACCAAAGGTAAATAACTAGTATTAGATTTTCAGTGTACAGAACTGCTGCCTTATCTTCTCCGTAAGTTAATATTTTGGTTTTACTTATTTATAAAGGGCAACAGTAATTTTTTTTCATGTCCGTAAACAACACACAGGGAGATTCACCCAAAGGTGCAAGGTCTCTGTGCAAATCTCCAGGTATTAACAACCATACAGGCTCTGGTAAATTGGTTTGCAACAGCTGCGCAAGTGGCTCTTCTGGTACTCGCGCAGCTGCCGCAAACTGATCGATATGACCGGTCAAACCACGTTACACTTTCAGACTCTCCATCACGCATGCACGCTATTCCCATTTGTGAGATGAGGAGAAAGAAGGAAGTTAATTCCTGATTTATCATTGTTTGGAGAGTTTTACAGGTCAGAGCACTAAAAGGAGGAGCTGATAATTCCTGTATAAATATGCATTGTATAGTTAGATGAAAAGAGACATTAAGAGTATAAATATTCTTTAACGGCTTTATATTTCTGTATAAAGTATCAACTGTTCTGCCTAAACCAGAAAAAGATACCAGAAGAGAGGAATCAAATACATACATTTTTGTCTGGTCTGAAGATAACCGTCGGGACCTTAATGATGTCTCTTTCCATCCAGGCTTGAAAGTCTTCATTTTCTGCACTAAATCACTTTATTATATTTTGAATGGTGGAACTTTCTTCTCTTCTTCAGCTGTTGGCTGGTCAGAAACTTCTATGGAGGAACTTGAATTGGCAAGTAAAAGGCTGATACGTCTTTGAATTGTTCCAGGTGCAATTCCGGTGTCCTCTGCTTTACTTACCGAGCTGTTATTTTCAAGGAACACATTGTTTTCCTCTTGTGTTAGATATTTGGTGTGAACATAAATTCCTGAAAAAGTCGATGTGTTTTCACTGCCACAACTTATGTTGTCTCTATTATCTCTTGCTTCTTGTGAAGTTTTTTCTAAAGTTAGTTTACTTGGGGTTTCAAAATGTTGATTATTACCCAAGACTCCAGATTCAAATTGGTTCATATTGATATCAAATTCCTGTCTTTTAATTCTGAATTTATTAGGGCCATAAACATCTTCCTTGGTACAAAGATCAGACTTTTCTTCTATAATACAAGAGGCAGAATTTTTCCTTAAAGGTAAATTTTCCTTAGTTTCATCCAAAGAACTTCCTCTAAATTCAAACTTTGATGTAAGATCCATGGAAAGAGGCCGTGGCTTTCTAGTACGTACTCTCTCATCAGTACAAGTTGAACTGTCCTGTGATTCATTATTTACAGACTCCATAAACAAAGCTGAAACTGGACGGCGGTTAGCTCTTAACTGGGCCCTCACAGATGAATTATCTTTATTTTCAGCACTTATTAAAGATGTACTTACTTTCTCATCTGCAGAATTAGAAAGAGAGTTCCTACAAACATTTTGATTTTCCTTGGAAAACGAATGATCTGCTATATAATTTACCATTAGAGGTTTAATTGGAACCTCAGGCTTGGGAATACTTGTCCTTTCATTTGAATGTGATGTAAATGCAGACTCATCTGTGATGCTTGTAGATGTAAGCCAGTTAGGGGCTTTCTGATTCCCGATATCAGTAGTTGCTGCTTCAGTTGTGGAGCTTTCACCTTCTTCCATGCTTGGTTGTTGGGAGTTCCTGAAAGATTTTTGACTAACTCTTTCAAAATCATCCTGCAGGAAACCTGGTGTGCCAGGAACCATTTGAGATTGCACATCTTGCGTAACCAAGCTCAGCAAGTTTTTACTATTACTAAAATCTGGAGGTTTCTCTTTTGAATAAGGTTTAGGTGATATTCTTGGCCTTGACCTAACAGTGTACATACTCACAGGCTTGATAGAAGACTTATTAGATTCATCAATTATAATAGAAGTGGTTAAGCTATCATTTGACTTATTACTTGCATCTGAAAGAGGGCTAGAGTATGTTCTTGGAGTTTTAACTTCATTTAGTATTTCACTTAATGTGGTTTGAGTTGTTCTAGGTGACAGTGTTGAAGTTAGTTCTACCCTTGTTGCCATTTTGTTTTCAGCTACTCCTCCATATGGAAATAATCAAATCAAGAAAACACATCAAAGAATGACCCTGAAAAATAAAAACACAAATAGTTAATTAACAAAATCACAAGTTACTTTTTAATACCATGATTCATAGTAAGGCACAGCATGAACCTTTGCATGAACCAACTAAAAATATTTCGATGACCTGCCAGATCATAAAAACACACTTAAAACAGAACTACAGGCTTTTTACATTTTCACCTAAAAATATGCCCATAAAACTGTAATTATAGGTGTTGTCTAACAACCAAGGGTTAAATAAAATGTATCTTAAATTGCCCGTTAATAATTCCTTCTTTCATAAAAAGGCAAGGAATGTCTCCTTTGGGTAGAACCATGTTTTTATTTGATCATCATTAATTAAATGGAGAACTGGGCTGTGTGCTTCTAAAACAAGTGCTTTAGCAGGTGAGCCACCATAGCATATGCAAGGCAAAAATGAATATTTAAAAGCATCATCTTTTGCTAGGAATAGAATAAGGGACTTGCTGTAGAGACATTTGTATAGAAAATAAAGCCTTCTTAGTAACAAAATCTATGTACTAAATGCAAATTACTAGCGAAAAATGATATGTTTTCTGGGGAGAAATGTTGACTGATGATTTTTAAAAAATTAAGTTGATCCTTTAAAGGGCATGTCACCCTTAAAATAACTTTTGATATGCTGCTCCCCATGTCTGGTAGCCCCAACCGCATGATTGTATTTTGCAAAAGCCCCCCAAACTCTTACTTACTCCTCGTTCCTCCACTGCACTGCCGGCCCTCTGCTTGCGAGAATGCAAGCAGAGGGGCGGGACCGGCAGTCGCGTCTGTGATTGGCTGAGCGGCAGCCAATCACGGACGCGGCTGCCGGTCATTCAGTGCAGCGGAGGAAAGAGGAGAGGTAAGTAAGAGTTTGGGGAGCTTTTGCAAAATACTAATCATGCGGTTGGGCTACCAGACATGGGGGAGCAGCATATTAAAAGGATTTTATGCTAGGGGGAGGGAGAGAGTAGAACGGGAGGGAGAGGGAGGGAGGGGGGAGAAGGGCTGCAGTACGCATGACAAATATCTACCGGAGGCAAGGTAGCAGGCAGAGCCCTGCTAGCCTCCTGTGGACTGTTTTTGGGACTTTAGGGGGGGTCTACAGGAGAACCCTATGGAGCGGGATTGGAGGTAAGGATTACACTACACTACATGGTGGGGCCATTACTGGGGGGGATTATAGTTTTGGGGGTGGACATGCCCTTAAATTTCCCTTAAAGTATAACAGCATTATATCTTACACACTACAGTGCAGGCGCTTAAGTTTATAAGCAAGATATTTCTACCGATTTGACAAATTCAATCAAATTTTCCAGACCCCATATTCAGGATGAAGCAAATAGGGATGGCTCAAACCCGAACATGAGTTTAGGTCGAACTTTACAAGTTCGGCCAAACTAGTTCATTTTCCGAACTCGCGGCTAGGCTATATTTATTTGGCCGCCCACCAACACTAAAATATAGCTTTCGGTTTTAGGTAACCCGCGAATGTAGCTGCCGATTTCGGTAACCCACGAATTTAGCATTCGTTTTCGGCAACCCTCGAATGTATCGTTCAGTAACCCTCGAATCTAAAGTTCATTTTCGGTAACCCTTGAATTTAACATGCGGAAAACCTGACAATTGCCCAATCGTGGGGAAGGAAGTGTTTAAAAAAAGTTTTAGTGACAGGTGCATGTTTTCCAGACCATTTCCCAGGTGCTATAGTCATTTACAGTAAGTTACCATTTTTATTCTAATTGTTATTCACCCGAATATTCCAAACTATTAGTTCCCATAGACTATAATGGGCTCGTTTCCGAAATACCAAACTTTTACTGAAGTTCGTAAACGAACCGAACTTTACTACGTTCCGCAATCTTTAGAAGCAAACAAAAATTTTAAAGGACAAATCAGGCCTGCTTTAGAATCAGAAGGAATCATGGGCCTTTGAAGTTAAACCTCCAAGGCCATTAAAGAATGTAAGGTAAAAAATAATTAAATATTTTCCACAAATGTAAAGGCAGCAATTTACACCCAGACAGGAATAGAGGTACTGCTGACAGGGTTTGACATCGTAGTACACACTTTTCTACGAATTTTCTACAATCCTTCAATATGTCTTAAAATTTTTTATTATTTTTACAGTTAGCGTTTCTGAAAAGGCAAAATAGTATACTAGAGAGTTGTAAGAAGAGATGCACGAACCCACAGGGTTTGTTTAAAATTGCTTTTAAAAAGCCTATGTTTAAAAAATAATTTGCAGGGAGGTAGGATTGAGTACCCTATGCTATGCAAGTCCAGAACAGAATTGATCAAGTTTACCATTATCACTCACTTGGACAGCTGTCCCTCCAGAAACCTTCCTGCCAACAGACCCTCCTATTTTAAAATAGGTTCACACGAACCGATGGGGAGAGACAGCCAGGAGGAAAGCTCCAAGAGTTTTCATCACTTGGTCATCATTAAACATGTGCTGCACACAGGGAGGTATAATTTCTCAACCCTACCTGTGGATTATTGTTTAAAGGGTACATCTGCTCCCTCAAAATCAAGAAATATATTAACATTTTGTAAATCATGTTATTTTTGTGGTGTCTTAAAATTTTTTATTATTTTTACAGTTAGCGTTTTACTTGCCCTGTGCCTTCTCATAGTAAATATATTATCAAGCAACCAAAATGGATGGACATACTTTTTAAATACTGATATTAGGCTAGATTCACACAAATGTTTTGCGTATGTTTTAGTGGCATTTTGCGGCAAAACATCTGGTAATGATGGTAAAATGCCAGCAAAACAAACAGAAAACCTTCCTGGGTACCTACTCTTGCCCCTGTGAACTTTGCCTTTTTCCTTTTATTATGGCTTTCAAACTAATAGCTAGATATTAAATGAGTGGCCTGGCAACTAAAACTTAAAAGGAATTGTACACCGAAAAAATGACTACCTCATTTCAATCTATAATTGAATACATGTATGATGCACATACTCATATGTTTGTGTTGCTGCATCACTTCAATCCATTAATTGTTTTGCTCAAGCTTAGTCCCTCAGTCCCACAGCCCCCTACCAGACTAACTCCTTGGAGTGCAAGCATGCTCACTAATCCCTACGAGGCAGCATTAGGAGAGGAAATTTCTCACCATGCAGTTCATGTACCAACTGTCACCATCCTAGCTACAGTAAAACTATACATAACAGGAGAGCTTATGATACTAAGCTAAAATGTAAGATGGTTCAGACTGGATATCTAAAGAAATAGGGGACAGATCAACAAAAAAAAAATGCTACAGTGATAGTTAGAAGATTTATAGTTTCCAGTAATAGGCAATTTAAAAAAAACAAATTTTCCATTGTATATATCCTTTAGTAAAAAGTGTAGAATTTGTAAATTACTAAACTATATCTGCAACAGCTACAGTATATCTGTAAAAATTATATCTCAATAGAATGTGATCAGTTTTGAGAGGTTTATGTCAGTTTTTTCAGTTTTGGTTCAGCACTGCCCTATTTTCAACTAAACTACATAGCCAGACACTTTCCATCAATAAATCCAACTCGTTTCCATAAACAAACAGTGCAAGCAGCAGATATCTGGCTACATTAGCTGTGGAAAAAGCACACAAACATTCACAGATTAAATATGTTCTTAAAGGGACACTACACTGAAAAAATAACTTTGCCTCATCTTAATCTATAATTGAATACATGTAAGTAGCACTTAATCTGATTTGTGTGTGTTGCTATATGCCTTCTATCCAGCACACATTTTGTTTAGAAGCAGTATCCCCCTTCCCTCTTTAAACCACTCCCACTTCCATCCGATCTGACTTTTTCCCCACAAACCAACTATCAAGCCTGCACACAGCATTCCAACTGTTAAAATTCTGTCACCATTCCAGCTACAGCAAAACTGCTTACGAAAGAATAGTTTTTGAAAGCAAGGAACTTGATTGACAGCTGAAATATAAGAAGTCATGGGAAGAATAATAGTTTCCAGTTATGGTCAATTTAAAATAACCTATTTTTAGGTATAGATGCCCTTTAAAGTGGCACTTAACTGCAAAAAAGCAACAACAACAAAAATGAATTGCCTTTTTTATAATTTTTAGAGCTGCCAGGAACATGATCAATTTCTTCTCAAAGTGCTCCCCTTTCAACAGATCACCTTATGCATTTCCACTCTCTCTGTACCAAGTCCCTGACAGAATCTGAGACTCAGCTAGAGTGGGGAGCATGTGCAGGTCCAGTGGATATGACATGTGCCTTCAAACAGCCAATAGCATTCACCCTATGATTTTGTGTTATAGTTAAAGCATACCTCCTAACTTTTCAATGACTGGGACCCGGGACAGAACCTTAAAGGGGAAGTTCAGTGCAAATACATATGCTTTTCAGAATAAAAGAGCAGTATTTTTTCATCCCAATGACCTTAAAGGGGAACTGTGGTATCCCGAGGCACCCGCGAGTGGGCGGGGCCACATGGGGCTGTAAGATAATGGGCCATGCGGGGGCTGCAAAGGGGAGGAGGAAACACAGGACAGATTGCCTGAGTTTCAGAGCAGGAAGTGCAGGGGACCTGGTGATGTTGCTGCCATATCACACACAAAAATGTAAATATCTTCAAAACTATGCAAAATAAACAATGGAAATAAATTGCAAAAATTCTCTAGGGGAGCAATTCATTCAATTTACCTTAAGTCATGTTTGGACCTCAGTTCCCCTTTAAACCCTTTCCCGCCACAGATCGTATATTCACGATCTGCAGAGAATGCTTTAACTGCACAAGATCGTGAATATACGATCTGTGGCTTCCCCTTTAAAAATGAAAAAAACACGCGCGCTAGGGCCGACCCGGGGGCAGCATTCAGCTGCCCCCCATCCCCCTCGACCCCCCCTCGGTTGTGTTCCAAATCCGAGGGGGGATCGGGAGTTATCTTACCTTTCTGCCGTGACCGTATAGCAGCAGCCGGTCCACGTGGAGTCCAAGGAGGAACGGAAAGGGAGACCCCGGTGGACGTCAGGACTTCCTCCTTCACCGGGGTCTCCCTTGAAGTGGTAGGAGACTGCCCCTGGTGGTCTGTTGAGGTACTGCAGCTTGATCTCAATTTGATCATGCTGCAGTACCTAGTATAGAAAAGCTGTCAAGCTGCCAGCTTCTATACATTTTGTGAATGGAACTCAAAGTTCCATTCACAAATAGGATTTTTTCTAAGTTTTGCTACTTAGCGAGACTTAGAAAAAAAATGGGGACAAGATCAATATTTGGTGATCATTCTGATCACCAAATTATTGATCTTGCCAATGAATGAAAAATCACTTCCTAAAAATGATTTCCGGGAAGTGATTTTTCGATCGGATTTCGAATTGGAAAACGGCATTTATGCCCGTATCCATTCGGTATCATTCCCTAAGATGATCTGATGATTATCTTTGGGATGATCGGGGAAAAAAGAGGAATATCACACAAAAAATTCTTAAAAGTATACACACACCTTTTTTTTGTTACCCTAAAACTATAAATTAGAAAAAAAAGTTGTCTTCTCCAAGCTCCCCAATGTCCCCAGTGATAGTCGTAATAGTAAACGCGGATACTTATTTGTTCGATTTCAAGGGAAACTAAGCCTATATTTTATAAGGAATTTTGCAGAGGTTCCAAATAAAGACCGTATTGAATTTTTAGGATCAGTAAAGTGTGCAAAAACGTGTGTGACTCTCCATACTAACCGCTTCACTAAAATACCACTAAAAGGGTGGAGAGTGTGTGTGTGGGGGGTGGGTTTGGTGGCGTTTTTAAAAATTTTTCTTGTAACTGCACTTCTAAATGCTCCCATTGAGCTAGTTGGTGGCCTCGTCTCTGTTTGCACCACGCAAATGGCACACACCGTTTGATTCAGGACATGTGGGAGATTGCTATTTTAGTGGGTTTTTTTGCTGGTCAAGTGGGTTTAGGTAGGATTTCAACCCTTGAATCATCTCATTTTATTTTCACAAATCTCGTAAAAACACAGATTCTTGGATCGCTGGGTCTGGAATTCTTCATGCATGTATGAAAGCATGGCACCGTAACGTAGCTGAAGGCGTGTAGTCCAAAAATATATAGTTTGTGGAGGGAATTTCCATGTTTCGGGACTGTTTCCTTAGAAAAAGTGTAGGCTGTTCAAATACAGAGCGCTTTGATTTTTTCTTGTAATTGCATTTGTGCATGCGTCCCATTTGAGCTAGTTGGTGGCCACGTCTCTGTGTGCATCACGCATATGGCATACCGTTTGATTCAGAAATGTGGGAGATTGATATTTAGTGGGGGGGTTTATTTGGCGGGGGGCATTTCAAGTTTGGGGCTGTTTGAAATTACAGAGCACTTTGATATTTTTCTTGTAATTACACTGGTGCATGCGTCCCATTTGAGCTAGTTGGTGGCCACGTCCCTGTGTAATCCACGCATATGGCATACCGTTTGATTCAGGGGCATTTGAAGATTGATAATTGACAAGTTTTTTACATGACATGGAAATTTGCCATGATTTTAACTTTTAATTGTATTTTTATAAATTTTCCTGAAAATCTGGTAAGAAAGCGAAATTGTACACAAACTGCACCCACCATTGGTGGTATGCATAAAAGAATCACACCATTGTGTAGCTGAAGGTGTGTAGAGTCCAAGAATATATGTTTTGGGGGTATTTCAATATAATAGAGGGGTGTTTAGTCTGACAAATCTGAAAAGTTGCTGTAATTGGGCCACTGTTCATTGGCTCCTTTGTGGCTAGTTGATCCAACGTCTGCGTGTGTAACCATACATAGGGCATACCGTTTGATTCAGAACATTTGGAGATTGATATTTGGTAACTTTTTTTACATTCCTTGGGGTTTTGGCATGATTCTATTCTCCTTTTGAAGTTGTTTTGTTCATTTTTTCAGACAAATGCGAATTTCTACGAAGAACTGCGCCCACCACCCATTGATTGTATGAATGAACAAAAACTACAGCGTTACGTAGCTGAAGGTATGTAGATTCTGAGAATATTAGTTTTGCGGGGGTATTCCAAGTTAGAGGGTGTTCAGTTTGGAAAATCTGGGAAATGCTGTTATTGGCTCACTGCGCATTGTTTTACATTTTGACTAGTCGCTTCCACGTCAGTGTGTGTACCACACATATGGCACACTGTTTGATTCAGGACATTTAGGAGATTGATATTTGGTAAGTTTTTTTTACATTACATGGGGTTTTGGTGTGATTTTGTAACTTTGAATGTATTTTTCTCATTTTTCCAGAAAATTGTGTAGTAGAAATGCGAAATTCTACGAAGAACTGCGCCCCACACCATTGATGGTATGAATAACGAACTACAGTGCACATAGCTGAAGGTGTTTAGATTTCAGGAATATATGTTTGTGGGGGGTATTTCTGAGTTATCAGGGTGTTTTGTGGAAAAAACTGCAGACGTGTCCAAATTCGGAGTTGGCTAAATATTTTCGCTGTTTCGAGCCATCGTGCATTGTCTCACTTTGTAGCTTTTCGCTTCCACGTCGCATGTGTAACCACACATATGGCATAACCGTTTGATTCAGGACATTGGGGAGATTGATATTAGTAACTTTTTTTTAGATTCCATCAGGTTTTGCATGATTTCACCTTTTGAAGTTGTTTTTTTCATTTTTTCAGAAAAGTGCGAACTTCTACAAAGACTGCGCCCACACCATTGATGGTATGAATGAACAAACTACAGCTCTACATAGCTGAAGGTGTGTGATATTCAGGAATATATAGTTGTGGGGGTTATTTCAAGTTACGGGGGTGTTTGTGGAAAAAACTGCAGACTGTCCAAATCGGAGTTGGCTAAATATTTTCGCTGTTTCGAGCCATCGTGCATTGTCTCACTTTGTGGCTTTTCGCTTCCACGTCGCGTGTGGAACCACACATAGGCATACCGTTTGATTCAGGACATGTTGGAGATTGATATTGGTACCTTTTTTTTACATTCCATGGGGTTTTGACATGATTTCGACCTTTTGAACGTTGTTTGATGTCATGTTTTTTTTAAATCTGGTAAAAAGTGCAAACTTCTACGAAGAACTGCGCCCACACCTTGATGGTATATGAACGAACTACAGCGTTACAACTAGCTGAAGGTGGTAGATTTCAGGAATTATAGTTTGTGGGGGGTATTTTTGAGTTGGGGGGGTGTTTTTGTGGAAAAACTGCGAGACTGTTCAAAAACAAATACAAAATGGCTAATTTTTTTTTGCTGCTACTGACATTTGGCACTGGTCACGCTCTGGGTTAGTTGGTAGCCATGTCTTGGGTACACGATGAATGTGGCTAACCGTTTTATTCGGGAGGGGTTAGGCTTTCATATTTGAGATGCGTTTGAACTTCCTCCACAGTTTTTAGTGCAATTCGCATTTGATTTTGTCTCTGATTTTACAGTTGGAGGAAAAAAAGGAAAATGTGAGAAAGTAACTTACAATTTGACGAAGAGCTGCGTCCGGGTATCTGCATTTGATCGAAACTAACCTCACTCGTAAAATCCTGCTGGAGTGTGTAGTTTTCTAAAATATCTCCTTGGGGGGATAGTTTAGATAATTTGGTAGATATTCTATGTTACTGTCAGTAGTGGTTACATTTTAATTTGGTGGTAATATTCTAGGAGGTGCAGTTTTAGTTTGGGGGGTCTCCTGTACAGGAAACGTCGGGTACCTACATATACTTGGTATCGTTGTACTCGGGAGTATCTGAGCTTTGAAACAGTAAGATTTTTGTGTGTAACCTTAAGATAACTATAAGTAAAAATGGGAAAAATCCATGAAAATTGCAAATTTTCATTTTTTTTTACATATTTACCCATAATTCCAGTAAAATTTCCAGAAAAGTTACAAAATTTTGTACCATATTAAAGTACACTTTGTGCTGAAAAAAACAATGTATAATATTCCTGATTTACTGCAGAGGTTTCCTACTGTAAAATTAGTCTAAAGCGATTAAGGACAAAATCCTGAAAATTCTTCTGGCAGTTAACGCAAAAAAAAATGAAAATCTCCTGGCAGTGAAAGGGTTAATCTGCAAATTCAGCATTTTGTCTGTGTATAAATAAATGCAACCGAAAATCTGACTTCCTGCTTGCAGGACCCCTAATAGTGACCGTTATGGTCTGCCCTTGACCCAGCACCTGGGTTGATTCAGTTGCTCAGTAGAGATCTGAGCATCTTGACCCCCCAACAGCCAATCAGTAGAAATTACTGTTAGGAACATTCCAAGGATGTGGTGCATCCTGGGAAGAAGGACCGTTAAAAAATGTCAGCTCACTAATGTCAACAGAAAAGGGTATGAAATCAAGTGATTTTTCAAAATGGAAGAGAATATGTAAAATGCAGTGGTTTGCAAAAGTATTCAGCCCCCTCTAAATTTTCCACATTTTGTCACATTACTGCCACAAACATGAATCAATTTTATTGGAATTCCACGTGAAAGACCAATACAAAGTGGTGTACACGTGAGAAGTGGAACGAAAATCATACATGATACCAAACATTTTTAACAATTCCAATTTTATTGGAATTCCAATAAAATTGATTCATGTTTGTGGCAGTAATGTGACAAAATGTGGAAAAACTTCAAGGGGGCCGAATACTTTTGCAAACCACTGTAACTAAGTATGCATTACACAAACTAACAATTTAACAAATATTGATAATTTCCACTAAACTGTCCCTTTAAAAGGTAACTGTGGTCTTGAATTCTTCCAAACTAATAAGAATTATATAAAAAGCCTTCCATCACTCCTTAAAAATAAAACCTAAATCACATCTCTAGATAAAATTTGTGAGAAGCTATTGCTGGAAAGGTTGCTGGAAGGAAAGCAATATTACTTCCTGTTTGTTTTCAGCCTTGTGACCAGCCTCAGCCTGCATTAATAGGCTCTCCTTCTCAACTGTCATCCCCCCTCCCAGGTACTTCCTGATTTCCCCAGCATTAAGTCTTAACTGAGCATGCATGTCCCCCTGGGGGGGGTGGGTGGGACAGAGGTCAGGTGATGTCATTCAACATACTGTAAGCAGGAAGTTTGAACATTCACCCCAATGTAATTTCTCACAGGGTCCAGCCAGAGATGGGATTGCCGGCACATTTTAAAGGAAATACTGCAGGCCTTCATTTCACCCTAACTTGTTTTAAGTTGCCCTTTAAGATGACTTACTTGGCTCTGTCCTGGTATGTCCCCCTACGCCCCCAAACCTTCTGCCCACTGTGGGGCTTAACAGGGATTACCAGGACTCCAAGGTAGAGCCTTCAAACCGGGGTTGGGTGTAAGCTGCAAGCACAGAAAGAGCAACAGATAATGCATATTTCTTTTCATGATCTTAATGCTGAATCAATTAGCCATGCCATGACAGATAAATAAGCTTTGCTTTTATAGAATGGATAGTTTTTACATATACAGGGTTATTCAATAAAAGTTCTTATTGTTAAAAATGGTGAAAATTTTGCCCCAACCAAAGTCCAAAAAACTAGCTACCAGGAGGATAGCAGAGTCCGTATAGGACGTTGCCTCCTGTCTCCCCTCCGGGAGAAGTTTGGCATGCACACTGCAGGCCTCCCCCCTCCCTTTCCCTCCCTCTTTGATTTGGTCTCCCTCCACCTAGTGTTAAACCCTTTCAATATATTATCCGTATTGCTTCCCCAGCCGCAATCGCTATAATCATATTAGCAGAAAGTCCCCCGATAGTTACTTACCTTACCTCTCTCCTCCGCCGTTCTGAAATGCTGGGCAGCCGAGTCCGTGATTGGCAGCCTCTCAGCCAATCACAGATGCGGCTGCCGGTCTGGCCCTCTGCTTGCAGTTCCATGCAAGCAGAGGGCCGGGGCAGTTGCGGGAGAGAGGTAAGGTAAGTAACTATCGGGGACTTTCTGGCTAATGATTATAGACAGTTGGGGCTGGGGAAGCAATACTACAATATTGGAAAGTTTTGTTTAAAAGGGTGACATTGCCCTTTAAACGCTAATGTCCACCCCCGAAAATACATTTTTATATTCTGCTCCCCCCCCATGTCCCCCAGCCCCACAACAGCCCATATTTTTTTTTTTTCAGAAAGCCCCCCAAACTCTTACTTACCTCCCTCGATCCTCCGCCGCACTGCCGGCCCTTTAATCTGCCTCCCCCATGTCTGTAGCCCAACCGCATGATTATATTTTGCAAGCCCCCCAACCTCTACTTACCTCCCCTCGTCCTCCACTGCACTGCCGCCCTCTGCTTGCGAGAATGCAACAAGGGGCGGGACCGCATCGCGTCTGTGATTGGCTGAGCGGCAGCCAACACGGACGTGGCTGCCGGTCATTCAGTGTGCAGCGGAGGAAAGCAGAGGTAAGTAAGAGTTTGGGAGCTTTTTAAAAAAAAAACATGCGGTTGGGCTGGGGACATGGGGGAGTCAGAATATTAAGGGTTTTTTTCGCTAGGGGGAGGGATAGTATAACGGGGGAGATGAGTAAAGGGAGAGGGAAGGGAGGGAGGAGGATAAGGGCTGCAGCAACATGGCAGGAATCTCCGGGAGGCCAGGTAGCAGGCAGTGTCTATACCTGCTAGCCTCCTGTGGCAGTTTTTGGAACTTTGGGGGGGGGGACTACAGGAGAACCAGATGGAGTTGGGATGTGAGGTAAGGATTAAACTACACTACATGGTGGGGCCAGTAGTTGGGGGGATTATAGTTTTGGGGGTGGACATGCCCTTTAAATAAGATCTGATTGGTTGGGGAAAAATTTGCACCATTTTAAACGATAACTTTTATTGAATCTCCCTGATAGTGTGCAAGGGGGAGGGGCTGGGATCTGCAAAGGAGTAGGTAATTGACAGTTCTTTGCTGCCTAGCTGTGCTTTGACCCTTTAAAAAAGGTAAAGCTCCCAAAGCTAAAGAAATAAGCGGAAAAAAGGGTCGGAGAAAGGAGGGAAACAAATTTAAGATTGGTGGTGATTAAACCTTATGACTGTGTTATTCGTTTTTTACCGGTTTGCACTAGCATAGATATTATGGGGTCCAGCCCTGGACCACTCACAAGGTCGGGGTGTTGAAACGAAAGGTACAAAGTAGGTGAAGGGCTGAAGCATTCCATAAAATATCGGTCTCACTGCTGAATAACAAGGCAAACATTATATAGTATACATACAAGTATGAAAGATCATGTCCGACGCATTTCGTGCCTGAATTGGCACTTCATCAGAGACCTGATGAAGAGAGTCTCTGATGAAGTGCCAATCTAGGCACGAAACGCGTCATACATGATCTTTCATGCTTGTATGTTTGTTGTTTGCTTTGTGATTCAGCAGTGAGACCGATATTTTATGTAATTCTGCAGCCCTTCACCTACTTTGTACAATAGAGGCCAAAAAGACAGGAGACATGTACTGTGGGTCTACATGGTGCAACATTTTTAGGTAGCACGGACTGTTGGCCCCCCAGGAAAGACAGCCTTTGGGCACAATTTAACACACAGAAACTGGCAACAGTCTTCAGTTTGGTTTTCAAACTGACCTCAGTCAGGATTATTCAGGGTATTCGCTAATACAAAATAAAAAAATCTATGCCACACTGGCCTTAGTAATACATGTTCCTGACTGTTGGAACACTCACACAGTTAATCACAGTCCAGTTCTCACACACAGCTCTTCCCTGGAGAATTAGAATCTTGTACCCAGCTCCCTATACTGGGTTGCAAGACTCTCGACATCAGAGACTCTGGTCTGTTGCTTGCAAAACCTACAGGCTCTTGCCTGTTAAAGGGTTTGTCCACCCAAATTATTTTTTTTTTGATATTTCTTTAATTTCTATCTACTAACCTGATCTGCCGCAACTGGTTTTCTAAAAACCGTTTCATGTATCACACGCGATAGGTAGCAGGCCGCAGTAAGCCTGCATTTTTGTTGTTAGTGCATGTGAAAGCTACATTGCCTTGATTCCCCAGATAAGTTAACGCCCCTCATGCGCGTCATGCACTATGCGCCATCCAATCAATCTCGTTTGACTTCCGTTCCTTGCACTGTATAGAGTCATGCGCAGGAACAGAAAAGGAACTGAAAAGACCCGACGTAATTGTGCTCGTATAGACACTGGATTTATACCAGTTTAAGAAACATGCCGGATAAATAGGTATATAATTACTGAACATCTGAACTGATTTTCATGGGGTTAAGTTTATTTAGGAGCTGAGAAATGGGCTAAATACATACAGAAAAATATTTAAGGGTGAACATTCCCTTTAATCTCACTGGGGTATAAATCTCTGGACATCAGAGGCTCTGGTCTGCCTGCTTGCAGACCCACAGGCTCCTTGCCTGATCAGACTTTCACCTCAAAAAAGGCTACAACTGTCCTTTTAATTATTGAGCCCCAGCGACAGATAATTAATTGATCTAAACTGTAGACTGGTTCAGCACTGAAACCATTTAAAATTCGTTGCTTGGGCCACAGTAATGAGAACTATATCACAATTTAAACCATTTTATAGCATGCGATGTGATAGGGGTACATTAAAGCAGTTGCAGCGCATGCACAGGGTAGCACACATGAATTGCACGAAATTGCGATTTCACTGCGTCACGCGATTCATGTGTGCTTCCTACTGGGGCCTTGACCTTACAGTTAAGAGCATCCTCCCAATAAATGCCTTCTTTTCAGAAAAGGTACCTTTGGAAAATCTAGCACTTCTCTTGGGTGCTAATGTGTGTTTTACATGAACTTACATTGCAAAATCTAGGCATTACACAAGAAGCAAACCGTGTACTGCAAATGCAAACAGAAGAAATCCTCTGTGTATAGGAATGTCTCTTTATGGAAAAAAAAAAAAAACATTGAGTGCGTCAATTAAAAATCCACTGATTGTATAACAAATTGCCAGTTTTCATTTTTTTTTTTTCTGTATTTTTTATTTTTGGGATAATTTAGGGTATACAATTACAATGTTCATTCCCTACTTATTTGTTTTTAATTTACCGTATATACTCGAGTATAAGTCGATCCAAGTATAAGTCGAGGTACCTATTTTTACCTGAAAATTTGTACAAGCTGATTGACTCGAGTATAAGTCGAGGGTAGAAATTATCACCACTACTGCCTTTTGATTCTGTGTTGTTTTTAGGCTTTAATTGCCCTTTAAATGGACAGCAGAATTCCCATACATGAATCCCATACAGTAATAGCCAAATCCAGTACCAGTAACCTCCAATTCTTTGTCACTCCAGATGTTTGGAAACTACAACTCCCAGCATGCTTTGTTGCTGGGAGTTTCAGTTTCTAAACATGTGGAGTGGCAAGGTTCAGTAAACTTTTAATTAAGGGCCCTCTGACCCCCATATAGTAAAGGGAACTCTGACCCCCATATAGTAAAGGATTCTCTGACCCCAATAGTTAAAAATGTCACCTGAGAGTTGTAGTTTCAAGCTGTCCTTTGCACTGTACTAGCAGCTGTTTTTTGCCCCAAACTGAGGAGACCCATCAGATTTACAGCATCCAGTGACCGGGGCGTGAGTCCAGCAGCCAGAATACAGGAAGCAAGGAAGTGTAGGGGCAGATCAGCTCCTGTAACTTTCTATGAAGGTTAACACAGCGCCACCTACTGGTTACTATCTGTAATTGCAGAATTTGGATCTAAATTAGGACTTGACCCGAGTATAGGTCGAGGTTAGGTTTTCAGGCTAATTTTAAAGCCTGAAAAATTCGACTTATACTCGAGTATATACGGTATCTTTGCACTGATTTATTGCCTGTTCTATTGGCTTTCTAGATTATTAAACTTTAGACCTATAATCCAAGTTTTTTCATAGAGGGTGTGCCCTTTTATAATTCACAGCTTTTTCTTTTCTTTGGTGTGTATATATTACTGTTTGTGGTAGGACCCCCTTCATAGCTGGAATTATCCCTCATCTCATTGATAGCACCATTGCCTGGGGAAATAACACAGTTATCTTTCTAATTTGTATTGTTTATTTTTACCTCTTTCTTCATCGCAGGGTTTTTACAATGTATTCTGCTACCTTCTGCAGCTTCTGTGCAGGGAACGAGGGCTAATAAGTACATAAAGGAGCAGATTTCATATAAGTGATAATGCACACCTTACAGTGTAATATATGGATATTACACCACAGAGGAGTTCCCTGACCATATAGAAGCACGAGGTCATAGGCCAAGTGCTTTTATACAAGACAGGGAACTCCAAGGTGGCGTAATATCCTTACATCCCGACAAGAAGCAGCTCCAGCAGGTTCCGTTAGTGAAGTTTAACACTTTACTAACGGTCATTGTTCAGGCATGAAATCTGGAATGGAATGAGCAGTGGGATATAAGAAATATATGTCACTTAGTGACATAGCAGAGTGATTTTTATATATACCGCTGGAGCTCCCATTATAAAATATCACACTTATGTATTATAAGTTTAAACCATGCGAGGTTGAGGTTTTGGGAGGCAATTAGTCCAAATACAAATGATTGTTTGGGGGATGGACATACCCTTTAAAGATCAAAAAAGAGCACACAGTCTGATTGTATTGCACTGCCAATGGCAATTAGAAACGCAAGCAGATTGCAGAATGCAATAAAAAATTTGTAAGTCTGAGATGTAATCACAACACTGACTGACTATAAAATATCAATGGGCCTTTTTTTTTTGGTTAAACTTAAATACCATCAAGATGGACATAGTATATTTACCATCTATGAAAAACCTCCCGATAGGCACTTCAGTAGCCATAACCCCCAACACATGATACAGTTGATGCCCAAATGGGCCCCCAATCACAATATAAGATAGTTCAGGTTAAGGGGTTTTTAAAACATTTTATTAAACCATCATATCACAGATTAAAAACATCATAGTAGATACAGTAAAAAAAAACAAAACAAATCAAAGGATTTCCGTCAATCACAGACGCAGCTGCCGTTCCTGCCCCTTCCTTGCACATAAAAGGCACAGAAGAGCAGCAGAAGGAAACCAAGGGAACAAGCGCTGCTAAGCACATTTAGGAAAAGATTTGAAAAGTTTTGGAGGTGGACACCAAAGTCTTAAAGGTTAACTGTGTCTCCAATTCTTCCAAACTAGTAAGGATTAAATAAAAATCCTTCCATTGTACCTTCAAAATAAACCCTAAATCACATCTCTAGATAAAATTTGTGAGAAGTTATTGCTATAAAAGTTCAACAATATTACTTCCTGCTTGAACACCTCCTGTTTTCAGCCATGTGACCAGTCTCTGCCTGCATTAATAGGCTTCCCTTCTCAACTGTCATTTTTTCCCCCAAGCACTGTCATTTTTCCCCAGTGTTAAGTCTTAACTCAGCATGCAGAAGTAGATAGTTCCCCCGCACACCTATAGTGTATTGTTGAAATCGCTGGGTGCTGCTCCAAAAACCATAGCCAAAGGTAATAGTATCCAAACAGAAGCAATTCAGAGCGCACTCCAGTCTTAAATGTTCAAATCAATTTATTAAACACGTGACGTTTCAGTGTCCGTGCGACACCTTCCTCAACTGAGCATGCTTCGCCCCCAGGGAAGAGGGTGTGGCAGAGGTCTGGTGATGTCACACAACCTACTGGAAACAGGAAATTTGAACATTCACCCCAAAGTAATTTCTCACAGGCTGCAGCCAGAGATGTCATTGTTGGCTCATTTTAAATGAAATACTGCAGGCTTTCTTTTAACCCTAACTTGTTTGGGGACCACAGTTGCCTTTCAACAAGAAAACATGTTAAATGGGACACTAAACCGACAAAATAACCTTTCCTGAATGAAAAGTATAATAGTAATGGAGGGAAGCACTTCTTCCTGTCTCCCCTACTGGCCCCTGAGATGAGAGCTCAGTACTTACCAAACCGTATTCCTGCAGCTGCTGTCTCTCCTGTCAGCTCCCCTGCACTCTCATCCCCCCCCCCCCCTCATCGCGAGCAAGGGTGTGTGTTGGAGGAGCTGATAGGAGAGACAAAGCAATCGCAGAATCGCGGTTTGGAAAGTATTGAGCTTTCCTCTTAGGGCCAATACGGTAGACAGTAGCCCATTACTATTCTACTTTTTATTCAGCAAGGGTAAATTTGGGGGGTTTAGTGCCGTTTTAAAAACAATTATTCTTTTAAATCAACTGGGTTATAGGAATCCCTCGTGCTTTTCTTTTTAAGACCTTTTTTATCACAGTCTCCAAGATTTTATCTCTTGCTACTTTAGGCTGGGTACACAGTTAGATATTTCAACCCGGTTTGGTCAGCCGACTCAAAATATTGACGGCTGAGGGGAAAAGTACTGTGGTTGACATTTTGGCACAACCGATCGCACACAAGATCGGACAAAATTTACTGGCCTGTCTGATTTGGACGAAAGTTCGACCATCATCGGTGTTACAGGGTTAAAAAAACATGCAGCACACCTCTTCTACTCCAAACTTGTGGTCATAGGCACGTTTTCATCAACAACTCAAATAATATTGATACCAATTACCTCTTCTGTATGTTAAAGAGCATGTCCACCCCCAAAACTATAATCCCCCCAACTACTGGCCCCATCATGTAGTGCGGTTTAATCCTTACCTCACATCCCAGCTCCTTATGGTTCTCCTGTAGTCCCCCCCCAAAGTCCCAAAAACTGCCCACCAGGAGGATAGCAGAGTCCATATAGGACTCTGCCTCCTACCTGGCCCTTCTCCCCCTCCCCCTAGTGTAAATCCCTTAATATATAAGATTCCCCCTGCCAGCCCAGCCCCAACCGCTATATTTATATGTTTAGAAAGCTCCCCAAACTGCGGCTGCGTCGGCCCTTGCTTGCAGTTCAGCAAGCAGAGGGCCGGGGCAGTGCGGTGAAGGAGAGAGGTAAGGTAAGTAACTATCGGGGGACTTCTGCTAATATGATTATAGCAGTTGGGGCTGGGGAAGCAATACCTACAATATATGGAAAGTTGTTTTAAGGGTGGACATGCCCTTTAAAGGCCCTATGTCCACCCCGAAAATACATTTTTAATATTCTGCTCCCCATGTCCCCCAGCCCCAACCGCATATTTTTTTTTCAGAAAGCCCCCCAAACTCTACTTACCTCCCTCGATCCTCCGCCGCACTGCCGGCCCTCTGCTTGCGAGAATGCAAGCAGAGGGGCCGGGACCGGCAGTCGCGTCTGTGATGGCCTGAGCGGCAGCCAATCACAGGACGTGGCTGCCGGTCATTCAGTGCAGCGGAGGAAAGCGGAGAGGTAAGTAAGAGTTTGGGGAGCTTTTTTTAAAAAAAAAACATGCGGTTGGGGCTGGGGACATGGGGAGCAGAATATTAAGGGGGTTTTTCGCTAGGGGGAGGGATAGTAGAAGGGAGGGAGAGGGGGAGAGGGAGGGGGAGGGAGGGGGAGAAGGGCTGCAGCATGCATGGCAGAATCTCCGGGAGGCCAGGTAGCAGGCAGTGTCCTATATGGACCTGCTAGCCTCCTGGTGGGCAGTTTTTGGAACTTGGGGGGGGGGGACTACAGGAGAACCAGATGGAGTTGGGATGTGAGGTAAGGATTAAACTACACTACATGGTGGGGCCAGTAGTTGGGGGATTATAGTTTTGGGGGCATGCCCTTAAATAGAGATGTTGTGGGGCAGTGCCTTCGATAACTATTGAATCTCCCTGATTGTGCGGGGGGGGGGGATGAAGAGTAGGTAATGAAGTTCTCCTGCTAGCTGTGCTTGACTTAAAGTTAAGCAGTAAGAATGGAAAAAAAATTTAGAAGCAAGAAAAAGAGAAAACCTAAAAAAAAAAAACAAAAGAATAAAAAAAAAAAAAAAAGGGGTGAGAAAGGAGGGAAAACAAATTTAAGATTGGTGGTGATTAAACCTTATGACGTGTTATTCGTTTTTTACCGGTTTGCACTAGCATAGATATTATGGGGTCCAGCCCTGGACCACTCACAAGGTCGGGGGTGTTGAAACGAAAGGTACAAAGTAGGTGAAGGGCTGAAGCATTCCATAAAATATCTGGTCTCACTGCTGAATAACAAGGCAAACAATATAGTATACATACAAGTATGAAAGATCATGTCCGACGCATTTCGTGCCTGAATTGGCACTTCACGAGACCTAGGATGAAGGAGTCTCGATGAAGTGCCAATCTAGGCACGAAACGCGTCATAATGATCTTCATGCTGTATGTTTGTTGTTTGCTTTGTGATTCAGCAGTGATGAGACCGCTATTTTATTGTAATTCTGCAGCCCTTCACCTACTTTGTACAATAGAGGCCAAAAAGACAGGAGACATGTACTGTGGGTCTACATGGTGAAACATTTTTAGGTAGCACGGACTGTTGGCCCCCCAGGAAAGACAGCCTTTGGGCACAATTTAACACACAGAAACTGGCAACAGTCTTCAGTTTGGTTTTCAAAACTGACCTCAGTCAGGATTATTCAGGGTATTCGCTAATACAAAATAAAAAAATCTATGCCACACTGGCCTTAGTAATACATGTTCCTGACTGTTGGAACACTCACACAGTTAATCACAGTCCAGTTCTCACACACAGCTCTTTCCCTGGAGAATTAGATCTTGTACCCAGTCTCCTACTGGGTTGAAGACTCTCGACATCAGGACTCTGGTCGTCTGCTTGCAAAACCTACAGGCCTCTGCTGTTAAAGGGTTTGTCACCCCAAATATTTTTTTTTTGATATTTCTTTAATTTCATCTATAACCTGATCTGCCGCAAACGGTTTTCTAAAAACGTTTCATGTATCACACGCGATAGGTAGCAGGCCGCAGTAAGCCTGCATTTTTGTTGTTAGTGCATGTGAAAGCTACATTGCCTTGATTCCCCAGATAAGTTAACGCCCCTCATGCGCGTCATGCACTATGCGCATCCAATCAATCTCGTTGACTTCCGTTCCTTGCACTGTATAGAGTCATGCGCAGGAACAGAAAAGGAACTGAAAAGACCCGACGTAATTGTGCTCGTATAGACACTGGATTTATACCAGTTTAAGAAACATGCCAGATAAATAGGTATATAATTACTGAACATCTGAACTGATTTTCATGGGGTTAAGTTATTTAGGAGCTGAGAAATGGGCTAAATACATACAGAAAAATATTTAAGGTGAACATTCCCTTTAATCTCACTGGGGTATAAATCTCTGGACATCAGAGGCTCTGGTCTGCCTGCTTGCAGACCCACAGGCTCCTTGCCTGATCAGACTTTCACCTCAAAAAAGCTACAACTGTCCTTTTAATTATGAGCCCCAGCGACAGATAATTAATTGATCTAAACTGTAGACTGGTTCAGCACTGAAACCATTTAAAATTCGTTGCTTGGGCCACAGTAATGAGAACTATATCACAATTTAAACCATTTTATAGCATGCGATGTGATAGGGGTACATTAAAGCAGTTGCAGCGCATGCCAGGGTAGCACACATGAATTGCACGAAATTGCGATTTCACTGCGTCACGCGATTCATGTGTGCTTCCTACTGGGGCCTTGCCTTACAGTTAAGAGCATCCTCCCAATAAATGCCTTCTTTCAGAAAAGGTACCTTGGAAATCTAGCACTCTCTTGGGTGCTAATGTGTGTTTTACATGAACTTACATTGCAAAATCTAGGCATTACACAAGAAGCAAACCGGGTGTACTGCAAATGCAAACAGAAGAAATCCTCTGGTATAGGAATGTCTCTTTATGGAAAAAAAAAAAAAAAAATTGAGTGCGTCAATTAAAAATCCACTGATGTATAAACAATGCCAGTTTTCATTTTTTTTTTTCTGTATTTTTTATTTTTGGATAATTTAGGGTATACAATTCAATGTTCATTCCCACTATTTGTTTTAATTTACCGTATATACTCGAGTATAAGTCGATCCAAGTATAAGTCGAGGTATGGTACCTATTTTACTGAAAATTTGTACAAGCTGATTGACTCGAGTATAAGTCGAGGGGAGAAATTATCACCACTACTGCCTTTGATTCTGGGTGTTTTTTAGGCTTTAATTGCCCTTAAATGGACAGCAGAATTCCCATACATGAATCCCAACAGTAATAGCCAAATCCAGTACCAGTAACCTCCAATTCTTTGTCACTCCAGATGTTTGGAAACTACAACTCCCAGCATGCTTTGTTGCTGGGAGTTTCAGTTTCTAAACATGTGGAGTGGCAAGGTTCAGTAAACTTTAATTAAGGGCCCTCTGACCCCCAATAGTAAAGGGAACTCTGACCCCCATATAGTAAAGGATTCTCTGACCCAATAGTTAAAAATGTCACCTGAGAGTTGTAGTTTCAAGCTGCTTTGCACTGTACTAGCAGCTGTTTTTTGCCCCAAACTGAGGAGACCATCAGATTTACAGAATCCAGTGACCGGGGCGTGAGTCCAGCAGCCAGAATACAGGAAGCAAGGAAGTGTAGGGGCAGATCAGCTCCTGTAACTTTCTATGAAGGTTAACACAGCGCCACCTACTGGTTACTATCTGTAATTGCAGAATTGGATCTAAATTAGGACTTGACCCGAGTATAGGTCGAGGTTAGGTTTTCAGGCTAATTTTAAAGCCTGAAAAATTCGACTTATACTCGAGTATATACGGTATCTTTGCACTGATTTATTGCCTGTTCTATGGCTTTCAGATATTAAACTTTAGACCTATAATCCAAGTTTTTCATAGAGGGTGTGCCCTTTTATAATTCACAGCTTTTTCTTTTCTTTGGTGTGTATATATTACTGTTTGTGGTAGGACCCCCTTCATAGCTGGAATTATCCCTCATCTCATTGATAGCACCATTGCCTGGGGAAATAACACAGTTATCTTTCTAATTGTATTGTTTATTTTTACCTCTTTCTCATCGCAGGGTTTTTACAATGTATTCTGCTACCTTCTGCAGCTTCTGTGCAGGGAACGAGGGCTAATAAGTACATAAAGGAGCAGATTTCATATAAGTGATAATGCACACCTTACAGTGTAATATATGGATATTACACCACAGAGGAGTTCCCTGACCATATAGAAGCACGAGGTCATAGGCCAAGTGCGCTTTATACAAGACAGGGAACTCCAAGGTGGCGTAATATCCTTACATCCCGACAAGAAGCAGCTCCAGCAGGTTCGTTAGTGAAGTTTAACACTTACTAACGGTCATTGTTCAGGCATGAAATCTGGAATGGAATGAGCAGTGGGATATAAGAAATATATGTCATTAGTGAAATAGCAGAGTGATTTTATATATACCGCTGGAGCTCCCATTATAAAATATCACACTTATGTATTATAAGTTTAAACCATGCGAGGTTGAGGTTTTGGGAGGCAATTAGTCCAAATACAAATGATTGTTGGGGGATGGACATACCCTTTAAAGATCAAAAAAGAGCACACAGTCTGATTGTGATTGCACTGCCAATGGCAATTAGAAAGCAAGCAGATTGCAGAATGCAATAAAAAATTGTAAGTCTGAGATTGTAATCACAACACTGACTATATAAAATATCAATGGGCCTTTTTTTTTTGGTTAAACTAAATACCATCAAGATGGACATAGTATATTTACCATCTATGAAAAACTCCCGATAGGCACTTCAGTAGCCATAACCCCCAACACATGATACAGTTGATGCCCAAATGGGCCCCAATCACAATATAAGATAGTTCAGGTTAAGGGGGTTTTAAAACATTTTATTAAACCATCATATCACAGATTAAAAACATCATAGTAGATACAGTAAAAAAAAAAAAAACAGTCCAAAACATGGGGTTCCGCCAATCACAGACGCAGCTGCCGTTCCTGCCCCTTCCTTGCACATAAAAGGCACAGAAGAGCAGCAGAAGGAAACCAAGGGAAACAAGCGCTGCTAAGCACATTTAGGAAAAGATTTGAAAAGTTTTGGAGGTGGACCCCAAAGTCTTAAAGGTTAACTGTGTCTCCAATTCTTCCAAACTAGTAAGGATTAAATAAAAATCCTTCCATTGTACCTTCAAAATAAACCCTAAATCACATCTCTAGATAAAATTTGTGAGAAGTTATTGCTATAAAGTTCAACAATATTACTTCCTGCTTGAACACCTCCTGTTTTCAGCCATGTGACCGTCTCTGCCTGCATTATAGGCCCCTCTCAACTGTCATTTTTTCCCCCAAGCACTTCTTTTCCCCAGTGTTAAGTCTTAACTCAGCATGCAGAAGTAGATAGTTCCCCGCACACCTATAGTGTATTGTTGAAATCGCTGGGTGCTGCCCAAAAACCATAGCCAAAGGTAATAGTATCCAAACAGAAGCAATTCAGGCGCACTCCAGTTTAAATGTTCAAATCAATTTATTAAACACGTGACGTTTCAGTGTCCGTGCGACACCTTCTCAACGAGCATGCTTCGCCCCCAGGGAAGAGGGTGTGGCAGAGGTCTTGGTGATGTCACACAACCTACTGGAAACAGGAAATTTGAACATTCACCCCAAAGTAATTTCTCACAGGCTGCAGCCAGAGATGTCATTGTTGGCTCATTTTAAATGAAATACTGCAGGCTTTCTTTTAACCCTAACTTGTTTGGGGACCACAGTTGCCTTTCAACAAGAAAACATGTTAAATGGGACACTAAACCGACAAAATAACCTTTCCTGAATGAAAAGTATAATAGTAATGGAGGAAGCACTTCTTCCTGTCTCCCCTACTGGCCCCTGAGATGAGAGCTCAGTACTACCAAACCGTATTCCTGCAGCTGCTTCTCTCCGTCAGCTCCCCTGCACTCTCATCCCCCCCCCCCCTCGTCGCGAGAGGGTGTGTGTTGGAGGGCTGATAGGAGAGACAAAGCAATCGCAGCAGAATCGCGTTTGGAAAGTATTGAGCTTTCCTCTTAGGGCCAATACGGTAGACGAGTAGCCCATTACTATTCTACTTTTTATCAGCAAGGGTAAATTGGGGGGTTTAGTGCCGTTTTAAAAACAATTATTCTTTTAAATCAACTGGGTTATAGGAATCCCTCGTGCTTTTCTTTTTAAGACCTTTTTATCACAGTCTCCAAGATTTTACTTTGCTACTTTAGGCTGGGTACACAGTTAGATATTCAACCCGGTTTGGTCAGCCGACTCAAAATATTGACGGCTGAGGGGAAAAGTACTGTGGTTGACATTTTGCACCACCGATCGCACACAAGATCGGACAAATTACTTGCCTGTCTGATTTGGACGAAAGTTCGACCATCATCGGTGTTACAGGGTTAAAAAAACATGCAGCACACCTCTTCTACTCCAATTGTGGTCATAGGCACGTTTTCATCAACAACTCAAATAATATTGATACCAATTACTCTTCTGTATGTTAAAGAGCATGTCCACCCCCAAAACTATAATCCCCCCAACTACTGGCCCCATCATGTAGTGCGGTTTAATCCTTACCCCATCCAGCTCCATATGGTTCTCCTGTAGTCCCCCCCCAAAGTCCCAAAAACTGCCCACCAGGAGGATAGCAGAGTCCATATAGGACTCTGCCTCCTACCTGGCCCTTCTCCCCCTCCCCCTAGTGTAAATCCCTTAATATATAAGATTCCCCCTGCCAGCCCAGCCCCAACCGCTATATTTATATGTTTAGAAAGCTCCCCAAACTTTACTTACCTTTCCTCTTTGCTCCGCCGAAATGAGCTGCCGGCAGCCGCGTCCGTGATTGGCTGCCGCTCAGCCAATCACAGACGCGACTGCCGGTCCCGCCCCTCTGCTTGCATTTTCTCGCAAGCAGAGGGCCGGGAGCACGGCGGAGGAAAAAGGGGAGGTAAGTAGAGTTTGGGGAGCTTTCTAAACATATAAATATAGCGGTTGGGGCTGGGCTGGCAGGGGGAATCTTATATTAAAAAATGAATTTTAGGGTGGACATACCCTTTAAAATGTTCATCAACAGGCCAGTCAGCACATTTCCATTGATGTCTATGAAACTGGCTACCTAAACATGCTCCTATATTTTTATGGTTAGCCTAATGTTAAAAACAATTTTCTCACCTCCCATTTTTATTATACTTACATATTCCAAAGTCCCTTTAAATTTAGTTAGCAATCAATGTAAGTGAAAGTGTTAAAAAAAAAGTCTTTTATTGAGGCTTTCAAGGAATGAAAAGCAGTAAATTATATGCAAAGATAATCAATGTATGCTCTTATATAAATGAATTCAGTACAATCAATGTATACTCAGATATAATTTAAGATTCAATAGAAATGAGAATGCAAACAACAAACAGATCTAGGAACAGAGCCAAATTGAAACCATTTAGATTTTGAACCTCACATATAAGTTCTGTTGGTAGAGCAATTCTGCTCTAAGCGATTTCCTTTTAATGGGGTTATTCTGTTTTAAAGGGCTGCGTTACGAAACAAAAGCATTTATTAACTGTGGTTTGCAGTTTGAGTGAATGTACTAACCTAGCGCTGTTTTATTTCTGGGAGTGCGTCTGAGTAAGTAAATAAAATCACTTTTTGTTTTTTTACAGTCTTCTACTGGAATAAGGAGATGGGCATTGTTTAAGTAAACTTTAGGCACAAGCAGCCAGATGTACCAAGAGGCGCAGTGGCTGAAAATGGAGTTAAAAGACACGCTAACTGATGAAAAAGGGTTTGTATACCCAAAACATGTAAGCAGAGATACACAACAACAGAAGCAGCAATCTTCCTTGTGCCCTGTCGTCTTCACTCTACATATATCTGCACACGCTAACTGATATTACATCTGTTAGCATAATTTAAACTCCATTATTGCGGCACCTGCGTGGTTAACGCAGAAGTTAAGAAACAGAAGTGTTTAGAACAAAAAAGGTTTAAAAACAAGATTGCTGTTTCTGTTGTTGTGTATCTCTGCTTCTGTGTTGTGTATTGCTGTTGTGTATTTCTGTTGCTGTGTATTGCTCTAAGTATGGACAGGTTTGTTGGGGCCATGCAATGTGCATCCTGTTGCATGTATGGGATCTTGGAGATGCCCATTTAGAATCTGAGGTGCAGAATCTAAAGGGGAAACTTGCAGCATTGCAGGGCTTGGCAAACCTGGGGGAAAATGCAGGTGCCAGTAAAATGGGGGGTGGAAATGGGACAGAAGGTGGTAAAGTAAGATATATTTGTAAGGGTCACCAAGGGAAGTTGGGGAAGGAAGGGTAGGGTCGCTTCTCCCCAGCTAGTCGATCAAACAGATTTGTCGTGTTAGGTAAAGATGTGGAGGACGATATATGGAGGGGGTCATTCCCTCGAGCACCCAGGGGACAGCCATTTCTTGTACAAGGGAGGGAGAACTGGGGGCTAGGAATGATAGGCAGGTGGTAGCGGTAGGGGACTCCATTATTAGGTAGATAGGGTAATCTGCCGCCAAGACCCTACAAAGTGTGTTGCCTGCCTGGTGCTAGGGTTCGACATGTGGTGGATCATGTAGACAGATTATTGGGTGGCCAGCGGTCTTGGTTCATGTTGGTGCCAATGACAAAATAAGAGGAGGAGGCAAGGTCCTTAAAAATGATTTCTGAGAGTTTGGGGCCAGGTTAAAAGTAAGGACCTCAAGGGTAGTGTTTTCTGAAATACTACCACAGCCACGTGCTACGCTAGGGAGACAAGGGGAGCTTAGGAGTATAAATGCATGGCTAAGTTTAAGAAGATGGGGTTCAGGTTTTTAGAGAATAATAGAGATGAACTGCACCTCAATGATGATGGCACAGCTGATTTGGGGGACAAGATGGATAGAGGGTTTGAGGAGATTTTAAACTAGGTATGGGGGGGGAAAAGGGTAAAGTTCTGGGTGTACTTTGGCACACTGTTGTTGGCTATTTAGCCAGACAAGTTGGTAGGTGCAGATCCTCTCAGCCCTCTACTTCCAGGGCTTCACAATCCAAGCAAGGTTTAAGGGTAGAGCAGCACACTACTTGGGTGATGAATTTTTTATTTAGTGCAAAACATAGCATACAACATTTTAGGACTCGCAGGTCCCTTCCTCAGGTATATATACCTGAAAAATTGCTGGTCAGGTGTGCAGACGTCCTGTTTTTTGACTATAGATTGGAGTAAGGGAACTAACAGTACCTCAAAAGGGATCAAGTTCTTAAATATTCTTTAGGAGCATTTTCTTTCACAGGTGGTAGAAGTTCCTACTAGACAGGATGCATTGTTGGATCTGGTGATATCTAATAACCCTGAGCTCATTTTTGGAGATGAAGGTAATAGTAATCTTAGGTAATAGTGATCATGATATAGTGTCATTTAAAATAGGTTGCAAAAACTAAAGTGCACTGTGTTACAAAAACTTATCTTTAGGAAAGCTAATTTTATGTTGTTAAAGGAATTACTCCTGCTCATAGACTGGGGGGGGGTGATTTGTTATTAGGTAAATATATTGAGCAGATGTGGACTGATTTTAAAGGGGAATTAAACTATTACATTTGTAAATGTATACCTTTAGGGAACAAGTGAAAAAAAAATTAGGTCCTCGCCTGCCTGGCTTAAAGGGCATCTATAGTGCCTTTTCCATGTGTTCTATTATTTCCCACAACCCCCAGAGTGTCTTCACTTTTTTTTAGATTCCTTCTGTCCTGAGATACACCAGTTAGAAGAATACGTGATTGCATTCCTCTACTCCTACTTGGACTGTCAATCAAATCCCTGTGACGTGATCCCCCCTCCCTGCTCTGTAATAAACAGAGATAACTGCATTAGCAGGGGGAGAGAGGTAGCTTTGATGTTAGATATAAGGCTGTACTTGACCCCCCTTCTTAATAGCTTTCACTGATTGATGATGGGTCACAAAGTGAGAGATTGTAAACTGTACTGATCTCCTTCTTCAGTGTCTCCAGGACAGCTTGCTTTCTATTGGCCACTGTGCGTGGGTGTGTTTTTCAGGATGTTGAACTTTTAACTCCTACTGCACATAAGCTTGTCGGTTAGCCGGAGATAAGGCATGGAGGAGGTAACAGAGGGGAGGGGGAAGGGGGGAGTGCTGCCCACAGACCTGACACCATGGTTAAACAGAAAGGATTAAGGCAGCACAGAGTACATGAATTTAACTTTGCAAAGGGGCAATATGTTTTTTTCACTATAGATGCCCTTTAATGCCCAGGTAAAAAGGGAAATGGAAAAAATAAAAAGGCTTTAAAATTCTGAAATCGGAGGGAACCGAACAGGCTTACAGGGAGTTTAAAAGCTGTAATAATGAGTGCAATAAAGCAATTAAACTAGCTAAAATAGAAAATGAAATATGGATAGTTAGTACAACAAAGCAAGTTTAACCCCAAAATGTTTTTTTAAATATATCAAGAGTAAAAGGATGAGGACGGAGAATGTTGGACCATTAAATAATGGGGCTGAGATGGTTATAGAGGATGCCGAAAAGGCTAATGTGCTAAATCATTTTTTTCCTCGGTATTCACTATAGAGAATCCTAGGGGATTATATGAAGTGTATAAATGAGGAATATTTACTTTTGCTGACAGAGGAAATGGTATGGAAACAATTAGACAAAGTGAATATCAATAAAGCCCTAGGACTGGGTGGAATACATCCTCACATCTTAGGAGAGTGTAGGTCAGTTTTATCTAGACACCAGATTCTTATCTTTTCAGATTCACTTTTATCTGGTGATGTGGTGCTGGATTGGAAAAATGCCAATGTAATACCAATATTCAAAAAAGTAGTCGTTCCCACGTTCACAACCTGTAACTATAGACCTGTAAGCCGTTAACATCAGTGGTAGGGAAGGTGCTGCAAACTTTGTTATGGGATCATATCCTTGACTGTCTCCAGAACGGATCTTATTAGGTGGATTTATGAGAAATAGATTGTGTCAGACAAATTTACTTGGTTTTTATGAAGAAGTGAGTAAGAATTTAGATTCTGGCACAGCAGTAGATTTAGATACTTGGATTTTGCTAAAACTTTTGTACTGTGCCACATAGGCGACTAGTGTATAAACTGAGGACTGTTAGCCTAGAAAAAAAAAATTTGTACATGGATAGAGGTTGTTGGATCACAATCAGAGGGTGTGGTCAATAGAGCTACATCTATGAGGGCTAAAGTTCTAAATGGAGTGCCTCAGGGTTTGTACTGGGCCACTTCTTTTAATCTGTTTACAATGACTTAAGGGGGCCACACTACTTAAGACATTACACAGTGTCCAATCTCTCATAAGATAAATGTCCAATCTATCTAGCACTGCCTAGCCTGTTCTTTATACAATAATTTGAGTTCACAAAATAAATGGCTCAATAGGAACATCTCAAGATAAAAAACGCTGCTTGTAAAATGTGGTCTTTAAACATTAGATAGATATGTCAAATCTATCTATGTTGCCTAGTGTATGGCCAGATTAAGGTTCGTACCACAGTGCGATATGGGTCCCGACCTGCGACACACGAGTGTAGGAACGAAAGTTTCGGATGAAACGGTCCTTAGGTTGGGGATCGTTGACCAACCGACCTTTCATATCTCCGAATGTACGACTGTTTCGGCCGATAAAGTGCCAAACAACGGGCCTACACATCGTGCATGTAAACTAGGCAGAGCTTTGAAAACTCAAATGATGTGCAACGCTGCAAGCTGATCTAGATAGATAGTTATCAAAATGGAAGATGAGATTCAATGGTAAATATAATGTGATGCATTTGGGGGTTTAACAATCCTGGTGCCACCTACACCATAAATAAACCTGGTTAAGTGAATCCTAATGAGAAAATATTTGGGGGTTCTGGTAGATACAGACTTACCGTAGTAAACAATACCAGACAGCAACGGCTAGAGCTAGCAAGATATTGTCTGTATAAAGAGGGAAAGATTCAAGAGAAAAAAATATTCTCCATCTTTACAAGGCACTGGGGTAAGGCCTCATTTGGAATATGCGGTTGCAGTTTTGGAATCCCATATACAAAAAGGGACATCTTGGAAATGGAAGCAGCTCAGAGAAGGTCAACTAAAATAATAAGGGAATAAAGGGGTTTGACTTGCAGGCGATTAGAGAGGTTAGGGTTTTTTACATTAGGTCATATCAGAGGACTCGGGGAAATCCTTTAAAGGGCATGTCCACCCCAAAAACTATAATCCCCCCAACTACTGGCCCCACCATGTAGTGTTAGTTTAATCCTTACCTCACATCCCAGCTCCATAGGGTTCTCTGTAGTCCCCCCCAAAGTCCCAAAAATGACACCAGGAGGCTAGCAGAGTCCATTAGGACACTGCCTGCTAGCTGGCTCAGGTAGATTTTTGCCATGCGTACTGCAGCCCTTCTCCCCCCTCCCTCCCCCTCCCTCCCCCTCCGTTCTACTATCCCTCCCCCTAGCATAAAACCCATTAATATCCTGCTCCCCATGTCCCCCAGCCCCAACCGGGTATTTTTATTTTTAGAAAGCTCCCCAAACTCTATTACTCTCCTCTTTCCTCCGGCGAAGGGAGTGCCGGCAGCCGCGTCTGTGATTGGCTGCCGCTCAGCCAATCACAGACGCGGCTGCGTCCCGCCCCTCTGCTTGCATTTCCTTGCAAGCAGAGGGCCGGGAGCGCGGCGGAGGATCGAGGGGAGGTAAGTAGAGTTTGGGGGGCTTTCTAAAAAAAAATTATAGCGGTTGGGGCTGGGAGCCCAGGGGGGACCTTATATAAAAAAAAATTTTTTAGGGTGGACATAGCCTTTAAGATTAGTAAAAAATAAGTTTCATCTTTAGGTTAGGAAGGTTTCTTAGAGTGAGAACGGTGGTGAAACTGTGGAACTGTCTTCCTGCATGTGTTCATGGCAATTCACTGAATAGTTTAAGTAAAGTATGATATAATAAAGTTAAGTTTAATGGGGAAGCTGCAGATTAAAAAAAAAAAAAAAAAAAACAAAATGTTGGCATTTTTTCCCCCATACGCCCCTCCAGAGCCTACCTTTGCAGCTTCAAAGTGGATGACACACTTGAATATGGATAGTGGAGGTGTAGCTCTGCCCCTCGAGATTTGTGGTTTCCTCACTGGCATTAGTTCAAAAGAGAATGTTGGCTTGACCGAGCGTGCATGACGTTGCGTGTACGCGATGTGGGTGCCACCTCGCCGCGACTTGCTTGTGTGCACAAGCATGGCGCGGTGAGATGTCACACCGCGCGCACGCGTCCATGCACGCACAGATGTCACTGCGTGCACAGTGATGTCTTGCACGCGCGGAACATACTAACATTCAATGGAGACTGACGCAGCAGTAGGAAGAAAAAATCTCGGAGAGGCGGAGCTACACATCCAACTATCTAGATAGCTTTTTTTAAAGCTGCAGCTTCCAACTAAAGTTAACTTTATTTTACAACATACTTATCCTTTAAAAGTGGGCAATAGAAGTCTCTAAAACTAAAATATTGAGAATTACTGGTATTCATAAATATACTGAGTTCTTGTTGATCTATGGATACTTTCCCATTGCCATTCGGAGTCAGGAAGGAAGGAAGGAAGGAACCCCCCCCCCCTTTAGCCAGGTTTCTTTGCCTTCCTCTGAATAAACTGTTAGGTAGGGTTAAAAGGAGGGGTGAAAAGGTTGGACTTGATGGATGGTGTCTTTATCAACCTAAATTACTATGTTACTAGTATGTTACATTATAGGGGCTTGTGTGTTATGTCTAGCAAAATAGCAAATTCTCAGGTGCTACACTGTGTCTAGCATGAAATACCATTTTAGATACAATATGAATTTATTTGCATCAAATTGCACGAGAAAACTTTAAAAAAAAAGAAAAAAGTAATACGTTTTTATTTCCCTTGTTATTTTTATCCAGTCATTTGCAAATAGTAGATTGTAAATTGTATCGTGGTTACACGATACAATTTTTCACCCTGGCAAAATTGTCATCAGTGGCTACTTTAGCCACGACGGACAGTGATTCACAAGTGGCAAAAACTGCAATTGTTTAAGAAGCTGTGGTGTGCAAGACAAATCTGAAATGGTGTCTGATGTTGTTACCCCTCTTTCGCTTCTGTTAGCCACTCAGTCATGAATGTAACAGGACATCAACGCCAATGACTGAATGCTTTTTTCCTAGCTGCCTCCTCTGAAAATGTAAAAGCTTGGAGAGCTTGAGATAGGGCGAAGAAGGGAGGGAAGGTATAAACTTTGCTGCATGACAGATTAACAATACATCTGTCAGCTTTCTAACGATTGTATTTTTGGGGAGGATTTAGGATATATAATTTTTCATTAGAGAACTGAACATACCTTTATGGTTACCAGCAAGTCTTATCAAATTCTCATTATTTATCTTATGTCTCCTTTAGCTGACCATGAGGAACAGAAAAACTACAATATGCGCTAATGACTAATGTAAATAAGTGAATAAGTAACCAAGTGAAATGCCTAACCACATTCCTAATCTGGCAACAGGCGAACAACAATCATATTTAAAAATTACATATAAGTGAATCACAACACACAGGGCAGCACGGTAGCTCAGTGGGTAGCACTGATGCCTTGCAGCCTGAGATCCTGAGTTTGATTCCACCCTTGGACACATCTGCATCTCCTGTGCTTCACATCTGCATCTCCTGTGCTTGCATGGGTTTCCTCCGGGCACTCCGGTTTCCCCCACAATCAAAGACATACTGATAGGTGTATGTGTACATAAGTGATTAGATTGTAAGCTCTTCGGGGCGGGAGTGATGTGAATTAAGTAAAAAATTGTAAAGTGCTGCGGAATATGTAGCGCTATATAAGAAATATAATACATACATACACACGCACCCCAATCAGAAAGCTGACAGACATAGGGCTAATCTATTATGCAGCAACATGTTGATTTCCCCTTCCATCTGCCTCTGAAACTTTCCACCTTCTCTTTAGGTTACAATATTTTTTTATAAGCTTTCACATACTCATTGGAGGCAGAGATAGGGGAATAAAATACAGTATTGGCTGTGATGTCATCTGTTACATCCTTGACTGAACTGGAAGAACCAGGAAGCAGAGAGAGGCAACAGGACATTGGCAGCATTTCAGGTTAGTCTAATGAGTCAGATTTTCAACAATTGTAATTTTGGTGTTTGGGGGGTGATTATCTTTAATATTAAAACAAAATGGATTGGCTAAAATATCTGTGGTCCAATAGAAGGAATATTATGAATGTAAATTTAAGGGGATGTCCACCCCCAAAACTTAATCCCCCCCACTACTGGCCCCATCATGTAGTAGTATTAATCCTACCTCACATCCCAGCTCCATAAGGTTCTCATGTAGTCCCCCCAAAGTCCCAAAAACTGCCCACCAGGAGGATAGCAGAGTTCATATTGGACTCTGCCTCCACCTGGCCTCCGGGAGAAGTTTGGCATGCGTACTCAGCCCTCTCCCCCTCCCCTCCCTAGTGTAAAACCCTTTCACCAAAGATTCCCATCCCCCCAGCCCCAACCCTATGTTAGTATTATTAGAAAAATGCCCGAAACATTACTATTACTTCCCTCTTGCCTCGCCGCACTGAACTCCGGCAGCAGAGTCCGAGATTGGCTGGCTCAGCCAATCACAGACGCGACTGCCGGTCCGCTGGCAGCGCGGCGGAGGCAAGGTAAGTAAAGTTTGGGGCATTTTCTAATAATACTAACATAGCGGTTGGGGCTGGGGGGAAAGGGGTATCTTAGTAGAGAGAAAAAAATTTTTTTAGGGTGGGACATACCCTTTAAATAAAGAAGTATAATCATAAGGAGGTTGGTGAAAACTTCACAGGCTAGAAATCCCCACAGGAGGAGCTTGGGGAAATTAAGATGAGCAACACCCACAAATAGGGCTAAGCAACACTAACGCAATTCCTTGCATTTGCGCATGGATTACGCAGTGTTTCAAATATAAATGGGAATCACGGGGACGCACAAATTCCTGCAATTTCAGTTGGCATACGTGTCCATTTTGTTGACGCAATCGAATGCGTTTCCATAATGGAAAATGGCAAAATCCATTAGAAAATAGCACAGTGTGTTAACAAGCCTGTGCATGCAAGATTCTGGTGCGTTGTAGTGTGGCCTCAGCTTACATAGGTACATTTTTATGTAGTAAAGTACAGTAAATGTTGTAAATTACAAATGTAGCTTACGTTGAGTCCTCACTACAAAGCACAAAAAAGTGATGTGTGCTTTTGCCATTCACTTGTGTCCGCTTGTTGGGAGAAAGAAAATAACACATCGTATTGTGTTCCATAGACTTGTGTGAAGTGCGATTTTGGCAGAAATGGACCAAAAATGGAGATTGCATGCTTTAGAATATTGCAACGGATTTAACATTAAATATTGTTTTGCCAAGACAACTCATATGAATAGTCTTTAAAGGGACAGTTCAATGGAAAGATCAATATTGTTAAATTGTAGTTTGTGTAATGCGCTTCTTAGTTATTCTACATATTCTCTCCCATTTTGAAAATGAGTCGATTTCATACCCTTGCTGTTCCGCTGTTGACATTAGTGAGCTGACATTTCAGGTTCAAACAGTCCTTCCCAGGATGCAACCATATCCTGGAATGTTCCTAACAGTAATTTCTACTGATTGGCTGTTGGATGGGTCAAAGATGCTCAGATCGCTACTGAGCAACTGATCAACCCAGGCACTGGATCAAGGGCCAAACCATAACGGTCTCTACTAGGGGTCCTGCAAACAGGAAGTCAGTATTTCAGTTGCATTTATTTATACACAAAATGCTAAGGGCAGATTAAGGCTAGGATGAAAAATACTGCTCTTTTTACTGAAAAGCATATTATTTGCACTGAACTTCTCCTTTAATCCTTTTTCAATTGGAAGTATCAATTTGGTGAAGAGACAAATGCCAAATGGGCTTTTGCAGAGGATCTCAGAATTGGTCAAAAAATACATACCCCTAAATACACTGCCCAATCACCCAGTATGTAATATACTGCATAATCCCCATTCTATCACAGTTCTTGAAAATAAAGTTTGCATATAGTACAGTATCTCCATTTCCTAAAAGGGAAATAAATAAGGTAATTCCCAATGTAACCAAGACCTTAATCACTATATTTTCCTTTTTATGATCTTTTGAGATAAAGGAAATTACTTTGATTCAAAATTTGATCCAACATGAACTACAAAGTGATTTGCACATCGTGTAAAGCAGCAGTTTTTTCTCCAAAAGATTCCTGTCATTGTTTGTGACAATATACAATCATAATATTAATTGAAAAATAATGGCCTGGTGATTGGCAGAACATTAATGGAGTGTCGAGAGGTAAGTTTGTGGCTTGACTTTAGTAATCGTTTGGCCTGACATTACTACATCATTATGGCCAGACTGCTCAAAAGGTATGCCGCCTGAAGGTTAGGAATGAATCAACAGTTTACCTTACAGCAAACGACAGGTATGGGGGCAATACATAATCTGTACTATTATAGGGCAAGTCTAGCCTAAAATGAATCTTACATACAGGTAAATCACCCCGCAAACCCTAAACGGTAATAGTTGAAATCTGAAATATACAAGTCTAACCTGAAATCCTGCACAAGTCCTGTGCCGTTTTGCCTTCCTGGTTCCTCCAGTTAGCAACCGTCAGTTATGGATTGATGACAGTTAACATCACCGCCAATGACAATGTTAATACCTATCTGCCTCTCTGAGCCTGCCCAGGCTCAGTACAAGTTTTGAATTACTCAGTTTCCATGAGCATCCAGAAGCATAGCAGGCATACAGAATGAATTCATAGGACAAAGTATGATATATCAACATATTTTAAGAGGCATTCTTTTAAAATATTGTTCTTATGAGGGTAGAGTTGTCCTTTAAAGCAGCTTTATTGAGGTTTTTTTTTTTCTAATGAAAATTAATCTATTATATATTACACAAAAATAGAGAAAAGACACAAATTTCACACAATGACATATCTCTCGATTAGTCACTCAGAAATCCAAAATACCACAGTCATTTGCCTTTTTCAATGTGGCTGCAATTGTGACCGACTGAATTTCATTATCTAAAACAACCATACAGACAAAGGCTTTGGTTTTTAGAAGCAATGATTTTTGGAGGCAATCAGATTTCAGGAAGAATCCTTTTGTAAGGCTGGTTACACACCATAAGATATTTCGCCCGGCCGATCGCTGGATAGTGACGTGTATCAGTCAAAAAAAAAAAAAAAAATTCACATGATGTGGGTGGAGCACCGTGGACAAACGGGTGATCAGGACGGTGGTAAATCAAGACTGTGCTAGTACCAGATTAAACTATTATTTATGTAAATCTGTGGGGGTAGTATATGTAATCAGTGTCCATGTAATAATGTATATAGGGAAAAGAAAGTCAGCTACGTGTCCGCATATGAATGTGTGGGGGGGTAGAGAAAATTTAAAAAATCCACAAGAGGTGGGGATTGGAACAAGAGAATTAAAGGGGAAGTTCAGTGTAAATACATGTACATTTCAGGAAAAAAAGAGCAGCATTTTTTCATTCCAATGAACTTAATCTGCCAATTCAACATTTTGTCTGTGTATAAATAAATGCAACCGAATACTGACTTCCTGTTTGCAGGACCCGTAGTAGTAGAGAGTTTTATGGTCTTGCCCTTGACCCAGCGCCTGGGTTTGGTTCAGTTGCTCACTAGAGATCTGAGCATCTTTGACCATCCAACACGCCAATCAGTATAAATAACTGTTAGGAACATTCCAAGGATGTGGTGCATCCTGGGAAGAAGAAAAACCATTAGAACCTGAATGTCAGCTCCCTAATGTCAACAGCAGGGAACAGCAAGGGGTATGAAATCCACTGATTTTTCAAAATGGAAGAGAATATGTAGAATAACTAGGGATGCATTACACAAACTAACAATTTAATAAATATTGATAATTTCCACTGAACTGTCCCTTTAATGGAGGAGAGTATTCTACAATATGTTTTTTAAACAACTGTAGGCTATATTTCTTTCAGCCTTATGAGGTGGTATTTTGTAGTATGCCTGTATAAACATTTCTTTTAAAAATTTCTTGATCTGCATTTACCTACTCTTTACAATAATTATGTATTTCATATAACTGATATAAAAATGTAATTAATGGTAGGAGTTTAGTTAAATTTATGTTATGTCTGTACCTTAAATATTCAAATGCCTAATGAATGGCACATGAGGAATATAGGAATGAAACAAGTGTGTCTTCGTTGAATCTGGACTTGCTTCTTTGCTACACTTAACCATATTTAAACCACTCAAACCCGAAGTCATGTGACTGAAAGAAGGGAGCATATTCCCAAACACACGTTGGTCGAGAAAGGGTGTTCGTTTGGACTTGGCTGTTGGGCTCCGTTTTGGCTCGGACCCACCTGCTCAGATTGTCGATCTCGGCTTGATTTGTTGCTGCTGCCTGACCATCTGGGGTGCTTCGATGTACCGGAGCCATTGTGGAGTTGGTTGTTACATCGATGCTGAGGTTTAATGCAAGGGATGCACTGAGGGTAAGACTGTTCTAAGAATTGCAACCCTGCATTGTTATATCAGCTATCTCTAACCTCTCGATATGACTATATAGCTTACATGCCAACCAATTTAGTCTAATCCAGCTTTGTGCTATTCATTGCTCTGAATTGACTTGTACATTCATTATATGAAGCCTATGGATCCCCCTTCCCACCTTTTTTTATTGACTGTTACCAGGGTTAGGGGTGTGATCTGGACACAATATGCCTTGTCCACAATTTGTAACTATTATGGTATATATAATATTGTGTATGTTTATGTGTTTTGTTTAGCATATAACAGTTTTTTTTTTGTCAAATCACTGGATTTATACACTTACCTTTGTTAGCAGTTACTGGGTTGCAGTCTCTATGGGGCCGCACAAACTTTCAGCTGCAGCCACTATTGCCCCGACGGTCGGACATAAAGTTCTATTGTGTTACCCAGCTAATACATACAATGTGATCACCCTATAAAGCAAAATGCGTTTGTAAGCATGTGAGAAACACGCCAGTGAGGCCAATACCTTACTAAGCGTTTGTAAAAACTTTTACAGAAAGTCAAATCTTGACGGTACCTTTTTTCCCCGTTAATCTAAAACGCAAAAGGAAGCTGCACATGCTCACATATTCTAAGTCTAAAATTAGAGAAGCATGTTAACGGTTATTTAAATAAAACCCTACCAATAACTATATATAGGAACATGCATAACGTCAATATATATTCAATATATGGCTTAGTGTTTATTTTCCACCAAAATTAAGCAAATAAATAAAAAGATATTTCCATTAAAATTCTATTCACTATAGTGCATGTTTTTTTCAATATTTTGGATGTAAAACATATATATGTATTAATCATTTTTAAAACACTAAAACACCAGAAATGAGACATTTGTTATGGGGTTACAGCTTAGAAACTCTGAATAGCACTTTGTTGGGAAAGTGAACACTGTAGCTGGCATGAAAACAGGTTGAGCCAGGAGACTGTACAGAAGCAAGGTTCATAAACCATGTGATCACCGGGTTAGGTCCTTCGTAAAGGCCTGCCACAGTGTGGAACTCTAACAAACGATAAACACTGTCCACAAAAAGGATTCCCCAGCTGAATTAACCCTAGATTCATTTTACTTTCTAACCCTTTGTCCTCCAGCATTTGAAACAAAATAGTTTAATTATTAATATATAATAAAAGTAGTAAATGACAAAACACCACCCTTAGCCATTGGGCCAAGTTGTTTGGTTAAATCCCCAAAACAAAATGAGTCAAAGGGGTGGAATCCACAGCAAATCTGTTCTTTATACTTTAGCTGAGAAGCAGGAAATAGCCCGCAAAACATGGAGGCAAAGGTTGCAAACAGGGTGTGTGCATGAAGAGATACCCACACATTGGAATTTGGGGTAGGTCATCATAGGAGTGTAAACCTTATCTGTCCTTAACCCTTAATGTGACATATACTTAAATTTTACACAAAATTAAATCAGGCAATTAAGTTCTGAAAGGGTATCAATTCAGACATCTTTACCGCTAGAATTAAAACCAAAAGGAAACAGTCTAACAATATGCAAATATACATCACTAAGGAAAGTATACAAAAACATGAACCATACATTTATCAAAGAAGCACGATAATATATCTAGAGAATTAAATTACTAAATGTAATATAAACATATAAAGTCTTTATTTTTACACCTCTTAGATTTTTGAGTAGGAGAATGGTCAGTCGGTTTGATGAGATACTGTATATTTTAATTCTACCATACAATGGTTCATTTCCATCAGTATACCTTGTAATAAGCAAGGATTGCTTTGTAGATCACTCTGACAGTTTTAAAGACAATTAGCTAATTTATCCAGAGGCAGCACACTAAAACCTGTCATAAGGATAACCTTTTCTTAACGTTGCGCTAACCTATATTATTTAGGCTAGCACAACTTTAATAAAAGCCACACAACCTGATTCTATATGGTTTTGAACAGCTTTTTGTGACATTTTTTAACACCTTGAGGTGGTGTTAAAATCAAGCAAAAGACAATTTACAGAGAGCTACAATTTATATGCAAGAGCCAGCAAATCACAATATTGAATCAGAGGACAAATTGCTGATGGAGCGATAGAGGCTCTTGACAAATGAGGCAGAATGTATTATACACATACAGTGGCATTTAACCAGTGCTCTGGTTAATGAAACAAAAAAAAAAAACAGTGTGTTTGCCTAAAGGACAACTCCACCCTCATAGAACATCTTTTAGAATGAATGGCTCATTAAAACATGTTGATAATAATACTTTGTCCTATGAATTCATTACTGTATGCCTGCTTGCTTCCGGATGCATCATGGAAACTGAGCAATTTAGAAACCTGTACTGAGCCTGTATTGAGCCAGGGCATGCTCAGAAGAGGCAGCTAGGGGATCAACATTCAGTCATTGGCGTGGATGTCAACTGTCAAATCCATAACTGAAAATTGCTAACTGGAAGAACCAGAAACAGAGGCAACAAGAACATTGTGCAGGATTTCAGGTTAGACATATATTTCAGATTTCAAACTATTACTGTTCAGGGTTTTGGGGGTGATTTACCTGTATGTAAGTTTCATTTTTAGCAATGAAATCGCATGCGATTCCGTGTGCGATTGCATTTGCGGCGCAGTGTGGCCATGCCCTAAGGCCTCATTCAAACTAGGTTCATTTGTGCAGTAGGTTTTTGTTTTTTTAAACAGATCATCTTGACCAGGTCAACTCACTGCTGCAACACATTTACACATTTTCTGTCTGGAAATGGAAAATTTTAAAGGGCATGTCTACCCCTAATCTAAAATATGCCCCAGTGCTGGCCCCTCTGTATAGTTTTAAAAAATCTTACCTTACATTCCTGCTCCTATGGTTCCTGGCAGTTCATGTCTTAAGTCTATGAAACTGTAGAGTAGTAGCTGTCTCCCTGTACAAAAGGTCTCTGCCTCCTGTGTTGCCTCCGGAGGGATGCCGACATGCGTAGGGAGCCCTTTCCCCCCCCTTGCCCAACACTAACCGTGATGTAATACTAAACAAAAAAAAAGTTACGATTCATACTTACAGCCCTTTGCTCCTGCGCCTATCTTCAAAGCCGGCGCCGCGTCTGTGATTGGCTCACTGGCAGCCATCAGAGACGTGGCTGCCGGGCCGGCCCCTTTCTGCTTGTTTCCGGTTAGCAGAGAGGCAGAAGATAGCGCGGAAGCAAAGGGACTGTATGTAACTAACGGAAAGGGGTTTTTTTTGGTATTAAAGGGACTGTCCACACCCTCTTTTGAAAATGAATATGTGGTAGATAAGCCCCCAAAACCTAGACACGTTAAGTTCAACCTTTAATTCGGCTCCCACACAGAGATAGATACTACATCCTCCTCCTCGCTCCACCGCCGGGCTCTGCACCTGGGTAAGGCAGTCAGTGGGCCGTGACTGTGACATCAAGGCAAACACTGACTGCCATTCCCGGACCACCTCCACTGCGGCTGCTCGGGAACAGAAAGAAACAGAGAAGCCACAGTGGAGACTGGGAGAAGAACCGAAAGCGGCGGTGGAGCGAGGAGGTGAAGTAAATATCTCAGTGTGGGAGCCGAATAAAGGTTGAGAATTAAACGATGTCTAGGTTTTGGGGGCTTATCTACCACTATTCATTTTTCAAAAGAGGGTGGACAGTCCCTTTAACATGGCTCAAAGTTAATTTTTGGGTGAGCATGCCTTTAAGCCTAGAGAAAAAAAAAACAGACCACTACAGATGAATGAAAATGCAATCAACTTCAGATCACAAAATGAATGGGTCTGTGTGTTGCATTGTGTATGGCCGCTTAAAGAACCATTAAGAGCCAAGGCCACACTGTGATCCCTGTCATTTTCGAAGATCAGAGTGCATGTGAATTGCACCAAAATGCTGATGCCATGTGCTCAACAGATTGTATCGCAAACAGCCCAGTGCACCCCGTGTGGCCCCCTAGTGTGACGCTTTTTGAGACACAATTGGATTGCGTGTTAAATCGCATTCATGTGGCCTAGCCCTCAGTGCACATTTATAGGAGCACTAAGGACTGAAAAGCACTCTTAGTCTGTCTACCCAAATATTGTTAGTCAGAAAACTCATTTTGCTGCATGTAACAATATTTATAACACTTACATGTTGTTAAGAATTTCGAAATACCAAAAAGCAAAATCGTTAAAGTGCATGTTTCCCTGCTGTATATTTGTATAGGTCAACGTTCTCCAGAAGAAAGAGTTAAAGGTGATACACAAGTGCGATCGCAGGGACCAGATGCGCAACATACAGTTTTAACCGATCAAGCTGGAAATCACACAATTCCATCAGAATTCTGTTACATAAGATGTTTGTAACATGTAAAATCAGCCCCACACTGGCGAAGAACTAATCAGATAAAGCATGTTGTAAGGCAGATGAAGCATATCATGACAGCTGGGTGATGTTGGCTTCCACTTCAAAACTTAAAGAACATCCATACGATTTTAAACATATGTAAACAAGCATCACACCATAAAAAACAAGACAAAAGAGGCACTAAACCAGGAAAAACCACCCCAACTAAAATTTGCCCCATTTTTAATCTTACTTTCTCCTAGGCTCTTATGGTTGTCCTGCATGGCCTGATAAAAGTCATAAAAGTAAATACTCAGTGTGTAATCCAGTGCCTGCTACTACTTTTTCTTCTTAGAGGAGCCTGGCATGCGGAGTGGAGCTGTTCCCCTTCCGGATGCCTCGGCGCTGCATCACACTTCATATAATGTAGGGAAACGGCCCCAAACCCACCTTCATTCCCTCAGCTCCTCTGCGGACAGGCAGCTGCGTCTGTAATTGACGAGTCTCAGCCATTCAAAGATGCAGCTGCTGGTCCTGCTACTTCTTCCATCCCGGAAATAGCAGAAAAGGCAGTGGCCGATGAATGAAGGTGGGTAAGTACATTTCTGGGCAGATTTTAAAGTTGTAACCCTAGCCATTAGGGGCATGGAGTCCCCTACATATATGGGGTTTTTTTCAATTTGGGGGTGGAGATACCTGTAACATAAAAGTGGTATACCTTTCAGGGTGGGGTAGGAGACAAACATCCTGTTCATTACCATCAATGTTGGCTGTGATAGACGAACCCAGGGGTGAGAGGCCTGTTGTTTAGCTCCTCACTATTATGGCAGATTGTAGTTAAGGCGCGTATAGTGATGTAGTTTCGCCGCTACTACATGCTGCCATCAACCATGTATGGTAGTCCTTAAAGGGACACAAACTGAAAAAAACTAATTGCCTTTATTCTTTTCTATATTTTAGTATTGTCATTAAAAATATCGCGTTGGTGTTGGGGGGGGCTAATCCCTACTATATAAAATGGATTTTGAGCTAGGGGGCGGGAGTCCAAAAAGGGAGGAAGAGGGGGCGGGAGAATGCGCGCAGTGCGCATGCCAAACTTCTCCCGGGGGGGACAGGGGCAGAGTCTCCTGGTGGCCACTTTTTTTAACTTTGGGGGGGGACTAGAGGAGAACCATTTGGAGCTGGGATGTAAGGTAAGGATTTTTTATTACTACAGAGTGGGGCCAGTGGTGGGGGGGATTATAGTTGGGGGTAGACAGCCCTTTAAGTAACACAGACGCGGCTAACTGCAGGATTGGGTTATCTGCACAGAGCAACAGATAATGTATATTCCTTTTCCTGATCTTAAAGGGCAGTCCACCCCCAAAACTAAAATTTAACCCCTTACTGGCCACATCAAGTAGTTAAAACACATCCTTACCTTACATTCTGCTCAAATAGTTCCCCTGCTGTGCCCCTCCAAAGTCCAGGAAACTGCTGGGTAGGAGAGTGTGTGACTCATGCTGTGCCTGAGACTTCCTCAACCTCATCAAGGTTGAGCATGCTCAGTGCAGCCCTCCCTGCCTCTCAGCCAATCACGGACGCGGCTGCCGGTCCCGCCCCCTGCTTTCAATCCATGCAAGCAGAGGCCTGAACACTGCAGCGGAGGAGAGAGGCAGGTAAGAACGGGGGACTTTCTAACAATTATATTAATGCGTTGGGCTGGGGGAGCATGCTCTACCACATATCAAAAGTTAAATTTCGGGGTGGACATGCCTTTAATGCTTCATAAATTAGCCATGTAGTGAAAGGAAATAAGCTTTATGTTATAGAATGGATAGTTTCTACATGTAGAGTGCCAGGGGGAGGGGCGGGGTGTTGATAGTTCTTAACTGACTAGCAGTGCCCCGCCTCTTTAAAAAAAAAAAAAGAAGAAAGCTAAAAAAAAAACAAAGTATAAGAAGGTAAGTGAAGGGGAAAAAAGCAGATTTAAGATTGGTGGTAATTAATCCTAATTACTGTGTGATAGTTAAAAATTATTGCTCCAGTTTACATGTCCTTAAGTCACCAAGAATACTTTCTAGGTACAATGGCTAATTGGCTCATGGATTTGTCTATTCCTCTAGGGATGGACAATGGAGGTAGGACTCTGATTCAACAACAACTGAGTTTGTTTTACTACTAAGCAATTTCTAAATGAAATTCATTTACACTATGGAACTAGCAACGAATAAAAAATACAAAGGAACTGCAATTTACAAGTGAGGATGAGTAGTACAATAAAGGATGCTGAAAGAGATTAATTACTGTACAGATTTGACCACACCCCATGATAAATAACCAGCTGTAGATATAGCAAGTCAATCAGTGAGGACTGCCCTAGTGAATCTCAAAGAGTTATGAAAGCTCTTTATATACAAAGCCAATCTATGATTGATATACCTTGCACAGTATGTTTCAAGTCAGATCCTCTGAAGTGAACATAATCGTATCAGTTTGGGAGAAAAACAAATGGAAGTATCTTACTATAAAATAAGTAATTTCACTGGCTTGCTCTCAACGGCAAACAAATAAAAATTTTAGCAAATAATTAATTATAGGACACTTTTTTTAGCCTCTAATTAAACATGTACGCAATAAGGAATAGAAAAGTTTAGATTTGTGTTTGACAGATAAAAGTCACACACTAGGTACACTTATTTTCCAAAGGTACTGATTTGAGAGGCTGCATTTATTTCACAGAGTATTTTAGGATACAGTTTTATAAGAAACTGATCAGCTTGATAAGGTAATTGCACAAAAGCACTGGCATGTAAATTGCAAATCTTACATGGGGTTTAATCTGCATTTCCAGCATGTCACTGAGAAAAACCTAGGAAATACAATCACTATCCCATAGTAGCGCCAAGATAACATATCGAACAATTGATCAAAGGTTGATTTGTCAGTGGTTTTCTAACTTTTGTTCGCCACTAAACATTATCAAAGCATTTATTGATAAAGACAGAAATTTCACCTTTATAGTCTGCATTCACCGCAAATTTCAAGATGAAATTGGGGAAGATCGACGGCGAATGTGGGACTTTTTCGATCAGGAGAATCTGCTTTAGTTTAGGAAGGATAACGCTTTCAGGTGACTTAAGTTCACCACCAAAAATATGTCTCAAAGCTCCTACAAAGCAGCTGAATGACAGGACCAACCAAACCTGCAGGAGTTACCTGTGGCAAAGATGGAAAGTGACTACTGAAAGTTTATAATCTATGACATCTACTATTGTAAAGCAAACTGTAAGCCTAAACACATATTTTCTGTCTAAAGCCCCGAATCAGTTGATTTAAGATATACTCTTTCCTTTGAAAGAATACTGCACAAAGGTACAAAATACAAAGTAGGAAAAACTTCCACTACAGCAAGTCACCCAGTTACTTTTTTGTCCCCTCGTTCAGTTAGTAGAGACATTCATAACGTAGGGAGAAACTGAGTTTCACTACAAATACCAGGTGCTGCGAAAGTCCTATAAAAGCTAACACATTAACAGACACCACAGCAACTCTCTACTTCCCATTTTATTCTAAAATTTGTACAGGCAAAAACCTGGTTTATCAGCAGAGGACCTTTTAATAAATATAGTATTTTTCTGATGACAGTACTGATAAGTTAAAAGAGTCTTCTTCAGCATTTATTGTCTTTATAAAAACTAATGCAAATCATCGTTAACACAAATTTAAAAAGACACTAAAATTTGCATTCAAAACAAGGCTATATTTGTACGTCCGGAGGTTCCATTTTAGCAGAACTAACAAGGCCAAATAAGTAGCTCCAGCTTAGTATGAATCAGTAAGATTTCATCAGGAATGTACTTTTTATTGAAAACAAGTGCAACGCTTCCAATACAAATATAGATCCATCCCAAATAAACCAAGTGATCCTTGTAACTATGCTTTGGCAGCACACAGTGGGGGAGGATGGGAATTTCCCAGTCCTCTGTCTTAGCTCTAGTTTTAGTTGTTTTTATTTTTGCAGCGATTTGTTACTGCAGAATAAGCAGGGAAGTCTGGAGGAATAATTATCTCAGTGCGACAACACCATAAACAATTACAAACAGCCTTAAAATATCCAAATACTGGAACAGATTTTTGCATTTGGGCTAAAGTTCTAAATGGAGTGCCTCAGGGTTCTGTACTGGGGCCACTTCTTTTTAATCTGTTTACAAATGACTTAAGGGGGCCATACACTACTTAAGACATTACACAGATGTCCAATCTCTCATAAGATAAATGTCCAATCTATCTAGCACTGCCTAGCCTGTTCTTTTATACAATAAATTTGAGTTCACAAAATAAATGGCTCAGATAGGAACATCTCAAGATAAAAAACGCTGCTTGTAAAATGTGGTCTTTAAACATTAGATAGATATGTCAAATCTATCTATTGTCTGCCTAGTGTATGGCCAGATTAAAGGTTCGTACACACGTGCGATCGTGGGTCCCGACCTGCGACACACGATGTGTAGGAACGAAAGTTTCGGATGAAACGGTCCTTAGGTTGGGGATCGTTGACCAACCGACCTTTCATATCTCCGAATGTACGACTGTTTCGGCCGATAAAGTGCCAACACACGGGCCTACACATCGTGCATGTAAACTAGGCAGAGCTTTGAAAACTTCAAATGATGTGCAACTGCTGCAAGCTGATCTAGATAGATTATCAAAATGGAAGATGAGATTCAATGGTAAATATAATGTGATGCATTTGGGGGTTTAACAATCCTGGTGCCACCTACACCATAAATAACCCTGTGTTAAGTGAATCTCTAATGGAAAAATATTTGGGGGTTCTGGTAGATAACAGACTTACCTGTAGTAAACAATACCAGACAGCAACGGCTAGAGCTAGCAAGATATTGTCTTGTATAAAGAGGGAAAGATTCAAGAGAAAAAAATATTCTCCATCTTTACAAGGCACTGGGGTAAGGCCTCATTTGGAATATGCGGTGCAGTTTTGGAATCCCATATACAAAAAGGGACATCTTGGAAATGGAAGCAGCTCAGAGAAGGTCAACTAAAATAATAAGGGAAATAAAGGGGTTTGACTATGCAGGCAGATTAGAGAGGTTAGGGTTTTTTACATTAGGTCATATCAGAGGACTCGGGGAAATCCTTTAAAGGGCATGTCCACCCCCAAAACTATAATCCCCCCAACTACTGGCCCCACCATGTAGTGTAGTTTAATCCTTACCTCACATCCCAGCTCCATAGGGTTCTCCTGTAGTCCCCCCCAAAGTCCAAAAATGACTACCAGGAGGCTAGCAGAGTCCATATAGGACACTGCCTGCTAGCTGGCCTCAGGTAGATTTTTGCCATGCGTACTGCAGCCTTCTCCCCCCTCCCTCCCCCTCCCTCCCCTCCCGTTCTACTACCCCCCCTAGCATAAAAACCCATTTAATATCCTGCTCCCCCATGTCCCCCAGCCCCAACCGGGTATTTTTATTTTTAGAAAGCTCCCCAAACTCTTACTACCTCTCCTCTTTCCTCCGGCGAAGTGAGCTGCCGGCAGCCGCGTCTGTGATTGGCTGCCGCTCAGCCAATCACAGACGCGGCTGCCGTCCCGCCCCTCTGCTGCATTTCCTTGCAAGCAGAGGGCCGGGAGCGGGCGGAGGATCGAGGGGAGGTAAGTAGAGTTTGGGGGGCTCTAAAAAAAAATTATAGCGGTTGGGGCTGGGAGCCCAGGGGGGACCTTATATAAAAAAAAATTTTTAGGTGGACATAGCTTTAAGATAGTAAAAAATAAGTTTCATCTTTAGGTTAGGAAAGGTTTCTTTAGAGTGAGAACGGTGAAACTGTGGAACTGTCTTCCTGCTGATGTGTTCATGGCAAATTCACTGAATAGCTTTAAAGGATAAGTATGATATAAAATAAAGTTAAGTTTAAGTGGAAGCTGCAGATTTAAAAAAAAAAAAAAAACAAAACAACTGTTGGCATTTTTTCCCCCATACGCCCCTCCAGAGCCTACCTTTGCAGCTTCAAAGTGGATGACACCTTGAATATGGATAGTTGGAGGTGTAGCTCTGCCCCTCCGAGATTTGTGGTTTCCTACTGCTGCATTAGTCTCAAAAGAGAATGTTGGCTTGTACCGAGCGTGCATGACGTTGCTGTGCACGCGATGTGGGTGCCACCTCGCCGCGACTTGCTTGTGTGCACAAGCATGGCGCGGTGAGATGTCACACGCGCGCACGCGTCCATGCACGCACAGATGTCACGTTGCGTGCACAGTGATGTCTTGCACGCGCGGAACATACTAACATTCACTGGAGACTGACGCAGCAGTAGGAAGAAAAAAATCTCGGAGAGGCGGAGCTACACATCCAACTATCTAGATAGCTTTTTTAAAGCTGCAGCTTCCAACTAAAGTTAACTTTATTTTACAACATACTTATCCTTTAAAAGTGGGCAATAGAAGTCTCTAAAACTAAAAAATATTGAGAATTACTGGTATTCATAAATATACTGCAGTTCTTGTTGATCTATGGATACTTTCCCATTGCCATTCGGAGTCAGGAAGGAAGGAAGGAAGGAACCCCCCCCCTCCTTTAGCCAGGTTTCTTTTGCCTTCCTCTGAATAAACTGTTAGGTAGGGTTAAAAGGAGGGTGAAAAGGTTGGACTTGATGGATGGATGTCTTTATTCAACCTAAATTACTATGTTACTATGTATGTTACATTATAGGGAGCTTGTGTTGTTATGTCTAGCAAAATAGCAAATTCTCAGGTGCTACACTGTGTCTAGCATGAAATACCATTTTTAGAATACAATATGAATTTATTTGCATCAAATTGCACTTAAGAAAACTTAAAAAAAAAGGAAAAAAGTAGTACGTTTTTATTTCCCTTGTTTATTTTTATCCAGTCATTTGCAAATAGTAGATTGTAAATTGTATCGTGGTTACACGATACAATTTTTCACCCTGGCAAAATTGTCATCAGTGGCTACTTTAGCCACGACGGACAGTGATTCACAAGTGGCAAAAACTGCAATTGTTTAAGAAGCTGTGGTGTGCAAGACAAATCTGAAATGGTGTCTGATGTTCTGTTACCCCTCTTTCTGCTTCCTGTTAGCCACTCAGTCATGAATGTAACAGGACATCAACGCCAATGACTGAATGCTTTTTTTTCCTAGCTGCCTCCTCTGAAAATGTAAAAGCTTGGAGAGCTTGAAGATAGGGCGAAGAAGGGAGGGAAGTGTATAACTTTGCTGCATGACAGATTAACAATACATCTGTCAGCTTTCTAACGATTGTATTTTTGGGGAGTGATTTAGCTATATATAATTTTTCATTAGAGAACTGAACATACCCTTTATGGTTACCAGCAAGTCTTATCAAATTCTACTTATTTATCTTTATGTCTCCTTTAGCTGACCATGAGGAACAGAAAAACTACAATATGCGCTAATGACTAATGTAAATAAGTGAATAAGTAACCAAGTGAATTGCCTACACACATTCCTAATCTGGCAACAGGCGAACAACAATCATATTTAAAAATTACATATAAGTGAATCACACACACAGGGCAGCACGGTAGCTCAGTGGGTAGCACTGATGCCTTGCAGCACTGAGATCCTGAGTTTGATTCCACCCTTGGACACATCTGCATCTCCTGTGCTTCACATCTGCATCTCCTGTGCTTGCATGGGTTTCCTCCGGGCACTCCGGTTTCCCCCACAATCATAAAGACATACTGATAGGTTGTATGTGTACATAAAGTGATTAGATTGTAAGCTCTTCGGGGCAGGGAGTGATGTGAATTAAGTAAATAATTGTAAAGTGCTGCGGAATATGTAGCGCTATATAAGAAATATAATACATACATACACACGCACCCCAATCAGAAAGCTGACAGACATAGGGCTAATCTATTATGCAGCAACATGTTGATTTCCCCCTTCCATCTGCCTCTGAAACAGTTTCCACCTTCTCTTTAGGTTTTACAATATTTTTTTTATAAGCTTTCACATACTCATTGGAGGCAGATAGGGGAATACAATACAGTCATTGGCTGTGATGTCATCTGTTACATCCTTGACTGAACTGGAAGAACCAGGAAGCAGAGAGAGGCAACAGGACATTGGCAGCATTTCAGGTTAGTCTAATGAGTCAGATTTCAACAATTGTAATTTTGGTGTTTGGGGGGTGATTTATCTTTATTAATAAAACAAAATGCATTGGCTAAAATATCTGTGGTCCAATAGAAGGAATATTATGAATGTTAAATTTAAAGGGCATGTCCACCCCCAAAACTATAATCCCCCCCACTACTGGCCCCATCATGTAGTGTAGTTTAATCCTTACCTCACATCCCAGCTCCATAAGGTTCTCATGTAGTCCCCCCCAAAGTCCCAAAAACTGCCCACCAGGAGGATAGCAGAGTTCATATTGGACTCTGCCTCCTACCTGGCCTCCGGGAGAAGTTTGGCATGCGTACTGCAGCCCTTCTCCCCCTCCCTCCCCCTCCCTAGTGTAAAACCCTTTTCACCAAAGATTCCCATCCCCCCAGCCCCAACCGCTATGTTAGTATTATTAGAAAATGCCCGAAACATTACTTATTACTTCCCTCTTGCCTCCGCCGCACTGAACTCCCGGCAGCCGAGTCCGAGATTGGCTGCGCTCAGCCAATCACAGACGCGACTGCCGGTCCCGCCTGGCAGCGCGGCGGAGGCAAGGTAAGTAAAGTTTGGGGCATTTTCTAATAATACTAACATAGCGGTTGGGGCTGGGGGGAAAGGGGTAATCTTTAGAGAGAAAAAATTTTTTTAAGGGTGGACATACCCTTTAAATAAAGAAGTATAATCATAAGGAGGTTGGTGAAAACTTCACAGGCTAGAAATCCCCACAAGGAGGAGCTTGGGGAAATTAAGATGAGCAACACCCACAAATAGGGCTAAGCAACACTAACGCAATTCCTTGCATTTGCGCATGTGATTACGCATGTGATTTCAAATATAAATGGGAATCACGGGGACGCACAAATTCCTGCAATTTCAGTTGCGCATACGTGTCCATTTTGTTGACGCAATCGAATGCGTTTCCATAATGGAAAATGGCAAAATCACATTAGAAAATATGCACACGTGTGTTAACAAGCCTGCTGCATGCAAGATTCTGGTGCGTTGTAGTGTGGCCTCAGCCTTACATATGGTACATTTTTTATGTAGTAAAGTATCAGTAAATTGGTAAATTACAAATGTAGCATTACGTCTGAGTCCTCACTACAAAGCACAAAAAAGTGATGTGCTTTTGCCATTCACTTGTGTCCGCTTGTTGGTAGAAAGAAAATAACACATCGTATTGTGCTTCCATAGACTTGTGTGAAGTGCGATTTTGGCAGAAATGGACCAAAAATGGAGATTGCATGCTTTAGAATATTGCAACGGATTTAACATTAAATATTGTTTTTGCCAAGACAACTCATATGAATTAGTCTTTAAAGGGACAGTTCAATGGAAATGATCAATATTTGTTAAATTGTTAGTTTGTGTAATGCCTTCTTAGTTATTCTACATATTCTCTCCCATTTTGAAAATGAGTCGATTTCATACCCTTTGCTGTTCCCTGCTGTTGACATTAGTGAGCTGACATTTCAGGTTCAAACAGTCCTTCCCAGGATGCACCATATCCTTGGAATGTTCCTAACAGTAATTTCTACTGATTGGCTGTTGGATGGGTCAAAGATGCTCAGATCGCTACTGAGCAACTGAATCAACCCAGGCACTGGATCAAGGGCCAAACCATAACGGTCTCTACTAGGGGTCCTGCAAACAGGAAGTCAGTATTTCAGTTGCATTTATTTATACACAAAATGCTGAATGGGCAGATTAAGGTCATAGGGATGAAAAATACTGCTCTTTTTACTGAAAAGCATATGTATTTGCACTGAACTTCTCCTTTAATCCTTTTTCAATTGGAAGTATCAATTTGTTGAAGAGACAAATTGCCAACTGGGCTTTTGCAGAGGATCTCAGAATTGGTCAAAAAATACATACCCCTAAATACACTGCCCAATCACCAAAGTATGTTAATATACTGCATAATCCCCATTCTATCACAGTTCTTGAAAATAAAGTTTGCATATAGTACAGTATCTCCATTTCCTAAAAGGGAAATAAATAAGGTAATTCCCAATGTAACCAAGACCTTAATCACTATATTTTTCCTTTTTATGATCTTTTGAGAATAAAGGAAATTACTTTGATTCAAAATTTGATCCAACATGAACTACAAAGTGATTTGCACATCGTGTAAAGCAGCAGTTTTTTCTCCAAAAGATTCCTGTTCATTGTTTGTGATCAATATTACAATCATAATATTAATTGAAACATAATCGGCCTGGTGATTGGCAGAACATTAATGGAGTGTCGAGAGGTAAGTTTGTGGCTTGACTTTAGTAATTCGTTTGGCCCTGACATTACTACATCATTATGGCCAGACTGCTCAAAAGGTATGCCTTGCCTGAAGGTTAGGAATGAATCAACAGTTTACATTACAGCAAACGACAGGTATGGGGGCAATACATAATCTGTACTATTTATAGGGCAAGTCTAGCCTAAAATGAAATCTTACATACAGGTAAATCACCCCGCAAAACCCTAAACGGTAATAGTTTGAAATCTGAAATATACAAGTCTAACCTGAAATCCTGCACAATGTCCTGTTGCCCGTTTCTGCTTCCTGGTTCCTCCAGTTAGCAACCGTCAGTTATGGATTTGACAGTTAACATCACAGCCAATGACAATGTTAATACCCTATCTGCCTCCTCTGAGCATGCCCAGGCTCAGTACAAGTTTCTGAATTACTCAGTTTCCATGATGCATCCAGAAGCATAGCAGGCATACAGTAATGAATTCATAGGACAAAGTATGATATATCAACATATTTTAAAGAGGCCATTCTTTCTAAAATATGTTCTTATGAGGGTAGAGTTGTCCTTTAAAGCAGCTTTATTGAGTTTTTTTTTTTTTTTCTAATGAAAATTATATCTATTATATATTACACAAAAATAGCAGAAAAGACACAAATTTCATCACAATGACATATCTCTCGATTAGTCACTCAGAAATCCCTAAACTACCACAGTCATTTGCCTTTTTCAATGTGGCTGCAATTGTGACCGACTGAATTTCATTATCTAAAACAACCATACAGACAAATGGCTTTGGTTTTTAGAAGCAATGATTTTGGAGGCAATCAGATTATCAGGAAGCAATCCTTTTGTAAGGCTGGTTACACACCATAAGATATTTTCGCCCGGCCGATCGCTGGATAGTGACGTGTATCAGTCAAAAAAAAAAAAAAAATTCACATGATGTGGGTGGAGCACCCGTTGGACAAACGGGTGATCAGGACGGTTGGTAAATCAAGACTGTGCTAGTACCAGATTAAACTATTTATTAATTGTAAATCTGTGGGGGTAGTATATGTAATTCAGTGTCCATGTAATAAATTGTATATAGGGAAAACGAAAAGTCAGCTACGTGTCCGCATATGAATGTGTGGGGGGGTAGAGAAAATTTAAAAAATCCACAAGAGGTGGGGATTGGAACAAGAGAATTAAAGGGGAAGTTCAGTGTAAATACATGTACATTTCAGGAAAAAAAGAGCAGCATTTTTTCATCCCAATGAACTTAATCTGCCAATTCAACATTTTGTCTGTGTATAAATAAATGCAACCGAAATACTGACTTCCTGTTTGCAGGACCCGTAGTAGAGAGTTTTATGGTCTTGCCCTTGACCCAGCGCCTGGGTTTGGTTCAGTTGCTCACTAGAGATCTGAGCATCTTTGACCCATCCAACAGCCAATCAGTATAAATAACTGTTAGGAACATTCCAAGGATGTGGTGCATCCTGGGAAGAAGAAAAACCATTAGAACCTGAAATGTCAGCTCCCTAATGTCAACAGCAGGGAACAGCAAGGGGTATGAAATCAACTGATTTTTCAAAATGGAAGAGAATATGTAGAATAACTAGGTATGCATTACACAAACTAACAATTTAATAAATATTGATAATTTCCACTGAACTGTCCCTTTAATGGAGGAGTTATTCTACAATATGTTTTTTTAAACAACTGTACGGCTATATTTCTTTCAGCCTTATGAGGTGGTATTTTGTAGATATGCCTGTATAAACATTTCTTTAAAAATTTCTTAGATCTGCATTTACCTACTCTTTACCAAATAATTATGTACTTTACATATAACTGATAAAACATGTAATTAATGGTAGGAGTTTAGTTAAATTTATGTTATGTCTGTACCTTACATATTCAAATTGCCTAATTGAATGGCACATGAGGAATATAGGACTGAAACAAGTCTGTTCTATGTTGCAATCTGGACTTGCTTCTTTGCTACACCTTAACCATATTTAAACCACTCAAACCCGAAGTCATGTGACTGAAAGAAGGGAGCATATTCCCGAAACACACGTTGGTCGAGAAAGGGTGTTCGTTTGGACTTGGCTGTTGGGCTCCCGTTTTGTCTCGGACCCACCTGCTCAGATTGTCGATCTCGGCTTGATTTGTTGCTGCTGCCTGACCATCTGGGGTGCTTCGATGTACCGGAGCCATTGTGGAGTTGGTTGTTACATCGATGCTGAGGTTTAATGCAAGGGATGCACTGAGGGTAAGACTGTTCTAAGAATTGCTTTAACCCTGCATTGTTATTATCAGCTATCTCTAACCTCTCGATATGACTATCTAAGCTTACATGCCAACCAATTTAGTCTAACATCCAGCTTTGTGCTATTCATTGCTCTGAATTGACTTGTACATTCATTATATGAAGCCTATGGATCCCCCTTCCCACCTTTTTTTATTGACTGTTACCAGGAGTTTAGGGGTGTGATCTGGACACAATATATGCCTTGTCCAAATTTGTAACTATTATGGTATATATAACATTGTGTATGTTTATGTGTTTTGTTTAGCATAATAAAGTTTTTTTGTGCAAATCACTGGATTTATACACTTACCTTTGTTTAGCAGTTACTGGGTTAGCAGTCTCTATGGGGCCGCACAAACTGTCAGCTGCAGCCACTATTGCCCCGACGGTCCGGACATAAAGTCCTATTGTGTGTACCCAGCCTAATACATACAATGTGATCACCCTATAAAGCAAAATGCGTTTGTAAGCATGTGAGAAACACGCCAGTGAGGCCAATACCTTACTAAGCGTTTGTAAAAACTTTTACAGAAAGTCATAATTCTTTGACGGTACCTTTTTTTCCCCGTTAATCTAAAACGCAAAAGGAAGCTGCACATGCTCACATATTCTAAGTCTAAAATTAGAGAAGCATGTTAACGGTTATTTTAAAATAAAACCCTACCACTAATCTATATATAGGAACATGCATAACGTCAATATATATTCAATATATGGCTTAGTGTTTATTTTCCACCAAAATTAAGCAAATAAAATAAAAAGATATTTCCATTAAAATTCTACTTCACTATAGCTGCATGTTTTTTTTCAATATTTTGGATGTAAAACATATATATGTATTAATCTATTTTTAAAACACTAAAACACCAGAAATGAGACATTTGTTTTATGGGTTTACAGCTTTAAGAAACTCTGAATAGCACTTTGTTGGGAAAGTGAACACTGTAGCTGGCATGAAAACAGGTTGAGCCAGGAGACTGTACAGAAGCAAGGTTCATAAACCATGTGATCACCAGAGGTTAGGTCCTCTGTAAAGGCCTGCCCACAGTGTGCGAACTCTAACATAACTGATAAACACTGTCACAAAAGGATTCCCCAGCTGAATTAACTCCTAGATTCATTTTACTTTCTTAACCCTTTGTCCTCCAGCATTTGAAACAAAATAGTTTAATTATTTTAATATATAATAAAAGTAGTTAAATGATCAACACCACCCTTAGCCATTGGGCCAAGTTGTTTGGTTAAATCCCCAAAACAAAATGAGTCAAAGGGGTGGAATCCACAGCAAATCTGTTCTTTATACTTTAGACTGAGAAGCAGGCAAATAGCCAGCAAAACATGGAGCAAAGGTTGCAAACAGGGTGTGTGCATGAAGAGATCACCCACACATTGGAATTTGGGGTAGGTCCATCATAGGAGTGTATAACCCTTATCTGTCCTTAACCCTTAATGTGACATATAACTTAAATTTTACACAAAATTAAATCAGGCAATTAAGTTCTGAAAGGGTATCAAATTCAGACATCTTTACCGCTAGAATTAAAACCAAAAGGAAACAGTCTAACAATATGCAAATATACATCACTAAGGAAAGTATACAAAACATGAACCATACATTTATCAAAGAAGCACTGATAATATATATAGAGAATTAAATTACTAAATGTAATATAAACATATAAAAGTACTTTATTTTTACACCTCTTAGATTTTTGAGTAGGAGAATGGTCAGTCGGTTTGATGAGATACTGTATATTTTAATTCTACCATATACAATGGTTCATTTCCATCAGTATACCTTGTAATAAGCTAAGGATTGCTTTGTAGATCACTCTGACAAGTTTTAAAGACAATTAGCCTAATTTATCCAGAGGCAGCACACTAAAACCTGATCATAAGGATAACCTTTTCTTAACGTTGCGCTAACCTATATTATTTAGGCTAGCACAACTTTAATAAAAGCCACCACAACCTGATTCTATATTGGTTTTGAACAGCTTTTTTGTGACATTTTTTTTAACACCTTGAGGCTGGTGTTAAACTCAAGCAAAAGACAATTTACAGAGAGCTACAATTTATATGCAAGAGCAGCAAATCACAATATTGAATCAGAGGACAAATTGCTGATGAGAGCGATAGAGGCTCTTGACAAATGAGGCAGAATGTATTATACACATACAGTGGCATTTAACCAGTGCTCTGTTTAATGAAACAAAAAAAAAAACAGTGTGTTTGCCTTAAAGGACAACTCCACCCTCATAAGAACATCTTTTAGAATGAATGGCCTCATTAAAACATGTTGATAAATCATACTTTGTCCTATGAATTCATTACTGTATGCCTGCTATGCTTCCGGATGCATCATGGAAACTGAGCAATTTAGAAACCTGTACTGAGCCTGTATTGAGCCAGGGCATGCTCAGAAGAGGCAGCTAGGGGATCAACATTCAGTCATTGGCTGTGATGTCAACTGTCAAATCCATAACTGAAAATTGCTAACTGGAAGAACCAGAAACAGAGGCAACAGAACATTGTGCAGGATTTCAGGTTAGACATATATTTCAGATTTCAAACTATTACTGTTCAGGGTTTTGGGGGTGATTTACCTGTATGTAAGTTTTCATTTTTGCAATGAAATCGCATGCGATTCCGTGTGCGATTGCATTTGCGGCGCAGTGTGGCCATGCCCTAAGGCCTCATTCAAACTAGGTTCATTTGTGCAGTAGGTTTTTTGTTTTTTTAAACAGATCATCTTGACCAGGTCAACTCACTGCTGCACACATTTACACATTTTCTGTCTGGAAATGGAAAATTTTTAAAGGGCATGTCTACCCCTAAATCTAAAATATGCCCCAGTGCTGGCCCCTCTATATAGTTTTTAAAAAATCCTTACCTTACATTCCTGCTCCTTATGGTTCTCCTGCAGTTCATGTCTTAAGTCTATGAAACTGTAGAGTAGTAGCTGTCTCCCTGTACAAAAGGTCTCTGCCTCCTGTCTTGCCTCCGGGAGGGATGCCGACATGCGTAGTGGAGCCCTTTCCCCCCCCTTGCCCAACACTAACCGTGATGTTAATACTAAACAAAAAAAAAAAAGTTTACGATTCATACTTACAGCCCTTTGCTCCTGCGCCTATCTTCAAAGCCGGCAGCCGCGTCTGTGATTGGCTAACTGGCAGCCAATCAGAGACGTGGCTGCCGGTCCGGCCCCTTTCTGCTGTTTCCGGTTAGCAGAGAGGGCAGAAGATAGCCGCGGAAGCAAAGGGACTGTATGTAACTACCGGAAAGGGGTTTTTTTTGGTATTAAAGGGACTGTCCACCCCTCTTTTGAAAAATGAATATGTGGTAGATAAGCCCCCAAAACCTAGACATCGTTTAAGTCTCAACCTTTAATTCGGCTCCCACACAGAGATAGTATACTTACATCCTCCTCCTCGCTCCACCGCCGCGGCTCTGCACCTCCGGGTAAGGCAGTCAGTGTCGGCCGTGACTGTGACGTCACGGCCAATCACTGACTGCCATTCCCGGACCAGCCTCCACTGCGGCTGCTCGGGAACAGAAAAAGAACAGAGCAGCCACAGTGGAGACTGGGAGAAGAACCCGGAAGCGGCGGTGGAGCGAGGAGGATGTAAGTATAATATCTCAGTGTGGGAGCCGAATTAAAGGTTGAGAATTAAACGATGTCTAGGTTTTGGGGGCTTATCTACCACATATTCATTTTTCAAAAGAGGGGTGGACAGTCCCTTTAACATGGCTCAAAGTTAATTTTTTGGGTGAGCATGCCCTTTAAGCCTAGAGAAAAAAAAAACAGACCACTACAGATGAATGAAAATGCAATCAACTTCAGATCACAAAATGAATGGGTCTCGTGTATGCATTGTGTATGGCCAGCTTTAAAGAATCCATTAAGGCCAAGGCCACACTGTGATCCCTGTCATTTTCGAAGATCAGAGTGCATGTGAATTGCACCAAAAATGCTGATCGCATGTGCTCAACAGATTGTATCGCAAACAGCCCCAGTGCACCCAGTGTGGCCACACTAGTGTGACGCTTTTTGAGACACAATTGGATTGCGTGTTAAATCGCATTCATGTGGCCTAGCCCTCAGTGCACATTTATAGGAGCACTAAGGACTGAAATGCAGCTCTTAGTCTGTCTACCCAAATATTGTTAGTCAGAAAACTCATTTTGCTGCATGTAACAATATTTATAACACTTACATTGCTGTTAAGAATTTCGAAATACCAAAAAAGCAAAATCGTTAAAGTGCATGTTTTCCCTGCTGTATATTTGTATAGGTCAACGTTCTCCAGAAGAAAGAGTTTAAAGGTGCATACACAAGTGCGATCGCAGGGACCAGATGCGCAACATACAGTTTTAACCGATCAAGCTGGACATCACACAATTCCATCAGAATTCTTGCTTTACATAAGATGTTTGTAACATGTAAAATCTAGCCCCACACTGGCTGAAGAACTAATCAGATAAAGCATGTTGTAAGGGCAGATGAAGCATATCATGACAGCTGGGTGATGTTGGCTTCCACTTCAAAACTTAAAGAACATCCATACTCGATTTATAAACATATGTAAACAAGCATCACACCATAAAAAAACAAGACAAAAGAGGCACTAAACCAGGAAAACCCACCCAACTAAAATTTGCCCCATTTTTAATCCTTACCTTTCTCCTAGGCTCTTATGGTTGTCCTGCATGGCCTGATAAAAGTCCATAAAAGTAAATACTCTCAGTGTGTAATCCAGTGCCTGCTACTTACTTTTTCTTCTTAGAGGACCCTGGCATGCGGAGTGGAGCTGTCCCCTCTCCGGATGCCTCGGCGCTGCATCACACTTCATATAATGTAGGGAAACTGCCCCAAACCCACCTTCATTCCCTCAGCTCCCTCTGCGGACAGGCAGCTGCGTCTGTAATTGACTGAGTCTCAGCCATTCAAAGATGCAGCTGCTGGTCCTGCTACTTCTTCCATTCCCGGAAATAGCAGAAAAGGCAGTGGCCGATGGAATGAAGGTGGGTAAGTACATTTCTGGGCAGATTTTAAAGTTGTAACCCTAGCCATTAGGGGCATGGAGTCCCCTACATTATATGGGTTTTTTTTCAATTTGGGGGTGGAGATACCCTGTAACATAAAAGTGGTATACCTTTCAGGGTGGTAGGAGACAAACATCCTGTTCATACCATCAATGTTGGCTGTGATAGACGAACCCAGGGGTGAGAGGCCTAGTTGTTTAGCTCCTCACTATTATGGCAGATTGTTAGTTAAGGCGCGTATAGGTGATGTAGTTTCGCCGCTACTACATGCTGCCATCAAACCATGTATGGTAGTCCTTAAAGGGACACTAAACTGAAAAAAACTACTTGCCTTTATTCTTTTCTATATTTTTAGTATTGTCATTAAAAATATAGCGTTTGGTGTTGGGGGGGGCTAATCCCTACACTATATAAAATGGATTTTGAGCTAGGGGGTGGGAGTCCAAAACGGGAAGGAGAGGGAGGGAGAGAATGGCTGCAGTGCGCATGCCAAACTTCTCCCGGAGGGGAGACAGGAGGCAGAGTCCTCCTGGTGGCCACTTTTTTTAACTTTGGGGGGGGACTAGAGGAGAACCATTTGGAGCTGGGATGTAAGGTAAGGATTTTTATTTACTACAGAGTGGGGCCAGTGGTGGGGGGAATTATAGTTTGGGGGTAGACATGCCCTTTAAGTAACACAGACAGCGGCTAACTGCAGGATTGGGTTTATCTGCACAGAGCAACAGATAATGTATATTCCTTTTCCTGATCTTAAAGGGCATGTCCACCCCCAAAACTAAAATTTAACCCCTTACTGGCCACATCAAGTAGTTTAAAACAATCCTTACCTTACATTCCTGCTCAAAATAGTTCCCCTGCTGTGCCCCTCCAAAGTCCAGGAAACTGCTGTGTAGGAGCAGTGTGTGACTCATGCTGTGCCTGAGACTTCCTCAACCTCATCAAGGTTGAGGCATGCTCAGTGCAGCCCTCCCTGCCTCTCAGCCAATCACGGACGCGGCTGCCGGTCCCGCCCCCTGCTTTCAATTCCATGCAAGCAGAGGGCCTGAACACTGCAGCGGAGGAGAGAGGGCAGGTAAGAATCGGGGGACTTTCTAACAATTATATTAATGCGGTTGGGGCTGGGGGAGCATGCTCTACCACATATCAAAAGTTAAATTTCGGGGTGGACATGCCCTTTAATGCTTCATAAATTAGCCATGTAGTGAAAGAGAAATAAGCTTTATGTTTATAGAATGGATAGTTTCTACATGTAGAGTGCCAGGGGGAGGGGCTGGGGGATTGATAGTTCTTAACTGACTAGCAGTGCCCCGCCCTCTTTAAAAAAAAAAAAAAGAAAAGCTAAAAAAAAACAAAGTATAAGAAGGTAAGTGAAGGGGAAAAAAGCAGATTTAAGATTGGTGGTAATTAATCCTAATTACTGTGTGATTAGTTAAAAAATTATTTGCTCCAGTTTACATGTCCTTTAAGTCACCAAGAATACATTTCTAGGTACAATGGCTAATTGGCTCATAGGATTTGTCTATTTCCTCTAGGGATGGACAATGGAGGTAGACATATGATTCCAACACTGAAGTTTGTTTTACTACTAAGCAATTTCTAAATGAAATTCATTTACACTATGGAACTATGCTAACGAATAAAAAATACAAAGGAACTGCAATTAAAGTGAGGATGAGTAGTACAATAAAGAATGCTGAAAGAGATTAATTACTGTACAGATTTGACACACCCCCATGATAAATCAACCAGCTGTAGATATAGCAAGTCAATCAGTGAGGACTGCCCTAGTGACATCTCAAAGAGTTATGAAAGCTCATTTATATACAAGCCAATCTATGATGTATATACCTTAGCACAGTATGTTTCAAGTCAGAATCCTCTGAAGTGAACATATCGTATCAGTTTGGGAGAAAAACAAATGGAAGTATCTTTACTATAAAAATAAGTAATTTCACTGGCTTGCTCTCAAACGGCAAACAAATAAAAAATTTTAGCAAATAATTAATTATAGGACACTTTTTTTAGCCTCTAATTAAACATGTAACGCAATAAGGAATATGAAAAGTTTAGATTTGTGTTTGACAGATAAAAAGTCACACACTAGGTACACTTTATTTTTCCAAAGGTACTGCATTTTGAGAGGCTGCATTTATTTCACATGAGTATTTTAGGATACAGTTTTTATAAGCAACTGTACAGCTTGATAGAGTAATTGCACAAAAGCACTTGGCATGTAAATTGCAAATCTCTACAATGGGGTTTAATCTGCATTTCCCAGCATGTCACCTGAGAAAAACCTAGCGAAATACAATCAACTATCCCATAGTAGCGCAAGATAACATATTTCGACAAATTTGATCAAATTGGTTGAATTATTGTCAGTGGTTTTCTAACTTTTTGTTCGCCACTAAACATTATCAAGCAATTTATTGATAAAATGGACAGAAAATTTCACCTTTAAGTCTGCATTCATCTGCAAATTTCAAGATGAAATTGGCGGAAGATCGACGGCGAATTGTGGGACTTTTTCGATCAGGAGAATCTGCTTTAGTTTCAGAGAAGGATAACTCTTTCAGGTGACCTATAAGTTCACACACCAAAATATGTTCTCAAAGCTCTCTACAAAGCAGCTGAATGACAGGACCAACCAAACCTGCAATGGTTTACCCTGTGGCAAAATAGTGGAAAGTGACTACTGAAAGTTTTATAATCTATGTACATCTACTATTGTTAAAGCAAACTGTAAGCCTAAAACACATTATTTTCTGTCTTAAAGCCCAGAATCAGTTGATTTAAGCAATATACTATTTTCCTTTTGAAAGAATTACTGCACAAAGGTACAAAAATACAAAGTTAGGAAAACCTTCCACTACAGCAAGTCACCCAGTTACTTTTTTTGTCCCTCTCGTTCAGTTAGTAGAGACATTCATAGTAAGCTAGGGAGAAACTGAGTTTTCACTACAAATATCCATGGTGCTGCTGGAAAAGTCCTATAAATAGCTAACAAATTACAGAACACACAGGCAACTTCTACTTCCCAATTTTATTCATAAAATTTTGTACAGGCAAAAACCTGGTTTACAGCAGAGGACCTTTTTAATAAAATATAGTATTTTTTTCTGATCGACAGTACTGATAAAGTTATTAAAGAGTCTTCTTCAGCAATTTAATTGTCTTTATAAAAACTAATGCAAATCTATGTTAACACAAATTTTAAAAAGCACACTAAAATTTGCATTCAAAACAAGGCTGATAATTTGTACGTCAGGAGAGTTCCATTTTATGCAGAAACTAACAAGGCAAAATAAGTAGCATCCAGCATTAGATGTTAATCAGTACAGGATTTCATCAGGAATTGTACTTTTTATGAAAACAAGTGCAACGCTTCCAACTACAAATATAGATCCATTTCCCAAATAAACAAAGTGATCCTTGCTAACTTGCTTGGCAGCACACAGCTGGGGGAGGGATGGGAACTTCCCAGTCCCTCTGTCTTAGCTCTAGTTATAGTTTGTTTTTATTTTTGCAGCGATTTGTTACTGCAGAATAAGCACTGGAAGTCTGGAGGAATAACTTATCTCAGTGCTGACACACCCATAAACAATTATAAAAATGCTTTAAAATATCCAAATATGGAAAGATTTTTGACCATTTTTTAGCTTTCATTTGAGATTTTTTTTTTTTTTGCATATCTATTTAATTGCTTGAAAGGAAAGCATCCTGCCAGCCATAACGACCTACAGGCAAATAAGTTATTTAAAAATGTCCCTTTTGTTGGTTTTCTGTAATTCAGCAATTGCTTTAGAACCACAGAAAGGACATACATAGATTGTAGGATAAAAAAGGCACTGGACCTATCTAAAAAAACAGTCTGCAAAAACTGAAAACAACTCAACCTACAACAAACATTGTTTATTTGCATATGCAAATCATAAATGGTAGACAGCTTTGCTTCTATATTGGGAAGTGACATCACTGGAAAATACAAATCATTTTGTATTTCTGTTTTTAACTTTTAAGCAAAGTGATTAAAGAGATGCATATTAACCATAGGCTATGTGTATTTACAATTGTTTTAATTTTCTAAACAAATACATTTCCCACTGCTCTTGGGATTTATTTTACAGTAAACCTGTAAAAGGAGTGAGTGTTAAACACCCCCCCCCCCCCATAGCAATCACAGCCTTTAGTTTAGCGCTGTGATGTTGAACCTTGGCACTCCAAATGTTTAGAAACTACAACTCCCAGCATGCCTATGTTGCATTCTGCAACCATGGAATGCTAGGAGTTGTAGTTTCCAAAACAAATGAAGTGCCAAGGTACGACATCACTGGTTTAGATTTATTATTTAATCGGTAAATAAATTCGTTTTATTGGTCAATTAAACTTAAGTAAGCAGATTATTTAATTCAGTGTGTGTGTGTGTGTGTGTGTGTGTACAACACAGATGATAGACACATAACAGTGAAGGTGATACACAATAGATATTGATATATATCTGCAGTAGTGTTGTAATGACAATAAGTATCAATTTATACATTACATTAAGGGCTATTGGCTATTCTCTACGTTATTAAATTTCCCTATAGGTAACAGTCCAACTAGAAGCAGATAACATTACACACACACGCACACACTGGTAACAACGTTACACACACACACACACACACACTGGTGACAACGTTACACACACACACTGGTGACAACGTTACACACACACACTGGTGACAACGTTACACACACACACACTGGTGACAACGTTACACACACACACACTGGTGACAACGTTACACACACACTGGTGACAACGTTACACACACACACACTGGTGACAACGTTACACACACACACACACTGGTGACAACGTTACACACACACACACACTGGTGACAACGTTACACACACACACACACTGGTGACAACGTTACACACACACACACACACTGGTAACAACGTTACACACACACACACACACACTGGTAACAACGTTACACACACACACACACACTGGTAACAACGTTACACACACACACACACACACTGGTAACAACGTTACACACACACACACACACTGGTAACAACGTTACACACACACACACACACACTGGTAACAACGTTACACACACACACACACACACTGGTAACAACCTTACACACACACACACATTGTTAACATCACACCCCACCCAAAACACAACACACACTTGGTACCCATCACACACACACACTGGTAACATCGTTACACACACACACACACACACACTGGTAACATCACACACACACACTGGTAACATCGTTACACACACACTGGTAACAACGTTACACATATACACACACACTGATAACGTTACACATATACACACACACTGGTAAGGTTACACACACTGGTAAGGTTACACACACAGGTAACGTTACACACACACACTGGCACATTTAACACTGAAGGTTCCTTGAGCCCCTGACTGAGACATTAGGAAAGTTTGCAGTGCCCCCATTACAGTTTGCGGACTGACTTACCTGGCGGTGCCCCTCACTCTGTACAGTCCCACGTCCCTCGCTATACGATCAGTCTCTTCCTTTCACTGACCTCCTTCCTCTTTCTCCATGTTCCACCTGCACTACAAACCCCGCCTGACCAACGCAACCTGCTTGTGCTGCCTACTAAACCCCGCCCACCTTTTCCCCATTTCCCACAAGGAATTCACAACGAAAGGACAAAGGGCGACTCAACCTAACCTGCTGGGAAGTTAGAGGGCGGGGTTAAGCCCTGGAAGCGGCTTTGTTAACATAGCAACCTGTGGCTACGGGTGGGACAAGGGGAGTGTTGTTATGTGAGTAGCTCCACCACCTGGACCACTGCTGTATGCTCCCTACATACAGGGACAGTGCTGTGCGACTGGCGGCGGTTCAGTTGCAGCCAGCTACCCTACTCGAAAAGGAAAACTCTAGTAAACATTGATGTTGTATAATCTATTTATTACACAGGGTGAGTAATGCAATGTAAACAGGTTCCTAAGCAAAAATGACCATTCATTATAATGACTGGAAATAAAATATTACAGACTGACGTTGCAGCCAGCGTCATGTTTAGTGATGTACCATGGGTTAGCGAGACGGAACTCAAATGGAAAATTGTATATAGGTAACTTCCCCCTCCCCTATTAATACTATAACGTTAGAAAAATGAGAGATGTAAGTTTAACCCAAAATGTTGCAGAATGTTGTTACTTCTCTTTCCTCTTCCTCTGAGCCTGTGCAAGCTCATGACAAGCTCAGAAATATTTGAGAGTTGACAGAAACCTTTTAAGAGGCAAAGGGAAGGAGGAAAACAACATTTCTCTGCATCTGTAGCTTGGACTTGATTTACCAATATACAGTTTCTCATTTAAGGGGTGGAATTGCCCTTTAAGACCGTCATTGCAGTGATTTTCAAAAAGAATTGCACACAACTGTTGCTAACTGAATCAATGGAAGCACTTTTGTGAGACTTATTTAATGCCAGGCATTGCCAGCAAATGTAATATCAGGCTGACTGAAAGTCTCCATTAACACACACACCCAACAACCCCCCATCCCCTAAAAGAACCCAGGGTGAGGACCTAAACCACTAATGGCCCTTTCACAGCAGGCAGAACATTCATGCAGGTCTTTTTGTGCATGTAAATAGGACAATGCTATTGGCAGTAAGATATTTTTTAATTTTATTCGGGAATACAAAACATATAAATTCATAAATACAGTTCTTTGCATTGCTTTAGCAACTTACATTGCTACTAATAATAGCTAGACACAGGGCATCTATACCGAAAAATAGGTTATTTTAAATTGACCATAACTGGAAACTATAATTCTTCCCAACCACCACTATCTTTTTTTGTTGATCTGCCCCCTATTTCTTTAGATATCCAATCTAAAACATCTTATATTTCAGCTGTCAATCAAGTTCCTTGCTCTCAAAAACTATTATTCTGTGAGTAGTTTAAATGTAGCTGGAATGGTGACAGAGCTTTTACAGTTGGAATGCTGTGTGCAGGCTATACAGTTGGTTTGTGGGGGGAAAAAGTCAGGTTGGATGGATGGAAGTGGGAGTGGTTAAAAGAGGGAGGGTGGATACTGCTCCTAAACAAAATGTGTGCTGGATTGAAGGCATGCAGCAACACACGCAAATCAGAGCAAGGGCTAGGCCACACTGCTGCGCTTTTTTTGCACTTGCGTTTTTTTCATAACATTGAAAACGCAGCAATGCACCGAAAACCGGAAAAATGCACCGAAAACCGGGTGCGTTGCAATTTGCTTTCCACATTTTAAATCGCAATCGCATGCGTTTTTATGCATGCGCAAACGCAACAAAATCGCACATGAAATCGCATGCGATTCCGTGTGCAATTGTGTTTGCGTTGCAGTGTAGCCGTGCACTTAGTGCTATTTACATATATTCAATTATAGATTAAGATGAGGCAAAGTCATTTTTCGGTATATTATCCCTTTAATCTTGCATAGGGACTACTCACTCGGTGATCAGTTAGCTTACCTGCACTCAAAGTTCTTTAATTATAACTGCTATACTGGAGGGAAGTCAGGAGCAATGTTTCCTCTAATTTCCAATTGGAAGTGCGCACAAATATATATTTTCTATTTGATTTTCTGTTTTCCCTGGTCCTTCCACGTCAGTGGAAGTGCATGGGATTTACCACGTAATATATGATTGAAGGGAGGGACACTGCTAGGTTTTTAGTTATGAGTATTTATTTAACAGGTTTTGCTGCTTCCAAAATTTTAGAAGCAAACTCAGCTTTTTGTTTGTCAATTACATCTAATTTGTAATGTTTAATAAATGTAGACATTGAAGTCCATGTTGCTGCTCTGCAGATTTCCAAAGGACTAACTTTTGCCTGAAATGCCCATGACGCCGCCATCGCTCTGGTGGAATGCGCTGTTACTCTGTTTGGCATGTTGCCTTCTGCCATTGCGTATGCTTGCTTGATTGTATTTATAATCCATGAAGATATGGTTTGAGTTGCTGGTTGTTGCCCTTTTTTAGGTCCTGTAAAATTAATGAACAAGTATTCGGTTTTCCCGAAGTCTTGTGTTTTGAGTAGGTATTGTTTTAGCGTTCTACCTATGTCTAGTTCATTTTGATCTGTTGCGTCCATTAGTGATGGTAAGACTATCTCCTGATTTATATGGAAACTTGTAGCTACTTTTGGGATGAATTTTGCATCCGGTTTTAATATCAAGTTGTTTCCTTGGAAAGTTAGGTATGGTGGCACACACTTTAAAGCTCTGATTTCAGATATTCTTCGTCCTGATGTTATTGCTATTAGAAAAATGGTTTTGAGTGTCAGTTCTTTGATATCTGTTTGATCTAATGGTTCAAATGGCTCCTGTTGAAGCATTTCTAATACTCTTGTTAGGTCCCACGGGGGAACTGGAGATTTATATTGAGGTTTTAGTTTTCTCACTCCTCTAAAGAACCTGACGACCATTGGTTCTGTTGCCCATTTTTTGTTAGTAACTGCAGATATGGCAGTTATCTGTCTCTTCAGTGTGGAAATACTGAGTTGTTTTTCTAAACCATCTTGTAAGAACTCTAGGATTGTGTCCACCTTTATATCTTCGGTTTGCCTTCCTTTTTCTCTACACCAGTTTGAGAACTTTCCCCAAGACCTGTAATATGTGTCTGAGGTCGTTTTCTTCCTGGAAGACATTAAGGTATGTATTACCTTATCCGATAGTCCTGCTTCTCTCATGGGTTTGAGTTCAGTAGCCAGGCCATCAGTTTCAGTTGTTTCAGGTTGGAGTGAATCAGATTTCCCTGGGTTATTAAGTTGGGAATCATTGGTAAGGGTATAGGTGGTGCTTGGGCCAGCCTCTGTACCCATGGGAACCAGGGTCTCCTTGGCCAGAATGGGAGGATGATAATCACCTGGGCTTTGTCTTCCTCTATTTTCCTGAGGGTTCTGGGGATCAGAGATATAGGAGGAAAAATATACATTAGATGAGGACTCCATTTTATGGAGAAGGCATTCGTGGCTAGCGCTTTGTTGTCTGGGTATCTGGTACAGAATTTTGGTAATTTTGTATTTTCTCTCGTTGCCATTAGATCTATTAGGGGTTTGCCCCATCTGCAAGTTAGTTGATTGAATATTGACTGTTCCAGGCTCCATTCTATTGGACTGAACATGTATCTGCTCAGTCTGTCCGCTTGTATGTTTTCTTTCCCTGGAATGTGGATCGCCCTTAGTTGTTTTATCTTGTTTTCTGCCCAGTTGAATATTTCCTCTGTCTGAGACCATAGGCTCCTGCTCTTGGTTCCCCCCTGTTTGTTCAGGTAGTAAACTACCGCCATATTGTCTGATTGGATTTGTACTGGTGCATTCTTGATCAAAAAGTGAAATGCTTTCAGACCCTGAAAAACTGCTCTCATTTCTCTGGCATTTTGGTTCTGGGTTTTCCAGAATTGATCCCATACTCCTTGAGCTTGTTGACCTTTGCAGCATGCTCCCCACCCTAGGGGACTTGCATCTGCTGTAATTGTGATCCAGGTATGGAAGTAGATGCTTATTGGTCTGAAGTTCTTTATGTATGTCCACCATTTCATTTTGTTTCTCACTGTTGGTGGGAGTAATACGATTTGGTTTGTGGAATACTGCTTTTTCCATTGATGGAGGAGGTTGAGTTGTAGTGGCCTGACATGGAACATTGCCCATTGTACTGATTCTGAAGTCGCTACCAGCTTCCCCAGGACTCTTTGACATATCTCTGTAGTTGAATATGGTTGAGATATTAATTTTTTCACTTCCATGATCACATCTGATCTGCGTTCGGTAGGGAGTCGGAGTTGAAGGTTGTTTGTCTCTATTGTTGTCCCCAAAAATTGTATTGTTTGGGATGGAGTCAGACTTGATTTCTCTAAGTTTATTAGCCAGCCATGTTGGGTTAGTGTTTCTTGAACATAGGTTGAAGTTGTTTTGTCTTGCGTTTTTATCAGGATATCGTCCAAGTATGCAAAGATTTCTATCTTCTGAATTCTCAGAAATGCTATTATTGGTGATAAAATCTTGTGCGTGGCGAGGATGACAGACCAAATGGTAGACATTTGTACTGAAAGTGATGGTTTAGAATGTGAAACCTTAAGTATTTCCTGTGATTTGGATGTATTGGTATGTGGTGATAAGCATTCTGTAAATCGATCTTGATCATCCAGTCTCCTCTCTGTATTTGGTTGGTTATAGTTTTGAGTGTTTCCATTTTGAATTTGGATAGTTTTATGAACTGGTTTACAAATCTGAGATCTAGTATCGCTCTGAATGTTCCGTTCTTCTTTTTCTTGAGAAAAAGGGTGGAATAAATACCTTGTTTTTGTTGCTGACTTGGAACTTGTTCTATAACTGACCCATCCAGTAGTTCCCGTAGGATCCTGTCTAACTCCATCATGGCTTGGATATTTTTTGGTTTTTGTGACGTTATGAACCTTTTCCTTGGTGGTAATTGGGAGAATTCTATCAGGTAACCTCTGGATATCGTTTGTGTCACCCAAATGTCGGCTCCTGATTCTTGCCAATTTGCTACAAAGTTGGTTAGTCTTCCCCCCAGTTTGTACTGGTAGTCATAAGGTTTTCTTGCCTCTTCCTCTTGAAGTTTTTGTGTCACGAAAGGAACGATCTTGATTCCAGTTTTGTTTTTGAAAGAACGGTCTGCCCGGGCGGTATTGTTTTGCTTGTTGCAGTGAGTATCCTGTTGTAGAGGTTGATGGAAATTCTCTTCTGAATTTTCTATATGTTGGAAGAGACTTTTTTACTGAATTTTTTTCAATGACTTCATCCAAATCGGGTCCAAATAAGAGGTTGCCTTTGAAAGGAAGGTTGGTTAAGCCCTGTTTTGATTGGTTATCCACCCTCCATTGTCTTAACCATAACGCACGTCTTGCCACTGTTGATTGAGCCATGGATTTCGCTGACAGTTTTAGTGAGTCCATGGATGCTTCAGCTATAAAATTGTTCGCTAGTTTTATGTCCTGTGTTAGTTTAATTAGTTCACTTCTGGGTACTCCTTCTGTAATCGCATCTTCTAAGTCTTTAATCCAGATTCTATTGGCCCTTGCTATACTCGTTATGCCAATAGCAGGACGAATGGCTGCCCCTGCCGCTACATATGTTCTTTTTAGTGCTGCCTCTTCTTTTCTTTCCATAGGGTCCTTTAAGGACACCCAGTCGTCTGTAGCCAGTGCGATTTTCTTTGCAATCTTGGCTATGGGGGTATCTATCTTTGGAGGTTCATCCCAGGCTTTGGAGTCTTGTTTATTGAATGGGTAGTTCCTTGTCATGTTCTGAGATATATTAAATCTCCTATCTGGGTTTTCCCATTCCGTCTTAATTATCTGCGTCATTTGTTCGTGGACGTGAAACAGAGCGTTTGACGTAGTTTTGTTCGAAAACATTAGATCTCCTTTGTTTTTATCCGAAGGATCAGATATCTGAAACGTGGATCTCATCTTTGTGATTAGGTATTCTAGTGTAACTGGGGATGTATTATCATAAGTTGTTTCGTCTGTCTCCCCCTCTTCTGATATCAGTTCTCCCTCTGATTCGACGTCTGGTGATATTGGTTCTGGTATTGGTAGTTCTGTCGGTAGAATACCTTGCTCCTTTAGCATTTCTGCCACTTTGTTAAAAGTAGCTGAAGTTACTTTGTTAACCAGTGTATCCATGGAGGATTGGAATACGTTCGACATGGTCTGTTGGATTTGTTCCTGTGATATTGTTGCAGAAGGGTTCATGCAGTCTGTACACATTTTACTTCCTTGTTGAGCAATCTTAGGGCATAGAGCACATTCTTTCCCTTTTACTTTGCTTGATCTTTCTCCTGGATCTGGAGAGCTGAAAAATACAATTTTGTAAGGAAGAAGACAGTTAGTATAGAAACTACAAATAGTTTGTATGCTAAGGGAGACCACTCTCAGTAGTATTTGCTCACCCCTTGGATGCAGACCTGTGTCTTTTGTCAGGGCTAGAGGATGCACTGCAAGAGACAACACAAGATATAAGCTTATCACATAATAGCTTTAGTTATACACTGCCCCTTTTACTGTTGACTTACAACATACTGGCAGAATATAGGTCTGAAACAGCGGATGCGTGCAGTGGACAGGAGCAGAGCTGGTGCACATGCACTGGAGAGCTGCAGGGATACACAAGTGTTCCGATGCTGAGACTCGCCTGCTATGTTGAATGCCGGCTTTTTTGAAATCTCCCGCCTTGTGACGTCATCCGTGTGCGCCGGAAGTGCCTCTCGCGGGTTACAGAGACTGCACGCGCGAGAGGATAAGGGGTCCGCTAATCCCCACTGCTCTACATGCAAGCATTATCGAGCAGTCTACACTGAGGAGAGGGAACCCAGTGGTTATTTTTGGCTTTGGGGAGCACTACTATCCGGTCCGTCCATACAGGAGAAAAAGACACAAAGGTAGGAGGGCGGAGCTAACATTTTTATTGGAGAACCGGCCTGTCACATGGGGTATAAAGGCGTTTAACCCATGCACTTCCACTGACGTGGAAGGACCAGGGAAAAGTGCAACCAAAATACTGACTTCCTGTTTGCAGGACCCCTAGTGGAGACCGTTATGGTTTTGCCCTTGACCCAGTGCCTGGGTTGATTAAGTTGCTCAGTAGAGATTTGAGCATCTTTGACCCATCCAACAGCCAATCAGTAGAAATTACTGTTAGGAACATTACAAGGAAGTGGTGCATCCTGGGAAGAAGAAGCACCGTTAGAACCTGAAATGTCAGCTCACTAATGTCAACTGATTTTTCAAAATGGGAGAGAATATGTAGAATAACTAAGAAGGCATTACACAAACTAACAATTTAACAAATATTGATAATTTCCACTGAACTGTCCCTTTAATCACCCTTAGTGTTTAAAATAAACTGAACAAGAGTGCTAGCAAGTGAATTAATTTTACTGTATACAACACTGTGAAGCACTTAGGTATAAAGGAGCAGTCAGGGAGATTTGAAACTAGTAGGACCATTGGCAGGCCATTTCAAGTATGTGTGGCCATTTGGCATGACTTCACACCAGCAGCAATTTGCCCCTCTAACCACTAGTCCCGCCCTCCCCTGGCCATAACTACACTAAAATCTTTCATAAAATAGTGGTAAACCCATGTACATTGCCACAACAGGTTAGTGCTGGTATTATTTGAATGTCTTGTATGTTATTCTGACACAAAATTTTTAAAACCTAGGTCACAAGCAGATTCCTTATATATTGAGCTTTACTAAGTCATAACTAACACACACTAACGATAAAGAGATGATACCTAACAATAAAGTTATCATCCCTTTATTGTTAGTGTTTGTAGCGCTTTTTCAAGCACTCCCAAGGCCGACAAATGTTCACCATCCGCCTCAGGATCGTTTGGAAATGCACCAAAATTTCCCTCCCCCACGGTTGTCTCCGGAACTTACAATATATGGAATCAGACGCAGCTAACGGAGATTTGCAGAGGGCGCTCGGGGACTAAGTGCACAGACAAGAGAACACCTGGGACTAAGCATCTGGTAATGCGATCAGTTTTTTCTCGCTGTCTAGGGCTTGGTACACGCTGTGTTTTTGTGTCCCGACCAAGCAATATTTCCATGTGTTGGTTGGTCAGCCCGAAAAACCAGAAGTGATTTTAAGTCTAGCAGCCAACCGCTCCCCTGTATCCAGCTTTAAACAGCTGAGCGTCTTGTTACTGTGTGAGGCCAGCTCCATGATCAGCTGTTTTAAACAGCTGTTAACTGGTAAAGTATTACCTGTTGAGAGGGAGCGTAGGTGGAGATTTTTGCCATGGCCAATGCTATTTCTGTCTTGCTAACAGGTCAATTGCAGCAAACAGTCGACTGGACTGAAAAATATGGCTAAAAAAAAAAAATCAGAAAAATCTTACCTTGCAGAAGTATGTATGAATGCACAGTGAATAAGCATTGATATTTTTCCCCAGAAAAACAAATTCTGAGGCTCAGTGGTTAGCACTGATGCCTTGCAGCACTGAATTCTTGAGTTTGAATCCACCCTTGGACACATCTGCAAGGAGTTTGTATGTTCTCCCCGTGCTTGCGTGGGCTTTCTTCAGGACAGGGCCTGATGTGTATGTATCCATGTAATTGTAAAGTGCTCAATAAATACACAATAATAATTATATTGCGTTTTTAAAGGAATAGTTCACTCAAAAAGTGAACTACCGTATTCCTTTAATGTATTGATTGAAAACCAGGAGGTTAAGGAGCTGTGGCTTACCTCCCGTTCTTAAATCAATTTACCAGGAGCAACAAATGAGGAAATAAGGTCTAATTTCTGTCCATTAGAAGGGCGTATTAGAAAAAAAAAAAAAAAAACATTTGTTCAGGTCTACTTCCATGTAACATTATCTGAATGTCAAGAAAAACAGTATTATGTTGCAGGTATTTAGTAGCAATTTTTAAATTTTCACATGGAGAGAAATCACATGAAGTACTGTATTTTTTTACCCCTACTTTTTATTTAAAGCTCTTTCTAAATGTAAAAGTTGCAGAGAAAGTATCTATTCCCCTTTAAACTTCACTGGTGTAGTTTTTCTTTACACTCTAAAGGTTGGTACACACGTGTGATCGCAGGTCCCGACCCACGATGCACGATGTGTATGAACGTTCATTTCTGCTGATAATCGGCCCGTGTATGGGCCCTTTATTGACCGAACGGGTGTTTCGGGCGATAAAGGGCCCATACACGGGCCGATTCGCACGTGTGTACGAACCTTTACACTACTTTTGATAGTTCACAGTGGCTCAGTGGTTACCACTGATGCCTTGCATCCTGAGTTCGATTCCACCCTTGGACACATCTGCAAGTAGTTTGTATGTTCTCCCCGTGCTTGCGTGGGTTTCCTCCGGGCACTCCGGTTTCCCCTACAATCATAAAGACATACTGATAGGTTGTATGTGTCAAATGTGCTTAGATTGTTCGGGGGCATGTGAATGTATACATGTAATTGTAAAGCGCTACAGAAGATGTTGGCGCTATATAAATCCACAATAATAATAATAATAATAATGGATAGCTAAAATATACACTACAATCCATTGCCATTGTATAAATGATTTATTTTACTTTAAAAAAAAAAATAAAGCCTTGTACCTAGCCTACCTATGATCACCCCCTGACAAGCTTTTTATGGCATTACAAGCTGTCATTTTGTTTAGCTGTTAAAGAGGCCACTTGTGCATCCATTGTAAATAATTGCCTGTGACATTTTTTTCTGGGTGCTAGCACCCAAAAGAGCGACAAGGGACCTTCAGTAAAAGGTACATATTTTCTTTCAGGAACACCAGGAAACAAGGTAAGCACTGCAATAAAAGGATATTGGGGGGTCCTGTTGTGGGAATAAAAAAATACCTGCACACCCAGCACTCTCTGGTACTACCTGTTTTTTGGTGGTACCAGTTTTCGGAAGTCTGTCTGTGTCCAAATATGCCCCATTTGATAAAGAGTCGAGAAATCCCCCTGAAACGTTATTTGTTGTGTTGCCAATAAAAAGGCTAAGAGCCTTTTGACACCTTGAAGGTGTAGTTGTGTCGCAGGGTTCTGTTGTGGGATAAAATGTTTGTCAGGGGGTGGAACATGTTTGACAATAGTGTATGCCATTGGCATAAATATAGAACTTTTTACATTACAAATGTGCAAAATGTTTTTGGTTTTGGATTGAAATATCACCAGGAAGGGCTAATACAACTGGCTGTCTAAAAAGTAGATGATATGACTGTTCCCACTCAAATACCTGATTGCAAATCTTAATTATTATTAGTTAACAGACATCAGGTATGTTTGAGTACACTTTATTGATTATATCTGGAGCTCTGTAGCAACGGTAGAGGACCCTAATGGCAGTTTCCTGCAAGGCAACATTGAGACTACCCCTGTTGAGAGTTTCAAAGGTGGAACCCCATTGTGCTTCTGGTCGGGGAGATTAAATATCCTGTTCCCAACAATCAACAAATTTTTGTGTTATGTAAACACCATATTTTCAGCCCTGTTAGGCTAAGGAAGGTGTCAGATGCAAACAGGGTTTTCACATAATGAACAATTTGGTTATGTAAAAATAGGGACTAGGGATTTGCAAATGCCCAGGATGTTTGATAATAAAACCATTCTGTTTTGAGCTATATAATGGTTAATTGTTGGGTAATGTTTTCTGAATGATCTCTAAGTTCGGTTCCTGTAGTGACCTGGTGAAAATGATGGGTTACCCATAATTGGTGTAAGGGGTGAAAAGGGGAACCTTTTAGTGGTCTGGACTTGTGGAGGTGCTCACATTCCCAAGATTACATCTCTGGGATAGGGCTAGCCACCATAATGTTCTTATATGGTACAAGGGGATACATGCATTTTCCAGAAGCCCCCCATTTTGGGATATCTTAATAGTTGTGTGATGTGGGTAAAGCTTGTAACTGCCTGATAATATTGGTAGAGGTCTGGGAATGCCATAACCCCTCTGCGTTTGAATTGGTACTTTAGAGTCTGGTTAATAGAAGTTGTTTTGTGATGCCATATAAAGGAAGATATCGTATTTTGTATTGGAATCAATGCCTGTCTTGTTAAAATTAAAGTGGGGCCTCTGAATATAATAATTTTGGCGGAATCATAAGTTTTACTGCTTTTAAGCATTCGATCCATGAGATTTAGAAAGTGTGCCATTTGTCTTAAGGTGACCATACACTGCAAAAGGTTATATCGATCGTAATAGCAATCTTAAATCGACCAATACTTGATAGACAGATGTACAATGTTAATTGTACGTAGATGTACCATACATATTGTTTGACATTCAATTCCTTTGGTGTTTAATGTTGAATATCGTCTACTGTGAGGTTATATTACCTTAAAGGGTATGTCCACCCCTTATGATGTAATGACGCATGACAAGATTGGAAAAAACATACAATTTTTAATTTGAAGGGTGGATATGCCCTTTTAAGCAATTTTTTTTTACTAGGGGTAATCTGGGAAACCTAACATAGAGTTAATTCATAAACCATTATCCTGTACTTTAAAGGGCAACTATAGTGAAAAAAAAAACTTTGTCTGTATACAATGTATAGATCACTTAGTATAAGCTGCCTTACTTTCATGTTTCTGTGTGGCTTCGTTTCTTCACACTGGCAGAAGTTTGTACCAAGCTGTGTAGTCCCCCTCCCCTCTCTGTCTACTCCCCCTCAAGCAGTGATGGGCTGTATACAGAGTCCGAGCATTGTCAGTTGAAAGGACTTTAAATGAAGTGCTGACATCCTGTTGACCCCTCCCTTCCAGAGCTAGACTGCAAGCAATCAAAGTGTGGAATAAAGTAGCAATATGCTGAAGGGAGGGGCAGAGGGGGAGAGAGGAGGACAAGTGGTGCTGAGATTCTTTACAAGTAAGTTACTGAACTCTGCCTGTTCTCTAACTTTGCTAATTGTTATTTACTTTTTACCTTAAGTTCATATCTCTCCCCCTGCTTAGCTGAGATCATAATCACTGAAGGGAGAGTCAGTGTAACAGCAGCTTGTAGTGAGACCTTCACAAACACAGTGACACTGCTTGTTGTCCTGTTACATTTCAGTTGCTTTATTCTATATATTTCATAGATTGCACTGTGTGTCTTGTTTGGTATATAGTCTGTATTACTGTATTATATATACTGTATTAGTGTTCCATTTGAGTCACTGGTTTTGTATGTATATAAGATTTTTTTGGGGGGGAGGGGCTGTTTTATAGTGTGTTATGCTCATATTGCTGGGTTAATGGTTTATTGATTGTGTTTAGCACTACAGCATTTGACTATATGTTGCACATGGTACATATAGTGTGGGTGAGAGAGTGTGTGACAGTACTGCAGGGGAGCTTTGGATTGTGTGGGTGTGTGCCTTTGAGTGACAGATGAGGTGTAGCAGCTCCTACAAATCACAGCATATTCAAAGGCTTATATCTCGGGGACTATGTAGAATTTAAAGAAACTAAAGGTACCCTGGTGGATGGGATGACTTATAGGATACATTAGAAGAAATTAAAAAAAACAATTTTCTCACTATAATTGCCCTTTAAAAGCATAATTTACAACAATAATCAAATTACATTTGCCATTAATTCCCACTTATATAACACAGTGTAAATTTACATAGCCAGTATAAGTGAGCTAGCATTCTGGGTTACGTAATGCATTCTCAGTCTAGGAGCTCTGAACTGATCTGTAATAGCCATCAGTTAGGCTTCAGCAATGCAATTTAGAACCCCTGGCCTTTGTCATCATGACGATGTGTATGGTGCAGCACTAATCTTAGTGGCACTTTGCCCCCTATGCATTCTTAGTACATTCTTCTATTTCCTTTTCAATGCAAAAGAATGTTGTGTTATATAGATTGGTATGTTCCCTTTAACTATGCTTGGCAGTATGAAAACCTAAAGACATATGCAAATGAAATATTTTTTGCTGTTTTCTTTTTAACTTTGGAAGGCAACTTGTTCTTTCTATAAAACCATGCAGTGTGTCAGTTTGCTCACCACAGTCACGCATTAGGGTGTAAATTCTCAGTTTTTGTTTACCTTTATGTTGAAGGGGTTGAAATGCAGACAGTGGCTACTACATTATTTCTTTATTTCCAGGGCAGCACGGTGCAGGGCTGGTTCTAGACATTTTGGTTCCCTAAGCAAATCCCACTTGGTGCCCACTTCCCAATAGAAACCACCTCCCACCACATTAAGACCCGTACACACGTGCAATTTTGGGCCGACCTGTGAGTGACATGCAATGTGTACCGAACATCGGTTTCTGTCTACTATCATTTAATGTACTGTATGGGTGAAACTGACATTCAGTCGGCCATCGTTGATGATCTACCTGGTCAGATCATCAAGGAGGTCCAACCAAGCACCCATACATTAACCAATACTTGCCTGAAGTGGCTGTTTGGTTTATCCCTATCCCTGCTTCATCTACAATGTGCTTGTGAAGGTTCTCATTCATCCAGGTCATGGTATATCTGTTGTATTCAGTTAGATCAACTGGACTTGAAGTTTAGTTCTTGAAGATGTTTCGCTAGTCATCCGACTGGCTTTCTTAATTCAGAATGACTTGTACAAGAATCTGTTGGCAATATAAATACCCTTGAAAGTCCCAATTAGCATATGACAGCCAGGTGTTAGGGACCTTCTGAATGCAAGGTGTGGATGCATTGAGGGTAAGGGGTGTTATTGAAACTGTCAGGGTTATTCAATAAAAGTTCTTATCATTTAAAATGATACCCCAACCAATCAGATGTAAGCTTTTAAATGTTAAATAAGATCTGATTGGTTGGGGCAAAATTAGCACCATTTTTAACGATAAGAACTTTTATTGAATCTCCCTGTGTATTTAATATATTTAAAATATTTTAAATTGGGAAATCATAATTGAATACGTGCCTTGGGTGATAGAGCAGTGATTTGTGAAAATACCCTCCATATATTGCAGTTTAAAAGGGCAAGACAATTACGTATAATAAGAGAGGTCTATAGCTGATATAATCTAATGCAGAGTCATAAGTCTTTGATATTTCTGTACAAAATGAAAAGCCAAAGTAAGTCAATTTAAATTTACATTGTATTTCATGTTGGTTCAAGTACACTATGCAGACATCTAAAAAAGTTTAACTTTTTAAATGTGCCAATTCTGGTAATTGTAATATTAGGAACAGTGTCAGTGTAAAGGAAACATAGGAAAGCGTTCAATCTTTTTAGGACAAACATTGCAAAATAGAGACTTTCACCATCAGAACAGTTATATTGCTTGAGAATTTTGACTTTCATTCTTTTTCCAGTTTGTAAATAAACCAAGAATAAACCAAGAATAAAACTAAAATAAAGCAACTGGATACCTGGGTATACCTTCAGCACACATACCCCAATCTTCACCTTAATGCGCCTCACTGGGCACATTTGTCCCCAAGATTTAGAATGCCAGGTATCTTTGCTGAGACCGGGGATACTCAAATTAAAAAACTGTCAACAAACCAGCTTGGCGGCTGGAAAACTAAAAGCATGGTACAGAGCAAGAAACAGTAACAAGGTCAAGAACGGAGCTTAGGGTCAAACACAAAAGTCAATCAGCCAAAATGAGGTACCAGGGATAAAGAGAGACAGTCAGAGGTCGGGCAGGAGGCAAGGATTATGGAAAATGCGTCAGGCAGAAACAGGAAATCAGATTAAAAAGTCACACCAAGAGAAAAGAGAAAGTAAAATAGTCTAAAAGAACCAATAAAGAGAAGAGAAATCCAACAGAGGCAAAGATAGGCTAAAGCAGATTCAAATCTGCCATTAGTCCTGTCTGCAGGACTAATGAAAATGCGGTAATTGAATATTGCCAAATCACAAAAAAAAAAAAATGGAAGAAAGACCCGAAGGCACAACGGAAAAAGGCGAAGATGCCGCTGGAAAAATCTTAATCTAAGTTAAGTGAAGATCGGAAGTTACATGAGAGGCTTCAGAACAGGAAAGAGAGACGAGGGAGCAGAGGAAAGGGAAGGAATGGTGTCTTCACATTTTGTTCTACCACACATGAAATTCTTGCATTATTCAACTAATACTTTTTCCTGCTTGAGACTAAAACCAGTTTCTATATTTGCAATGAAGACACATTTTAGTTAATAGCTTACTCATTGAATCTGATTCATAAATTAAATGTGGGTGGAGTGGCAAAAGGAAGTTTTGATCCTAACTCCAGACTATTACAAGCAATGTCTCATACCCTTGGAGTAGCCTTATTTCATTACAAGGTGGAATGCAAAAATTAATCACATCAACAAAAAAATGAGTTGACATACAAAGACTCTTACCCTAAATGCAATCCCTAACCCCCAGGTTCATTTATTAAAAAAAAGAAGCAGAACTCTACTTACTTTACTTTGTTCCCCCTAGTGCTCTGTTCCCGGCCCTTCCTTTGTTCCCCCCGGTGCTCTGTTCCCAGCCCTTTTCTTGCCGGAAGTTGCAAGCAGGGGCCGGACCGACAGCTGCGTCTGTGATTGGCTGAGAGGCAACTAATCACAGACACAGCTGCTGGCAATGCAGAGCGCCGGGGGAACGAAGTAATGGATGTAGAGTTTTGCTGCTTTTCTTAACAAATGAACCTGGCAGTTGGGGGTGGGCTAGGGTGCCCTAAAGTTTTTAGAGGTAGGGCACCAGGCATCATAGACTGCTTCCTTAACCTCAGTAAGGACTATGACATATGCAGGGGGGCCCTTTCACCCCCCTCCCTCACAGTAAATAGTATCCACTGTGAGGGAGGGGGTGAAAGGGCTCCCCTGCGCATGTCATAGTCCTTACAGAGGTTAAGGAAGCAACAGGGACCGGATGACTTACTGACAGTTCCTACTTTTCAGTTTTTCAAATTTAAAGAGGTGCTGCAGGAGCACTATAAGCAGAGATGTAAGGTAAGGACTACACAGTGGGGCCAGTAGATGGTTAAATTTTAGTTTCGGGGGTAGACATGCCATTTAAATCACATCAATACCTTAGAGAACGCCAAACAATTTTTGCAATCATATATATATATATATATATACTAACAAAAGTGTGACCGTTGGTGCACAATTGAAATTGTGTGTGTATGTTTTGCTATGTGTGGATATAGTGGATATAGAATCTTTACACAGAGATATTTTAAACTGTTACTCAGACAGTCATCAAATAGGATAATCCTGCAGGTCTGAGAGTAGACCCAGGCAATCCTGCCTCATTGTGTGTTTGAAACTAAACATGCTAGGTTAATACTTATATGAGGTACCATCACCACCGTGGTGAATACTAATATTATAACAGAAGCTACCTCACAGCGTCATGTTATTATCATAGCATTGCCATAATAATCTAACATATAAACAAACATATCTCATTCCCAGTTAACCTAAAGAAATGGATTTATCCTTTATATACTCTTTTATATAGATCTAATTGGGGAAAAAATTGCTTCAGAGCAATCTTTAATAACTGATAACTGCTTTTTATTTCAGTATTACAGTAAATCCTTGGTATACCTGTCTGGCTTTACCACTAAGCAAAAGGCTAAGGACTTGCAAGTGAGCACCTTCAGCCCAACCATTAATAGTGGCTGCCAATTCAAATTGTTCTAGCCAATCAGTCAACTCCCTAGTTACCCCATCAAATGGATCAGGTTTAAAAATAGGTTTGGCAATTGGGCCTGGTAGATCTACAGAGTCTAATTGGGGAATTTCATCTGCAGGAACAAGGACAGGAGGATTTAAATCAATACTATCAGTAGCAGCCTCCATAGCTTAATACAGAGAACAAATATACAGAGAAAACAGGGAGAATAAATGGTATTACCAGCATCGCTGCCACCAATTTGTACCAGATCTCTGCTTTATGGAAGGATTATGGGTAGCATGGCACACAGTGGCTTACTCTGGTGGTCTGGCACAAAGCAGACAGTGCACATAAACAGGTTCCCCACATAACATGTGCAGTAATCAGGGGTGTCCCTGTCTATGGTGCACCACTTTCAATATTGAGCAGGCCTGTATATTGTGTCTCCTTGTTAGTTGGTGTACACTTATGTGTTAACTCAGAGTTTGTATCCAATAAGGCAAATTGTCTGTCCAATCTTTCCTCCCTACAGGTGGTAACAGGATCTTAGGCTGGGTACACACCAGACAATATTTTCGGTCGACTGACCGATTCACGGCACTTTTGGTCGGTGTTGGGCAGCCAGTCGCGACAGACATCGATCGTTCGTTCATCCAGACAAATGAACGATCGGACGCGTGGGAAAATTCTGATCGATCGTGCGGTTCCCTATGGGACCGCAATATCGATCGTTCGCAAATTCGGACGAATTTGCTGCGACCGACGGACATTTGTCCTGTCCGAGCGCTCGCTCGGATCAAATAGTCCTTCCGTGTGTACCCAGCCTTATACACAGGATCTTGTGTTGCAGTCAATATCTCTCCAAAGCACACACCACAATCTACTTTCACTTTCTCTCCTAGCCAAAGAGAGCAGGGATGTCTTGTCTTTTATTACTCACTGACACCACCTGCAGGCTGGAGATGGTATATAAGGAGCCTTGGTGTATATGTCCATTACAATACACATCACATCCTGTCTAGCAGACAGAAAGTTTTTTTGGATTACACTTCCTGTCACATGGAGCAGACACAGAAGTGTGCTTTAAGCTGCCATTTGACGATTCCATTTTGAAATTGGAATCTCAGCTCTGTAAGTAAGTTTATGTATTTTGTATATTTTGTTTTGTACCTAATATAAGTCAGTGCTATACTTTATATACATTTATTGATGGTCATTTAAATGGTAATAGTGAGATAGTACACATATACATATACAACTTTCCTATATGTAATTCCTATACCCCCCACCACATTGGTAGCTCCTAAAAACTCAATGCAATCTCCTATGGAGATATTAATATATTTATATAATATAAGGGATATATAAATATATAAATGATACTGGAATAGTAAAAGAAAATGGGTTAGGATGGTGTACCCAGGCACACACACACACACAGTAAGTAGACAGTTGGACAGTAGTCCTAACATTAAGAACACGTTAACACACTGTAGGGAGAAAGCAATTTTGATGTCAGAATTTTTTTTCCACTGTCAGGATTTTTCCATGTGCCAGGGGCCCAGATGCCAAAGGGCCCCAATAATGCTGTTTGTAAAAACCACATTTTTGGGAGGTACTGTCATACCAGGGGAAGTCATGACTTGCATTGCACAACAGAATGCAGCTAGGACTCCTCCCCCTCCCATCTGACTGGCAATTAATTTGATCAAAATCAATGTTTGTTAGCCCTGCACATCAAAAATCAATGTTGGGCATCATTTACCAGTCACTGTGGGCATCTAATACCTGTCACTGTGGGCATCATTTACCAGCCATTATGGTCATTATTTACCAGCCGTGTATAAAGCTCCTTCCACTTCTGGACAAGCAACACCCCAGTTCCGGACAAAGCATTACCCACCTTCAATTATAAAATCACACCCTTCCGGCATGCACATTTGCCACAACTGACAGTCCTTCCTCCTGGACGACTGTTCAGAAGAGCTGAATGGTCGGTCAGGAGGAAAAGTCGCATGCTGTGTACCATGCTTTACTGTGTGTACCCAGCTTATGTTCTATATTAAAGAACTACTTAGTGCCACAATGCCAGTCCCTGGTGTTTTAAAAAGAATTGCCAGATTATCCTCCGCTCTCAAATAATTGAATTAACTCTACCACTTCCATAGTTTAGTTTAGTTAAAGGGAAACTATTCATGCAGTAACTGACTGCTCTCACCCCCAGTCACTGACTCAAATTCCATTCATTGACATAGAGCAAAGCATATGTTAATATATGGGATGGGAGACTAGGGGAGGAGTCAGAGAACATCTATGTTCATTTAATATTGTAATAAGATTAGGCTTAAAGGGTCACTATACTCAAACAACATTTCTTTTTCTGAAACTAAAATTTGAGAGTAGTAAATGGCAGTACTCACATATTTATCTGTGCTTGCTTTGTCATTAAATTATTAATGTTTTGTGAGTGGTCCTATTTTCCCTCACCCTTCCTTACTCTCTGCCTTCTTGTAGTGTCTGCAACACTTATAAGTTCTGCACAGCCTCACCATGGACACCATGCTCTACTTACACATTTCCCCTTTCCTCTCTTTCTTTTCTCTGCTGATTCTCCTAAATGTTTCAGAAAATGTGCTTGCAGGCAAAGATCAGGTCAGGGATGGGACACATATAATAATTTCTGATTCTGGAGTGACAGGTTTTCCCTGTAAATGCTGTGATTTCAAATGATGATTTCATGTAGGTCTCAGGATATTCAGCTCAGATTTAAAATCTGAAAAAAATGTTGTGGAGCAGTGGGATCTTGTCAAAAGGTAGAACATTCTATTTTTCTTTATACAGTAAAGATACACTTTAAGGTGTTGTTCTTTTACTAATTATGCTGAAATCTTCTAAATCAATGTTTTCCTGTGAGCGTTTTGTTGTTACTGAACCCCGAAATATTAAAAACTACTTTAATTCTGACTTAAACTATGTCAAATCTGCATCAAACTACAGCTAGATTTTTGAGTTATAAAGTAGCTGTCAAATTAATACAAGTAAGATTTCAAAAAATGTAATATTAAATGAGTAAGACCAGACAGACCTAAACTGCTTTTTTTGCTGAATTTTAGTATGCTAAGCTAAAAGGAGAAGTTCAGTGCAAATACATGTACTTTTTAGAAAAAAGAGCAGTATTTCAGCATTTTGTCTGTGTATAAATAAATGCAACCGAAATACTGACTTCCTGTTTGCAGGACCCCTAGTAGAGACCATTATGGTCTTGCCCTTGGCCCAGTGCCTGGGTTGATTCAGTTGCTCGGTAAAGATCTGAGCATCTTTGACCCAATCAACAGCCAATCAGTAGAAATTACTGTTAGGAATATTCCAAGGATGGAATGGAAGAGAATATGTAGAATAACTAAGAAAGCATTATACAAACTAACAATTTAACAAATATTGATAATTTCCACTGAACTGTCCCTTTAACGTTATTAGAACAGCAATTTATAGCAGTTTTTTACTGTTGAACTATTAATTCACAAATTAAAGTTTTAAGAGAAAGTTTACCCCTTGAATGAAATATTGTATATAGGTAAATCACCCCTCAAAACCCAAAACTACAATAGTGACAAAGCTGACAGAGGTGGGGCTTATCGGTTATGCAGCAGAAATTATGCTTTCCTCCTTCCTGGGATGGCAGACTGTGGGAGGAGTCAAAGACCATCTATGTTCCTTTAATATTGTAATAAGATTAGTCTTAAGGTGTGTTGGTCTTTTAATAACTAATGTTATGGGTACAAAGTATGGCAGCTCCCATCCTCCGGATTTGCTGCTGCCTCCAACTGGAGGGAAGATAGCAGCTGTTGGGCATCTCACCCTTCAAGAGCAAAGCTTGCATTAAAGAATAACTGCTGCACTATCTAACCTCCTTCAAGATTAACGGCAAAAAAAACAGTCGATGCCTCAAACAGGGGATCTAAACCTCAACGCATCAGACTGGTGTGGATCCCCTGTTAGAGGCATGGTCTGTATTTTCCATTTTCTACAATAAAATTGATGTTTTAAATCTATTAAGTATCCTGCCGATGATCTTAGGAGTAGGTTATATGGTGCCCTGTTTTTTCTTTTATGCAAGCTTTGTTTTAATAACTAATGCTGAAATCTTCCAAATTAATGTTTTCCTGGGAGCATTATTGTTGTTACTTGTAGAACAACACTGAAATATTAAAACCCAAAACTACAATAGTGAGAAAGCTGACAGACGTATGACTAATCTGTTATGCAGCAGAAATGATACTTTCCTCCTTCCCTTCTCTCTTAGCTCTCCAAGCTTTTTTTACAAGCTTTTACATGCTCAGCTGAGGCAGCTAGGACAATTGGCTGTGATGTCATCTGTCCAAAATAAGAAGAAAATGCACTCCCTGTGCACTAGCATGTGCTCCAGGGTTTTGTATGTGGTGCTCATGTCCTAGACGTCCTGCCACATCTCTTTACAGTCCAAATAGAAAATTTGGAACCGCACACACAAATACTGCGACGTCATCTGTTACATCCATGACTGGATAGAGGTAACAACATCAGGCAGAATTTTAAGTAAGACAATTTTTCATTTGAGGGGTGAACATTCCCTTTAAAGATTAATGGGACACTATACTGAAAATTACTTTGCCTCATCTTAATCTAATTGAATACATGTAAGTAGCACTTACTCTGATTTGCATTCTTTGCTGCATGCCTTCAATTCAGCACACATTTAGTTTAGGAGCAGTATCCGCCCTCCCTCTTTTAACCACTCCCACTTCCATTCCATCTGACTTTTTTCCCACAAATCAACTGTCAAGCCTGCACACAGCATTCCAACTGTCAAAACACTGTCACTACTCCAGCTACAGTAAAACTACTCACAGAATAGTTTTTGAGAGCAAAGAACTTGATTGACAGCAGAAATATAAGTTTTAGGGGGGGAGATCAACAAAAAATGATACAGTGGTGGTTGGGAAGAATTATAGTTTCTGGTTATGGTCAATTTAAAATAACCTATTTTTCGGTATAGATGAACTTTAAAGGGTAACTGGTCTCAAACCAAGTTAGGGTTAAATGAAAGCCTGCAGTATTTCCTTTAAAATGAGCCAACAATCACATCTCTGGCTGGAGCCTGTGAGAAATTACATTGGGATGAATGTTCAAACTTCCTGCTTCCAGTAGATTGAGTGACATCACCTGAATTCTGCCCGCCCGCCCCGGGGAAGAAGCATGCTCAGTTAAGACTTAAAGGACAATTATACTCACCTTCCCTCCGCTCCTCTTCCTTGTTCCTTAGCTTTTACCAAGGGTGAGGACCTGAACCGCTAAGTCCTCACCCCTGAGTTCGCGCAGCCTACAGCAGAGTTTCAGAGCAACGCTGCTCTGGTAGGCTCTGCCCCCTCCTCCCTGTCGGCGACGAGGCCAATAGGAAGGTACTCTCTGCAACAGCGTGCCTTCCTATTGGCCTCGTCGCCGACGGGAGGAGGGGGCGGAGCCTACGCAGCGTTGCTCTGAAGTCTGCTGTAGGCTGCGAACCCAGGGGTGAGGACTTAGCGGTTCAGGTCCTCACCCTTGGTAAAAGCTAAGGAACAAGGAAAGGAGTGGAGGGAAGGTGAGTATAATTGTCCTTTAAATGCAGGGGAAATCAGGAAGTACCTGGGGGAAAAATTGCCAGTTGAGAAGGGGAGCCTATTAATGCAAGCAGAGGCTTGTCACATGACTACAAGCTGGTCACATGGCTAAAAACAGGAAGTGTTCAAGCAGGAAGTAATATTGCTGAACCTTTCCAGCAATAGCTTCTCACAAATTTTATCTAAAGATGTGTTTTAGGTTTATTTTTGAAGTTACGATGAAAGGCTTTTTCTATAACTCTTCTAGTTTGGGAGAGTTTGAGACCACAGTTACCCTTTAAGGTCAAAACAGGAGAGTATTTGAAAGGTTAAAGCAACAGTACTATTACAAATATATGTAATAAACTGATCAAATTAGCAGTTGGGGTTTTGGGAAGATAACAAGTCACCAGTTTTTCATTTTAAGGGTGGACATGCTCTTTAAAGGGAAAGTTCAGTGGAAAAAGTTCATTTTTAAAAATGATTAGTTTATATTATACATACCTAGTTATTCTAGATAGTCTCTCCCATTTTGAAAAATCAGTTGAATTTCTACCCCTTGCTATTCCCTGCTGTTGACATTAGTAAGCTGTCATTTCAGGTTCTAACTGTCCTTCTTCCCAGGATGCACCACTTCCTTGGAATGCTCCTAACAGTAATTTCTACTGATTGGCTGTTGGTGATGGGTCAAAGATGCTCAGATATCTACTGAGCAAATGAATCAGCCCAGACACTGAGTCATGGGCAAAACCATAACGGTCTTCTATTAGGGGTCCAGCAAAAAGGAAGTCAGTATTTCTGAAGTATTTATTTAAACACAGACAAAATGCTGAATGCTGGGCAGGTTAAGGTCATTGGGATGGAAATACACTGCTCTTTTTTCTTAAACGCATATGGATTTCCACTGAACTTCCCCTTAAAGGGTTTGGATCCTGAGCCAGCTATGTTCAGTAGAATCAGCAGTAAATTTACACCACCATCCTCTATGTTCCTGTTTAATCTTACATATTCAATGTTGACTTTCTTTTTGTGTAAATACTTTGCTTAAAGATGAGACCTAAGGATTACTGTAAGCTTGTGATTGCTAAATTTGTTTTGTTAGCTAATCAAAGGCATCATTTTGACAAATCTTTCTCCTGCTTTAGATGATGACTAATGGAGGCTATACACACACCAATCCCAGTTGTACAATATTGGGAAATTCCAAACTCGTACAATTGTTTTACAATCATCTATTTTTCAACCCTTTTTTTCCCTGTCGGACAAATGGGAAAAAAATTATCAGACCAACACGAAAGTATCGTACACTAGATATTAGTGCATGTATGGCTTCCTTAATATGGTAGAATCCTACACAACTCCCCCTATCTCCCCCCTTTCTTCTTTTCTCTGCTGACTCTCTTAATTGATGCAGAAAGTGTGCTAGCAGGCAGACAAAGCTCCTAGTAAAGTATTTCTGCTTTATTATAATAACTGCTTCTCGAGTGACCGGTCTTGATTCTGATTTCTCAGAAACTACAGCTCAAATTTAAAATTTGCTTTAAAACTTGCTGTTTCTAAAGTTAATTTTTTTTTATAGATCTCCTTTAATAAATGTCACAGCCAAGTAAAAATAAAAATCATGTTAATTTTAATGAATTTAGGTTAGTTTTTACATAATTTTGCTTTAAAGGACAACTCCGCCCTCATAAGAACATCTTTAAAGAAATCGCCTCTTAAAATATGTTGATATATCATAGTTTGTCCTATGAATTCATTACTGTATGCCTGCTATGCTTCTGGATGCCTCATGGAAACTGAGCAATTTAGACCTGTCGGAGCCTGTACATGCTCAGAAGAGGCAGACAGGGGATTAACATTCAGTCATTGGCTGTGAGGTCAACTGTCAAATCCATAACTGACAGTTGCTAACTGGAAAAACCTGGAAGCAGAAACGGGAAACAGGACATTGTGCAGGATTTCAGGTTAGACTTATATATTTCAGATTTCAAACTATTACCATTTAGGGTTTTGGGGGGTGATTTACCTGTATGTAAGTTTACATTTTAGGGCTGGACTTGCCCTTTAAATGCATAAAAAAATTATCTTTTGTCTAGTTCTTTTTAGAAGAAAGTAAATTTCCAAACCAACAGTGGTCGGAATATTACAAATAGCTTGCTATATGTTTTCAACAGTCTAATGCATATTGTAAATTTATATTAAGGAAGGAAAAAAAATATTGATCACAAACAAACCATAAAATTCTTATTTACGAGGAAACTAATTTATGGTATATGAGGTAGCTCAGTAATAAAAGATTTGTCAGATGCACATATATGGGGAAAATTGTTATTGCCTCGTAATCTAAAGCAACATTCTTATTATTGAGGGTGAGGCCACACTTTAACGCACAGGAATCGCGCACCAAATCGCGAGCGTTATTGCACGCGATTGTGTGCGCAATTCTTGTGCGGTTTGCACATGCGTTTGCCATTTTGCGTTATGGAAACACATGCGTTAACGCACCAAAAATGGTGAACGCATGCGTTACCAAAACGCGAACGGACGCACAATCGCATGCACATCGGAAATCACGGGAATTTTCGCGCAATCACGAGCGCAAAACGCATGCGCAAACGAGTATAAAAGGCACTAGTGTGGCCTAGCCCTAACTGATGCAGTAAACGTGCAGTGGGCCAATGCTGTTAATCTGCAGCTACCAATCAGATGTCATCGAACTGCAATAACCTAGTAAAAATCTGGTTGTTGCAAATTAGTATCAGAGGAAACTTTTGCATCTGCACCAGCCCCTACATTAGATTACTACCAACTGGTTTCAGTGTTACTTGAAAATGCCCATGTTACATATTTGTATGCAAAGCAAGAAATAAGTATTGAGTTTTGGGGTTTAATATTTTTCTTTGCATTGTCCTAGAAGTTATCTTTGTACTAAATAAATGTTACCGAAGAAGCAAGTTAATAATAAATGCTGATGTTCACTGTGAATTTTTAGCAATGCAAGCAAAATATTAATGTCCTGTGTAATGTAAGCAAGGATGTCCAAGTTACCCTTAAAGGATAATGTAATTTAAAATAAATTTACAGGCAAGTGCTATAATGTACTATTTGTTACCTACTATATGACTGCATTCTTTGTCACCGAAGTGTACCGTATATACTCGAGTATAAACCGACCCGAGTATAAACCGAGGTACCCAATTTCAGCTAAAAATCCTAATAAAAGTTGTTGACTCGAGTATAAACCGAGGGTAGAAACTTGGCATTCAAGATGTTTGGAAACTACAACTCCCAGCATGTTTTATTAGCTGGGAGTTGTAGTTTCCAAACATCTTGAATGCCAAGTGAGGGTGGCAAGATCGATAGATATAGATAGAATGGTAGAGGATAGATAGATAGAATAGCAGAGATTAGATAGATAGATAGATAGATAGATAGAATAGCAGAGATTAGTAGATAGTAGAATGGTAGAGGATAGATAGATAGATAGATAGAAGAGATAGATAGATAGATAGATAGAATGGCAGAGATAGATAGATAGATGGATGGATAGATAGATAGAATGGTAGAGATTAGATAGATAGATAGATGGATAGATAGATAGATAGAATGGCAGAGATTAGATAGATAGATAGATAGATAGAATGGTGAGGATGGGAGATAGATAGATAGATAGATAAGATAGCAGAGATTAGATAGATAGATAGAATGGTAGAGGAGTAGATAGATAGATAGATAGAATGGCAGAGACGGGCACTTCTAGGGTTTTTGCTGCCCGAGGCAAACTTTAGAATGCCGCCTTTGACCGTATTGCGGCACGCGCAGCGCCGCCGCCAAATTAAAGTGGGCGTGGTTATGTCAGTGGGCATGGCTTTGTCGGTGGGCGTGGCTAACATTTTAAGATTTTGCGCTTCCTATCACCAGCGGCCAGCCCCCCAAACCCAGCCCCCCCCACAAGTTTGGGACCTGGCTGGCTGTCCTGTGAGTCATATGTAGTAGAAGATTGAATAATAGAAGAACTTAGAAGACACTAGAGTAGTTTAGTTTTTTTTTTAAAGTACACTTGGCACTTACTTACAGTTTTACAACTTGTCTTGCACTTTGCAGCAGGCACCACCAGGCAGCGTTGGACTTGGTGGACGGTCGGTCTGCAACTGCTCCTCGTCCTCCCCAGGCTTTTTTCACACGTCACACTGACTCACACAGTATAGACAGTCAGTGTCAGACTGTCAGTGAAAGTGAGTGTGAAGTGCCGAGTGCGTGCTGTGGCTCTGTGCAGAGTGAGGTGCTGGGCTGGCCACTCCCTCCAGTTTTGCCGCTCTGAAAGTCCGGCGTCGGCGCGCAAGTCCCGGAAGTTGTGCGCGCGGCCGCGCGGGCAGCGGCCTAACAGTGTGCTGTGACGGTGACCACGGACCACCAGTGACTGTCTGTCCCAGAAGTGCGCCGGTCGCGCATGCGCGGCACATGCTTTACCGCCGCCAGCGAGCGGCGCGGTAGTACATCTACAATGAATTTTTGGTGTGTTCTTTTGAAATTGGCGCCTTTGACAGAGTGCCGCCTGAGTCACATGACTCAGTGAGCCTCATTATAGATGCGGCCCTGGGCAGAGATTAGATAGATAATAGATAGATAGATAGATAGAATGGTAGAGGATAGAGTGAGATAGATAGATAGATAGATAGGATTAGATAGATAGATAGATAGATAGATAGAAGGCGGAGATAGATAGAAGATAGATAGATAGATAGATAGATAGAATGGCAGAGATTAGATAGATAATAGATAGATAGATAGATAGATAGATAGATAGTAGATAGAATGGTAGAGGATAGATAGATAGATAGATAGAAGGCAGAGATAGAGAGATAATAGATAGATAGATAGATAGATAGAATGGTAGAGGATAGAAGATAGAGATAGATAGATAGATAGATAGAATGGCAGGGATTAGATAGATAGATAGATAGATAGATAGATAGATAGATAGATGATAAGAATGCAGGGTTAGATAGATGGTAGAGATAGATATTTCAGTTTGTACCTCAGTGGGCTCTTCTCCATCCAGGAACTGTGGGCTCTCCTCCATCCAAGGGCTTCCTCTGTGCCAGGGACTGGTGCCAGCATTGAAGGTAAGCATTGAAGGTTGCTCTTGAAGGTACCGGTAAGCATTGAAGGTAAGCATTGAAGGTTGCTGCATTCCGGCAGCCGCGCGCTCATTCCTGTACTGGCGCGCCGTCTGACGTCACTGCCGGCGCCGGGCAGTGACGTCAGACCGCGCGCCAGTACAGAGAAGATCGTGCGGCTACCGGAATGCTCAGGTAAGCTGTTGACTCGAGTATAAACCGAGTCCGAGTTTTCAGGCTGATTTTTCAGCTGAAAACTTGGTTTATACTCGAGTATATACGGTACTATCAAATCAAAAAGAGTGTGTCTAAGAGGACCAAATTGAAAGTGCCGTATACGTAGAAACAAGTATAGGATTTTGTAACTTGTTTTCCTTAAAATAATGGTAGTTTTGTAACAGTCTTTTAACCAAACAATGTATGTTAGAAGTATTGTTTTGTTATTATAGTTAATTATATATATAGTTAATTACAGTATTTGTTCATTAAAGGACCTGTACACCCTTTTTTCTCTCACCTTATGTCTTTCTCCTAACTCATTTTTCATTTTCCTTGTTAGCTTTTTTGGTTGTTTCTATAAGGATACTTTCAGACAAAAAGCAAATACAGTTTGCTGAAAATTCCCAGACAGTTGCTGATGTAGCGTCTCTAATCGGCAAACATGTATCGTTTCTTATCGGCAAACAACTGAAACCGCTCAGGATTGACGTTCGTCTGAGCCTACGTGAACCTATTAAAGGGTGTGCAAATAGAATTCAATCTGGGAAATTTGGGCAGATTGAAATTAATATTTAGACTGTAGCAGATTTAAAGCAATCTTATAGAGCTTGTGACAGATTGAGCCTGAACACATAGTATGAATAAAGACATATGTCCATCCAGTCCAACCCATCTAGCAATATCCTCATTTCCTGCCTAACTGTTGATCCAGAGCAAGGCAAAAACAACCTCCAAATTTATGAAGGGGAAAAAATTCATTCCTAACTCCAAGTGGCAATCGGAAATTTCCCTGGATCATCTCTACTTTATGTATCAATACCAGTAACTTGCACCATTCCTTGTTTGCAGAAACTCATCCAGCTTTTTTTTTTAAAACTGTCCAAAGAACCTGCCATAACAACGTCCACTGGAAGACAGTTCCATAGCTTTACCGTTATGAAATCAACATATTACAAGGCTGCGTAGCAGTTCATTAAAGACATGTAGGAACACCTATTAAAAATACATGCAGCATGGCTGAATTCATTTTGTTTAATTGAAATCACTTTGTAATAACTGCAGCCCTAGAAATTACATTTATGAAGTGCGTTCCTATTAGACCAAATGATCTGGCAACCTAGTAATCACCTTACCTTTCAGACACAAACACATTTAAAATGCTGTTTGGTATTTACTTTAGAAGTATGACACAGGTTACATTGGTTTCAAAGTCATACATCATGTCAAAATGAAATGTTACATAGCCTGTAGATATGTAGATTTCATACGTGTTTAGGCACTGAAACCGCTGTGTGATACTACTTCTTATATGAGGAAGTTAGACTGGAAATAACAATAAAATCTACTATTTACAAATGACAGGAAATAAACAAACAAGGAAATTAGGAGAAAGATACAGTGAATGAAAACGGGTGTACATGTCCTTTAAGCTGCTACTTCATCCTCATGATTGTATCATATATGGGATCTCTAACACAAAAATAATAACTGAGATACTCACGAATAGTTAAATTGTTCCAATTTATTCACCCATAGTGCAAGACAAAAAGGCAACAATTCGGGCAGTACTCCGCCCTTTATGATGTCCAAGTGACCACACACAGTTTTTATATGCTCGTGTATTATATCCACAATTGGTCGGACTTTGGTTGTTAATATAGTGCAAACAATCAACTCAATGAACAACAATATGTTTAGGTTTGATAGAGAAACTTAGAACTCAACCATAGAAGGTACCAAGGTAAAACAAACCATAAACAATTAACTATACCAGTTCCTGCCCAGCATAGTTGTCTTCCCCTTCACCACCAAAAATCCAGCCTGCTGATTGTTGCTCCTACGGTGAGAGTGAATGTTTCTGGGCCAAAATCAAGCTAAAAGCCATTCTTTTCAGTGTCTGCCTGCAGAGGGAAATATGTGGTACAGAGGTCACTGCGATAACTAAGGTAGTGGAAAAAATAAACAAGATAAGTTCACAAATATTATGATAGGTTCATCAGTGCAATTAATTATATGGACTCATAGCTGTATGGAACAAACTGATCATTTTGTACTTCATTATGATCATAGAGTTTGGGGTTATGGAGTTAACAAGTTTGCAGAGGGAACAAAAAGGTTTAAAAAAATCCTTTCCTGTAGTGTGCAGAATTCACAGAGTGTTACATTTATGCAGCCAACTACATAGTCGTTTGCTCCAATGACACATTGGGCCTATTTACTGAATTGAGTCCTGAAAGGTTTACTAGAAACACTGTCAGAGCACAGCTGCTTTGCCGGTTTATAAAAGTAATTTTCCACCCCAGGGACACCGTTTTGCACAACATTTAGACTTCCCCAAGGTGCCAGCATAAACCCAGAAGTCATGGATCCTCATTTTGTCTAAGCAACCAAATTTTAAAAGTAAATAAAAAACACTGAATAGAATGTATTAGTTTCTGACTGTCTTATATCTCTTTATGGGGAAGGTTAACATACCATATCAAAGGGAGCCTTTGATATATAAATCATACAGAAAATCAAGTGGAATTTATTTACATATTACAATTTCCCTTAAGTCCAGGAACAGACAGATGCATCTAATATGTCTCAAAATGTGCTTTGTGTAAATGGCAGAAAAGGGATCCCCCCAGCAGATATTCTAGGCCCCTTGCAGGGAGATGTAATAAAAGTTCTTATTGTTAAAAATAGTGCAAATTTTTCTCCAGCCAATCAGATGTAAGCTTTCAAATGATAGCTAACATCTGATTGGTTGAGGCTTAATTAGCACCATTTTTAATGAAAAGAACTTTTATTACATCTCTCTGTTAGTGTCAGACATAGGCAGTTATTAGGTGTCCACTGGTATTTTGAAAGTGTGCACTGAACACTGCAGGGAGATTCAATAAAAGTTCTTATTGTAAAAATGGTGCTAATTTAACCCTAACCATCAGATGTTAGCTTCGAAATGTTAAATAATATCTGATTGGTTAGGGCAAAATTAGCACCATTTTAACAATAAGAACTTTTATTGAATCAAGTATGCTAACTTGTCTACAGCCTAAAGTTAGGTACACACAGTACAGATCAGTGAATGATGACAGACAGGATCTGCAAGATCCTGCCTGTCATCTTTCAAAGATCTGCATACACACAGTCCAGAGCGTTCTCCCTATGAAAATCATAGGGAGAACACTCGGGACTGTGTTCCATCGGCCACGCTAGACTCCTCTATAGTCTAGTGCGGGCAATGGAAATTTTCGGCCTTTCCCGAACTAGCGTTCGGCTGGCACGATCGTTCGACGGCCGCGCTCTCGTTCGGAAAACGAAGGTACACACAGTATCAATAAAGCCAATGGTATCAGGGCTTTATTGTTACTTTGTGTACCCAGCTTAAATCTAGCTTTGAGTTGATTTGCTTTGATTTGACATTTTCTAAAAAGACCGGCGATTTTACATATTGATGTTCAAATGTCAATTGCAAAATGATTGGGCCAGGCAGTTCTCTAAACTTCGCAGTAACTTCAGGAAAAAGGTTTGCTAGTGTATGGCATAAATAATCTATACAAAGTGCCTATTTCAGTACATAATACTTATTTGATTATGTATTACAAATTCTATAAAAATGCTACATCTTCTCTATTAATTTGTGTACTTTGTTTACTTTACCATTCTAGAATGCCCCTTTTGATTCTGAAATTAAAATGCCACTAACTGCACGGGGCTTGAAAGCGAAAGCTTAAAGCACAGTACAGTATGTCTACTTATAATGTGTTTGTTACACAAATGCCAAATATCCAGGTAAACCTGTCCAGGGAGTGTCTGAATTCCTTCCTTTTTAACTTAAGAAGCTGGGTTCTTGAAATGTTTTACATACAAAACAAACTGTACAGCCAGCTCAGATGATCTTATGCCTTTCTAAATGAAACACCTGCTGGAAAATATACAGTACTAAACAGTGACACATATAGGTTGTTTTTGTGTTTGGCAGTATTTTTTTCTATTGAGCAGCAGTACTGTTTGAAATCCCATGTGTACAAGAAGGATATTTTTTTTACATAAGGTGATTTAGTATCCTTATATTGTAGCAGTAATGTGGTGCATTTTTTTTACAATACATAAGGTCCTGAATATAAAGTTGCTGTTTTTTTTAAAAGACTTTACCTATTTTATGTGACCACATAATGAAATGTAAAACATTCCTAGTCTAGTACATGATTGAAGTAACTTACTATTTCCAACAGCAATACATCTTCTGTGACCCCGTCTCTAAGATTTTGCTGTGGAGGAAAATCATGTAAGGGAAATAGTCATCCTTGTGTCTCCAATCATGTACAGAACTAGGAATGTTTTTGTTTCTTTTTGTGGGGAGAAACAAGGGCGTTTACAGTGAATAGAGAGGTGCAGTGGAATATATTCTTATAAAAACCTCCTAGTTACATAGCTAGGCTAGGACTTTATGTATCATGAGCTTATTTTAATGGAGTTTTACTAAATAAGTGCATTTTCATGACATGGTCATAGACAACAGGCCACATACATGTATTGACAATTTTCTGTTTAGTGTGTGTGTGGGTTAAGCAATCTGCAAATTGATGGCCTTTGTGCAGCACATGCCCACTATCTCTCTCTAGGTAGCTGTAATGTGCTTTAGCAGCATAAATTCTATTGGCACCTTTCCACCCTTACAGTGGAACCAGGTTTATTGCTTAAATTTAAAACACTTTCCCTAAAGTTTAAATGGGAGGCCTATTGTCTGGTTTACAGGGATGTCTCCCCCATGAGGCACAATGAGTCTTTTGGCTCAGGGGGCACATCTGCGATTCAGAGGAGAGGCAGCCGGCAGCAATTCAAAACAAAAAACAAAGAAGAAGCCCGAAATTGTGTGTGCGAAAAACTGTGCATGCTGGTGCAAAAGTCCCAGACAGTGTGCCTCTCCTGTCTCCACGGTCCACCTGCACCTGTGTGCCTCTCCTATCTCCACCTGCGTGCCTCTCTTGTCTCCACGGTCCACCTGCACTTGTGTGCCTTTCCTGTCTCCACCTGCACCTGTGTGCCTCTCCTGTCTCCACCTGCGCGCCTCTCCTGTCTCCACCTGCACCTGTGTGCCTCTCCATTTCACCTCAGAAAGTAAGTGGCAAACTTGTATGTACCTGTCAGTCACAGTCGGCAAACTTGTAAGTACCGATGACATGAGCAAACTTGCATTGCCAGTTCACGGTGGGCAAACCTGCATGTCCATCACGGTGGGCAACTGCATGCCATTCGGTCAACATGTGCCAGTCATGGTGCAACCTGCATGTGCCAGTCACAGTCAGCAAACCTCATGTCCATCACGTCAGCAACCTGCATGTGCCAGTCCAGTGGGCAAACTTGCATGTGCCAGTTACATTCGGAAACTTGTATGTGCCAGTCAAAGTGGACAAACTTGCATGTGCTAGTCACAGTGGGAAAACTTGCATTTCCAGTCAGTGGGAAAACTTGCATGTGCCAGTTACGTAGGCAAACGTGTATGTGCCAGTTAGTGGGAAAACTTGTATGTGCCCTTTATGTAGGTCTCGCACAAAAAGACCTACCGCCCACAATTAGTGCAGAATGCTGCAGCCAGACTGCTACCAAACCAGCCTCGCATTGTCACATTACACCGATCCTTCACTTACTGCACTGGTTACCAGTACTGTTTACTTTCCAAATCACTGCACAATCTGGGCCCTGGATACATGAAGGACTTGCTGAAGCTGCACCCCTCTCACAACCTCAGATCAGCAGGTTCCATAAACTTGGTCACTCCCCAGAGTCGCCTCAAAACCTTTGGAGACAGGCTTTCTGTCATGCTGCCCCTACCCTTTGGAACTCCCTACCACACCCAGTAAAGACACCTCTTCCCTGGAGTTTCAAATCCAGACTGAATAGCCACCTGGCATTTCCAGATTTAGAGTTCTTCCTTCTACCACAATTTACCAATCAACCATATTGGTCTGAGCCATGTTTACAGCGCTTTGAGTCCTACGGGAGAAAAGCACTTTATGAATGTTATTTGTTGTTGTTGGGCAAACAGAAGAAGCATTTTCACTTAAAGGATAAGTGCACTGTAAAATCAGTTATGTTCATTTGGAAGCTGCAGCTTTAAATACTTTTGCCATATTTTTTTTTTTTATCTATGCCCCTCCAGAGCCTATCTTGTGCATTGAAAGTGCGGACATCTTGTTCCTGGTTTGCTGAATGTTAAGCTCCACCTCTGAGATTTCCTCTGCTTCTCCAGCTTGAGCCTCAAATAGAAATGCCTGTGAGTTCTGTGCACTCTCCTGCTTGAGCCTCTAACAGTAATGCTTGTGAGTTCCGTGCACACGCATGGAACTCACAAGCTTACTGTTTGAGGCTCAAGCAGGAGAGTGCACAGAACTCACAGGCATTTCTATTTGAGGCTCAAGCTGGAGAAAGCAGAGGAAATCTCAGAGGGTGAGCTTAATATTCAGCAAACCATAACAAGATGTCAGCAACTTCCAAGGCACAAAGCTAGGCTCTGGAGGGGCATAGGTAAAAAAAAATATGGCAACGGTATTTTTAAAGCTGCAGCTTCCAAATGAACATACTTGATTTTACACTGCACTTTCCTTTAAGGTTGAGGCCACACTACAATAGAGTGTAAAGGCACTGCTCTGTGCTTTTGCCATGCGTTTGTGTCTGCTTTTCTGTGCATTTGCGCTTCCCTTGGAATTATGGGTAAAAGGAATCGCATGTCATACTGATTGTCTGCTTCTGTCCGCTTTTTTATGTGCTTTAACAGACTTGTATTAAGTGTATTGTAATGTTGTTTATATAGTGCCACTAGGGGACGCAGCGCTGTCAAATATAGAATACAAAAAGTCGTACAAAGGGGACAGTAAATAAGTGCTTGAAACATGTAACATGAGGAAAGAGGTCCCTGCCAAGCTTACAATCTACTTAGGTGGGTAACATACAAGAACATGGAAAGGGTGGAAGTGCTAAAGTAATTACTGGAGCAGTGTCAACAGTCCTATACGGTGCTGTGCTCAGAGAGATAGGATGAGAAGTTAAATTTAACTTGTTTATTGAGGTTTCTTGATGTAGAGAGAGGGGAATAGAATTCCAGAGGACGGGAGGCAGAAGAGAAAAAGGATCATGGCAGAGGAGGCAGAAACTGACAAAAATGTGTTAAACAATAGCAAAGATTGCAGTGCATATGGGCCGAATGTTAGCACTAATGCCTTGCAGTGCTGAAGTCCTGAGTTCCATTCCACCCTTGGACACATCTGCAAGGAGTTTGTATGTTCTCCCTGTGTGTGGGTTTCCTTCGGGCACTGTGGTTTCCCCCACAATAATAAAGACATAATGATAGGTTGTATTGTCAAATACTGTAAATATGCTTAGATTGTAGCTCTTCTGGCAGGGCCTGATGTGAATGAATACATGTAATCAGGGCTGGCCTGGGATAAATATAACCCTGTGCAAGACTTGTTACCAACCCAGCACCCCCTCCAAAATGACCCCATGGCACAAAAAATACCTGCTGCTGCGGCTTGCCTTGGTCTATTTCAAATCAAGTCCACCACATGCGCTCACCGTCTTTCAGTATCTGCAGTCGCACAGTCGCCCATATCAAAGGCCGGCCCGGCTTGTAATTATAAAGCGCTAAGGAAGATGTTGGTGCTATATAAGTCATATAAGTAATTTGCTGAATCCTTCTAGCAATAGTTTGTAGCAACAATTTGTACCTAGAGATGTGATTTAGGGTTTGATTTTAAAGGCATGTCCACCCATTTTTTTAAAATTTTCATATATTGTAGGGCTTCCTCCCCCAGCCCCAACCACTTATTATTTCCAGAAACTCCCCTGATCTTTACTTATTCCCTCATTCCTCCGACGGACTGTCCCGGCCCTCTGCTTGCACGAAACTGCAAGCGGGGGCCGGAATGTCAGCCGCGTCCTGATTGTCTGAGAGGCAGCCAATCACGGACGTGGCTGCTGGTAGTTCAATGCTGGAGGAGATAGGTGAGTTCGGGAGAGTTCTGGAAATAATAATAATGCGGTGGGGGCTGGAAGCCCTACAATATATGAAAAGGGGATTTGCACTAGGGGAGGAGAGAAAAACGGCTGGGGAGGGAGGGCTGCAGTGCGCATGGCAAAATTCTCCCGGAGGGGAACAGAGTCCTATATGGACTCTGCTAGGCTCCTGGTGGCCAGTTTTGGGACTTTGGGGGGACATAGCAGGGCAGCCATTTGGAGCAGGGATGTAAGGTAAGGATTTTTATGCACTACAGAGTGGGAGTAGTGGGTGGAAATTATAGTTTTGGTGGTGGACATGCCCTTTAAAGTTACTGGGGAAGGTTTTTTTATAACCCTTACCTGTTTGGAAAAATTGAAGACCACAGTTACCCTTTAGTTAGTGTGTTCTAGCAACAGAAAATGTTTTTTGGGGTGAACATTTTAAAAGCACAGTTCTCTTATAACCGCTCTTTGTAATATATCCTTTATCCAGTTTCAATCAAGTAAAAACAGAAATACCAAAACCACTGTTGTTCAGTTTAATACCTTTTGGGAGGCACCATATTTAATGTTTAATCACCTTGAGTATACTTGGATATCCTTTTTTATTAAAAATAGTTACCGTCTCCTTCTCACTTATAGCAGCTTTATTACATACAATGTTAAATTTCTCATTCATCGTGAAGCCTACTAAAAAACTTCTCCCTTTTGGACATTCACATCGACACCCTCTTAAGCTTTGATACCCCTTCCTCAAAATTTTATACCATACTTACCTTCCCTGCCCCAATCTTGAACTTTCAATATTTATCTTTCTGAAGTTAGATATTCAGTCTGCAATCTGCCTTCTTTTTCACCGCGTTTGACATATTCCTTTCAAACTGTACAGCTTGCTATGTCCTTGCAGCAACCTGGTTATATCATAATTCTCAGAACAAGCCATTCAATATGTTACCTGCGTTACATAAACTACTGTATACAAACGTTTGGAGTATCCAGACTATCCAGGCAGCAGAATGGCAGATGAGATTCAATGTTGATAAATGTAAGTGATGCATTTGGATTTTAATTATCCCTGTGCCACCTACACCATAAATAACTGCGTTAATGTGAATCTGTAATGGAAAAGATTTGGGGTTCTGGTAACATACAGACTTTAGCAAACAATGCCAGACACCCCACGGCTAACTATCAAGATATTGTCTTGTATAAAGAGAGAAATAGATTCAAGAAAAATATTATTCTCCCTCAAGGCACTGGTAAGGCCTCATTTGGAATATGCAGTGCAGTTTTGGAATCCCATATACAAAAGGGACATCTTGGAAGGAAGTAGTCCAGAGAAGGGCAACTAATTAATAAGGGGAATGGAGGTCTTAATATGCAGGCAGATTAGACAGTTAGGGCTGTTTCCATTGGAGAACGGCGGTTGCGTGGGGATATGATCACCTTTTACAAATATATTTATGGCCCATACAATGAACTCTCTGGTGCATTGTTCACGAATAGGTCATATCAGAGACTCGTGACATCCTTTAACGTTGGAAGAAAAGAAGTTTCATCTTCAGGTTAGGAAAGGTTTCTTTACAGTGAAACAGTGAAATTGTCTTCCCAGGAGATGTGGTATGGAAGTTCATCGAATAGCTTTGAAAATGGCCTGGATAAGTTTCTAAAACTACCGGTAAAAATTATTGAGAATTACTGTTATTAATCATATAGATCTGGTTGATCCAGGGATACTTTCCGATTGCTGTTTGGAGTCAGGAAGGAATCCCCACCACCACCCCGTTTTTTAGCTGGGTTTTTTTTGCCTTCCTCTATCAACTGTTAGGAAAGGTTATAAAAAATAAAAGTGAATGGTTGGACTTAATGGACTTAGTCTTTATTCAACCTCAATTACTATGTTACATGTTTTGTAAAAAGTTTCCTCCAAAAATATTTCATTTCCACTAAATTTTAGTTTATTATATTTTTCAATATTTTACCTGAACCTTCTTGAACTGCTGTTTTATATATATTAATATTACGAAAAGTCAATATGTCATTAACAACAAGTTTATTTAATTTAAAATACATTACCATATAGAATATATCTTTTAAGGTTTTATCTCTTTGAACAACAGTAAAGAGCAATTTACAATAACAAAAATAAATATGAAAAAATTGTATAAAACAGATTACACCAATATAGTTCTGAAAAGGCAATGTTTTTAACAAAGGCAGATTAAGCAAAAACACAAAAAGTTAATCTTAATAGCATTTTTCGGGGGTTTTGGAACCCAAAATACTAGGGATGTGTATACTCGAGAACAGCAGTGTGCTGTGCAAAATGTTTTAAAACATTTATACATTTGCTGTCCTGCCTTCTGTAACCAAGACGTTACCAAATTAAGTGTTTGTCCACACCAAAACAAATCAGTTATTCACTGTAAGCCTAAACAGCTCCATTTAAAGAATCCAGAGTGTCAAAGTATACACACAAACCCAGAAAGTTCTGTGCTTCCATTTCCACCTCTCTATGAGCTAGTTCAGCTCAAGATAACGCACTGCCCCATACCGGAGCATGTTATGAGCTTGAGTTGAGCATGGATCCGGTCAGGGAAGCCCAGTAACTAGGGTCTGTGATGCCAGCATCATGGTCAAGATTGACAGTGGGGAGGGCAATGGCAGCTGGACTTTTAGGCTGGTGCTGGCTACCAATGCCAATCGAATTCTTAAGAGTAGAGAATAGGTATGTTTTCATGTTTATATTTGGGGTAGATAAGCCCATTAAAAAGGAACTGTGGTCCAAAAATTATTTTAAGTAAATTTACGAATTGCTTTCCGTTTCCAGATCCCTTGCACTTCCTGCTCTAAAACCAGGTGACAGTCCCTCTTCCCTGTGTCTTCTCTCCCCTTGTGGCCCCTCCACTCCTGACCCCAGGGTCCCTCCCCTTTGCAGGCCTTTCCTATGTCCCCTTCCCTTGCACCCCCCCCTGGCCCTTTTATTTGCAGCTTCCCTTGGCTCTGATTATTGGGCAAAACCTTTGTTCGTACACATCGTGCATCACAGGTCGGGACCTGCGATCGCACGTGGGTACGAACCTTAAGTATTCTACTTAAACCAAGGCTGAGGTACAGTCAAACAGAATGCACTAAACATTGTCTAAATACAGAATCACAAAGGAAAATCCGAGTTAATTAAGATATCTAATGTGTATGTATGAGTGTATTCTGTGTGTGTGTAGGATAAACGTTTGAGTTGGGTGTGCTTAAGGTTTACTTACAACTCAACAGATGCTAAACTGTTTTTTATATACATTGTTCAAATTCTTAACACTCTTTAAATAAATTCACTCTAAAAAACATGTTACTTTGAAATGATTTCATCTGAAATGCTAACATTATATGCAAACAATGTGTGTTGCATTTTGATATCAGACAGAATGAGAAGTGCACCGCATTGTCACAATAAAAGTATTATATCTTATTTGAGTGCGCATCCCCGTTATCGTATTTTTACATAAGAATGAGAATATGAATCTTAACACCCCCACACATTACTGAGTACTTTATTGGCACAAAGATTATGGTTTTTGATGTGACATCAAATTTTTCTTGTTGTTACATTAATTCATATATATTTGTTGGAGCCGTTTTCCAGACCCTCATTGACAGCCCCCAAATAATAAATTACTAATTTATTATTTTTATAAGAATATATTTACTGATTCTCTCTCAGCATATACTAAAATATTGTGCCATAAATTATGCTGATATGGTATTTAAGCTTAAAAGCAAATCCAACCGTCAAATTAAAAAAATGCGGTAAATCATTCCTTTAAACACAAACACAATAGTTGGAATATTGAGTGTTCTGTTCCCTGCCTATATCATCTCAAAAGGTTGCCAAATTCTTTAGCTGTACAAGCTTTTTTACAAGCTTGCACGTGCGCAGAGGCGACACCTTGGGGAAAAGCAGTCAGACATTGGCTGTGATGTCACTGTCAGAGCCATGACCGAATGCTGCTATCCAAAATAACTGGAAGTCAGATAAAGGTAAAACAGAACATCAAACTGCATAACAAGTTAATCTTACATCTGTGAACTTTCTAACTATTGCAGTTTTAGGGGTGGGGGCAGAGATTTTTATTTTAAGAGGTTGACTTGGCTTTTAATTTTGCTAGAGGGTGAAAGCCCCAAGTTTAATTGCTGTATTCCTGTAACCATGTTTTCATAATCAAATGTTTTCTTAAAATGCACATTTCTGATGCAACAAATGCTGTCCAATGATTCTCTCTTGTTACCCACTTCATTCAAAATAAAAACTTATTTGTATTGAAAATCAGCAGCTTCATAATATTTTTTTTTCACGCACACATAAAGCATACACTCATACATGGGTGCAAACACAAATAGCAACCTTGAAAACATTTACAAGATATGTTTGCACATTTAAATGATTTCCACTGAAAGAACAAGCCACATACTGACTTACTTGGACACACAGAACATACAGTTAATAGAATAAAATAATAAATAATATTTTTTCTTATCATAAATAATTGAAAAACACTGTTATTGGAACACAGTTTAGGTATATCATAATTAATTAGTAGGTTTATACAACCATCGGAACCCTTAATGAAGGCTGGCACTCAACAATATTAGCTGAAGAGCTATGTGTAGAAGACTTTCAAATCCTTCCAAGCATATCACAGAAAATATCATTTTCAACATTAATTCCCTTATAAAACACTAAATGTTTAGCCAAGAAAAATATATCTACAGAGTAACTTTGACTAAATACTGTAAGGGCTTGATATTCTCCTACTGTATTTGCTCTTTTGCACATCTTTAACCTTGCTGATGGGACAGGTTTGTGTTTCTAATGCCCGAGAGCTACATACATTTAACATACAGGTACCAGCATAACACAGAAAGTTGCAAATACTTACATATCCATCCATGTCTACATGGCTCTTTAGCGGTCAACCATCAAAAAAACTAAATTATTTCATATCCTATCAACAAGGTTAATGATGACTACATTGCACCGCATACTGGGAGATTTAAAAATGCCATGCATATGATCGCTAATGCAGCAGAAGCTTTAAGTGTTAGATGCCACCCACGCAATGATGTAAACTAGAATTTACAGTCAAACCAGCTATCTATGAAATCTCAAAGCTGTAAATTCAGACAAAGTGTTGTGAATGTAGCATCTCTGCCCTAAGATTCTGCAGTTCTTTTAAATACAACTTCCCTAATTCTATGTCCATATTCTACAAAAATGTCTGTGAGGATGCTAATGGAAAGCCAAATGATGGAGTGGTGCTATGGAAATAGATTAGTGAATTATTTCATGTTACATGCTTATTCCTCAGTTTTGTTTGGACATCTATTTCCTCCAAGGAAATGCTAAGGTTCGTACACACGTGCGACCGTGGGTGCCGACCCGCAATGCACAATGTGTACGAACGCATTTTGGTCAATAATCGTGCCCTGTATTGCCGTGACCGCCCGGACTTCGAACGAGCATCTGTTTCGGCCAGAAAGCACATGTATCAAACCTTAATAGATCCCCTTATTCTATGTATAGGGACCCTATATGTAATCTGCACCAGTAGATTAATTTTGGAAGTAGGGATCGAACCACATTGCCTTTAATCACAAACTGCCCTAGATTATCAGCTGTGGTTGGGATCGTAGGAAGTTTCCCACTGCTCTGATCAGTTTCTGTTCGATAAGTGCCTGATATTGCCAAGAATCTATTCTAATTCTAAACATAATTATTTTTTTAAATGTTTTCATGGAATTGGTCTAATCTGTCAAAAAAAAAAAAAAAAGACCTGTGTAGCAATTTGAAATCAGAAAAACAACCATTCATGAGGCAGACCGAAGCAGAATTGAGACCACCAGCCTCCCATCGTTCTCCCTATACAATCGGGAGAACATTGCTATTGTGTTACCCAGATTTGTAGACAATGGGCAAACCTTTTCTATGAAAATAACAAAATGGAAAAAAATAAAATTAAAAGGTTATCTCCACATCCAAACCTTAAAATCATACAATGTAGGGCAACCACATGCTACTTCCTTGCGTCGAAAAGCAAAGGGACCAGAACGGCAGCCATGTCTGTGATTGGCTAAGAGTCAGGCAATCACTGATATGGCTGCCAGTAAGAAGAGGAAGCCAGGGAACAATGTCGGTAAGTACTTTTGGGACTGATTTTAAAATTTTAAAGCTAGTGTTTAAGGTGCAGCGCTGAAGGATTCGGAGAGAGGGGAGCTCCACTGAGCATGCAGTAAGGACTCTAACAGGCTCATTTACCCAGCCGCTATTGATCTGGGTAAATGCACCTTCCCGATAAATACACAATTGCGATTGTGTGTAATCCTGGGAAGGGATTTACCCACTGCAGGATTTTAGCCAGCTATATGCTGGCGTTAAAATCCTGCGCTAAATCTAGTGCAAAGCGATATTGAATCTGAGCATCTGATTTTTGCATACACCCATCCGACGCTAATATGGAGTTAGCGAACCAGTTTGTGCGACTTTAACTCCATTTATTTGTCCAGTGAGTCTGGGTAAATGAGCCTGTAAGAATCCTCTTAGAGGAGCAGGAAGTGGCAAGCACAGATTCACCCAGAGAGGCTACTACTCTTTTTTTTTTTTTTTTTTTAATCAGACAACCATAAGGAGCAGAAGAGAAAGGTAAGGATCTTTTAAGACCAGTGTTACAGGGAATACTCCGGTGGGTCCACAGCCCATTCACCCTCAAAAAAAAAACTGCTAAAATTAATTATAGATCCAAAGGGACAGTTAGAAATGCTGTTTATTATATAATAGGAGTTAGTAGGAGATAGATATGTATGAGTGATAATAGAGATATAAAATGTTAGATGGGCCCCAAAATTCACCTGATGGGCCCCTGGTTTCAGATTAACTGGTGGGCCCTAACAGTCCACTCCACACCAACCGTTTAAGACAAACACACTGGGGCCAACAGTGGGGCAAATTTTAGTTTGGGGAGGGGGGTTGGACATTCCCTTTAATATGTATATCCAGCTGCTGTTACATGCACAAATCTTATCTACCAAATCTTATAATAATATAGATAGCAATAGCAGAAAAAAACGACTAAATCTATTCTTGATATGATGTAAGTAATAAAGGGTTTTAATTCTTTCAGAAATGATTTTGTCTTCTGTCTTACTAAACAACCTCATTCATTTCCACAACGCAAGGGGGGAAAAAACTAGCTAAATCAGCTGCGTGTAAAGGTACCGTATATACTCGAGTATAAGTCGAATTTTTGGGCTTTAAAGTAGCCTGAAAACCTAACCTCGACTTATACTCCGGTCAAGTCCTAATTTAGATCCAAATTCTGCAATTGCAGATAGTAACCAGTAGGTGGCGCTGTGTTACCTGCATAGAAAGTTACGAGCTGATCTGCCTTTACACTTCCTGCTTCTCTGTATTCTGCTGCTGGACTCACTCAGCACTGTCACTGCTCATCTGGATGCTGTAATTCTGATGGGTCTCCTCAGTTTGGGGCAAAAACACGCTGCTAGTTCAGTGCAAATGACAGCTGAAACTACAACTTTCAGGTGACATTTTTAACTATTGGGATAAGAGAGTCCTTTACTATATGGGGGTCAGAGGGCCCTTTACTATTTGCGGTCAGAGGGCCCTTTACAATGTGGGGTTCAGGAGAATTGTAAATGATGGTAACGCTTAATTAATTTACTGAACCTTGCCACTCCACATGTTTAGAAACTGCAACTCCCAGCAAAAAAGCATGCTGGGAGCTGTAGTTTCCAAACATCTGGAGTGCCAGGAATTGGAGGTTACTGGTACTGGATGTGGCTATTACTGTATGGGATTCATGTATGGGAATGCTGCTGTCCATTTAAAGGGCAACTTAGCACACACAATACTGAATCAGAAGGCAGTAGTGGTCATAATTTCTACCCGGACTTATACTCGATCAATCAGTTTTTTACTTTTTCAGGTATAAATAGGTACCTCGGCTTATACTCGGTCGACTTATACTCGAGTATATACGGTATATAAAAAAAACAGCAGAAATGTCGTAAGAAAAAGAGCAACTATTTTTAGAATATAAAAATTTGGGCAAAATCTAAAAATGTGAATCTTGGGAAACATTTAGAGACCGTAAAATATTAACCTACATTGTGTTTAAAAAAGAAAAAATTATCCCCAGAAATAAGCAGTATGAGCCGATTGGCCAAGCAGGAAGTTTTCCCAGCAATTAAGGGACATTTGGCATTACCGCAAAGCACCATCATAATTCCAGCAGCAATAATTGAGTTTTATATTACTGTACCCTTAACAAGAAAATCAAAATAAATTTTTCATATTTATAATACTTTGTAAAGAGTACAATAGCTTTGTGCCTACAAATATTCCCTGCAATATTAGAGCATGTTAGTTAACAGTAAAAAACAGAACTGCAACATCTGAAAGGAAAGGCCTCTATCGAATTGAGCCTGTGGCTCTCCACTAACATGCGGCAGGGGATGTTGAGCATTGCAATTTATAAACAAGTACTACTGTCCAAAAAACATCCCTGCTCTTTATAATGAGCATAAGCCCTATTGAAGTTATTTGCATACTTAATTAAAAATTGCTGGCTACAAGGGATAAGAACTCACAGGGTGAGGCACATATTTTATTATCGATTACTACCTTCCATTTCACCACAATGTGCTAATTAAGCCACTACACCTCGATTTATTTAAATTAAGTTTTACACTTATAGTACGTAAAATTTACTTTAAAATATATTACTTTGAGAGTGCCACATTGTTTCCAAAAAACCCGATACGCACATCAGTGCATAAACCCCACTACCTGATATTCACTGTAGTGCAGATTGTGCGTATAGTAGCTCATTTTGTTAATGATGGCCAAAAACGTCAGTAAATCAAATTTAAAAACCACTAAATACAGATGTGCTAGTTGTTTTGCAAATAGCTCCTTTAAAATGGAGCCCAACATTTGTGCATATGGCACATGTTATGCATATTTCTTAAAGGCAGTGACATAGCTAAATGGATTGTGCATTATTATATGGAGTTCTTTCCATATTTGCCAGAAGAATAATGTATCTCCTATCTTTTCACTGTACCAAAGAGAGCAAATTATGGCTGCTGATCAGGTGCTTCCAGACCAGATAGTATCAACTTAACCAAAGTTAACAGAAATGGAGCTTGCTGTTACTCTAGTAGGACTCATACGATCCCTGTCTAGTTGACGGTATTTGCCCACTCCTATGTAGGGCTAGTTTCAGACCAACACCATCTCATAGGCTTTTCTAATTTGCTACTCCTACTTCCTCTTTTTTCCTCAAGTGTTACAGGGCACAAGCAATTTTACATTGCAATTTTTAAGAATAATGTTTAATTTTGCCTCTGTGGCTTCCTTAGAGTCTTGGTGTTTTTTAAGTCCCCTCCGGTCAGAAGATACATTACTTTAACTATTTTCTCTCTACTATTTTCTTCTGTCCATTTAAATGAAGTACAGTGTTAACTAGATTACAGAGCTCTATTTATTTCCCTCATCTGTCTCTCAGTAACTTGCATCCAACTAGGCCAGAGCAAAGGAATCTCCCACTGCTTTCTCAACCTCTACAGCTATCAAGTGAATTCTGTGACAGGAGGATCTAATTTGAGGTCTTTGGTTTAACAATAATTGATTAATGCCAAGTAACAAAAACAAGAACTAAGTATGGAAAAACCACAAAAAAAGGCTTTTGTGGTAGTGGCATTCCCCTCTGCTACTAGAACGGACTTCTGTTTCTGGCACTTGAGTATGCACTTATAGTAACAAGAAGATTCCAAATATAACACTTTGATTCATAGGAATCTGTACACATTGCAAAGTATTGATGAATTCCAGGGTTCCATGGCAGTACAAGGTGCATGTGTAGATGTGCTTCTTTTCATTTATTTTCTATCAGGGTCTGGACCTTGTACACAGACACGAGCAAGCTTCAGTATGTGCTTTATATTGTGCCTTTCTGCCTTTTCTGAAACACAGAATAATACTTTTGAAATTAGGAAACAAAAAGGGAAAAGGTTCATCATAACAATTTACCCCCAGGGTGTGAACATGCCAAAGAAACAGCTTAAAATTAAGTTAATTCAACTTTCACTGGATGACAAAACAAATGTATACAGCTTTGTGTCAAAAATTCTGCCATTTTTTGCTGTCTCCACCTGCACCTGTGTGCCTCTCCTGTCTCCACCTGCGCGCATCTCCTGTCTCCACCTGCACCTGTGTGCCTCTCCATTTCACCTCAGAAAGTAAGTGTGCAAACTTGTATGTACCTGTCAGTCACAGTCGGCAAACTTGTAAGTACCAGTGACAGTGAGCAAACTTGCATGTGCCAGTCACGGTGGGCAAACCTGCATGTGCCAGTCACGGTGGGCAAACCTGCATGTGCCAGTCACGGTGGGCAAACCTGCATGTGCCAGTCACAGTCAGCAAACCTGCATGTGCCAGTCACAGTGGGCAAACTTGCATGTGCCAGTTACATTCGGAAAACTTGTATGTGCCAGTCAAAAGTGGACAAACTTGCATGTGCTAGTCACAGTGGGAAAACTTGCATTTACCAGTCAGTGGGAAAACTTGCATGTGCCAGTTACAGTAGGCAAACGTGTATGTGCCAGTTAGTGGGAAAACTTGTATGTGCCCTTTATGTAGGTCTCGCACAAAAAGACCTGAACCGCCCACAATTAGTGCAGAATGCTGCAGCCAGACTGCTACCAAACCAGCCTCGCCATTGTCACATTACACCGATCCTTCACTTACTGCACTGGTTACCAGTACTGTTTACTTTCAAATCACTGCACAATCTGGGCCCTGGATACATGAAGGACTTGCTGAAGCTGCACCACACCTCTCACAACCTCAGATCAGCAGGTTCCATAAACTTGGTCACTCCCAGAGTGCGCCTCAAAACCTTTGGAGACAGAGCTTTCTGTCATGCTGCCCCTACCCTTTGGAACTCCCTACCACACCCAGTAAAGACAGCCTCTTCCCTGGAGTTATTCAAATCCAGACTGAATAGCCACCTGGCATTTCCAGATTTAGAGTTCTTCCTCTCTACCACAATTTACCAATCAACCAATTATTGGTCTGAGCCATGTTTACAAAGCGCTTTGAGTCCTACCGGGAGAAAAGCACTTTATGAATGTTATTTGTTGTTGTTGGGCAAACAGAAGAAGCATTTTCACTTAAAGGATAAGTGCACTGTAAAATCAAGTTATGTTCATTTGGAAGCTGCAGCTTTAAAAATACTTTTGCCATATTTTTTTTTTTATCTATGCCCCTCCAGCCTATCTTTGTGCATTGAAAGTTGCGGACATCTTGTTCCTGGTTTGCTGAATGTTAAGCTCCACCCTCTGAGATTTCCTCTGCTTTCTCCAGCTTGAGCCTCAAATAAATGCCTGTGAGTTCTGTGCACTCTCCTGCTTGAGCCTCTAACAGTAATGCTTGTGATTTCCGTGCACACGCATGGAACTCACAAGCATTACGGTTTGAGGCTCAAGCAGGAGAGTCACAGAACTCACAGGCATTTCTATTTGAGGCTCAGCTGGAAGAAGCAGAGGAAATCTCAGAGGGTGGAGCTTAATATTCAGCAAACCATAACAAGATGTCACAACTTCCAAGGCACAAAGCTAGGCTCTGGAGGGGCATAGGTAAAAAAAAAAATATGGCAACGGTATTTTTAAAGCTGCAGCTTCCAAATGAACATAACTTGATTTTACACTGCACTTATCCTTTAAGGTTGAGGCCACACTACAATAGAGTAAAAGGCACTGCATTCTGTGCTTTTGCCATGCGTTTGTGTCTGCTTTTCTGTGCATTTGCGCTTCCCTTGGAATTATGGGTAAAAGGAATCGCATGTCATACTGATTGTCTGCTTCTGTCCGCTTTTTTATGTGCTTATACAGACTTGTATTAAGTGTGATTTTGTATAAGTATGTATGTTTATTTATATAGTGCCACTAGGGGACGCAGCGCTGTACAATATAGAATACAAAAAGTCGTACAAAGGGGACAGTAAATAAAGTGCTTGAAACATGTAACATGAGGAAAGAGGTCCCTGCCAAGCTTACAATCTACTTAGGTGGGTAACATACAGATACATAGGAAAGGGTGGAAGTGCTAAAGTAATTACTGGAGCAGTGTCAACAGTCCTATACTGTGCTGTGCTCAGAGAGATAGGATGAGAAGTTAAATTTAAACTTGTTTATTGAGGTTTCTTGATGTAGAGAGAGGGGAATAGAATTCCAGAGGACGGGAGGCAGAAGAGAAAAAGGATCATGGCGAGAGGAGGCAGAAACTGACAAAAAATGTGTTAAACAATAGCAAAGGATTGCAGTGCATAGTGGGGCCGAATGTTAGCACTAATGCCTTGCAGTGCTGAAGTCCTGAGTTCCATTCCACCCTTGGACACATCTGCAAGGAGTTTGTATGTTCTCCCTGTGTGTGGGTTTCCTTCGGGCACTGTGGTTTCCCCCACAATAATAAAGACATAATGATAGGTTGTATTTGTCAAATACTGTAAATATGCTTAGATTGTAAGCTCTTCTGGGCAGGGCCTGATGTGAATGAATACATGTAATCAGGGCTGGCCTTGGGATAAATATAACCCTGTGCAAGACTTGTTACCAACACCCAGCACCCCCTCCAAAATGACCCCCATGGCACAAAAAATACGCTGCTGCATGCGGCTTGCCTTGGTCTATTTCAAATCAAGTCCACCACATGCGCTCACCGTCTTTCAGTATCTGCAGTCGCACAGGTCGCCCATATCAAAGGCCGGCCCTGCTTGTAATTATAAAGCGCTAAGGAAGATGTTGGTGCTATATAAGTCATATAAGTAATATTGCTGAATCCTTCTAGCAATAGTTTGTAGCAACAATTTGTACCTAGAGATGTGATTTAGGGTTTGATTTTAAAGGGCATGTCCACCCATTTTTTTAAAATTTTCATATATTGTAGGGCTTCCTCCCCCAGCCCCAACCACATTATTATTTCCAGAAACTCCCCTGATCTTTACTTACCTTCCCTCATTCCTCCGACGGACTGTCCCGGCCCTCTGCTTGCACGAAACTGCAAGCAGGGGGCCGGAATGTCAGCCGCGTCCGTGATTGTCTGAGAGGCAGCCAATCACGGACGTGGCTGCTGGTAGTTCAGAATGCTGGAGGAGATAGGTGAGTTCGGGAGAGTTTCTGGAAATAATAATAATGCGGTTGGGGCTGGAAGCCCTACAATATATGAAAAGGGGATTTGCACTAGGGGGAGGGAGAGAAAAACGGCTGGGAGAGGGAGGGCTGCAGTGCGCATGGCAAAATTCTCCCGGAGGGGAGACAGAGTCCTATATGGACTCTGCTAGGCTCCTGGTGGCCAGTTTTGGGGACTTTGGGGGGACATAGCAGGGCAGCCATTTGGAGCAGGGATGTAAGGTAAGGATTTTTATGCACTACAGAGTGGGGACAGTAGTGGGTGAAATTATAGTTTTGGTGGTGGACATGCCCTTTAAAGTTACTGGGGAAGGTTTTTTTATAACCCTTACCTGTTTGGAAAAATTGAAGACCACAGTTACCCTTTAATTAGTGTGTTCTAGCAACAGAAAATGTTTTTTGGGGTGAACATTTTAAAAGCACATGTTCTAATTATAACCGCTCTTTGTAATATATCCTTTATCCAGTTTCAATCAAAGTAAAAACAGAAATACCAAAACCACTGTTGTTCAGTTTAATAACCTTTTGGGAGGCACCATATTTAATGTTTGAAATCACCTATGAGTATAAACTTGGATATCCTTTTTTATTAAAAATAGTTACCGTGTCTCCTTCTCACTTATAGCAAGCTTTATTACATACAATGTTAAATTTCTCATTCATCGTGAAGCCTACTAAAAAACTTCTCCCTTTTGGACATTCACATCGACACCTCTTTAAGCTTTGATACCCCTTCCTCAAAATTTTATACCATACTTACCTTCCCTGCCCCGCAAATCTTGAACTTTCAATATTTATCTTTCTGAAGTTAGATATTCAGTCTGCAATCTGCCTTCTTTTTTCACCGGCTGTTGACATATTCCTTTCAAACTGTACAAGCTTGCTATGTCCTTGCAGCAACTCTGGTTATATCATAATTCTCAGAACAAGCCATTCATATATGTTACCTGCGTTACATAAACTACTGTATACAAACGTTTTGAGTATCCAGACTATCCAGGCAGCAGAATGGCAGATGAGATTCAATGTTGATAAATGTAAGGTGATGCATTTGGATTTTAATTATCCCTGTGCCACCTACACCATAAATAACTGCGTTAAGTGAATCTGTAATGGAAAAAGATTTGGGGGTTCTGGTACATAACAGACTTTATAGCAAACAATGCCAGACACCCACGGCTAAAGCTATCAAGATATTGTCTTGTATAAAGAGAGAAATAGATTCAAGAAAAATATTATTCTCCCTCAAGGCACTGGTAAGGCCTCATTTGGAATATGCAGTGCAGTTTTGGAATCCCATATACAAAAGGGACATCTTGGAAATGGAAGTAGTCCAGAGAAGGGCAACTAAATTAATAAGGGGAATGGAGGGGCTTAAATATGCAGGCAGATTAGACAAGTTAGGGCTGTTTCCATTGGAGAAGCGGCGGTTGCGTGGGGATATGATCACCTTATACAAATATATTTATGGCCCATACAATGAACTCTCTGGTGCATTGTTCACGAATAGGTCATATCAGAGGACTCGTGGACATCCTTTAACGTTGGAAGAAAAGAAGTTTCATCTTCAGGTTAGGAAAGGTTTCTTTACAGTGAAACAGTGAAATTGTCTTCCAGGAGATGTGGTAATGGAAAGTTCATCGAATAGCTTTGAAAATGGCCTGGATAAGTTTCTAAAACTACCGGTAAAAATTATTGAGAATTACTGTTATTAATGCATATAGATCTGGTTGATCCAGGGATACTTTCCGATTGCTGTTTGGAGTCAGGAAGGAATCCCCACCACCACCCCGTTTTTTAGCTGGGTTTTTTTTGCCTTCCTCTGGATCAACTGTTAGGAAAGGTTATAAAAAATAAAAGTGAATAGGTTGGACTTAATGGACTTATGTCTTTATTCAACCTCAATTACTATGTTACATGTTTTGTAAAAAGGTTCCTCCAAAAATATTTCATTTCCACTAAATTTTAGTTTATTAATATATTTTCAATAATTTTACCTGAACCTCTTTTGAACTGCTGTTTTATATATTAATATTACGAAAAAGTCAATATGTCATTAACAACAAGTTTATTTAATTTAAAATACATATACCATATAGAATATATCTTTTAAGGTTTTATCTCTTTGAACAACAGTAAAGAGCAATTTACAATAACAAAAATAAAATATGAATAAAATTGTATAAAAACAGATTAGCACCATATTAAGTTCTGAAAATGCCAATGTTTTTAACAAAGGCAGATTAAGGCAAAACACAAAAAAGTTAATCTTAATAGCATTTTTCTGGGGGTTTTGGAACCCAAAATACTAGGGATGTGTATACTCAGAGAACAGGCAGTGATGCTGTGCAAAATGTTTAAAACATGTATACATTTGCTGTCCTGCCTGATCTGTAACCAAGACAGTTATCCAAATTAAGTGGTTTGTCCACACCAAAACAAAATCAGTTATTCACTGTAAGCCTAAACAGCTCCATTTAAAGAATCCAGAGTGTCAAAAGTATACAGCACAAACCCAGGAAAGTTCTGTGCTTCCATTTCCACCTGCTCTATGAGCTAGTTACAGCTCAAGAATACGCACTGCCCCATACCGGAGCATGTTATGAGCTTGAGTATGAGCATGGATCCGGTCAGGGGAAGCCCAGTAACTATGGTCTGTGATGCCAGCATCATGGTCAAGATTGACAGTGGGGAGGGCAATGGCAGCTGGACTTTTAGGCTGGTGCTGGCTACCAATGCCAATCTGAATTCTTAAAGTAGAGAAATAGGTATGTTTTCATGTTTATATTTGGGGTAGATAAGCCCATTAAAAAGGAACTGTGGTCCAAAAATTATTTTAAGTAAATTTACAGGAATTGCTTTCCGTTTCCAGATCCCTTGCACTTCCTGCTCTAAAACCATGTGACAGTCCCTCTTCCCTGTGTCTTCTCCTCCCCTTGTGGCCCCTCCCACTCCTGAACCACATGGTCCCTCCCCTTTGCAGGCCTTTCCTATGTCCCCTTCCCTTGCACCCCCCCCTGGCCCTTTTATTTGCAGCTTCCCTTGGCTCTGATTATTGGGCAAAACCTTTGTTCGTACACATCGTGCATCACAGGTCGGGACCTGCGATCGCACGTGTGTACGAAACCTTAAGTATTCTACTTAAACCAAGGCTGAGGTACAGTCAAACAGAATGCACTAAACATTGTCTAAATACAGAATCACAAAGGAAAATCCGAGTTAATTAAGATATCTTAATGTGTATGTATGAGTGTATTCTGTGTGTGTGTAGGAATAAACGTTTGAGTTGGGTGTGCTTAAGGTTTACTTACAACTCAACAGATGCTAAACTGTTTTTATATAACATTGTTCAAATTCTTAACACTCTTTAAAATAAATTCACTCTAAAAAACATGTTACTTTGAAATGATTTACATCTGAAATGCTAACATTATATGCAAACAATGTGATGTTGCATTTTGATATCAGACAGAATGAGAAGTGCACCGCATTGTCACAATAAAAGTATTATATCTTATTTGAGTGCGCATCCCCGTTATCGTATTTTTACATAAGAATGAGAATATGGAATCTTAACACCCCCAACACATTACTGAGTACTTTATTGGCACAAAGAATTATGGTTTTTGATGTGACATCAAATTTTTCTTGTTGTTACATTAATTCATATATATTATGTTGGAGCCGTTTTCCAGAACCTCATTGACAGCCCCCAAATAATAAATTACTAATTTATTATTTTTATAAGAATATATTTACTGATTCTCTCAGCATATACTAAAATATTGTGCCATAAATTTATGCTGATATGGTATTTTAAGCTTAAAGAGCAAATCCAACCGTCAAATTAAAAAAAAATAGCGGTAAATCATTCCTTTAAACACAAAAAACACAATAGTTGGAATATTGAGTGTTCTGTTCCCTGCTCTATATCATCTCAAAAGGTTGCCAAATTCTTTTAGCTGTACAAGCTTTTTTACAAGCTTGCACGTGCGCAGAGGCGACACCTTGGGGAAAAGCAGTCAGACATTGGCTGTGATGTCAGCTGTCAGAGCCATGACCGAATGCTGCTATCCAAAATAACTGGAAGTCAGATAAAGGTAAAACAGAACATCAAACTGCATAACAAGTTAATCTTACATCTGTGAACTTTCTAACTATTGCAGTTTTAGGGGGGTGGGGGGCAGAGATTTTTATTTTAAGAGGTTGACTTGGCTTTTAATTTTGCTAAGAGGGTGAAAGCCCCAAAGTTTAATTGCTGATATTCCTGTAACCATGTATTTCATAATCAAATGTTTTCTTAAAATGCTACATTTCTGATGCAACAAATGCTGTCCAATGATTCTCTCTTGTTACCCACTTCATTCAAAATAAAAACTTATTTGTATTGAAAATCAGCAGCTTCATAATATTTTTTTTTCACGCACACATAAAGCATACACTCATACATGGGTGCAAACACAAATAGCAACCTTGGAAAACATTTACAAGATATGTTTGCAACATTTAAATAGATTTCCACTGAAAGAACAAGCCACATACTGACTTACTTGGACACACAGAAACATACAGTTAATAGAATAAATATAAATAAAATAAATATTTTTTCTTATCATAAATAATTGAAAAACACTGTTATTTAGGAACACAGTTATAGGTATATCATAGATTAATTAGTAGGTTTATACAGAGCCATCAGGAACCCTTAATGAAAGGCTGGCACTCAACAATATTAGCTGAAGAGCTATGTGTAGAAGACTTTCAAATCCTTCCAAGCATATCACAGAAAAATATCATTTTCAACATTAATTCCCTTATAAAACACTAAATGTTTTAGCCAAGAAAAATATATCTACAGAGTAACTTTGACTAAATACTGTAAGGGCTTGTATATTCTCCTACTGTATTTTGCTCTTTTGCACATCTTTAACCTTGCTGATGGGACATGTGTATGTGTTCTAATGCCCGGAGAGCTACATACATTTAACATACAGGTACCAGCATAGACACAGAAAGTTGCAAATACTTACAATATCCATCCATGTCTACATGGCTCTTTAGCGGTCAACCATCAAAAAAACTAAATTATTTCATATCCTATCAACAAGGTTAATGATGACTACATTGCACCGCATACTGGGAGATTTAAAAATGCCATGCATATGATCGCTAATGCAGCAGAAGCTTTAAGTGTTAGATGCCACCCACGCAATGATGTGAACTAGAATTTACAGTCAAACCAGCTATCTATGAAATCTCAAAGCTGTAAATTCAGACAAAGTGTTGTGAATGTAGCATCTCTGCCCTAAGAATTCTGCAGTTCTTTTAAATACAACTTCCCTAATTCTATGTCCATATTCTACAAAAATGTCTGTGAGGATGCTAATGGAAACGCCAAATGATGGAGTGGTGCTATGGAATAAGATTAGTGAATTATTTCATGTTACATGCTTATTACTCAGTTTTGTTGGACATCTATTTCCTCCAAGGAAATGCTAATGGTTCGTACACACGTGCGACCGTGGGTGCCGACCCGCAATGCACAATGTGTACGAACGGCAGTTTTGGTCAATAATCGTGCCCTGTATTGCCTGACCGCCCGGACCTTCGAACGAGCATCTGTTTCGGCCGAGAAAGCACATGTATACAAACCTTAATAGATCCCCTTATTCTATGTATAGGGACCCTATATGTAATCTGCACCAATGTAGATTAATTTTGGAAGTAGGGATCGAACCACATTGCCTTTAATCACAAAATCTGCCCTAGATTATGCAGCTGTGGTTGGGATCGTAGGAAAGTTTCCCACTGCTCTGATCAGTTTCTGTTCGATAAAGTGCCTGATATTGCCAAGAAATCTATTCTAATTCTAAACATAATTATTTTTTTAAATGTTTTCATGGAATTGGTCTAATCTGTCAAAAAAAAAAAAAAAAGACCTGTGTAGCAATGTGTAAATCAGAAAAACAACCATTCATGAGGCAGACCGAAGCAGAATTGAGACCACCAGCCTTCCAATCGTTCTCCCTATACAATCGGGAGAACATTGCTATTGTGTTTACCCAGATTTGTAGACAATGGGCAAACCTTTTCTATGAAAATAACAAAATGGAAAAAAAATAAAATTAAAAGGTTATCTCCACATCCAAACCTTAAAAATCATACAATGTAGGGCAACCACATGCTACTTCCGTGCGTCGAAAAGCAGAAGGGACCAGAACGGCAGCCATGTCTGTGATTGGCTAAGAGTCAGGCAATCACTGATATGGCTGCCAGTAAGAAGAGGAAGCCAAGGGAACAATGTCGGGTAAGTACATTTTGGGACTGATTTTAAAATTTTAAAGCTAGTGTTTAAGGTGCAGCGCTGAAGGATTCGGAGAGAGGGGGAGCTCCACTGAGCATGCAGTAAGGACTCTAACAGGCTCATTTACCCAGAGCCGCTATTGATCTGGGTAAATGCACCTTCCGCGATATAATATCACAATTGCGATTGTGTGTAAATCCCGGGAAGGGATTTACCCACTGCAGGATTTTAATGCCAGCTATATGCTGGCGTTAAAATCCTGCGCTAAATCTAGTGCAAAAGTGATATTGAATCGTGAGCATCTGATTTTTGCATAACCCGCGCATCCGACGCTAATATGGAGTTAGCGAACCAGTTTGTGCGACTTTAACTCCATTTATTTGTCCAGTGAGTCTGGGTAAATGAGCCTGTAAGAATCCTCTTAGAGGAGCAGGAAGTGGCAAGCACAGATTACACACAGAGAGGCTACTACTCTTTTTTTTTTTTTTTTTTTTTAATCAGACAACCATAAGGAGCAGAAGAGAAAGGTAAGGATCTTTTAAGACCAGTGTTACAGGGGAATACTCCGGTGGGTCCACAGCCCATTCACCCTCAAAAAACAGAAAACTGCTAAAATTTAATTATAGATCCAAAGGGACAGTTAGAAATGCTGTTTATTATATAATAGGAGTTAGTAGGAGATAGATATGTAAATGAGTGATAATAGAGATATAAAATGTTAGATGGGCCCCAAAATTCACCTGATGGGCCCCTGGTTTCAGATTAACTGGTGGGCCCTAACAGTCCACTCCGACACCGTTTAAGACAACACACTGGGGCCAACAGTGGGGCAAATTTTAGTTTGGGGGAGGGGGGTTGGACATTCCCTTTAAATATGTATATCCAGCTGCTGTTACATGCACAAATCTTATCTACCAAATCTTATAATAATATAGATTAGCAATAGCAGAAAAACGACTAAATCTATTCTTGATATGATGTAAGTAACATAAAGAGGTTTTAATTCTTTCAGAAATGATTTTGTCTTCTGTCTTTACTAAACAACCTCATTCATTTCCACAACGCAAGGGGGGAAAAAACTAGCTAAATCATGCTGCATGTAAAGGTACCGTATATACTCGAGTATAAGTCGAATTTTTGAGGCTTTAAAGTTAGCCTGAAAACCTAACCTCGACTTATACTCCGGTCAAGTCCTAATTTAGATCCAAATTCTGCAATTGCAGATAGTAACCAGTAGGTGGCGCTGTGTTAACCTGCATAGAAAGTTACAGGAGCTGATCTGCCTTTACACTTCCTGCTTCCTGTAGTCTGGCTGCTGGACTCACTCAGCACTGTCACTGCTCATCTGGATGCTGTAATTCTGATGGGTCTCCTCAGTTTGGGGCAAAAAACAGCTGCTAGTTCAGTGCAAATGACAGCTTGAAACTACAACTTTCAGGTGACATTTTTAACTATTGGGATAAGAGAGTCCTTTACTATATGGGGGTCAGAGGGCCCTTTACTATTTGCGGTCAGAGGGCCCTTTACAATGTGGGGTTCAGGAGAATTGTAAATGATGGTAAGCTTAATTATAAGTTTACTGAACCTTGCCACTCCACATGTTTAGAAACTGCAACTCCCAGCAAAAAAGCATGCTGGGAGCTGTAGTTTCCAAACATCTGGAGTGCCAAGGAATTGGAGGTTACTGGTACTGGATGTGGCTATTACTGTATGGGATTCATGTATGGGAATGCTGCTGTCCATTTAAAGGGCAACTTAAGCAACAAAACAATACTGAATCAGAAGGCAGTAGTGGTCATAATTTCTACCCTCGACTTATACTCGAGTCAATCAGTTTTTATACATTTTTCAGGTATAAAAAGGGACCTCGGCTTATACTCGGGTCGACTTATACTCGAGTATATACGGTATATAAAAAAAAAACAGCAGAAATGTCAGTAAAGAAAAAGAGCAACTATTTTTAGAATATAAAAAATTTGGGCAAAATCTAAAAATGTGAATCTTGGGAAACATTTAGAGACCGTAAAATATTAACCTACATTGTGTTTAAAAAAGAAAAAATTATCCCCAGAAATAAAGCAGTATGAGCCGATTGGCCAAGCAGGAAGTTTTCCCAGCAATTAAGGGACATTTGGCATTACCGAAAGCACCCTCATAAGTTCAGCAGCATAATTGAGTTTTATATTACTGTACCCTTAACAAGAAAATCAAAATAAATTATTTTCATATTTATATATACTTTGTAAAGAGTACAATAGCTTTGTGCCTACAAATATTCCCTGCAATATTAAGAGCATGTTAGTTAACAGTAAAAAACAGAACTGCTAACATCTGAAGAGGAAAGGCCTCTATACGAATCATGAGCCTGTGGCTCTCCACTAACAGTGCTGGCAGGGGATGTTGAGCATTGCAATTTATAAACAAGTACTACTGTACAAACGAAACATCCCTGCTCTTTATTAATGAGCATAAGCCCTATTGAAAGTTATTTGCATACTTAATTAAAAATTGCTGGCTACAAGGGATAAAGAACTCACAGGGTGAGGCAATATTTTATTATCGATATACTTACCTTCCATTTCACCACAATGTGCTAATTAAGCCACTACACCTCGATTTATTTAAAATTAAGTTTTACACTTAATAGCAGCGTAAAATTTACTTTAAAATATATTACTTTGAGAGTGCCACATTGTTTCCAAAAAAACCCGATAACGCACAATCAGTGCATAAACCCCACTACCTGATATTCACTGGTAGTGCAGATTGTGCGTATAGTAGCTCATTTTGTTAATGATGGCCAAAAACGTCAGTAAATCAAATTTAAAACCACTAAATACAGATGTGCTAGTTGTTTTGCAAATAGCTCCTTTAAAATGGAGCCCAACATTTGTGCATATGGCACATGTTAATGCATATTTCTTAAAGGCAGTGACATAGCTAAATGGATTGTGCATTATTATATGGAAGTTCTTTCCATATTTGCCAAGGAAGAATAATGTATCTCCTATCTTTTCAACTGTACCAAAGAGCAAATTATGGCTGCTGATCAGGTGCTTCCAGACCAGATAGTATCAAACTTAACCAAAGTTAACAGAAATGGAGCATGCTGTTACTCTAGTAGGACTCATACGATCCCTGTCTAGTTGACGGTATTTGGCCACTCCTATGTAGGGCTAGTTTCAGACCAAACCATCTCATAGGCTTTTCTAATTTGCTACTCCTACTTCCTCTTTTTTCCTCAAGTGTTACAGGGCACTAGCAAATTTACATTGCAATTTTTAAGAATAATGTTTTAATTTATGCCTCTGTGGCTTCCTTAAGAGTCTTGGTGTTTTTTAAGTCCCTCTCCGGTCAGAAGATACATTAGCTTTAACTATTTTCTCTCTACTATTTTCTTCCTGTCATTTAAAATGAAGTACAGTGTTAACTAGATTACAGAGCTCTATTTATTTCCCTCATTCTGTCTCTCAGTAACTTGCATCCATACTAGGCCAGAGCAGAAGGAAATCTCCCACTGGCTTTCTCAACCTCTACAGCTATCAAGTGAATATTCTGTGAGCAGGAGGATCTAATTTTGAGGTCTTTGGTTTAACAATAATTGATTAATGCCAAAGTAAACAAAACAAGAACTAAGTATGGAAAAACCACAAAAAATGCTTTTTGTGTAGTGGCATTCCCCTCTGCTACTAGAACGGACTTCTGTTTCTGGCACTTGAGTATGCACTTATAGTAAACAAGAAGATTCCAAATATAACACTTTGATTCCCATAGGAATCTGTACACATTGCAAAGTATTGATGAATTCCAGGGTTCCATGGCAGTACAAGGTGCATGTGTAGATGTGCTTCTTTTCATTTATTTTCTATCAGGGTCTGGACCTTGTACACAAGATCACGAGCAAGCTTCAGTATGTGCTTTATATTGTGCCTTTCTGCCATTTCTGAAACACAGAATAATACTTTTGAAATTAGGAAACAAAAAGGGAAAAGGTTCATCATAACAATTTACCCCACAGGGTGTGAACATGCCAAAGAAACAGCTTAAAATTAAGTTAATTCAACTTTCAGCTGGATGACAAAAACAAATGTATACATGCTTTGTGTCAAAATTCTGCCATTTTTTGTCCCAAATATTTTACACCTGCTGGGGAACTGGTCTTATTCCTTAAAGGAGCGGTGTATTCATGCAAAAACAAAAGACTCTTTTGAATGGTCAACTATCGCTGAGTGTACGGCGCTCGGTCAGGCCATGTTTATGATCAGCTGGGTTGGATCATTAACCACGCCCAACCAAATGGCCCCACATCCCGATCAAGCACCCATACACTAAGGGTTAGTTGGCTGAAAACAGAGTTTTTTAACTGTAGACCCCAAAGTCAAACGTGCACACACAAAAAAGTATGAAAAATGCAACTATGCTTTTACATTGATCTATCTACAGAATTTACACAAACGACTTACCATTAAAGAATTTTATTATATCTGTGAAGTCCATGTTGTTTTCAAGAATTATATCTCGGTAAACCTCCACTAAAGCTAATGCAATGAACAGGACAAAGTGAGCAGAGGACACATGCTTAGCTGCCCAGATAGTCTCCCAAACCGAGAAGACGTCATCATACACCAGTTCTGTTTCAGAAAGAGAAATCATCAAAATTGTAAATAAATAAAAACGAATACACAAAACAAGTATTGCTTACAGGAGGAGCCTGTCCCACAAAGAATACAACATTTTCCCTTAGCCAGAAACTGTAGATTAAACTTGTGTATTTCTATACAGAAAGCCTTCCCCTTTACGTAAAGCCCTGTTCTAAAGCTAGGTACACAGCCTCGCAGTCGTTTGGGAAAGACCAAAAATTTCCCTCGGATGCGGTAGTCTCCCGACAGGGGAGTCGCCCACGGTTGTGGGAAACACAATCCCGAGTGTTCTCCCTATGCTGTACATAGGGAAAATGCTTAGAACTGTGTGTACCCAGCTTAAGACATCAAGATGTACAAAGTAACCAGCAAGTTTTGCCGCTTCTGTATTTGCAGCTACTTTGTATCACTGTATTAAGGGGAGAAAGGGAGATTGAGGAAGTGGGTGCTATTTCAGTGAAAGAATTTCTTAATTGTTTTGTAGAGGAAAACATTTCCTTTTTTAAACAATTATTTTACTATACCACCTTGCCTAACAGAAACTGAAATATACCAGTACCTAGGTTTCATTCATAGATAAGAAGCACTTGGGTTTGCCTCACAGATGAAACCTTCCAGTAAAGAATATTTTTAATTGTTATCACTGTAACTGGTCTTTGATGTTTTGTACGCAGAAATACAGGCAATAAGAAAGGAACAGCAGGCATCCCCACAGGCTATTACCTCACTGTAGAAAGGTGTAATTACATACTTTATAATTACAGATGTCCAAAGGGTTACGTCACATGGATATTAATTACTAGAAGCAAACGCAAATCTGTGTAACTGAATGGCAAAACAATAGACTTTTCACTTAACTGACTAAAGAACCTAAAATGAAACTCATTTGCACACTGTTGAACAGAGGTTATGATGGTTTAGTGGCTGTATTGTCAAATAAGAGTTGGATATAAAGTTATTCAGGAAAGCTTTGCTTACATAGGAATAATTAGAGTGCGAGATGATAGGCCTCAATAATTTGACAAAGGAAATGTTTTACTTGTTAAATAATATAAATACAGTCAATGAAGTTTATCCACAGGAAGGGGACATATTTATGAAGGAGTGCTATTTTCATTGTTTGTCCACCCCAAAATTAACATTTTTCTGTAGTGTAGGGACCCCCATCCCAACTATGGCTAACTGCTTTGTTTAAATTGTAAATAAGTCCCCAGAAACTTCCTCACCAACCTTTGTTCCCTCGACATCAGCCTCTAGTTCTTCCGGGAATGGAGTAGCATTAGAGGCCAGACCGGCAGCCGCATCTGTGAATGTCTGAGAGATGGGCAATCACAGACGGGGCTGTTGGCTATTGATTTAGCCAAAGCAACGGGTTCTGGTAAGTTTCTGGGAACTTTTTTACAATTTAAACCATGCAGCATGGAGGGATCCCAAGGGTGGAAGGGCTCCCCTGCGCATGCCAGAGTTCCTCCAGGAGAACAGGGAAGGGGCAAAAACTTTTTACACACAGGGTGGCTCTTACTATTCACTTTCCTGGACTTTGACTACACACTGTAGAACAACCATTTAGAGCAGTTGGGCCAACAGTGGGTTAAATTTTAGTTTTGGGGAAAAGCCAGACTTCACTAGAATTTTTTTCAATTTCTGTTATATTTATAAAAGGCAAATTTTCATAGCAATCATTTGTGTAAATATAAACGCATTTGACCCTAAAACCAGTCAGACCCGCACCCAAAATTAAACAGACCCACAACCCGACCTGCACCAGCTACCTGAGTCATACCTGAACCCAACCCTGTAACTCACTGTGGTTTACCTGAACTGCACCACTGGTACCCAACTCAATGCAGGACTTTACCTACAAGCAATTGGCATGTGGTCAAATGAAATTTCATACTCCGACAGGTCCAACTCAGGTAACACTCTCCATCAGATGTACACCATACGTAGTAGCATTTCATTTAGTCAGACTTTGTAAGAATATGAATAATACTATATACATAATATGCTGTACACATTTCTCTCATGTAGTGTCTATTGTTGTGGAAAACAGCATTTGGGAAAGGTCACTTTGCACACAATATAAATTATAAAGCAGTTTACATTTGTAAGAAAATCCTAACCCCCACTTTTCTCTTTGTTTCTATAGCTGCAATGATTCTCCCACACAGCAGGAGAATGTACACTTTAGCCATCAATTTTACTGTTACAGGAAAAGGGTTTTTAACCCTCACAGTCAGCACTTTTGTCTAAACCGACATTTTTTTTACAGAAGATTTAGGTTTAACAATTTTCTACTCTCTTTTTTTCATTTAATTCCCCAGACAGCCAACAGCATTTAAACTGCAAATGTCTTCTACTCATGGCTGGGTGTTTCTATATAATTCAGAAGAAAAAAAATCTGACTATACACAGAAGACTTCCTGGATATAGGTAGAATTACTTTAAATGTGTCATACACTTTCAGAAAAGCCTCTTTATTGCTTTAGCAAATTTACAAACCTTTTCACTATCAGTATCATTATAATTTGGAATTAGTGTTTTGTGCAGCATGAGTTCGCTCAAGGGGCCTTTTTTAGACTTGCCTCCAGCCATGGATTTTTACTTGAGTAGTGATGTGCTGTTTTCTATACTGACTTAAAGGGACAGTTCAGTGGAAATTATCAATATTTTTTCAATTGTTAGCTTGTGTAATGCCTTCTTAGTTATACTAGATATTCTCTCCCATTTTGAAATATCAGTTGATTTCATACCCTTTGCTTTTCCCTGCTGCTGACATTAGTGAGCTGACATTTTAGGTTCTAACGGTCCTTCTTCTTCCCAGGATGCACCACATCCTTGGAATGTTCCTAACAGTTATTTCTACTGATTGGCTGTTGGATGGGTCAAAGATGCTCAGATCTCTACTGAGCAAATGAATCAACCCAGGCGCTGGGTCAAGGGCAAAACCATAACAGTCTCTATTAGTGGTTCTGCAAACAGGAAGGCAGTATTTTTGTTGCATTAATTTATACACAGATAAAATGCTGAATTGGCAGATTAAGGTCATTGGGATGGAAAAATACTGCTCTTTTTTCTTAAAGGGTATCTCCACTCGTATTTTCAAGATTTGGGAATCCAGTTCTATTGAAGAACGGGAGGTAAAGGAGCTGTGCCTTACCTTCCGTTCTTCAATAGAACAAACAGGAGCCAGGAGAGAAGGTAAGAAACTTACCGCTCGCTCGCTCCCCCGGCGCTTAGTCTGACAGGTCCCGACGGACCTTGTCTTCTATGCGCATATAAGGCACAGCTCCTTTACCTCCCGTTCTTCAATAGAACTGGATTCCCAAATCTTGAAAATACGAGTGGAGATACCCTTTAAAAGCATATGTATTTGCACTGAACTTCCCCTTTAAACAACTACCATGGAATTGGTGCAGCATGTCGTTGGTGCCATGAACGCAGGCTGCACAGTAAATGTGACATAAAGTATTTGTCATTTTTCAAGCTGACAGAAGCATCTACCTACCCCTTTTGAAGTCCAGAAGGAACCAGCGGTAACAGAAGTAGAAGTGAGTGTAATCACCATTCTGGTGCATTAGTTCAAAAAGTTCAGAATCCAAAATCTGTCAGATAAGCATAAATATGAGGCCACATTCTCAAAATGACATTTAACAATCATTTACTGCAATTCACAGGACCTTTTTTATTCCTTTAGCCAAGAGGCAGCTTTCATAATGATCCATTTTTTTCAATGACATATGCCTAAACTATAAAAATAAGCCAAAGTACTACAAACTGGTATCCTGGAAGGTAAATGGGGCTGATATCCAGGAGGTGTAACTAATACAGGATCAGCCCGTGACGGCAGGGGGCCCCCACTAGGTAATTTTCCCTCTCTACGACTACAAGAGGAAAAACAGTAAGACTAACAGAGAATAGTTTAAGTCCATAATTATATAAGTGAATAAGAGTGTGAGCAGCAGCATACAATCAACATGAAGTACTTATGTAGTACTTATGTATATGGACAGTAAGATGAAGTATAACGTAATAAAATCACAAATCTCTGCAGTCCTACAGCAATTATTTTTAACGCACATCCAGAAAGATTTAGTATGTGGGGTAAGGGGTAAAACAGAGTTAAATCCATGCTTCCCGATGTAATATCTGCATTACTCTTCGCACTCATGCTAAGTGACTACTACATTGCGAGAACACGGAAGGGAAAGGAGCGCGGAGGTTTAGTATTGCATCTGGCTGTTCCTTCCTTAAGACACCAACAGGATTATTCAATAAAAGTTCTTATCTTTTAAAATGGTGCTAATTTTGCCCCAACCAATCAGATGTCATTTAACATTTGAAAGCTAACATCTGATTGGTTAGCACCATTTTAAAAAATAAGAACTTTTATTGAATCTCCCTGCAAGTATATAACATAATGCAGCATAATAACAAAGGCACCACTGTCACGAACGCCAGTTCGTTGGGCACATGATCTGACCAATCAATCGGTAATCGCTGCCACCACTTTAAGTTACGGCCTTAAAGACGCCCCAAAACACTCTTGACTCTCACTGACTATGCACACCCCTGTCCTGGCAGCTAAATGGTTAACACTACACCATTCACTCCAGCAACTAACTGGTTAATTAGCATTAGTCCTTCACAAGCAGTCACAGAGTTAATTAGCATTTACACTGCACACTCCATTCAACCACATATAAGCTTATCAGAGGCTGAGTTCTTTTAGAGCAAAGACAAAACTTATTAAATTTTAGATTTAATATTCCAAAAGGTGGACAGTGCATATAATACAAAAATAAAAGAAAATGGTGTTATGATAAAATGACATACAATAGGTACAGCAATTATATAAAATAAAAAGGATAAAAATATTCATAGACCCTACTCACTAGAAGAAGTCCTGTATCCCGGGGCGGGAAGAAACATCGGGTCCATACACACGGTTTTAGCATGTCCCCTCAGTATGAACAAAGTTATAGGGGCTACAAGGATTTTTAAACTCCTTGTTGAACAACCCCCATCCTATGGGCTATTGCATGAGGTGGGAGTGTCTAGGAATGTCCAGATTTACGACTAGCCAAAAGCATTGATTCCCCCTCAGTTAGGCAGATTCGATATAAATGTAGATATGTATATTGTATTGGAATATTGACCACATATTCCTCTCCTGTATTAATTACCAATTCCTCCAATTCCAAACATGACCTGTGTGTAATCCATATTTACCACGATATTAATAACTCGCCTTGGCAAGGGAATAAGGGCTCCATGTTGGGTATCATTTTGATGGGCCTTCCTTTCCTTTCACAAATATAATATTGGTTTCTCTATTGCATATTCCAATACTGAAATACATTTATTTTACATGTATGACTGTCCTTAAAATGACCTCTTAAGGTACCCACCAGACCCCTAGCTGAAGAGATTTCCAGATACACGGTTCGGCTCCACATTGTCTGGAAAAGAAGATCTGGTTCCATGCTTCACTAATCGTAACATAAACAATAGGACTGTTCCAGGGTGGAATGGTATTTTTTATTGGCCCTTTGCAAGAACTAATACCAATAGTTAACCCATTCTTGCCAAGTCACTACACACTTTCCTGACAACCACTAACGATAAAAGCTCTGGGTGGGATGGGGAGCAGTGATGTCACAGAATGTGTAATGACCATCAACATGGCAACCAAGCATTCAATTGAATGATCTTTTACACTATCCATTGGACTTGCTTCCTGCAGTTATTCCTACGCCCCTGTTCTCGTGCAGCTGAGCGGCTGTGGAAAAAGTCACACAGTCAAGCGGACTTCAACCATTTCAAGCTCATGTTGTTGTGTCTTAATTCGTCTCTTTCAGCAGCTAAACACTCCTACTTTAAAGGGTATCTCCACTTGTTTTTTGTAAGTTTTTGGAATCCATTTCTATTGAAGAACGGGAGGTAAAGGAGCTGTGCCTTACCTTCCGTTCTTCAATAGAACACACAGGAGCCAGGAGAGAATGTAAGAACTTACCCGCTCGCTCGCTCCCCCGGCGCTTGGTCTGACAGGTCCCGACGGACCTTGTCTTCTATGCGCATAGATCACGCATGCGCATTTCTTGCAGACTACTTCAGAAATAAAACAGATGATATCTGTACTCTAATTCCCTCACTCCAGGACAACTCTCGCCTTCTTTTGCCTGCCCCACCGCCTGCAGTTCTGGAATCTTTCACCCGTCATCCATTCTGAAGTCTTCGACCTCCTGTTGTCCTTGCCGCTTACAATGTGTACCCTTGATCCCATGCCCTCCTTCCTACTACACTACACTAAAAATACCCTTTCCCCGGCTCTTTCTCACATTTTTAATTCCTCCCTGACCTCTGGGATTTTTCCTGCTGCCTTTAAACATGCGTGTGTCAAACCTCTTCTTAAAAAACCCTCTCTGGACCCTACCTGTCTCTCAAACTACCGCTCTCTCTTCCTTTTACCATTTGCATCAAAGCTCCTTGAACGTCTTGTCTCTACACGCATTACTAAATACCTCCATGCTAATAACTTATTGGAACCGTTGCAATCAGGATTCCGACTGGGTCATTCAACTGAAACGGCCCTCTGCAAAGTCTCAAATGACCTACAAGCTGTCAAAGCCCAAGGACATTTCTCAGTCCTCATTCTCCTTGACCTATCGGCTGTCTTTGATACTGTGTACCACTCTCTTCTTATGCAGATTCTATATTCTCTGGGCATCCGAAATCAAGCTGCAGGGTGGTTGTCTTCTTATCTCTCTAACAGATCTTTCTCTGTCTCTTTTGCTAATAAGACTTCCTCTCCTGTTCCGCTTAGTGTGGGGGTCCCTCAGGGCTCGGTTTTAGGACCCTTGCTGTTCCTCCTCTACACTATCTCTCTGGGAGAAATAATCAGTTCTTTCGGTTTTAAGTATCACTTATATGCTGATGATACCCACATTTACCCATGCTAACCCCTGAAGTTCAATCCCAAATCTCTAAATGTCTGCTCTCTAGCTCTTCCTGGATGGCGCACCGCCACCTTAAACTAAATCTATCGAAAACAGAATTAATCATTTCTAAAAACCTAGTCCACCCATCTCCATCTCTATTGACAACACGGTCATTAAACTAGTTGAATCTGCACGCTGCCTTGGAGTTATGTTTGACTCCCCTCTTTCCTTCCATCATCACATTAACAATGTTGCTAGGACCTGTCGTTTTCTCCTTCGCAATATTGCCAAGATCCGCCCTTTTCTCTCTCTCTCCTACTAAAATGCTCATCCATGCCCTTATAATCTCCCGTCTTGACTACTGTAACATCTCTCATCTCTCTCCCCTCCAGTCTATCTTAAATTCGTCAGCTCGGATCATCTCGTTCTCCTCCAGAAGAGAACCCGCAACCCCAATACTGCAGTCCATAGGTGGCTTCCATCAAACAAACAAAGAATCGTATTCAATATTCTGCTTTTAACCTGTAAATCCCTTCACTCAACTGCACTTCCCTACTTATCTTCTCTCTTGGTCCCTTATGTTTCAGGTCGTGCCCTCCGTTCCTCACAAGGAAATCTTCTTTACAGATCCCCAACTTACACTGCTGCCTCCCTCCCTTAAACCGTTCTCTGTTGCTGCTCCCTATCTTTGGAACTCTCTCCCTCTCTCGCTTCGCCTGGTGACGTCCATTAATACTTTCAAATCTAGACTGTTAATCCTACCTTTCTGACCATCAGCACAACAAATGATTGTTAGCCCTTTTAAGTACTTTGTACCCATCCCCCCCACTTGAATCTGTATGTTGTCCCTCCCACTTACATTGTAAGCTCTTTGGGTCAGGGATCTCATTCCTAATATCAATTTATACATAATTTATATATATGCTTTCTTAATCGATGTATGAAATTGTATTTCATTTAAATCTATCTGTATAATGGCTTGCATTTATCCCCTTGTTTGTATACTCTTTATATTTAATGTAGAGCGCTGCGTACCCAAGTGGCGCTTTATAATAAAATTATACATACATAGTTATTTGTTAAAGAGAGAAAAGCTTCCTGACAGTCGCCTCAAGAGAAACGCAGCAAATATCTGGAACCGCATAATTTGCCATTCAGATGATAGAAGCCTTAGACAAAAACAGAGCAAACATATACAAAATACCGTGCAGTTAGAGGATGTAAAATAAAAGGTTGAAAATGTGTAAATTTCTTGCCAATAATTATAGCTGGGTTTTCTTTTATTACTGGGCTAAATTACACATTACGCCACTTTATTGGACTGTACGAATACTGTGATTCCCATTTTATTTGAACCTTTTATATATATATATATATATATATATATATACGTACAAGGCCAGATCCTAAATGCTCATTGATTACTTATGTTGGCCATATATTGCTCTGATATTAGGTTGTTTTAAATGCTTGGTCATCGAATTGATCTAATACTGAGCTATGCAACTCACATACTGATATTCACGTTTTAGGTGTAGATTATTTATTTTGCAATCAAATACCAACGGCAAAATGATTGATGGTCATCAGAACACTGTGGGAATGTTGAATGTATGACCACTTTGTCATACAGCAGTCAATGCAATGGTGGGACATCTTGCAACCATAATTCAGTATGCAGGGAATGCAATAAGATTTGGATGTAAAATGGTAAGGTAAACAAAAATAAACTCTACAAGACTCTACAAAGCTCTAATAACATTAAATCAAAAATGCATCTTTCAGACAAACCCTACTTTTGCCCTCAAATTTTTTGTATGCAACTCATACCTGAATCAAAGATCTCATATTGGCAAAATGTGTATCCATTGCTCCTCCATGTGGAAAGTTCTGGTTCATCCTCTTCATCAGTTCAGTAAAGCAACTGAAAGCCATTGCCTCTGTATAAAAAATTGTGGCATTAAAATTATTTTTTTTTTAATATTTTAGATTGAAGTAAAATTAAAACCCCTGTGTTAATGGAGAACTATACTTAAAATGTAAGTGAGCTTAAGATCTGTGTCTCCAACACTTTGAAATTAATATCTGTTTAGGTTTCCGACTTCCTCTACGTTAGTTGCATGTTTTTATTGGTAATCTTCTAAGATAAAATGCCAGCCATATTGTAGTTATTTTATAGATTTCTTATTGGGAAGAGAAGAATGCTAGAGAAATCACTAAGTGCAGTTCTCAAATGGTACAGTCCAAGCTAAGTACAGGAATCGATATAGACACATATACAGGAAACAGATATAGCAAGTTTCCACTTCAATGAAGAATGTATAAAACAATCAATGACAGGGGTATCTTCCCTTGAACCTCTCAGGTCTCATCAAGCTGTTGACATCATTAAAGGGGAACTGTGGTCTCCAAACAAGTTGAGTGTAAATGAAAGGCCAGTTTCCTACCTTTAAAACGAGCCATCAACCCCCTCTCTACGTGCTCCACAGCCCAAGATATAAAGAAATGACTGACCAGAAAGTTAATGGGTGCAAGGCTGACATGTGACATTCCTAAGGCTTCTCCTGCACAGTGCCACCGGCGAGCACAGCCTCAGACTCCCTCAGTGTGTGAGGGAGACAGGAAGTCCCTCCCCCTCTCTGCTGTGTAAAGGACCTGCAGCGAAGGTAAGGGAATCTACAGCCCTTGGGGGGGTTGTCAGAGTGGCCCACAGCACCTGTGAGCGGGTGGGGCTTAGGCACCCGCGAGTGGGTGGGACTTAGGCAACCCACGGGTGGGCGGGGCTTAGGCGTAGGGCCACATGGGGCTATAAGGGAATGGGTCAAGGGGGGCCTGCAACTGGAGGGACCATGGGGTCCATGAATGGGAGGGACCAGGGGGGCTGCAAAGGGGAGGAGACACAGGGCATATTGACTGACAGGTTTCAGAGCAGGAAGTGCAGGGGACCTGGTGATGCTGCTGCCATAATCACACACAAAAATGTAAATATCTTCAAATCCATGCAAAATAAACAATGGAAATAAATTGCAAAAATTCTCAGGGGAGCAATTCCTATCAATTTACCTAAAGTAATTTTTGGACCACAGTTCCTCTAACTTTCTGTACTTTTAGTGTTTTGACTGATTCAGGTATTTCGAATTACTTTTATAGACTGTTCTTTCTAATTCTAAATATTAAATTTCAGTGAACATACAATTTATCCTTAAAATGCAATATTCCTTCTAACAATATTTCAAAATGACCATAAATTTTGATATTTCTATTGAGGCAGCAAAGCAAAATATGTATATGATAGCCATTAACTAATACTTTTGAGGACCAGATTTCAAAAAACAAGAATATAGAAATCATACCATCATCTAGTATTACCAAGAGAGGAGCCAGCAGATCACACATGCCTTGTACATATCCAATCTCAATGTGTTGCCAGACATAGCTAGGGAATACAAAGACCCAAGAGGTACAATTAACAAAGCAGGTCATGACATCGTAAGTGCTTACACTTTATATAATTTTGAAAGGAAAACTGTCCATCTGAAACGTAAGATTTATATGTTTGTAGACAGAAGATATACAGTCAATAAGTATTATGAGAGTAATACTATTATTATAATGAAAGGTGTATTACACATAATTTTTATAATATTAATTTGCAGCAAGAAACATAAGCTTGGAATGTAGGCTATCATATATTTTTAGATTTTTCAGTGCATAAGGGCTAGTGTTGATTTTGATTATAAAAATAGGTGGCTTTCTGCATACCTAGAAATACATGCTGATGACAAATCAAGCATGGCTAAATCAGGTGATTTTTGGGGGGAGGGGAAATGGGATAAATCGTGTAGAGAAAAAGTTGAAGCTATTCGATTTTACTGTAGAACAATGTTTTTTATATTTCTTTGTAATTTTTATTTACAATGTATTACAACTGTTTGATTGAAAAGAACATACCAAATGTTAAAATTGAGAAATGATACTGTTTTATTTGATGCCAGCACAGGAGAAACCATAAAGTGGATTAGTTGTGTAATTGTAAAAACAAACCCAAACTGTTAACTAATACCATTAAGTTTGAACGGTCAGTATGCCATCGACATATATACACAAAATCTAATAAAACATTTAAAACAATTGTTTTTATTCCTAAGGGACACTGGTTGTAATAATGCACCTGAAAGGACATGTCCAACCCCCAGAGGAAATATTCTTCCCAAAATGCTATTTTTACACGCTCTTCCAGATGTTAAGTGTCAGTCACAGTTTGAAAAATTGTGAAAGGAGCTGCACACAAAAATAAGAGGAACAGTGGACTTAATGGTGATTATCTTATTCCAGGAACGTCAGGGAGCCAAGGAAATATTGCAAAAATGGTGTTTGGGGGGCTGCCTTGGTTTTAGAAAAGTTGCCTTTTTTTAATGACGTTTATTTGGATTTTTAAAAAATATTTGATTGAATTTTATGTGTATGGTACAGTATACTAATCCGTTTAATGGTAATATTTGGTATTAGAATAATAAAAACATAAGAGTCTTCAGTCCATTGGTCTATTGTTAGTGAGCAATTTAAGAATATCATTCCTCAATGTAAAAAAAACCCTATATGAGAATATGTATAAAGAAATACTTCCTTTGAAGATGCTACATGAAGGTAGGAATTTACTTTGAAAAAAAATGAACACAATATATATTGTAGGGTAAGTATAATGTTCCAAAGGATGTTTACTACTTCTATTAAATAAGTGTTGGCATGTAAAGAAATGTTTGCTCCTCCCACCAGTTTATACTCCTCAAGCAAATTGGCCCCAGCTTAGAGTGACATAATAGGAAACCTCATCAAAATATTTTATGTAAAATGGGATTTCTCCTCTACTCCAGTGGGAGTCCAGTATTCTATTTATCAATAGGGGATTAGAGTACCTCAGTTCTGCATAAAAAGTCATTGTCCATTAAAGGGAAAAAAGTGTATTGTATGATTTTATTAAAATTACACTATGCCCAGTGTTTCTTCTCTCTTAATGTCGATATTGAATGTGAGGAGTACAAGCTGGTAGTAAAAGAAGAACATATTGTGCTATACACACACACCTGCATAAACGGGGTAACATGAGTGTATGTATGGGCAGACATCCTGTGAAACATAATATTCACCTGAATTTAAGCCTAGGTTACTGCACTATATTTGTATGTATGGGTCATTACTTGTTTTTTATAGTAATGGATGACCCTGCATTTATCACAGTTTGTTGATACTGCATTCACAAATTCAAGTTAAACCTCAACCATGCAAAGAATCAATATATAAACATGATCCAGGAACACCACTGCTATCTGTACCAGAGTACCTGATTTAATGTGTTGTGAGGCAATGGAAACTGCGGTCTGATAGATCAAAATTTGACACTCTTTTTGGAAACCATTGGAAAAATACGATAGCCGAAACCTTTGAGTTGGCGAGAATGGGGACAAATTTCCCATTCAAAGCTGCAAAAATCGGTACTCTGGCTTTAAAAGTGTTGCTAAAAAGAGGTGATGCAACAGTGGTAAACATTGTCCTGTTCCAAGAGACAATCCCTAAATTGTATAATCTGGGCATTGTGGGGTTTTATTAAAGAAATATTTGGAGAGAGCTTCATTAAAAAATAAATATTCCAAACATTTCTGCCTTTTTCTCTGCTCAAAAACTGAATGAATATTAAAGCTTTTCAGCTGTTATGTGCACCAGATTGGCTTTCTTAATGACGCTAAGGTATGAAACAACTCAAACTTACAGTCTTACCAGAAGCAAATACTGAATTTACTTAGATTTTTTTTTAAAATGTTTTATTTCATATACCAATGTACATCGTTATCATAACTATGCATTTCACATTAGGTCATCTATATATATATAAAAGTCAATGTATGTATGTATGTTTGTATGTTCCAGAAAAACTTCCAAACGGCTGGGACAATTTTCATGAGACTTGGTACACTTATGTATAAGGACCTAGGGAAAAGCATATGCTACTTTACAACTTTTAAAAATGTCTACTGTTCAAATGTTTAAATAGCTTAATCTGTTTAAATACTAATCACAAAGTAACTGTTTCAAAAACAAAACAGTGATATCATAAAACAAACTGCATCTTTATCGAAACAAAACTTAATCCATGAAAAATTTAAATTAAAAACTACTATTACAATTGAAAGGTCTGCCTGCGAGCAACCAAAACTGTTTTATGCAATGTCTATACAACTTTTAAAAATGTCTCTGTACCCCCCCTTTTTTTGACATTTTTTAAGTTAATTAGCCAGTGTGCTGCCATCTGGTGGTGAATCGAGTGAATAAAGTTAATCGCACACCTTCCAAATATCACCGATTGTTCAGGGCAGTTGCTTCGTTTTGTTCTGTTGTTGCTGTGATTGGAGCAGCAGAGCATGTGATGTAACAATGTCATGTGACCACACACTCAGTCTCCTACTTTCACTTGTGGTTAACCCAGAGTCAAGATCGAGAGTTCAGAGAAGGCTGCTAAGGAAATAATTTTACTTAAAGGGCAACTGTGGTCCCCAAACAAGTTAGTGTTAAATGAAAGCACCTCTGCCCCGGGGGAGAAGCATGCTCAGTAAAGACTTAAAGGGGAAGTTCAGTGCAAATACATGTACTTTTCAGAAAAAATCAGTAGTTTTTCATCCCAATGACCTTAATCTGCCAATTCAGCATTCTGTCTGTGTATAAATAAATGCAACCGAAATACTGACTTCCTGTTTGCAGGACCCCTATAACAGACCGTTATGATCTTGCCCATGACCCAGCGCCTGGGTTTATTCAGTTGCTAATTCAGTTGAACATTCAAAGGATGTGGTGCATCCTGGGAAGAAGAAGGACTGTTAGGGCACGGCCACACTGCAATCACGCACGGAATCGCATGCAATTTCATGTGCGATTTCATTGCTTTTGCGCATGCCTTTTTTCATTAACTATTGAAAAACGCATGCGATTTAAAATGCGTAACGCAAAACGCAACGCACACAAAAACGCGCGTTTTCGGTGCGTTGTCGCATTATCAATGATATGAAAAAAATGCATGCACAAAAAAAGCGCAGCAGTGTGGCCTAGCCCTTAAAACCTGAAATGTCAGCTCACTAATGTCAACAGCAGGTTACAGCAAAGTGTATCAAAGCAACAGGTTTTTCAAAATGAGAGAATTTGTAAAATAACTAAGAAGGCATTACACAAACTAACAATTTAACAAATATTGATCATTTCCACTGAACTGTCCCTTTAATGCTGGGGGGAAAATTGACAGTTGAGAAGCGGAGCCTATTAACGCAGACAGGCTGGTCACATGACTTCAAGCTGGTCACATGGCTGAAAACAGGAAGAGTTTAAGCAGGAAGTAATGCTGCTGAACCTTTCCAGCAATAACTTCTCACAAATTTTATCTAGAGATGTGAATCAGGTTTTATTTTGAAGGTGTGATGGAAGGCTTTTTATATAATTCTTACTAGTTTGGAAGAATTGGAGACCACAGTTTCCCTTTAGGGAAAGAAAATAAGAGCTGTGAATGGGATGACACTGTCCACACTGCAATACAACTGCACTGTAAGGGGTTCATTTTACTCCATACTTTGTGTCTCTTTTTCCCACAAACTACTGAAACCCCAGTATTAAAGGCCACGTACACACTCTTTTCACTCACCTTTCTTTTCCATGTGTCATTTTTGCAAGAAAATTGTGTTTTCTGGGGGACATTGTGTGCCAATAATTCAATTTGATCGATAGCAGTAAAAAATAGATTAATGCAAGATCTACCCCATTGTTAAAGGGGTCGATGCCCTCTAAAGGGGAAGTTGATGCGATGCGCTCTAAAGGGGAAGTTGATGCGATACGTGCTAAAGAGGGAGTTGATGTGATAAACGCTAAAGGGGAAGTTGATGCAATACGCACTAAATGGGAGTGGATGCGATACGCGCTAAAGGGGAAATTGATGCGATACTCGCTACAGGGGAAGTTGATGCAATACATGCTAAAGAGGAAGTTGGTGCGATATGCCTTAAAGGGAAAGTTAGTTTGATACATGTTAAAGGGGTAGTTGATGCAATATGCATTAGAGGGGAAGGTGGAGCGATAAGCCTTAAAGGGGTAGTTGATGTGATACGCCTTAAAGGGGAAGTTGGTGTGGTACACGTTAAAGGGAAAGTTGGGGTGATACACCTTAAAGGGGAAGTTGGGGTGATAAGACTTAAAGGGGTAGTTGGTGTAATACGCTTAAGTGTATCATATCAACACCTCACATAATTAAATTTTTTATGGAAAATATGAAAATTTTTTGCCCCCAAATTAGACATTTTGCAATATACCGTTATTGTACAATAATAACCCCCCAAATGTCATGAGGTAAGTTAATTGGGGATGACATCCCTAGAATCCTGCATTGTGTCGGGCACCCGAAGTTTACCAGATCTGCGGTAAATTTTGAATGGGTCATGTCAGAAAGCTGCAGGTCTGTTGAACTTTGGATGCAGGTTTAGGCTGGATCTTTAGAAAAAACAGGCAACGTCGGGCACTCTGCTTAATTAGTTAGTAATAATTTTCACTGATGCCTTTTAACAATAAAAAAAATTGTAACAAACTAACTATTAGTCTGCATGTACTAACTAGGTTTATCCAAGTTGCCATGAGCAAAACTGATGATACAGTGAGTTATACTAAATTTAAAAAAAAATGTATTATTAGCTGAATAACAGGAGGTAAGACATAGCTCCTTTACCCCCTGTTCTTCAGTTAAACAGAAAAATATCAGTGGACACACCCTTTAATAACTTGTATAATTGCTTGCATGTATCCTCTTGTATCTTCTTTATTTGTATAATGTACAGCATTATAACATCAATTTTCCAATGTTTGTGAAGGTTCTCATTCATCCAGGCTATGGTATATCTGTAGTATCTAGTTAAATCAACTAGGCTTAAAAGTTTTCAAATCTTTTCTTTAAGACTGTGTATATTTAAGGTCCAATTGAATGAGTTCCTTCTAATCTTTTAATTAAACATTGAGATTTGGGGGAAAAAATCCCTTTTCCTTACAAGGTATAGTAATTTGAGGTATTTAGAACAATTATATACTACCCTTTAACATTAAAGGACAATTATACTGATAAAATGGGAAACAAGTTAAATGTATATGTATGTTGTGTCTGCCTTTTTCTTTAAAAAAAAAAAAAAGTGAATTCCAAATTTGAAGTCCAGCTCGTTACTTGCCACGGAAGCTCTGGGCAGAAAGTAAATCACACTATTAGCATGTTGTAAATAAGAAAGGCTGACCGAGTTCAGCAAAGCTGCATGCTTCCTGACCAATAGAATAGCACATTCTAATTTTCGTCACGGGCAGAGAGGGAAAGGCAGGCTTTATGGTCTGGGGAACGGGAGTTTAGGCATTAACATGTACTTTCTGACATAACGAAGGAACACTAGAGTGGGTGGGTTTTGCTTTATATCTATTTAACTCTCTGCTGACCATGTGTGTGTTTCACCAGTATAGTTGTCCTTTAAGGTTGTTTTTATATAGCTGATGTGCTATAAGGGGACAAATACCTGCACATAACATTGCGTAACTTCTCCAGGTTTGTGGGTGTAAAATACCAGTAATTGCGATCACACCTCTGTACGTCCTTCTCAATACGATGTAGATTGATGGTGTACATGTCCAGGAGTTCTTGCTATAAATTTATGGAGAAAAAATTATATATTGCAGACACAGTAATGGCATTTTCTACTAGGTTTGATAGACTCTTGATATTAGACCAACATAGGTAGCAAAAATGCAAAAAGAGAGATAGAGAAAACAAGATTTTACATTTTCTAAAGCTAGCAGCTGGTCTTCTAATCCAGACCTGCAGACTGGCAGTGGACGAGATGCATGCCTGTAACTTCAAAAAAATATGGTTTTGCCAAAAAAGATACCAAGATGTCTTGAATTTATTTAAACTTTGGGACATCATTTAGATAAAAATAACATTTGGGAACTTGGATAACTGTGTTTGCCTATATTCATTTTGCTTTATTCTTTAACTAGAGCAACTAGAGTGGGCTTATGAGCCCACTCATTCCTCTTTATTTTATTAGATATATGCAAGAAAAAATATATGTGTATTAAAGGGTAACTGGGGGTCACCAAAAAATTAGAATTGTTGCTTCTGCTCTCAGTTGCAAAATGACATAATCTGACCCTCTGCTCTTCCCGTTTCTGGGGTCTTAGACTTAATGGTGGAAAAGACAGAAATTACGTTAACAGACTTGTGAAGGTTCTCATTCATCCAGGTCATGGTATATCTGTTGTATTCAATTAGATCAACTGGACTTGAAGAACTTAAGAAGAAGAACTAAGAACTAAACTTCAAGTCCAGTTGATCTAATTAAATACAACAGATATACGTTAACAGATGTTACAAAAATTGACAAAAAAGTTTTCATTCACAGAGATCAAATCAAGTCTACAAATCAAGTAGGGAGTGTTCCTAGTGCGTTGAGACTACCCCTTCAAAGAGAAAAACACTTCTATAATTGTAAAGCAATAGATTCCATGACCGGGGGAAACTAGTATTTGTTTTAAATATTGGGCCTGAGATTGGCATATGGGACATGCTAGAATGTGATTATAAACTATTTGAAACTATTTTTTGTATTTTCACAAACCACATCATATAAACTGAGGAGAGTGGACTTTACTCATCTCTTTGTGTTCTTTGTACGGTTGTGGAATCTTGGAGTTTATTGCTGTTTTCGCAATAAAAATTCTTTAAAAGTTCTGCTAATAGGTACTAAGCAAAAAGCCATAGTTGTTTTTAAATGATGGAAAAGTACTCTTGCCCAAAACATTTTATGAGGGCACCAAAAAAATCTTTCCTGTGATGCCTCAGCAATCCCATGTCATTTTATGCCTACATATTGCTGGAATTGGTAAATGTATTAGCTAACTGACTGAAACTACACCTTAGCACCATTTTAATTCTCTTCATACTTACGGAATATGTAACTCCTGTTGAAGAAACAGGAGACACCTCATTCACAGTAGCATCAATTACAATCAGAGAGTCCAGTTGTGGATACAAACTCTCCATTTCTGGTTCTTCTGACAGGTTATCTTCACTTCCTACTAGGCTCTCTTTTTCAGCTTCACTGTCTGGCCAGGTTTCCACTACTGACAACACAGCAGTTTCTTTGTCTGCTAGGATATCCTCTGCAATTTCAGTAATTGAGAAAAAATCATCTAAACTTTCATTGGCTGATGCTTCAACAACCAAGCTGCTTTGTATAGGAAGCTCTTCCTCTGTTTTTTTAATATCAGACAGTACAATATCTAAGTTGATTTGTTTATTTGTCTCAGCAGCCACTTGTCTCATATGTAGGCACTGAACAGTTTTGTTGGTATCCAGAGACATGTTTTCATCTGTGCTGAAGCTGTGCTCAGAATACCCAGAGGCAATAGAAAAATTTCGTGATGAAGGGTGACCTGAATCTGGAGAGCAGGTGCCATTGGGTACTGTTCCATTAGGTACCTTAGTATTTTTATTTTCCTCGGGTCTAGCTTCTGTTTGTTCTGCTTCTTCTACGGACTCAAATACCTATTGATTTAAGAGAGCAAGTATTTGTTTATCTGATAGAGCTGTTTGAAAAAAAACTAATTTGATTAAAAAAAGGTACAAAATTTATAAGTATTTAAAAGACCACTGAACTATTCTAGATTTCAAACAAAACTTGGTCCTCTCCATATAGAATAATTATAGGAGAAGTAGGAACTCCCATTTATTCTGCAAGGAAAGAAATTACCTATCAAAAATGGCTCTAAGCCCATCCAAGTTCTAGCAGGCAATCTTTTCAATAGCTAATTTCTCCACTTGTGAGTAGAAATGGGAGGTAATTATACTATTTTGCTGGATAAAAAGTACATTTTATTGAACACAATCAAGAGACAGGGAACCAGCGTTGATTAGGATAGTGACACAGCTGAATATAATCATTGCCTTCAACATGTCCATTAAAGTCTACTCTATCTGCAAAAATGTCTGTACATTTTCTGATAAATTGGAAATGCTTTGATGCATTCCTTAGCTAAAAGAAAACACACTTCTCCAATACGTACTGCATATCTGTCCTGAATTTTGTGCTTTAGCTTAAAAAAACTGTGGGAGTCCAAAAAATGTGTGGGAAAAAAAAGGAATGGAAAAAATTGTTATTTGTCTATTTCCTGACAAATTAAATAGATTAATTACCAGTCATACCTGTAGTCATGTGGCAAACTTCTTTCTAAAATTCAGAAAAGTAGGTACATTGGTACCTTTTCCCCAAATGTTTAAGTGTCCTGTTGGCCCACAAGGTAATTTTACACAGGGGCATGCCAGGAAGCATTTAACCAGGGTCCTACTTAACACTGTATCTCTTTGTTCTTACATCAATTCTCTCACCAGTCTGTCAAATTTTAATTGCCCTAAGGGCTAGGCCACACTGCTGCGCTTTTTTTGCGTTTGCGCCTGTGGTTTTTTATATCATTGAAAACGCGGTGACGCACCAAAAAGGCGCGTTTTCTGGTGCTCTGCCATTGCGACTTGCGTTCCGAATTTTAAATCGCAATCGCATACGTTTTTCAATACTTAATGAAAAAACGCATGCGCAAAACGCAACGAAATCGCATGCGATTGAGTTGCAGTGTGGCCATGCCCTAACCAACATTAATTGTTGTGGTTTTAAATGCATTAGAATAAAGCCACAATCCGCATCTAGAAGTGCAGGGTTGTGAAAAAGAAATAAACATGACTAGGAAATTGCTTTTTTAAAAAAGGGCCAAACTAGTCGGGCACTGATCAAATAGGTTTTTAAAGGATGGCAAAAAGGTGGCAAAACACCCGTACCCACTGTAAAGATTTGTGGTGTCAGAGATCTGTTGTGGGTTTCTTTCTCTTTAGAGTGGACTGGGAAAAAGGTCAGCATTAAAGGGAAAATAAAAGGAAACTAGATGCTGCAAAGTACACCAAACTTCTTGAGGAAAACTTGTGCCACTAAACAGAATTGGAAGTTGTTCCACTTCCAATATGACAAAGACCCTAAACAGACCTCCAAAAGAACAACACAATAGCGTATGGACAGAAAAGACTTAAATCATTCAAAATCAATAGTAAATCTGTGGATGGACTTGAAGAGTGATCCATTGCCAATAACCACTGAATTTAGCTGAAATCAATAAATAAAGGAAAGTAAAAACTTCTCAGCATGAAAGACTCCACTCAGGTGCCCTTCCTTTTTCCTTAATGAGCTCCACTTGTTCCAAGCAGGCACTGTCCTTGGGATGCAGTCCATGGGATGTCTGGGCTTCACTGCCTTGGCTCCAAACTGCAAGGCTGCTGCTGGCGTCTCCTGGGCTGCTTAATCGCTCCTGGATGCCTTGCTCTCAAGCTAAGGGACAGGGTAGTGTGTTACAGCTCCAAGCTGCTGGACACTGCCTAACCATGTGTCCTAGCTCTGTTCTGTTTTATTCCCAAATTCCCTTTGGAATGTAAATGAACAACCTTCAACCAGCAGCCAATCATCAGGCAAGCTGACCAATCAGCAATTACTTAACTGAATCCAGCCACATGGCCAAGATGGCACCGTACAAACGATTTTTCGACAGGCAGTCCCAGGAGTTTTAACCACTGAGCCATCTTGTGGACAAAGGACTAACTGCATATCCCCAACAGTGTGCAACAATGTGCTTGGTACATTTTACATAAACATTATTTACATAAAATATAATACTGGGAGAGGTGGTGCCTGGATGAAACAATTTTGTATTATTTATGAAAGACTGTGCACCACTTTCTCCCTTAAATAGCATTACTTATTTAATGATATTACAAACTCCCTGCTTTGTCCCAACCAGGATACATCATTTTATGTTTATTCAAAATTACCATTAATTTCATAGATGGGCTGCCTGTGGTAAGTTTAGCATAAACAAAAAAAAAACATTCTTCCTACCCTCAAACCTGGGTTGCCAGGTTATCTGTTCTAATATGGACACACTAAATAAATGTAATTAGCAGGGCAGCACTGATTGCAAAATGATTCCAAGTCCTGTTGAGAAAACCACTATGTTGTTTTATAAGTGTAACTTATACTAGGGTGGGCAACCAAATGTTCCGCGAAACGCATAAGGCCACGCCCCCCTTCCCTCGGCGTTCCTCTCAGTGTGACACTGTTTGTGTTTTAACATTTTTATCATGTTTCAATAAACTTGGAAGTTTTATAGAAGATACGGTCTACAGGAGTTTCTATTTAATACAATGTAACAAATGTACAGACACTATATATATATATATATATATATATAAGGGAAACCAGTCAAAAACTACAGAAGAGGATGAACTCCCACAGAAGTAGCATCACCAACCATAATGAGATTAATAACGGTTTGCCTGTGGGGCCTCATTTTTCTCAACCAGGACACTCCATAGAAAACCTCCAAGTCCTGATCTTGAAGGGACAGTTTAGCAGCAACCAAGATAGAAAAACATTTGAAGCCAAAATGATTCTGTTCTTTGACTCCAAAAACAATGGGTTAAACCAAGACTTGGGATTCCTAGCCCACTATAACTGTTGATAAATTTGTATATAGAACAATATGTGGATGGTATACAATATGTGCATATTCTCAGTGTCTGCATTTCTCTCATCCAGCATCCCCCACTCACTATTCCCCTACCCCCCTGGTACCTCTCTCCTTTCCATTTGGTTGCCCACCCTAGTACGCGGTTATCTCTCTATTTTATTACCCTCTCTCATTCCTCAGTATATTCTGGACTTTTTTGGGGGAGGGGTTATTATCTTGTTATCTTACCGTATTTACTGAGTTTAAACCGAGGTTTTCAGGCTTTAAAAATAGCCCGAAAACACAATCTCGGTTTATACTTGAGTCAGTCATTTACCTTATTCTCCGATCCAGCAGCCACTCGCTCCGCGTCCACTGATGGCGGCTGACATCACTACTCGGCGCCTGTCTCACTTCCCGACGCCGAGCTAGTTCAGTGTATGCAGAGTTAGCGAGCGGAAGCCGAATTGCTCCAGTCTGACAACAGCCCAGGGAAAAAAGTTGGTGACTGCGGTAGCAGAAACAAGGAGCCCATACTGGAGGTTGTCAGGGAGTATGTGGACCACACTACACACATGGTGATGGCATTGAAAGTGGTGTCGGGTACCTGGCAGCATTTTACACACCTTGCCTGTGCTTTAGAGCTTTCACCTCATCCCAACTGAGCTGGACACGCTGCTTGCAGAGCATCTCCTACATATCATGCTGGTCACAGTAACAGGCAAGTCCTCTCCTCCACTGTACTGGGGGGGCTTTGGGGTGTGTACAATGCTTGCCACTTGAGATGTTTGGAAACTATAACTCCCAGCAACTAAAGCATGCTGGGAGTTGTAGTTTCCAAACATCTGGAGTGCCAAGGAATAGGGGTTACTGTATGGGTTACTGTCCATTTAAAGGGCAACTAATGCCTTAAAGGGCAACTAATGCCTTAAAGGGCAACTAATGCCGCAGAACAACACTGAACCAGAAGGCAGAACACCTTGATATAAAACCAGTAATCTGTGTCTTACCTCTCATTTTGATACAGACACTGGGAAATTTACCTAAATAACATATGGTTTGTGCTTTACTTCACAGCATTCTAATATCACACAGTTTGGTCAACGACCATGTTCTGCACATGCTCAGTCCTTAGCTATGGCAGAACCTTGTTACAGTTGGTCACACCCATTAATAATCTCTAGCCAATCCTTTTACAGGACAGATAAAGCAAGGAAGCATGTGACTGAGGTCAGGAGGCGTGGTCTGACACTGCACATACACACAGATACTTCATTCAGTTTTTAACAGGTTTACATTTACTATAATACGATTTACTGAAGTGGGATTTTATAGCTTATTGGTGTTTTTAGGGCGGTTGTTTTCAGATTCTGGAGCACAAAAAATTGGGTTTAGTTCTCCTTTAAAACAAAATAGAATCAGAAGGAGGATGGTTGAAAAGATTGCCTTCTGATTCTGTATTATATTGAGGCTTTAGTTGCCCTTTAAATGGACAACAGAATTACCATACAGTAGTCCTATACAGTAATACTGGATTTGGCTATTACTGTATGGACTAATGTATAGAAATTCTGCTGTCCATTTAAAGGGCAACTAAAGCCTCAAAACAATACAGAATCAGAAGGCAGTAGTGGTCATATTTTCTACCCTCGGTTTATACTCGGGTCAATCACTTTTACTCCTTTTTCAGGTAAAATTAGGTACCTCGGTTTATACTTAGTATATACGGTATGTAATTAGCTTTTTACTTTCTTTGAAAGTAACCTTTGTTTCAATCAGTACTGCTCTGACCTGAGGAAGAGGGTTGATCCCTCGAAAGCTTGTCTACTAAAATAAACTGTTAGTCCATTAAAAGAATCACAGTACTCTACTTTTTACTACATATATTGGACTAATATGGCAAAACAATCATTATTTTTACCAAATAAAAAGGGTTAACAGGTAGATGCTTCATAAATACATGTGCAAAGAGTTAACAGCTTCCTCACACTCTGAGCATATTCTCCCATATCGGTTAATATTTGCAGCACGAAGGCATGAAGGGGAATAGGGAAATGAATACTACTTAGCACAATCAGAATGTGTTTTGCGACCAGGACCATGGACTAGCCCTAATAGGCTGAATTCAGAGGTGAGAGACATATACAGGGAGATGCAATATCCCGCACTAACGAGAAAATAAGCGCTAAAATCACGCTAACCTATGTACTAACGTTAGCAAAGGTTTTGCGCTGCCTGCACCATGTCACAATTTTTTTTTGCGCAGCACAAAGCGATGCAATACATTTTGCCCCGGTTTTTGCGCTTTTGTAACTATTAGGGGACTTTCTGAAAAATCTTTTATAGTGGTTGGGGCTGGGGGAAGGAACACTTCTAAATGGCAAAAATTTATTACAGGGGTGGACATGCCCTTTAATTCTTTTTGAATTCAGGTAGCATTAAAGACTGCAGCAAAAAGGGCATGATGACTTTCTACATGCACCATACAAAACAACTTATACATTTTCTGTTGTTACCTGTGTACTTGTGCTGGAATCACTTTGTAAGCGGGCATGATTTTGCCTGTCTGAGCTGCAGCTTTGTGAGGACTGTCGGAATAAAAGTAAAAAGTTCAGCGTACATGAAACTGAAAGCCTTATGATATTAAAAGGACACATATTATATAGTTAAACAAAACTCTAGTTCTTTGGGGGTATCTAGAAAGTAAAAGTGTATTAATGCACTAACCTCATTGCTGACAGTAGAATCCCTGTGCATCATCCTTTGGATCTGTATGTCCAGACTGGCTCCTGATGAACATTTTAGAAGAGCAGCTGCATGAGATTCTTTCTCCCTTTGGCGCACAATAGCTTCACACCCTAGCCATTCTGCCATTGTCTGCTCATAGCAGGCACGGATTTGATCATCTACCTGCAACAAATTTGAATAATTATTATTCAATCAAATAATAATAAATAACATATGGCTGCTAGGTACATATCCAACACTATATTGCACCACTATGAACTACACATAGGCCTGACCAAAACCAAAGCATTATCTTGGACTTCTACTGCTCAATACAAAGGTTTTTAGTGAGAAATGCCTGCAAAGGTTAATTTTACTTTACCAATAACAGATTCTACTAGTCAATTATAATATGCATCAGATTCCTTTATGTTATGGTCTGTAATCCTGGATTTAAACCAGGAAGATGGAGTTTGCTGTGAGGTGTATTAGACCACAAGGTCTCTGGTTTGCTATAGTCTTGCCTATATTGTCAGTCAAAAGAAAGTATTGGGGTCCTTATTACCTTCCTTATATTTATTATGTTTTTGATTCCTGATCTTTCCACTTTCCATCTCCTGCCATTACCCAGTGTACAAAATCTAGCAAATCCCCTCCAAATGGAGGAACTCTATTTGTAAAAGGAAAGCATTTGCGAATACAGTTTTAACACACATATAATATTAACTAGACATTAAGCCCGCTACAATAACGGGCACTAGAAGCACAGAGTGCCCACTTAGTGTCCCAAGGCCATAGTCCTCCTCCATGTCCCAAGGCCAGAGTACCCTCTTAGTGTCCCAAGGCCAGAGTCCCCCCTCTGTCCCATATCCAGAGGCCCCCCTCTGTCCCAAATCCAGCCCGCCCCGCTGACCAAATCCAGGGCTCCCCCTCTGTACCAAATCCCAGGAGGCCCCCCCTCTGTACCAAATCCAGGGCCCCCCCTCTGTACCAAATCCAGGGGGCCCCCTCTGTCCCAAATCCAGGGGGCCCCCTCTGTCCCAAATCCAGGGGGCCCCCTCTGTCCCAAATCCAGGGCCCCCCTCTGTCCCAAGCAACCTTACCTGCAGTCTGTTTAATTGCTGTTCTCCCTCCGTGTGTTTCCTGCGTTTCACCCTCTAGTGGTGAGTCAATAGGAACTGCAGACACTCTCCCTCTAGTGGTGAGTCAATAGGGAATGCAGAGACTCTCCCTCTAGTGGTGAGTCAATTGGAACTGCAGAGACTCTCCCTCTAGTGGTGAGTCAATAGGAACTGCAGAGACTCTCCCTCTAGTGGTGAGTCCATAGGAACTGCAGAGACTCTCCCTCTAGTGGTGAGTCCATAGGAACTGCAGTGACACACACACACGGACACAGGGACGCACACTTATTATTAGGACATTTATTATATAGGATAAGGGTGTTACAAAAGCATTTAAAGTTTCTGCACATCGTCTTCTTTCAGCTATGCTTGTTCTATTTTGAGGGAATAAACTTATTTGTATAACATTTCCCTGAATTTGTCCCTATCGGATGCTTATTGCCATTATGGTATTATTTCGATGTCAAAAGTAATAGTATACACATATACTTAGTCTAGGTGTACAGTAATTTCACACATTATTAGACATGAAATTTAACCGTTTTTCTTTAAAATGTCAGGGGAGTTCACCCATTTTATCATGCAAAAAAGTTAATACTTTTTGCAAAAAAATTCAAGGCCCATAGCCTTGAATTTTATAACTCAATGGGTTTATAATTCAGTTTGTATCTATATATGCAGATAGATATGATACACCATTTGTAACATATAGAATAGATTTGTGACAATTTATCACATGCTTTAGTGGAGACTTGTTTACAGGCTTAAACGGCCTTCTCCCACTCCTCCCCATCCATGGGAACAAAAAGCAGCTTAAAGAATAAAGGGAGGGTTGAATTTACCTAAAGCACATGTTCCCGTAGTAATAAAAATTAGCAGAAAGATTCAATAAAAGTTCTTATCGTTTAAAACTGTGCTAATTTTGCCCCAACCAATCAGATCTTATTTAACATTTGAAAGCTAATATCTGATTGGTTAGGGCAAAATTAGCACCATTTTAAACGATAAGAACTTTTATTGAATAATCCTGCTTGTGTCTTGATTGTTGCCTTATAGCCATATTACAGAACAAACCCCTATAATAGAAAGCATAGCTAAACATAAAGCAATCACCTAGCACCTTGGAGAAGCTAAGGATAAAGATACACGTAAGTGCCTTCCACCTCCTCCCCGCGGTCATGATAGGGAAACTGAACTATGTGCACCTGCTCTATTTGCTGGGTATCAGTGATGGTGGTAAAATAGAAAAAAAGGACAAGGGTTCTGGATCACTGCTCTGTCTTTGTTAAGTTTCTTAGTAATGGAATATCCATATAATGTTAAATCAAATGAACAATCATTCAAGGTTAAAGGAGAACTAAACTTACATCTTTTACTCCTAATGTGAAAGCTTTTCTCATAAGAACACCTATACCTTGTAAGTTCTTAATTAAGTTGCATTTACTTACATGTGAGAAATAGATTCTATAACAAAGAGGGTTTCCATTTTGTTACCAGTACAACTCACAGCCATGTAGACTTCAAAGACCCTTGTGAGCATGTGCAAATATTGCCACGCCCCTGACTACAGTATTCACTGTCTCTATGCAGATGCCTCCACACTTTGAAGGTTTATATATAGACATGCAGCCTTCCTGGGGCAATAAAAAATTGTCTACTGATTTTAACAAAACTGCACTGGAGTCCCTGTTCTGTGTCAGATGGAGGGATGTTCTAAGCTGTAACATGATTATCTGTCAGCTTCTAGGAAGCAAGGCAGAAGCTTCCTGTGAAAAGTACAGGGTTCACTTATCTGCTAAGGTGGATTATGGGTGTGGATCCCTAGTACCCACAGGTTAATTTCATAAATCAGTCTGTAGTCAAAGCATAGGGAGAGGTGAGACACGGCTTTTTGTATTTTTGTGAAAGTGCTCTATCTATTGGAATAATTTTGTCAGTAGACTTTACTTAAAATGTACTTAAAATGTATATTTAAATCTCAATAAACAGAATCTGTTGCTGCTACATGTGGAATCTTGCTTATTGTTTTTTTACCCTTGAAACATACATTACTTCTGCATGACAGATCTGCCTATTTTTACTTTCACTTGACAAGGTTCACAAAGGCCAAAGCTTTCAATTAAGTCAACTATGAATTCCCCTGATCTGACAGAAGGTGCAAATTGCTAGGTAAAAGCCAAGACACAAGAGAAAATTAGGAAAAGAATACATAGTACCCAGGAATACTAGTATTGTTAAAAAAAAACCAAACACTTATTTCCTAAAAAAATAAACAAAAAATGGAAACAACAGATAAATGGAAACAAAAGATACACCAATACAATAAATAAGGAAATGGGTAAAGCAATTTTTACCAGGGTTGTCAAGCAGTGTCTCCTGTAGCTCTGATTTACATAAAATGAATTAACAAATGTAAAAACAGACATAACATAATAATAATGATATGATGGTAGTTGAAAGGCTTTACATTAAATAAGTGCTAAAATAACCCAACTAACACAAATATTAGGCAGTATGGTAGCTAAAGAAATCATCCAATCCTCAGGTCAGGTAATAGGTAAGGTACCTAGGCAAAAGGCTTAAGGTATTAAGGGGGCTATGTTAAATTTTCCCGGCGTTAGTTACCTGACTGTGATCCCATGATGCAGAAATTCAAGATTAATTGCATTGTGGGATCGCGGTTAGGTAAAACGTGTGGTTTACCCTCCATTCAATAGGTGTTAAGCTTGCACAAACCTTTAACCTGTATTAAATAGGCCATACCTCTCTATATACAAAAAATATAAAAAAATGTTGCTGCTACCACAAAATTAGTGTAAAACCCACACTTACTTGATAATACTTAGGGTAGCGTGGGTTTTACACCAATTTGGCTGTATAGTATAGTATTTGAGGTTGAATAAAGACATACGTCCATCCAGTCCAACCCATCTAGCAATATCCTCATTTCCTGCCTAACTGTTGATCCAGAGGAAGGCAAAAAACCCCCACCAAATTTATGAAGGGGGAAAAAATTCCTTCCTGACCCCAAGTGGCAATCGGAAATTTCCCTGTATCAACTCTACTTTATGTATCAATACCAGTAACTTGCAACTTTGCAGAAACTCATCCAGCTTTTTTTTGAAACTGACCAATGAACATGCCATTACAACGTCCACTGGAAGACAGTTCCATAGCCTTACCGTTCTCACAGTGAAAAACCCTTTCCGAGCTTGAAGCCTAAACCTTTTTTCTTCAAGTCTTAAGGGATGTCCTCGTGTCCTTTGACATGTTCTATTGGTGAACAATGCCCCAGCTAGTTTATTGTATGGCCCGTTAATGTATTTATACACAGTAATCATATCCCCACGCAAGCGCCTTTTCTCCAGCGTACATAATTGTAACTTTTCCAGTCTCTCTTCATATTCAAGCTCCCCCAATCCCCTTATTAATTTAGTTGCCCTTCTCTGAACCCTTTCCATTTCAAAGATGTCCTTTTTGTACACAGGATTCCAAAATTGCACTGCATATTCCAAATGAGGCCTTACCAATGCTTTGTAAAGAGGGAGAATTACATTTTCCTCCCTTGAATCCATACCTCGCTTTATACAAGACAGTACCATGCTGGCTCTGGCTGTTGCCGCCTGGCACTGCTTGCTACCTTTAAGTTTGTTATCCACCAAAACTCCAAGATCCCTTTCCAACAGGGATTCACTTAACACAGAGCCATTTATAGTATAAGTAGCACAAGTATTTTTAAGTCCAAAATGCATCACCTTACATTTATCAACATTGAATTTCATCTGCCACTTAGTAGCCCAATGTGATAATCTATCTAGATCCCCTTGCAACGATTGCACATCCTCTGAAATTTTTAATGGTCGACAAGTTTTGTGTCGTCAGCAAACACAGAAACCTTGCTGACAATACCCACTTCCAAATCATTAATAAATAGATTAAATAGAAGCGGCCCCAACACAGAACCCTGTGGCACCCCACTTAGCACTTTAGTCCATGATGAAGCCCCATTAACAACTACTCTCTGCATCCTATTCTTTAACCAATTTTCTATCCATGTACAAATGTGACTCCCCAGACCAACAGACCTTAGCTTATTCATTAGTCGCCTATGGGGGACTGTATCAAAAGCCTTTGCAAAATCCAAGTAAACTACATCTACTGCTATACCAGAGTCTAAATTTCTACTTACTTCCTCATAAAAGCCAAGCAAGTTAGTTTGACAAGATCTATTCCTCCTAAATCCATGCTGGTTACTACTTATAATGTCAGTCCTTGAAACATACTCTAGAACATGTTCCCTTATTAAACTTTCCAGGATCTTCCCCACCACTGAAGTTAAACTTACAGGCCTGTAATTACCCGGCTGTGAACGACTACCCTTTTTGAATATTGGAATAACATCAGCCTTTTTCCAATCCAGAGGCACACCACCGGACATGAGGGAATCAGCAAAAATAAGAAACAATGGCCTAGATAAAACTGAACTTAGCTCCTTAAGTACCCGAGGATGTATTTTATCCGGTCCAGGAGATTTACTAATATTAACCTTATTTAGTTCTTTCTGTACCATATCCCCGGTTAACCAAAGTGAACTTGAATCTTGTATACCTTTATTGCTACTATACTCTATGATATCTGTACTTGGATCTTCTATAGTGTATACAGAGGAAAAAAAATTATTCAAGACATTTGCTTTATCGCCATCCTCCGTAACTAACTTAGGGGGCTATATACAGTAGCATTACCCCCTAAGTGACGTATTAAAGGGGCAGTTCAGTGGAAATTATCAATATTTGTATATATTTATATATATATATATATATATATATAATATACAAAATTGTTAGTTTGTGTAATGCCTACTTAGTTCTACATATTCTCTACCATTTTGAAAAATCAGTTGATTTCATACCCTTTGCTGTTCACTGCTGTTCACATTAGTGAGCTGACATTTCAGGTTCTAACGCTCCTTCTTCTTCCCAGGATGCACCACCCTTGGAATGTTCCTAACAGTAATTTCTACTGACTGGCTGTTGGATGGGTCAAACATGCTCAGATCTCTACTGAGCAATTGAATCAACCCAGGTGCTGGGTCAAGGGCAAGACCATAACGGTCTCTATTAGGGGACCTGCAAACAGGAAATCAGTATTTCAGAAGCATTTATTTATACACAGACAAAGTGTTGAATTGGCAGATTAAGTTCATTGGGATGAAAAAATACTGCTATTTTTTCTGAAAAATACATTTGCACTGAACTTCCCCTTTAAGAGTAGAGTAGGAAAAAAGGTAGAGGTAGAAGAGACTTCTCCAACAGGCCACAAAATATTTTTTCATACATTATATTTTTAACTGAAAACAAATTGAACATTAAAATTGTCAAAAATGGTTCTAATTTTTTACCCTGAAAAAGTAAAAAATATAACCAGCAAACTATAGCTATTTTCTACAAAACCAAAGCGATATACTGGTTTATGACACAGCTCATAATCTGCCTCTCACAGAGACTCAGACAGGGAGTTTAAGTTCACTTAAGATCCAGAGAAGCTAGATAAATTATCCTGTTTGAAAGGTATGAGAGAGCGATTCTAAATGGAGGCCACAGTTACCCTTTAAAAGAAAAACATAACTACATTTGTTAATCCTTAATGTAAACGCTTTTCTCCCCAGAACAACTATGCATTGTGCATTGTATCTATTACATACAAGACGTGGATTCTGTAACAAAGGCAGCTATGTTATTGATAGTGCATGTCTTTGTCTAAGTAATCTCTAAACAGCTTTGTGAGCATGTGCACCAATTAGCCATGCCTCCTGACCCCAGTATTTTCGACACAGATGTATCCACACCAACATGGAAGCCCCTTTGAAAGCTGCAGTTACCCTTTAATTTATTTCCAGGCAGCACAAGGGACATAAAAACAAAACTAAATAGTACGCTACTTTTATTGACATTTTTTGCTTTCATTCCTTTTCTAGCAAAAGTTTGTAAAAGTACCTACTTTTTGTGTGTTACCTCTGGTATGTTAGTAGACTAATGCTACAAAAAAGACAGAATCAATGAGGTAAAAGTTTCAAATCCACAGACTTATAAAAATTTAAAAAAATTCTGCCCAGCTGACTAGAAAATAAACTGCAAAGATTACTTTTCTTATTGGTATACAAAGCAAATGAATGTGTAACTATTAGGGACAGGAGTGCTGAAGAATGATTTCAAACACACTACATTGTAAAATCCCTTTATTTGTGTCCTAGAGAGGCAGGATCTCTGTGCTAGTGTAACACAATTGGTTGTAAGCTTGCAGAGGGCAAGACAGGATGCAGCCTCCTTGTTTTGATCTGCTGTGCACTACAGAGCATTGTAAGTGTACACTTAGGGCTAGGTCGCACTACATTGCATGAAAAAACAATACATTTGTATTTGGGTGTGCCCAAATACACAATTTGCATTGTATTTGCTTCTGCTATTCCACATTTGCGTTTATTATATTCAAAGATTGCGGGTAAAACTCACAAAATAAATAAAGCCAAAAAATGTATTGGATGGACAACACAGGGTGTGCAATATTTTGCCGTAGAACAGTAAAAAGCGAACATCTGATAGTTTGCTGCATATTCACAGCATGGGCAAATAACTGCACCTCTTAATATTTTCCAGCCATGAAATAAAATTTTATCTTTAAGTTCAGCACCCCTCCAAACTTAATTTTCACTTTACTAAATTTCCACAAAGAAGCCCCTGAGGAGGCCCCAGACCCAGTCCCAGCAGAGCGACGAAGAACCGGGTCTGGTAAGTGTTTTCAGGAGCATCTTTGTGGAAATTGAGTAAAGTGAAAATTAGGTTTAGGGTGGTGCTAAACCTTAAGCTAAAATTTTATTTCATGGCTGGACATGCCCCATTGTCTTTTACATAAAGTTGTCCTTTTAAAGCTAATACATGTCCCCTATATTTTTAACATTGCAGTACACTAAGGACCATATTTATAAAGTGGTGAATTATACAAATGTTTTCCTATTTATAAATGGCATTTTCATGTTGCAACATTGTCAATATATTCAACTGTATTATTGTACCACAGTAACATTTTTAACATAAAGACTGATTTATGAAAAAAAGGAGGGGATGGATTCCATAAAACTTACTTTAAAGGGCATCTATAGTGAAAAAAACACATTGGCCCAATTAAATTCATGTACTCTGTGCTGCCTTTATCCTACATCTGTCAGTGACTTTGTTTTCCATGGTGTCAGATCTCTGTCAGCACTCCCCCCTTCCCCCTCCCCTCTGTTACCTCCTCCATGTCTTAACTCCGGCTAACCGACAAGCTTATGTGCAGTAGGAGTTAAAAGTTCAACATCCTAAAAAACACACCCACGCACAGTGGCCAATAGAAAGCAAGCTGTCCTGGAGACACGGATCTCTCCATGTCCTGATCTCTCTCTTTGGGACCCATCATCAATCAGTGAAGTCTATCAAGAAGGGGGGTCAACTGCAGCCTTATCTCTGCCATCAAAGCTACCTCTCTCCCCTGCTAATGTTTAGATCTCTATGTTTGTAACAGAGCAGGGAGGAGCGAGGGACTTGGGCAGGGAAGATGATCACGTCACAGGGATTTGATTGACAGTACAAGTAGGAGTAGAGGAATGCAATCACGTCTTCTTCTAACTTGTGTATCTCAGGACAGAGAGGGAATCTGAACAAAGTGAAAACACTCTGGGGGTTGGGGAGAATTATCGAACACATGGAAGGAAATTTTCCCACTATAGATGCCCTTTAAGTGTTAAATTGAATGATTTGCAATGGAAGGGTTATAGTTTTAGTTTTCACATACCGTAGTTTTTTTGAGGGCAATCTATCAATACTGACCTCTCTTTTCTCTACTTCAGTCATGCCAAACTGATAGTGTCCAAGGAGAAAGGGCCAAACATCTCTTCTGATATCATGCTGAATTCCACCATAGTAAATGAGACGTAGAAGTTCTTGCTCTTCAAAGCTCTTGGGAAAGCCCAATAAAATAAAATAATTATTGTCTTTAAATAAGAAAAATATGTACAGAATTGTTAGGCAACCAGTAGAAGAATGCTTCTCACACATTAAACCTAGAAACACGCTGCACTCTCGCCTTACTCACAGGATATTCACACTGTAAATACAACTTAGTATTACTAGATAGCTTAGGCTTTTAATGTTAAGTATTTTTTTTGTTCTAGGACCCTCCTGTACCCTCTCTTTAGTCTTATTAAGTTTCTGTCTTCCTCCTTCTGTTATCTGCTGTTTTCAGCTCCGCCCCCACAAGATTGGGCAAATCCCTTTACCAGGGAAAGTGTTACTATTTGTTGAGCAACATCAGTGTGCACGAGCAGTTGAAGTGCCATCACCTTAAGCGTGGGAACACTGACCTCATCACGCCGCGATGTGCTTGGTCAGGCACGCACTCTACTAACAGGAACACCCTTTCCCTGGCAAAGGGATTTGTCCAATCTCATTGGGGCGGGCCTGAAAACAGCAGATAACGGAAGGAGGAAGACAAAAACTTTTAAAGCCTAAAGGGAGAGTATAGGAGGGTCCTAGAAAAACAACAAAAATACACTTTACATTTAAAGCCTAAACTAATTACAGGGTAAATACCCTTTAATTCTTATGCCAGGGTGCTTTATGACTTTTTTTTTTATTTTATCCTTATTGAGGTGTATGCTCAGCGTGTTTCAGCTATCAACTATAAAAGGTCAGGGCTGACACACCCACATACTACTCCCTGTAACTAATTATCATAGTCATTCATCAACATTGTGCAAAGATATAACAAAGCAACAATATAATAAGTAAAAACAAATCTTAAAAACTGTTTCTAGCTTATAAAACATCAAATATATTGTATCATTCATGCTATCTCGAGCATCCACTCATGCTACATTGCACTTATTCCACTCATTACTAATGTGTCAAGGCATGTTGCACTTATATCAATTTTTAAATAATTTATATATATGCTTTCTTAACCAATGTATGAAATTGTATTTAAATTAATTTTAATCTTTCTGTATAATGGCTTACACTTATCCCCTTATTTTGTTTGTATACAGCGCTGCGTACCCAAGTGGCACATATGTATACATACATACATTAGATTAAAGTCTAGGTTGACACATTTATCAAAGCAACTTAAACAATATTGTTATATCAGCAGCTAGCTAATTTTGAGGGCCATATATGTACCCATTTTAAAAATGATGGCTATTAAAAAATATACAATATTTACAGGAAATAAATAATCAAGAGACTGGATTTATTGTGACTCTCTCTGTAAGAAGACATGGTTATGGTCTCAAACTTCCTTTTCGGGCACCTGGTAAATCGCCATCCATGTGACTTTGTCTAAAGTATAAAACATCTGGCTATATTTTTACTACCCTTAATGTTAACTTTGGTCGGTGATTGGATATTCTGTTGATGTTTTACATTGATGATTAGGTGCATAGGGGCATGTAATGATGTAGACAACATGTGCTATATCTTAAATTTGACTAATACGTTGCGCAAATTACCAGGTTTTGATCACTGGTTAATATATTACCATGACTCTTTACTATACCCCACACTGTATGGCTATGGCAATAAACCTATAATGAAAATGGAATTATTTTATTCCATTCCCTCCTGGGAGGGAATCCTGGTTTGTCCTTTTATTCATCGCTGAGATGAATAAAAATTCTGTAATGTCCTATCTGCTTGCTCATGGACCATCCTAGGATCATAACCCCTATCCAAGATTTTATTAATCAGGTCATCAAGCTGTAATTTTGCTGTAAAAAAAATTAGAATGACTGTTAAACCTGCAAGCATTGAGAATAATCACTCCCTCCTTAAGTGGGAGTGTATTTTGATCAGTTTACGGATTACTCCTAGCTTCACATTGTCCTTGAAGCATCCTTAATCAAGTTAAAAGATTGTTCACTGCCAGTCATAGCCAATTTTATGTGTGTACTTAGTCCATCTAAAAGTTAATTAAAAGACCTACATTTGTACATGAAACTTTTTGGTAATACTGATCTTCATATCTAAAGCAATTTTCTCCCAATGTAAATGACATTAATTACATCACAATTCTATAGGTGGACCCTCATGGTTTCCTTTTATCAGGGCCTCCCTACACACTGCCACCACTAATCTACCCAGACTCACTCCCATCAATAAATCGATATGCCCGCCATTTTAGGCCCTCTACCTTCACATTGCATGGAGATACTCCATACCTTACCTGCAAGTTACTGGACCCTGTGACTATGACTTTACTTACCTTTGTTGCACGACGATACGGTATAGTTGTGTGTGATACACAGAGGGTACCTACCTTTATGTGACTACATGTATAAGTAGAGTGTTGCAGTGTGGCTTTCCTATTGTTTGCTATTGTATTATTTGGCAATTTACTTGCACCTCCCTTACTATAGGTTTATAAAATACCTGTGCCCTATATATTTTTTTGCTATAAAGATAGGGGTTGTATCACCGTATCTACCAAGGTAATGAGTCTGTCAGGTGCAGCAGTGCACAGCTATCTTAGAATGTTGATAGGGTAAGAATGGGAAGATATATTTTTTTTATATCTTATATCTTTGGGATCAATATAGCCCCCTGGCAATGTAGGAGATCTTATGTTCTGTTTACTTTTATTAATCATATCAGATTCTGATCAACAAAGATTTAGAATTTTGTTTGTCCAGGCAGTAACAGTGAACCATCTGTGTGTTGTCTCTAAGAAATTAGAGAAAATATTTAAATAGGGGGATTGTGGATAAGAAAGTCTGTGAGGATGAAAGAAAATTGAAGAAAGGAACAGAGAAACTTACACACAAAAAAGAGCAGGTACGGTATAAACAGGGAAAGAGAAGAAAAAGAACGAGAAGGCAAGAGATAGAAAAGGCAATACTGAAGAAAATGCATATTCTTCCAGTAACTGTTCTTGGGGAATACACCTTGGGGTAGATCTACCCAGAGCCGCTATCGCTCTGGTAAATCTCATGCCCTAAACTCAACATGGAGTTTGCGGAAGGGATTTACCCATAGTGCCAGCACTTTACAGGTGGCATTGAAAAAGTTGCACTAAATCAAACAAAAACCCCTTATTGAATTTGTTGTGCTGGCTGCACGGGTGTCTTTCTAACTCCTTTTAGTGCAATGAATCAACCAATATTGAATTGGTTAGTGCGACTTAAACACTTAAAATATGTGTTGCAGCTCTGGGTATACGAGAACACTTGTGTGACATTACCCTTCTTAATTTCCTATTGCCTATTCTGGCAATATAATAAAATTTCATTTTCAAGTACAAAAAGGATGTAGCATATATTTAGCTTATGACATTTCAAGCAATTTAGCACAGTATGAACAAAAAGAAACCACAATATCTGATAATGTGACTAATTTGTCACTGTCTGTCAAGATCCACAAGAGAAAATAGTGTGCCTAATTGCTTGACTGCAATCAAATTATTGCTGTCAATCACCTTAAGGACCAATTTCCCCGTGGAGAACCCGTATCTAACCTATTTCAGGTAATCTCTATTTCTCAACATAGTCACATTACAGCAATATCTTCAAACTCCTAACATTAAATCAAATCCAAATTGCAATTCCATGTCTGAAGGATGATTTATTTTGTAAACTAAGCAAATATTTTAAAATGTTACGGCATGTTAGCTTATGGTAGAAAAAAAAAAAAAAGAGTACATAAACCTGAACATATTAATAAGGCTTTTTTTTTAATAAAAACAAACAATATAGGAAAGTAAGCAAGTAACTAACATAAAACTAAGCTAAAAAATTACCCCACATGAATTAAAGTATTGCTAAATAACAAACAGCAGTATACAGTATCTTACCTCAAAAACCTTTACAGTGAACTGTCAGACAGCACATGAGTGGAACTTTGACAGCTCGCCACTATTGCATGTGGCCACCCATAGAGGTTAAGATTAGAATTTCTTCTCTCTCTGGGAAATGGACTTAAAGGATAAGTGCACTATAAAATCCAGTTGTGTTCATTTGGAAGCTGCAGCTTTAAAAAACTGTTGCCATATATTTTTTTACCTATGCCCCTCCAGAGCCTACCTTTATGCCTTGAAAGTTGCTGACATCTTGTTACTGGTTTGCTGAATGTTAAGCTCCACCACTCTGAGATTTCCTCTGCTTTCTCCTGCTTGAGCCTCAAACGATAATGCTTGTGAGTTCCGTGCACTCTCCTGCTTGAGCCTCAAACAGTAATGCCTGCGAGTTCCGTTCACCCTCCTGCTTGAGCCTCAAACAGTAATGCCTGTGAACTCACAGGCATTATCGTTTGAGACTCAAGCAGGAGAAAGCAGAGGAATTCTCAGAGGGGCGGAGCTTAACATTCATCATTTATGCAGGGTAGTTTACATGTTCCCTTTCAGTTTTAGGACACTTCCCCTTATTAATTTTGGTTGTTTTTCACAAAAAACTTTATTAATATGCTCAGGTTTAAGTACTATTTTTAGTAAGAGTAAACACTACAGGTCAAGTCAAGACAAAAGCATTTTACCCATACTTTTGCAGGATTTTATATTATTTTAGTGGGCAGCTAAATTTGGGTATTTCTAAAGAAATTGGCTGTTTTATTCTCACAACAGATTTAGAGCAGTAAAGAATCCTTCGTTTCCTATTATCTTTCTTACGGAGTTAAGTAGAAACCTTTTCAGGTTGGGTGATCGTCATCTTGGTTTCTAAATTCCACGACATCTGGTTTTTGAATTTTCAATTTTTATTCCAACAATAGTAATTTTTCATACATTACTATTTCTTTCTGCTTTTATAATTTTATGTGATAGTAAATATAGATTCTGACATTAAGAAATGATAGATCCCATCTATCATTTTATAGATACTAAAGACAGCTATAATTACACCTACCTTACTATCTTCTAAATACTGCTGCCAGATAGCCACAGTCAGTCCCAATCCAGAATCAATTGGTACGTCAGGATACACAATCTTGTGATAAACTAGTGCTGACAAATGTGTTCTTACAGTAGAAAGGTGTCTGCAGTAAGCAAGCCCTGTGATAGATGAAGGGTAAAAAGTGGTAAACAGCACATGATATAGAGCTTTATGACCTTTTTTCTGACCACATTGAAAATTGTTAACTGCTAAAATGCAAGTGTTAAAAGAAATGCTTAAATATAAAGGATCTTTAGATCCCCCTAATGAGTAAAGCATTCAAGAAAAGCATTGGTAAGGCCTCATTTGGCATATGCAGTGCAATTTTGGAATCTTGTACAAAAAAAGACATCTTTGAAATGGAAAGGGTTCAGAGAAGGGCAACTAAATTAATAAGGGGATTGGGGGAGCTTGAATATCAAGAGAGACTGTATAAGTTACAATTATGTATGCTAGAGAATATATGATATGATATGATTACTGAGTATAAATACATTACCGGGCCATACAATAAACTATCTGGGGCATTGTTCACCAACAGAGCATGTCAGAGGACACGTGGACATCCCTTAAGAACGGTAAAGCTATGGAACTTCCAGTGGACGTTGTTATGGCAGGTTCACTGGTCAGTTTAAAAAAAAAGCTGGATGAGTTTCTGCAAACAAGGATTGTTGCAAGTTACTGGTATTGATACATAAAGTGGAGTTGATCCAGGGATATTTCCGATTGCCACTTAGAGTCAGGAAGGAATTTTTTTCCCCTTCATAATTTTTTTTTTTTTTGCCTTCCTCTAAATCAACAGTTAGGCAGGAAATGAGGATATTGCTAGATGGGTTGGACTGGATGTACGTACGTCAACCTCAAATACTATAAACTATATTTTATGTACTGTATAAACTTACAAGAAACCACAACCCAAGGTAATTGGATGCATCTATATTCCTCTTGCCAGTGGAGTGTGGTTGGATAAATTCAATGCATGGGTATACATAAGCATTTTAAATTGGTATATTTATTTGTTGTAAGTTGACAATTAACAAAGGCACTTGTTAAGAGAAGTATCTTCACAATCCTGCATTTAATAAGATTAATTGAAAATAATATACAGGCATACAAAGTTAGGTTCAAATAACATGACAGTAATACATACATACTAGCAAAAGTCTGCCCGTTGGTGCACAGTGGGAAATATGTGGGTGTATGTTTAGCTATATGTGGATACAGATGATATAAAATCTTTATACACATTACTATAAAATTTAGGGATTTGTACAAAAATAATATAAAGGCAAGATGTTAAAAATAAAAGAAATCCTATGAAATCCTGGTGGTTCTTTTAGTGTCACATCCCCTAAATGAATATTTTACACAATATACAGAGGCAGAAGGGAACCTATTAGGTGTACCCCAATAGGTATTAGAGGGGAAATATATACACACATCTTTTGAATTGTACTGGAAGTGTTACTGCTTTAGAAATACATGTTAAATCTACATAAAGTGCAGCATAACATCTAGATAAGACAGACATTATCTTATATTTGTTGTACAACACTACACATTTTTCTGTTTTGTTTATTGATTTGTTTTGATAAATCTATACAGGAAGATATTTAAATCCAGGGTTTGAGAGATGGGCGAAACTGCTAAAATCCGTTCCGCCTGTGGACCTGGAAAATGGTCACGGGAAAACGTACATACATCCAGAAGTTTAAAAAAAATAACTTTCCTCACGATCAAACTGTTTTTCGAGATTACGCACTGTATTTTCGAGGGTCACCGAAATTTGACTTTTAAAGGGAGTGAGAAGAATGTTTTTACTAAGACTGTCACATGTTTTACAAAGGTGACATATATGTCTTGCAACTTGCTACTTCCCTACTAACACTCAGAAAATGTTTTGATTCGCTAACACTTCTGTCAATCTAATATTAAGCACACCATTGGATGCAACACTAAAAGGGAAGTGATAGATATGTTCCTTTGTAAGCTTACATTGCCTCCCTGTAAAACTTCCTGGGGTGTAGCTTAACACTCCATTTTGAAGATACCATTACAAAACAGGAGTGGGGACTATGCAAGTACTTTTATTTATTTATATATTTTATCTTATTTACATTTCTATATACTTTAATGTTATTACTACATATTTGTTAATATTGATATAACTATTTATTTAGTGCTTAAACAATACATAAACACTGTCCCTATGTATATTACTTTTACCCACCCCCACCAACATAGTATTCCCCATGAATTTATAAATGTATTTATATAATATAAGGGATATATATTTTAGAGAAAAATATAACTTACATAACTTCATTTGGAACTAGCTGATTACACATGCAACATATCATGAAGTAAGACTAAAGCTAGACTAAAGTAGATTAACGGGAAATGCGACAACCATTGACCATTCTTGTGCACTGCTGGGCTGAAGTAAAAGTAAAAAAGTAATAACATGTCTAGCCATTTTCCCCTTTTTAACAAAGAACCTTGTTTCCCAGGAACTGTGGCCACAAGCAAAAAATGCTATAAATGGTACATTAATATATTTACGTACAAAAACACCATACATCCACCTTGAAATTAATTTCTCCACTTTATTGAATATATTCGTGTTAATTTATGTTCCGTTTTACCCATAAAATTGGAACTTTACCCATACTTTTATGTTACCAGTTTTATTATTTAAAAAAATATATAACTTACATCCATAAAAAGCTCGAGAAACAATCTGGTACTTCATATTGTCACACAGCATTTTAAGTGGCGCTCTAGAAAAAACATAAAACAAAATATAATTGCTTTTAAAAATGTGCATGAATACTTCTAAGAACTAAGTGGAATTTCAGGACCAATTTCACCCCAAATGTACTGTAGTGTAGAAGATGATATTCCATGCACCCCTAGATGGCTCCCAGTACACACATGCTTACTTCGGACATCCAGTCACAAATCTTATACTATCTCCACAACTACATTAGACCTAATATAATAATTAAAACATTTCCCCACCTAAACGTGCCCCCATGCCAACCTACTTTGTTTCTGTAATCAATACATCAACCATGTTCAGGCATTATGTTGCCAAGGGGAAATATTTGAATCCTCTATTTTTCTGCTCTATAAATTTTGTTAAAACCTGTTTTTTCAATGAATATTTTTAATATCACAAAGTCTGTAACCTCTTAACCAACAGCCAAGTGTTTATGCATTTCTGGCTTTACTTTACATCTTTCTCCTGAAGAGTCTATACTAAGTCCTACTGCTCATATTGTGGAGCACAATCCTGATTTAATAAGATTTACTGAAAGTAAAGGCATTATACAGGCCTACAAATTTAGGTTCAAATAATAAACAGACGGTAACACAGAGAGACAATATGCGGTATTACATTAAAAAAAAAAAATATATATATATATTTGTGCTATAGTCAGGCACTCACTTCACAGATTGTATTGCCTTGGTGCTACTGAGGGATAGTTTATAATATAGTTGTGTGCACTGGATATAACCAACTATATATATATATATACGGTTATATAAATTAAAAATTATAAACTTACATAACTTTATTTGGCACTAGCTGATTACACCTGCAACATATCATGAAGTAAGACTAAAGCTAAAGTAAATTACATGGGGAAATGTTACAGTTATTGACCATTCTTGTGCACTGCTGGACTGGAGTAAAAGCAATAACATGTCTAGCCATTTGCTTCTTTTTAACCAAGAACTTTGTTCCCAGGAAATGTGGCCACAAGGTATAAATGCTATAAATGGTACATTAATATATTTACATACAAAAGCACTATGCATTTGAACTTGAAATTAATTTCTCCACTTTATTGAATAGTGTTAATTTATGTTCCATTTTTACCCATAAAATTGAAATTTTACCCATACTTTGTTACCAATTTGTTTATTTAAAACTTTATTCATTTTGCTGAAACCTGTTTTTTTCATTGAATATTTTTAATATTGGGAAGTCTGTACCTTCCTCTCATAACCCACAGCCATGTGTTTTTACCAGATATGCTGGTAAAACATAATTGTTTAAGAATCTTTACTGCTTTATTTGTCCCAGCCACAGACAATTACCCTATTAAACAACGTTCTTCTAACCAAAGCAAGCAACTCCCAAAATGTTGTGTTACGTTTCCCTGTGTGTTTCCGGGCATACTTTACCCTATATTCCTCACCAGAGACCTATCTCTGTTGTTGCTCGCTTTCTAGAATTCTATACTTCCCTCACTTCATCAAGAAACTTCTATCGGTAGGATTAATTCTAATTAAAAAAGTGCAAAGCAGTGTATGAGGACAGAGTAAATAATGTATTTAGCTGACATTTAAAGGGCATGCCCAGCATATAAAAAACTTTTTATAGTCATGTAGAGCACCCCACAAACCCCATTTTCGAATTATGTATAACTGCCAATGATGCCTCTGAAGAGACTTACCTGACCCGGTGATTTGCCACCTGGGCACAGCCCCTTGCTCCTGTTTTAAAGGGCAACTGTGGTCTCGAAACAAGTTAGAGTTCAATGAACGCCTGCAGTATTTGCTTTAAAATGAGCTGACAATCACAACTCTAGCTGGAGCCTGTGAGAAATTATATTGTGAATGTTTAAACTTCCTGCTTCCAGTAGGTTGAGTGACATCACCTGACCTCTGCCCCGCCTTTCCGCCCGGGGGAGAAGCATGCTCAGTTAAGACTTAATGCTGGGGAAATCAGAAAGTACCTGGGGGGAAAAAATTAACAGTTGAGAAGGGGAGCCTATTAATGCAGGAAGAGGCTGCTCACATGACTATAAGCTGGTCACATGGCTGAAAACAGGAAGTGTTCAATCAGGAAGTAATATTGCTGAACCTTTCCAGCTATAACTTCTCACAAATTTTATCTAGAGATGTGATTTAGGTTTTATTTTGAAGGTATGATGAAAAGCTTTCTATATTATTCTTACTAGTTCAGGAACACTGAGCTCTACTTCCTGGTCGCGGCTGTCAGGTAATTGGGCGTGACTTCACATCACACCTTACCCGACAGCCCCACAGAGCAGAGGAGAAATAGCAAAGGACTGGGTCAGGTAAGTTCCTTCAGAGGCATTTCCGGCAATTATACATAATGCGAAATTGGGGTTTAGGGGGGTGCTCTACGTGACTATACAAAGTATTTTTTATGCTGGACATGCACTTTAAAAAATTTCATTAGAGCATTTTCTACCCTACACTTTGTATTGGTATGTTACCATTATCGTGTCAATGATTAAAAGTTATCTTTACTCTACAAAATCAAATTTTCAAAAAGCACAACTAGATTAGATACAGCAAGATCCCATTGCTCCAAAACTTTTTTAGATTTTAAATCTGAGCTGTACAGAAATAACCAGTTGCAAACACAGCATTAACAGGGAAAGATCTGTCACTCCAGAAGCAGAAATTGTAATATGTGACTCATGCCTGACCTCGTTGCCTGCCAGCCAGCACATTTTCTGCAACATTAAAGTGAATTAGCAGAGGAAAGAAGGCAGGGGGGAGGGAGGGGGAGATATATAAGCAGAGCAGTGTCCACGGTGAGGCTGTGCAGAGCTTATAAGTGTCGCAGACACTGCAGTGAATAAGGGAGGGTGGGGGGGGAATTAGGAGTACTCACTAAACATTAATAATTTAATGACAAAGCAAGCACAGATAAATATCTGAGTACCCCCATTTTACTTCCCTCAAATTGTAGTTTCAGAAAATGTAGTTGTTTCAGTGAGTATAGTGTTAACAAAATTTATTTCCAAAGCAATGTTTTTGCACCTGCTCTGGAGAGAGAAGCCTCTTCCAGGTATAAGGAGTATCAAGGTCTAAAGGGTTGGGGGAGAAAGAACATCAAAATAAAGTTTGTGCTACAACTTCCAGCACTCATATTAAAGCATTTGATTTTAAGGATGGGCATGCCCTTTAAGTTGCAGAGAAGAGACTGCAGAGGGAAAGATCTGTTTTAACACGAAATTTAGATTACAAAATTGTAAAATACTTACTTTTCTGACAAAATCAGATAATCTAGGTTATAATCTAGATCTGACAAATAGTTATTCATTTTCTTTATAGAGTGTTATTTTGCCATGCTACATAGGCTATATTCATAGGCTACATTCCTATATTAAACTGTAGCTTGTGAAACCCAGAAAATGAGCAATCAGAAATATTTGACCCTCTGAAGTGCTGCAAGCACACACACCCTCAATTACAGAAAAGGTAGTCTCTTTTTGAAACATTCTCTTACTGTATGGTTACATTTCAGACAGCAACTTTTTTACACTAGTAATTTGCATGTATCTATCATTTTTATTTAACGTTTGATTGTGTTCAAAAGTTGTGTGTCTCATTTCTCATGAACATACCATTTTTAAATTACTTGCATGCTACCTTTGGAAAAACAGTAAATTTTGAGACTAGCTAAGAATCAATATGAAAACAAACTAACTATAATTCATTTTTATTTGCATAAAAATCAAAACATACATACACATTTGTGTATACACACATATCTAGATGATAATGTACCTCTCATGATTGCAGCCATTGGAGGGAGCTCCATCTGAAGATCCACTCTGTGAACAGGATGAACACGAAGATTTTCTTGTATTAGGTTGCCACATGGAAGGCATACCACCTCCCTGAGAATCTATCAGCTCTTGAGCCACTGCAGATATGAGAACAGCCAAACTAAATTCTGTCATATAATTTATAGGTCACAAAATAGTGTAGAAAAAAACTTGAATATAAGCAAAACACACAACAAATCAGAAACGTTAAATTTCTTTCAAGACAAGTATAGTTATCTCTCCCACTCCCTTCCTCTTCTCACCATGGAAATCCCTCAGAGTAATGACCTAGGACTAGGTTCTTACCATCAGCTGTTATACTCCTTGGTCAGTCTAGAATTTGGCCAGTGGGAAGATGTGCTTCTTGCCTAGTATGTCTTGCCATGGGTCTTGTTGCCGACAAATTGAGGGGTGAATCTGTACTTGAGCCACAAAAAAAAATCTATGGTAGTATAACAGATGATTCTCACTCTGGGGACTTTCAATGTAAGGGAGCAGGAGGGTATAGTTGTCTTGTAATAAGTAAAACTTTATCAAATATGTACTATGTACAGGGTAAGGCATACTCCACTGTAACATATAAAGATACGAGTCTAGAAGTGACCATAAATGCAGGTCACGGAATCTCATTGTGACTACTAATCCAATATTATAAAGTAGGGAGTACAGTTCTGTCCTTGCAACACACAGTTCATGTGAAGGAAGTGACATAACTAAACAAAAATTTATATAGATTACATCTCCAAGCATTTGTCAAAGCCTGATACCTGGAAGAGGCTTCTCTCTCCAGACCAGGTGCAAAAACATTGCTTTGGAAATAAAGTTTTTCTAACAGCTGTAATCCTTGACAAGGTAATGGTAACGTACCAATACAAAGGGTAGGGTAGAAAATGCTCTAATGAAATTTCTTAAAGGGCAAGTCCAGCATAAATTTTTTTTATAATCCTAACAATCAGCTTTGTAGCAACCAATCTTTACTGTATGTAGATTTTTATCAAATACATATAGAAAAGAATAGAAAAGTTTATTCCAGCAATCAGCATTTCAGTACTACTCTGTTTAAAGAGCTGTAATGATAATATCCGTTTCTTCCATTAGAAGATTTACCTACATTTTACAATCTGTATAACAACTAAATGAAATATATATATATATATAATGTTAAACACTGTCAGCCTAACAATTTAGAGTTAAATGTTATAGCATTTACTTTCTCTATAAAACTCTTTTTGTACCTTTGTCCAGAAAATTAGTTTCTAGTATATTGCATCACAGTTTATATAATAAAAAAACAATTTAGCCTTTCTACTAAATGTGTAGTGTAGGATAACAATCAAAAGGTATCCCATCTTATATAGAAAAACATATTAAAATACAGGAATAATATTATACCCCTGAAGACCGCCTATACTGCAAGTCTGTTCTTATGTAATGAACATTGGACTTTTCCTTTATAAGTGATCTATAACATTAACATTTTCAGCTCTGCAGCAAAGGAAGAATGAACAATACCATACTTTTGTATGACAATATCAAAACAGTCAAAAATAGAAAGTATTATTATTGCTTACCAAATTCAGATTGACTTCCAGGATAAATTATTCTGAAAACATAATCGGTAGCTTCATCTTCTTCCTTGTCTGAAGCAGATTCTGAAGAACCCTAAGGACTTCTTTTTCGCAGCTTGGGAAAGACCTTTCCCTAGAATTTTTTTAATTAATTTAGCGAAATGTAAACAGACAGCTTCCCTATTTCTGAATTAAACTTTATATTCTGAATTCAGTTGAGGGGGTATTTTGCAAACATTTTTCTGGTGAATTCCAAAAAAACTGATGTTTTTGTAACAACTAGTTTGTAAGTGCTAGATTTATTCATGTTGCATAGCTCAAACACTTGTAAACGTATTAATGCACATATTGATGTATTCATTTTTATTTTTCCCCGTTATAATATTGTACAGTGCTGCATTCCCAAGTAGATATAAACATATATACCAGCCATTTTAAATGACAGGTATATTGACTGTAGCCATACATGGTTCAGGTAGCAGAATTTTGATGGTGGGAGAGATTCTGAAAAGGAGAACTCTTTATCCAGAGAATTATCCAGAAATAGTTAGGAATAATCCCTACCAACCATTCAAGCCTATTGGTAACTACACCATGATTTGGAAAAGTATACTTTGTTTTAGTTAAATTATTTACCTTTCCCCTTTGAGACCATAATGGAGGATCCAGCTGTCCATGAGGAAGAAGACCATTCTCCAAACAGGAAAGAAATTGCAATAGATGCCCACCACGGGGAAATCTTAGCGGAGGTCTCTGTATTCCATCCTGACTCACCAGGACAACAGTGCCTCCACTGTCCACTATGATAAGAAGAACAAAGCAAAAGTAAAGTTTTGAAGTAAGTAAATAAAATCAGTTGAATAATATCTGCATTCATCCAATGGCAACTTCACCTGTATTAAAAAAATTTAACACTGCCAACTATACAACATATTCAATACAGATCGTAACAGGTAACCTGTTCTTTTTCCTGAAAGCATCTACTGTATCTAAACATGACAAGCTATTCTCATCCTGAACTGCTAGTTTTACTTAGCAGGTTTCCATGGCTGCTCCAGAACCACTTCTCGGTTTGCAGTGGGGCCAAAGCACATCTTCTCATTGATCTTTTTTGCTGAGAAATCCAGGGAGGTGGAGATGACAAGAGCAGCAAAGGAACAAAGTAGTTTAGGTACACATCCTATACATATGTGGAGTGAGATGGGGGGGGGGGTTGAGTATAATTGTTCTTTAGCAACATTCCAAAGATTAAATATGTTTGAATATTAGATTTGTATGTAACATTACACTGGTTAACTAAACTGCAAAAAAGGTTGTACCCAAATAGAAGGTACTCCTGCAGCTGTGACAGAATAAAACCCTCTGCGCCGGTAGCTGCTAATTATAATATAACTAAAAATCAATGGCAAACAAGGCATGTGTCTTTGACAAAAATAAGATTGAGAATTTCCCTAAATTTGTTTTAAAGGTCAATTATATGGTTCCCACCAGATAAAACACCCAGGGCATTGACATAAAACGCTAGGTACGCCTTACTTTAGAACACCTGTAATCAGTCTCGCATTATGATCACTGGTCAGGCTTGCCAGAACACCTTTTTGTTTTTCATGGACCTGACCAATCAGAAGAAATACTCTGCAAGAACTACAAATGGTCCAACTGGCCTGATTTCGGACGCGATTAGATCGGAACAGCAATCAAAATTCAAACCATTAATACTTTTAATAGGTATACTGGGAGGGGGTGGGTGGAAAGTGTATAATTAAGTTAAAATTCCTTTTATCCCTCTAAGTACCAGGAGAGTAAATCATACAGTACTTGGCTAACTACTTTCAACCATGCTATTTGTATTTGAATGTTATCCACCCACTCAGGGCTGTTACAAATTTTGGCCCAATCGATCATCGAGGCCAATATTTTTTTTATTTGTTTCTCTTTTTTATATTTTGCTATTTAATCCCTTGTTTGTGTCCTCTGCTTACCGGAATGGTGCTATACAAATATACACAAAGGGAAAATAACTTAAAAGCTTCAGGTATAATTTGGGCAAATAAATAACTACTAAGAACAAATATTCTGCAACAACAGAAATATAAATAATTTGTGTCTACACCATGCAAAATATCTTCCTTAACCAAGCCATGGGGCTAGTTTCCAGTACTGCAAAACAGACCAGCTTTATTAAACTGAGTGGGAAAATATTCTTCTCTACCATATGGCAGCAAATTGCTGTCCAATTAAATGAGCAATTGAAAGTTACACAAATATATGAAAGCAGTGTATAAATGGGGTAAAACACAATCTGAGAAAGCAAGCAAAGCAAAGCTGCTAGCCCATGGTAGGGTAAAAACCTGGTTATGGTGGATTTGGTATCTACAGGTAAGACAATATATTTGCGAAAGAAAGAAACGTTGAGAGATTTTCCATTATAGAATATATTTAATGAATATATATGTTTTACTAGCATAACTGGTATTGATAATGGTCTCTGTTGTGACAATACAAATTAAGTAAAAAAACAAACTAGTTGATATCCATCTTAAAACTAAAATCATCATTAACATTTTGATATAGTTTAAACTGTACAACTCAGCTCTCATAATTACATCTTTTAGTAAGTATGGCTTCTTTAAAGGGCATGTCCACCCTAAAATAAGCTTTCCTAAAAAATGTTTAACAATCCCCCTAAACCTTTCCTCCTAAAGGAAAGCCTAAGCATGCTCAGAAGAGGCAGCTAGGGGAGTAGCATTCAGTCATTGGCTGTTATGTCAATTGTCAAATCCACAACTGAAAATTGCTAAATGGAAGAACCAGGAAGCAGAATCAGGGGCAACAGGATATTGTGCTGGATTGTGGGTTAGACTTATATATAACTTATATATAGACTATAGACATATATAGACTAATATAGTTTAGGTTTTTGAGGGGTGATTTACCTGTATGTAAGATTTTATTTGAGGGCTTGACTTGTCCTTTAAATGTGCCCAAAACACATTTTAATAAGTTGATAGCCAAGATTTAAGGTTTAAAATAAGCCATACCCCGAGATCCTCAAGATCTGTGATACTGTTACAGAGATGGAGCTATTTCCATTAGTGTATTTTTCAAGAGTAGGACCAAATGTGTGTAAATGAAAGCACGATAACGTCCTCATATTCCCGTGCCATTTCCATTCTGGAACAGGGTGTCTGCAAGCTCTCAGTTCCAGCACAGCTGATGTCTGAGGGTTGACCCTGCCCTCTTTCCTCCTCTCAACCAATCTGGAGATTGCAACATGTGGGAATGGAATACCTGAGATTTTATAAAGTGAGCAGCCGTGGAGTAACAGCATTATGTGAGTGAATGCGCAACCTGGGTCTATTTTCGTGGATGATTTCCTGGGTTTTGCGCGTCATAACTTGACATGAGGGGTTAAAGAGACATGCCTGGTATGTGATGCAGTACCGGAATTTGGAACTGAGCAGGCCACATGAGTTACAAGGAGAATTTCTTAAAAATTAAACATTTTTAATTTTAAACACGACGGTTCACGTTAGTGGGGTGTATATAATAAATTTAGAGATGGTTGTTTTTGGGGGTGGACTTACCCTTTAACCTTATGAATGCTATCAGGTAGCTTAAAATTAACAATAATTTTCCTATGCTTCTGGAAACACCCTCTGCGAACCAAAACTTTATTTGGCACCAGCCCATAGACATAAATGGGACTTACATTACCAACAAAGTGCTGTGGGAAATGTGAAGAGGGAACACCAATGATTAAAATGGTTTATTTGTTAGCTTTCAACAATTAAGTTTGGGTTCTCATTACATGGGGAATCACCTGAGCTTAATTATTAGACATTTTATTTGGCTTTAAGTTTAAGGTAAACAGCTGTTTTCTCAATACCTAGACAATAATGGTAGGTAGGAGTACTTTTTATACCTTCTTAAATCGTAAGCCAATGCAGGTATAACACTTTAATGGCAAAGACCATGTTCAGGGTCAATCTCAGGAAATATGCAAGGTCACATGAAAAAGGAAAGGAAGCTGAGTGTTTTTATAGCAATACCCTCCCTCTTAGTCAGAATAGCTTCTGATCTTCTGAAATAAGAGTGAAGAGTTTTGTTTCCTAAGGGCCTGGGTGGAAGCGCTCACGCAATAAAGCATTAGAAATTACATTGTGTGTGGAGAAGATGTTGCCCATCTCTGCAAACCTATCAGAAGGGATGCAGAGGGGAAAAAAAAAAGGTAAACTGCACACAAGGAAGGACCTGATTCCAGTTGCCCTGCCATGTTCCAGGTGTCAGACAATAATCTGTAAACAGAATCAGTTGTCAAAACCTCCTCACTTCAAAAAGCTGGAAACTATTAGTTGAGTAGAGAGGGTAAAGTATAGGGGAGGAGGAGTAGGCAAAAAGTATCTGCAGTAGAGTGACTGGCTCTAGGGATGAAGGTGGTTTTAAAGTTCAGACAAAACTCTCTGATTTTCGGATAGCCAAACTTGTTTTTAAAATTGGCTATTTTCAGAAATTCGATTTAAAAAATTTATCAAATATACATGCTAATTTTAAGAATTACCTAATACGCAAACCCTTGATTCTGAATGGAATGGAATACGTAAGCCCTCAAATCCGAATATTTTAAAATTATTAAATATTTGTTGCAGAAAAGCTTGCATGTAAAGAAAGTAAATTTTAGGTATTTGTACGTGTTCCCCAAACCATTTTCCAGGTCCCTGAGCCTATTTATACCTTAAATGGAATTGGAACTTTTAGATCTTTTTTTATTCCTCCCCGTTAAAGGATTTTCGAAATCAGTTTTTTTCTAAAGTCAGATTTCCGAACAGAACTTGGTGGTTTCTAACATGTCTATCTGTCTCCAATTATGGGCCCTTATCGAACTGTCTTGCCCGAGTCCGCTAAGTAACAGAAGGAGGGGGGCGGAGCTAAGCAGGGCATGGGATAGGACGCACGTTCGGATCACTCCCGGGTTGAACTCCATCTACCTACAAATCAGGGCACTTTATCTACGCCAAAACCACACTGAACACACCACAAGATCCTACCTGACAAATGACGAGGTCTAGGGGCCAGAAGGCGGCGGGGCAGGCGCGCGCGAAGCTTCAACAATTTGCACGGAACACAGGCCCGCCAAACATAGAGACCACGTGTCAGATCCTGGACGCCACTCCGCCTCCTGCAGTGGACCGACTGAGTACAGGACAAGGTCCTGGAAGCCCGACCTCCCTGCCCGGCCGGTCGGCGCGAAACACAAACCCGCCAAATACAGGGCCTACGTGCAGGACATTGAATATGGCCTCCCCACCAAAAACAGACTGGCCACTCACAGGACCGGACCCTGAAAGCTCGGCTGCCCTACCCGCAACACCAGGCCTGACGCTGGAAGACCTAATGGGAGCAATACAAGATACAAAGAAAACCCTAACCTCCATGCTTGAAGAAGTTAAAGCAGACATGTCCATACTCCGGCAGGACCTACAGAAGGTTAGATATAGAGTAGGGGAAACAGAAACCCGTGTCTCCACGCTGGAGGACACCGTTAACCCCATATCTCAAACAATAACTAACCTGCAAAAAGAACTCCATGCCACTCAAACCAAGCTGGATGACCTGAAGAACAGATCTAGGAGGCAGAATCTTCGGTTCCTGGGCTTCCCAGAGGGTGCTGAGGCCCTAGACCCACCGATGTTTCTGGAGACCTGGATCAGGTCCAACTTAGGTACCGATGGCCTCTCCCCACAGTTCGCCATTGAACGAGCACACCGTATCCCTGCTAAAGCACCGATACCAGGAGCCAGACCGAGACCCTTAATTGCGAGATTCCTAAACGCCAAAGACAGAGATGGAATACTACGCCTCACCCGTAATGCAGGTGAATTGCATTTTGAAAACACCAGCATTAAAATATTTCCGGATTATTCATTGGAGCTACAAAAACGTAGGGCAACTTTCTTCGATATCAAAAAAAGGCTCATGGATGCTAAAATTACATATTCTATGGCATACCCAGCGAGACTTCGCATCGTGGTCGATGGGAAGGTGAGGTTTTTTGAATCACCAGAGGAGGCTAGCACATGGCTGGACCATCGGTAAAGTATGTAACAACTGCATAAATGTTACTCACTCTCTACACTTGGGCCCACTACCCCACATTTGACTCCCTCTCTCCTCCTCCAACATTACTACCACACGGATAAGCCCGTATATACTCTGCCCTAAATGTGCCAACATGCTTGGATGCAAAATAATCTGACTGATACTCCCTGTGCTAAACAGCGGTTGCAACCCGCTAGACAGTAGACTCACAAAACAAATAGGACATATTTGGAACAATTGGAAGTTCCCCACCCACCAAACTAACAGTAAATCCAAACCATGATCTACGGGACACAAGGACCTGCTACATAACTTCTGTTAATGGTGCCAAACCCTCATATAATGCCCACAATAATGTTATCGCAGCTTGATTGGTCAATAGACCCTGAAATAACTTTTTCTTAATGAAGTTGGCAACCATCTTACAAATATGCTTCACTCATGACTGTTTAAATGTGTGCAACTATAAATGTATAATATTATTATGTGGGTCAACATAAGATATCTTAAAACATGAAGATTTGGTTTTTTTGGGGTTTTTTTTCTCTCACTTATCCTCCCTGCTCACTACCACTTACCATATCCTACGCTGCTGTAAGGAGCCACATAGAGGAAAAGCAATTTATATATGTGGTTTGACAGTGGGACCATTGATATCAACCCCACTTGGAAAATTATAATACAATTATAACACGATTATAACATATCGGTTATATATATGGTTTGACTGACAGTGGAATCATTGATATCAACCCCACTTGAAAAATTTGTTTCATGATATTGTTATATGGACCAGGGGAAATGTGGTCTATGCCGTAGTGCTGTAGGGCTTATGCTGATGGTGCCAGATCCTCCTGCGGTGCCCACAATCTTAGTGTTATGGCTTGGCTGACCAACAGACCCTGAAATAACTTTCTCTTAATAGAAGTTGACAACCAACCTATAAACGTAATACACCTATGACCGTTTACATGTGTGCAACTATAAATGTATAATGTTACTATGTGGGTCAGCGCAAGGTGTCTTAAAACATGAGATGGAGGGTTTTTTTTTTCTCCCTCTTCTGGTATATCAATGATACTTTATAACAGTGAATGCAGAGTAAAACATACTATCAGTACTTACCTTGCTTCTTCACCTCTCCCCTAAAACATGGTTATGAGTACCTGCCTGCCTTCATGATATTGTTCTATGGACCAGGGGAAATGTGGCCTATGCAGTTCCGCCAACGGCGGTGGCATATGACAACTCCCACACCATTCCACCTGATGGAATGTCTACTGGATAAGACAGAGATATAATAATCTCTCTGTGATGCGTGAGGTATAGAGAATTGCTGTAGGACCTATGCTGATGGTGCCAGTTCTTCATGCGGTGCTCACAATCTTATCGTTATAGCTCCCCTAAGACATGGTTATGAGTACCTGCCTGATATCTCCCACCCACCCCCATACGCCCGGTAGTCAAGTAAATGAGCAATGCAACTCCCACACTGCTCTACATACTCTACATGCACACGTGGGTGGAGTTATGACTGCTAACAGTTGATATACACTATACATATCTAACAATAGGTACACACTACCCATGGCTAACAGTATGTACACACTACTAACAATAGGTACACACTACCCATGGCTAACAGTATGTACACACTACTCATGGCTAACAGTAGTTAC